>CM067855.1:7237500-8487500 GCA_034642435.1 Megalocaria dilatata | reverse complement strand
TATTTCAGAAAACTATGCACACATACAGAATTGTGTTCTTTTGCGGTGGGTTGTAATTCGCCTTCCATAAATCACTGTTATTTTCGACCTTTACGATTGTGGTTCATTGTCTGGTGGTGTGTATGATCGATATTTCAACGAATTTTATTGTTCATTTTTCCGTCAACCTGACGATGTTCAATTAAATTGCATTTGCATATGAAATGAATTTTCCTAACATGCGCCAGCTATTGGGTGTTTCTTTTAAAGTGATAGAACTTTCGATAGGGATAACTGTAATTTGACAGAAGGTAGAAGCCATGTTGTTTTGACATTTCTGATCAGTAAGCATTGACAAATTATCATGGATAGACTCACGCCGCAACAACGTCTACAAATTGTTGACATTTATTTTCAAAATCAGTGTCCTATTCGCCAAACTTATAGAGTACTTCGTGAAATTTATGATTTACATAATCGTCCATCAGAGCAGCTTAGTCGTCGAACTATCGATAGATTTCGGACAATATTTTCTCTACTAGATGCAACAACAACAACAAGAACAAAACAGAAGAAAATTTCGCTGCTCTAAGTCATAGTGTTGATGATTCAGATTTTTCTATTCGTCGACGTTCACAAGTTGGACTCTGCATCCACCACATGGAAAATTTTGCGTAAAGATCTTTGTCTATACCCATACAAGATCCAACTGGTTCAAGGACTAAAGCCACTTGACCATAACAAGCGTCGTTTGTTTGCTGATTGGTCCTTAGAACAGCTTGAAGTGGATCCACTTTTTTACCATAAAATTGTGTTTAGTGATGAAGCTCATTTTTGATTGAACGGCTATGTAAACAAGCAAAATTGCCGTATATCCTCAAGAAGTTCTGCAGGTTCCACTCTGAAAAATACACAATTACGAGCTGCATAAAGTTAAATACACACCTTACGTAAAATCATATGAGATCTTGTCATGTTGAAGGCACAAATTGAATATGAAGAATAGTTTCACAAGTGAGACGCAAATTGATTTTCAATTATCACACATATATAAATTGTAAATTAGCAAAATGTTCATTAATAATCGACTGTCACACTTGACGAGCTGCATAAACATTAGTCAAATTTTTTGAAAATCCTCTTTCTCTTGCACATCATGCAATCATTTATTTGGAAATATTTCGTCCATACCTACAGCTATAATGTGCAATACAGCGGTAGCAACAATAATTACCCTTATGGTCGTTAACTCAACACTCACTCCTCTAGAAAGTATAGGAAAACGATGTTTACAAACTCCATACTTTCCACCACATTTCTAGTTCGTATAATTGACTCATTATATAAATTTTCAGCTGCAGTTATAACTTCCGGCAACTTTGTCAAGTCTGAAAAATATAACCACTATCACCAAGTAATAAACACGGTCCAAATTTACCATTTTCAAATTTTGAATATCAAAACAGATTTAATCTGTTAGTCTTCTACAATTTTAATTTAAAAAAAATAAAAAAAAAACTTTCAGAATTGAATTTATGCCTTAAATAAGCACTGCTTATATTTAATAGACGTATAAAAATCAAAATTCACTATACAATATCAAATGGAATAAAAAAACCCAAAAAATAAATTATTAAATAAAATTAAAAATAAGTAATATCGAATGTTTCGTTCCAAACATACGCACCTGAACTCGTCAGAAAGGCACGTGGTACGTATGTTTTGCCCTTGACAAAAATTTGAAAACATGTTCAGTTTCTGGTCTTATATTTATGAAAACTAAATCTTTTTCAAAAATACACAACATAATTTTAAGAACATCTTCAAAACTAATCTATTTTAAATATTTAATCTGTTTAAATATTTAAATAAGTTACTTCGAAAAACTCTCAAAATTATGTAGCACATCCTCAAAAACAATTAAAAATTCCAATAAGGTCAGTTCAACTTTACATTTATAATATAAATTCAATTAAAAATAAACAAACTTGTAATCTTACCAAACAATTTTTGCAAAATCTGTGAACGCAAATAAACTAGGTAGGTACATCTAATATCCAAGGTAATCTATGTTTTATGCTAAACACAGAAATCACACAAAGTTTGTAAGGCATTTTATGGCCTTCATTAAACCACTGGAAACTGTATAATAAATTTCAATATTCAAAAACCTAATATAATTATATATTATATATGAAATAAAATAATAAGATGCGGTTTTTTACTTGATAGAAGAATAATTACAAACTTATGTACCTACCTAGTTTATTTGCGTTCACACATTTTGCAGTTATTGTTTGGTAAGTTTACAAGTTTATTTATTCTTAATTGAATTCATATTATAAATGTAAAGTTGAACTGACCTTATATGAATTTTTAATTGTTTTTGAGGATGTGCTACATTATTTTAAGAGTTTTTGAAATACCTTATTTAAATATTTAAACAGATTAAATATGTCAAATAAATTAGTTTTGGAGAAGTTCCTAAAATTATCCTGTGTATTTTTGAGAAAGATTTAGTTTTCATGAATATAAGACCAGAAACTGAACGTGTTTTCAAATGTTTGTCAAGGGGAAAGGATACGTACCACGTGCCTTTCTGACGAGTTCAGGTGCGTTTGATTGGAACGAAACATTCGATATTACTTATTTTTAATTTTAGTTAATAATATATTTTTTGGGTTTTTTATTCCATTTGATATTGTATAGTGAATTTTGATTTTTATAAGTCTATTAAATATAAGCAGTGCTTATTTGTGACATTAATTTAATTCTAAAATTTTTTTCCTTAATTTTTTTAAATAAAAACTGTAAAAGAATAACAGATTAAATCTGTTTTGATATTCAAAGTTTGTAATTATTTTTCTATCAAGTAAAAAATCGCATCTTATTATTTTTCTTTCAAATTGTCTCTTCATGACACTGTTATAAAGATGGTTTGATCATGTGTTGAACCAGGTCATCTAGCTATAATATTTCTGATTCTCAAGTCTGAATTACACACGGTTTGAACGTTAAGGGCAAAATAATGTTTTCGACATCGAAAGATCTCTGCATAATCACCATCACCAGGAGAAGTGATTTTAATCAATATGCAATCTATAGCAGCAATGACACGTGGAAAACTAGCAATTGCATAAAACTTTTCTGCGGCTACCTGTATTTCATGATCACCTTCATACATCTTCATACTACTCTGTCAAGAAAGTACCGGGAATTCAAACAACATTTTTACATTTAATCGTCAAAATTTATTGGGTCGCCTTCAAAATAGGCTCCATTTGCTCCAATACATCTATGCCAACGGCACTTCCAATTATTGAAACATTTTTTATAGGCGCTTTCCGGGATGGACTTTAGCTCTCGCGCCGAATTTGGTTTTATGGCTTCAATCGACTCAAAACGGGTGCCACGAAGGGGCAATTTTAGTTTTGGGAAGAGGAAAAAGTCGCAGGGAGCCAAATCCGGCGAATACGGTGGTTGCTGAAGCACGTTTGTTGAGTTTTTGGCGAGAAAGTCAGTCACAATCGTAGCTCGGTGAGAAGGCGCGTTATCGTCATGCAAAATCCATGAGTTGTTCGCCCACAAATTTGGCCGCTTCTTACGGATACGCTCACGCAAACGTTTCATAACGCCTAGGTAATACTCCTTGTTTACCGTCTGACCCTCTGGAACGAATTCGTAGTGCACCACGCCACGGATAACGAAGAAAACAATGAGCATCACCTTCATTTTCGAGCGGCTTTGGCGTGGTTTTTTCGGTTTCGGCTCATTTTTTGCCACCCATTCCGATGATTGCTGGCTTGTTTGCATATCGTACTCGTAGACCCAGGTCTCATCACCAGTTATAATGCGTTCCATGAATGTAGAATCGGAATTACAGCGATCCAGCATGTCTGAAGCAACCTGTTCGCGATGACGTTTTTGAAGAAAATTCAGGTCTTTCGGTACGAGTCGTGCGGCCACCTTTCTCATGCCCAAAATATCAATCAAAATCGTACGCGCGGACTCGTGGGATATCTTAAGATCATGTGCTATCTCTCTCAAGCTGGTACGACGGTTTTCCAGCACCCTTTCCTTAATTTTATCGACGTTATCTTCGATCGAAGCCGTCGATGGGCGTCCGGAACGAGGCAAGTCTTCGACCACTTCACGACCGTCCTTGAGTCACTGATATGCACGAGTTTTCGATAGAGCATTATCACCAGTTTTTTGCAACATTTTCAATGCATCGGCACTCGAAAATTCATTTGCAACACAAAACTTTAAACAAATTCTTTGCTCAACGTAATCACCCATAGTGAAAATCGGCATGCACTCTGACATCGACTGACTTAATCAGCTGTTGCAAACACACTAGTTGACAGATCCCGCTCAAGCTTGGCATAGTAATTAAGGACAGTGGTACCAACCTAGGAAAAAAATTTTTACCTGACTCACTGCCCCGCCAGATTTAAATCGATAATTCCCGGTACTTTCTTGACAGAATGTATATTGTTGACAAATGGATGCAATTACAAAAGAAACTCTTCGAATAATTCTAGAAGCAAAAGGTTTTGAAATTTCCATAAAATCTCCGGCCGTTTGTTATCAGCATATTTTCAGTTCCATAGAATCTCAATGTCAAAAGTAGTTTTCATCGGTTCAATACAGCTGCCTCGGAAAATTGTCAATTTGATGATTTGGTATACAGAAAATGATATCAACAGAGTAATAAATCGAAATTTGTTTACCTGTTGGATGGGTACTACAACTGATCTGCAATTTTTTGAAGCAAAGATGAAAGGATCGAAGAAATCTAGATCATCTAACGTGGAAAAATGTTGTTCCCTCCTGTGAATTTTTGGTCTTCTCACAATTGTTTCTTCATCATCTAATGAAGAATCAGAGCTTGAATCAGCATTTAACATTTGGTGCAACGTATTTCGAAGTACGCTAAAATCAAACAAAATGGGTAAATGTGACAGACGAAGGTTATGTCCACTGTTTTTGTGTTTACCGAGCACCTGCGCAGTATCGATCTTCTCGTTAAAGGATACTTTTCCAGCCGTTTAGGGCAGATTTTCTCACTTTAAGATAAAGGACGCTTTCAAGTTCCCTTCAGCCTTAAAATTTGCTTATGAAAAACATGGAAGGAGACGTTTTTGGAAAAAGGAGACCTTAATTTCGTTTATGAAACTGGCCATAAGCCGAGGGACTCATCTTATTTTCTAAACAGCTGACGTTTGAATTAAGAGTTTAGATGACTGCTTGGTTGTCATAGCGGATAGCAACATCATAAATGAGAGTGAAAATTGATGTATCTAACTTTTGTATTATAAGTTTAAGGCACTTTCGTCTTCCTACAGATTTCCCAAATCAACAAGGGGAATACTCTTTGAGGAATTCAGCATCGAATCGGAAATATTCTGAATATTTCGCAAAGCAGCGAAACGTAATAAGGGGATGTAATTTAGAAATAACTTATCATCTTTCCAAGAACGCCGGGACGTGTATGTTATTATCGAATTAATAAACTCTAAATTGAACTTTCTGAACCGGGTACAGCTCAATAATAATGCGTTAACGGAGGAAATTCCTGCCGCCGTTTCTAACGAGAAGTTCGGGAAACTTTGATATCTCTGCAAGCTTTTATGTTCCGAGATGAATGTAATTATTTGTGAGTTCAATGAACAGTCCCATTAGAAATTAACTGGAGCCACATCGGTATCGTGCCGTTGAGACGACGCAAAGGGGCGGACAATTCTAGACGGCAACATCATGAATTTATGACATCTGAGATTACCGGAATTTTCTCTTGACGTCGGTGAATAGAGAGCGAGGTTTCATTATGAAGATTCAATGTATTCTCGATCATAAACTCCTCGTTACTACTTCGACCAACTGTGGTGTTGGATAAAAAATTTAATCATCTCGCGAAGTTCCACATTTTACGTTTCGAAGTACATAGAATTCAGAATTCGAATAAGAAATCCACTCATTTACGTCAAGGGCGTACCCAGGTTTAAATCTAGAGAGGGGGCAAATTTTTAGAAAAATATGTATAATTATAACAGTGTTTCATCGAAAAATGTATTTAGTTACATGCCTTATGCTATTATCGTTTTTCTTGGATTTGTAGAAAACTTGTACAAAACTCTCGTATGAACCCAGTACTGATTTTCGTTAAAAATTTACGATGGACGCTCATCAAACTCAACCCACACTCAATATGTCCTCTTCCATTGTACTTTTCTGCCAGGTCTCTACCCTCCGAAGGGTACTGAAAGATCGTTAAATAGTAATGAGGAGTGCATGCCTTATTACAGAGAAAAAATATAAGCCTCCTCCAGAAGTGCAGCCACTTCAATATCCTTTATACTACTCTGTCAAGAAAGTACCGGGAATTTTCAATTAAAACAACATTTTTACATTTAATCGTCAAAATTTATTGGGTCGCCTTCAAAATAGGCTCCATTTGCTCCAATACATCTATGCCAACGGCACTTCCAATTATCAAAACATTTTTTATAGGCGCTTTCCGGGATGGACTTTAGCTCTCGCGCCGAATTTTGTTTTATGGCTTCAATCGACTCAAAACGGGTGCCACGAAGAGGCAATTTTAGTTTTGGGAAGAGGAAAAAGTCGCAGGGAGCCAAATCCGGCGAATAAGGTGGTTGCTGAAGCACATTTGTTGAGTTTTTGGCGAGAAATTCAGTCACAATCGTAGCTCGGTGAGAAGGCGCGTTATCGTCATGCAAAATCCATGAGTTGTTCGCCCACAAATTTGGCCGCTTCTTACGTATACGCTCACGCAAACGTTTCATAACGCCTAGGTAATACTCCTTGTTTACCGTCTGACCCTCTGGAACGAATTCGTAGTGCACCACGCCACGGATATCGAAGAAAACAATGAGCATCACCTTCATTTTCGAGCGGCTTTGGCGTGTTTTTTTCGGTTTCGGCTCATTTTTTGCCACCCACTCCGATGATTGCTGGCTTGTTTGCATATCGTACTCGTAGACCCAGGTCTCATCACCAGTTATAATGCGTTCCATGAATGTAGAATCGGAATTACAGCGATCCAGCATGTCTGAAGCAACCTGTTCGCGATGACGTTTTTGAAGAAAATTCAGGTCTTTCGGTACGAGTCGTGCGGCCACCTTTCTCATGCCCAAAATATTAATCAAAATCGTACGTGCGTACTCGTGGGATATCTTAAGATCATGTGCTATCTCTCTCAAGCTGGTACGACGGTTTTCCAGCACCCTTTCCTTAATTTTATCGACGTTACCTTCGATCGAAGCCGTCGATGGGCGACCACTTCACGACCGTCCTTGAAGGCTCTGTACCACTGATATGCACGAGTTTTCGATAGAGCATTATCACCAAAGGCCTTTTGCAACATTTTCAATGCATCGGCACACGAAAATTCATTTGCAACACAAAACTTTAAACAAATTCTTTGCTCAACGTAATCACCCATAGTAAAAATCGGCACGCACTCTGACATCGACTGACTTAATCAGCTGTTGCAAACACACTAGTTGACATATCCCGCTCAAGCTTGGCATAGAAATTAGGGACAGTGGTACCAACCTAGGAAAAAAAATTTTACCTGCCTCATTGCCCTGCCAGATTTAAATCGATAATTCCCGGTACTTTCTTGACAGAATGTATACACACTCATCTTTTGCTCCTACCAATAGGTTGGTGTCGTCCACATAATTGATTAATATTTCATCTTCCTCTGCTTTATCTTCCAAATCATTCAGGAATATTAGGAATAGAAGTGGTCCCAATACACCTCCTTGTATTATCCCTCTTTTATTTATCAGCTCAGTGGATTAGGCATTTTCTCCTTCCTTGATGATTTTCACTATTTGTTTTCGTTTGCATATATATGATTCAATCCACTTGTATGCATTTCCTCTTATTCCATAAGCCTGAAGTTTTCTGAGCAGGTGTTCCTGGTTTATTGAATCGTATGCTTTTGACATATCCAAAAATATGGTCAGTGCTAAGTTGTCTCCTTCCAACAGTTCCAATATGTTCTTTGTTAATTCAAATATGGCTGTTTGGGTAGATTTTCCTTTCAGAAATCCGTACAACTCACAACGTGTTATTGAAAAAATCACAACTATTCAAGAATTCTGTAATTTTGGAGCACATTTTCAGTTCGAATATTCTTGAAAAACTGGGTAGAATACTGATAGGTCTGTAGTTTCTTAGCTCTTGAGGATTTCCATTTTTTAATATGGGTTTGATGATCGCTGTTTTTAATTGTTCCGGGAAATTTCCCTTTTTTGAACGACTAGTTTACCAGGTGTGCTAGAACGCCATTTATTTAAGGTAGGGCTAGTTTGATAAGACTTATGGGTATTTCGTCTATTCCACTGGTGTGTTTATTTTTGAGTATTTTTCCTATTTCCAAAATCTCTAGTAAAATATCTAGCTGACTTTTGCATTTGTTTATTTCTGTGTTTGATGGTATTTGCCTATTCCTTTTTTGTTTAAACTTCTTCATTGAAAAACATTTATTTAGGATAGATTGAAAGGTTCTCAGAAAAGCCTGCCACATTGAATCAATGTTGCTATCTCCGTCCTCCTTGAATATAAATGACCAGTTCTGCTTTCTCAATTTTGTTATGAACTCACTCTTGGCTTCGTTGGTGAAGGATCTACAGTATTTCACCTTGGGTATTGTGTGGCATGTATTAGTAATAATTAATTCCTGTGCTATGTGTTCTGATATATGTAAGTCCAATGTTGTTGATTTCCAGTTTTCGATGTTAGTAAATATGTTGTCGATGCATGATTTGGATTTATCTGTGATTCTTGTATGTTCATTTATGGACTGAGTTAGATTGAAAGATTTCATAGTGTTAATGATGATCCATATTTGTCTATTCGTCGATGTTCACAACAAGTTGGAGTCTGTGCATCAACCACATGGAAAATTTTGCGTAAAGATCTTGGTCTACACAAGATCCGACTGATTCAAGAACTAAAGCCACTTGACAATAATAAGCGTCGTTTGTTTGCTGATTGGGCCCTAGAACATCTAGAAGTTGATCCACTCTTTTATCGCAAAATTGTGTTTAGTGATGATGCTCATTTCTGGGTGAACGGCTATGTAAACAAGCAATATTGCTGTATATGTAGTAAAAACAGTCCTCAAGAAGTTCTGCAGGTTATATTGCATCCTGAAAATGTACTGTGTGGTGTGCTTTACACGCTGGAGCCATCATCGGTCCATATGTCTTCGAAAACGATGCTAATGTTACAGTGAATGGTGCTCATTACAGATCGATAATTAATGATTATTTATTTCAAAATTTGAGTGGTATCGACCCAGAAGTGTTTTGGTGCTACACCTCATGCTGCTACCGTAACAATTAATTTATTGAAGGAAAGATTTGGCGATAACATTATTTCGGAAATGTTCCAATTAATTGGCCTCCAAGATCATGCGACATAACTTCACTGGATTATTTTCTTTGGGGTTATGTCAAGTCATTGGTTTATGCTGATAAACCCTTGTGTTAGTAATCGGGTACCCGGGTACCCACCGCGGTGTATTTGTATGAATAGCTTAAAGAATATTTAATATTTTATTTTAAGCTCTCGAATCGTCGTTCATTAACTCAAAAAAAGCTAGTCGTGAGTGCATTTAATTTATCTATTTTTTATTTTTGTTTAAATAAGCTTAAACTTCAGCTATCGCCCCGGGTACCCACAATGGAAAGAATAAAAAATAAATTGAAAATGGTTTCTATAAATGGTTGCAACTAAATTTTATTGAAAAAATAAAGAAATATTACATTTTTTCATAATTAATGAAATTAAACCTGACATTTAACACATTGTATGGGATTAATTGAGTGCTCATCACATACTGGCTGGTGACAATTGGCACAGCTCTTACGAGTCTTTCGCCGTCTTTTTATTGGCAAGGCATTGCACACATGACAAGATCCTATCACTTTTTTTCTTCCGGTTTTATCTTTTTCAACCACCGGACCAGGATTTATCTCGATTGTTTCTGCTAATTCATGACCTAAAATACTTTCAACAGCAATCTTTGTTGAGAAGTGACGCATTATTTGCGGATTCGCCGTACGGTGTTCAATCATCGGCAATGCTAGTTCCTCACTTAGCTTCCGCATAAATTGACGACGTTCTGTCGTTTTTTTGGCAATCATTTTATTATTTTCGTAATAAATTATATATGATGCCAGTGAAGAAATGTCTAGCATGTTGAAGAACAAGGCCATCTCGAAGATCGTCGTTCACTTGTGGTCCTCCGGACCATTTGGTCCATTGTGTCAACGCCAGCTTCATATCTATTATAAAAATTTATGATTTCTGGTTTTTGCTTAGCGTCATCACCAACTGATGCATCTGAATGCATTGTAGATAACAGAATGACAGCTTTATTTTTTTTAGGAACATAAGAACACATGGTAACCTTTTCGTGAAATCCAAAAACTGTCGAATACTGCTCTCGTGTCTTATTTGCTCCCATAACACTAGGGATGTAAGGTTTATTTTTTTTTAACGTGCCAACAATGGTAATATTCTATGATAACAAATGTTTAGCAACGGGTAGAGTAGTAAAGAAGTTATCCATGCAGATGTTTCTACCACTACCTCGGTACGGAGCCGCCAATTCTTTCACTACTCTTTCACCCTGATTTTTGAACAAAATATTTAATATTTAGATCTGTGGGTACCCGGGTACCCGGTTGCTAAAAGACGTCGGTAAAGTTGGTACTAACATAAGGGTAAACCAGAAACAATAGACCTTTGGAAGCCAAGATAACTCGTGTTATTGATGGAATAAGGCCTGAATTACTCGAAAAAGTGGTCCAAAATTGGTCTGGTCGATGCGGTTCCTCAGAGCTAGTCTTATTGGACATATGCCGGATATTATTTTCAAAACAAAAATGTCATAAGACTATTTGCTGGAGCTGCGCTGCCTCTGGTAGGGCCGGAACCATTCCTGGGAATACCACATGACGTGGCTAACGAGGCGATAACAGGAAGAATGAACTCAAGGCTAGAGTATTTCTGGCGGAGCCATTCTGGCCCGAAACACTCGAAGTTGTTGCTTGGAACAGATTCGAATAAAAAGATGGCGAACCTAGCGCTAGGTCTGCATAGGGCCAAACTAAGAACACTAGTCGGAATTATGACAGGTCACTGCAGACTGAAAGCGCATTTACACAAAATCGGTCTGGCTGAAGACAATGAATGCAGGCTGTGTCTTGAGGACACTGAAACAGCCATGCACATCGTCTCAGAGTGCCCAGCGGTGAGTCGCATCAGATTCGAGGTCTTTGGCTAGGCTTTCATAGCCCACAGTGAACTGAAAAAATTACCCCTGAACAAGATTATCGGTTTTATTCAAAAACTGGATCTCGTCGGGGAGATATAAATTAGGGGTGAACCACAATAGTCCTGCGGACGCAGTGGTAGGGTGGACAGACGCCCGCTCGCCATAAATAATAATAATAATCTTTCGAATAAGAAAACTTGGCTTCAGTAATTTAAATGTTTTATTTCAATGCAAAGTTCTATCACTTAAAATAAAACACCCGATGTATTCTTTATATTTCTCTCGTGACACATGCTTAAAAATATGCAAAAATTATTAATTCTCCAACATTGTCAAGACTATTCGAAAACACTTGTGTTTCATAATATAATAACGTAGCTGTTTTTCAGTTCGAGCCGTCAATTATATATCGCAAACCGTTGGCCAACGATGAGCAAATTTCGAGTGATTTTCAGGTGGGTGGAAACGCGAAACCATTCCATGCCAAATACATATAGACAAAGAAATATAAAACCATAAGCAACGATCGTGTCGAACAATAGGGTAATTACTGTAATTAACGCCAAACAATGGTTGGTGCCAGTTGAAAACCTCGCAGTCTGCTATAATTCAAGGTGAGGCGTGACAGTTTCCTCTTTAACCTCTCCCAGACAGGTAGCTATTCATTCCGACATAGCAACAAGATGAAAATGCTTCGCGATGTCATGAATACTGCATCTGATTGATTTAGTATGGGTGTAGCTCACGTCAGTGGCCAGAATGGGTAATGAATTAATTCGGTTGGTTTGTAACCCGATATCCGTTCAAGTTATGTTCCTGATGACCCTAAAGTCCTTCGCGAAATAGGAATTCTTTTGAGGAATAATGGATTGGTTTTATTGGATGGAGTAGTCCGTTACTTTGTGATAGTTCATTTTAGTGGAATGAAATAAGGAATTATTTTGTTTTCTATCACTTTTTATTATAACTGATATACAGTGACTCGAGTTTCGTAGTGTTTATTACATTTTCAAACTGAACGAATAAATTAGATCTCAACTGTACAACTGTAAACAGTTATATTAATAACTCACAGTTTTTTCTAGAGTTTATAACACTTTGTATAAATGTTGAATAAACTCATATCTATCTATCTATCTAACTATTATATATGGGGATTGTAGGCTTCGGCAGAGCTTCGAAGAGAGGGGTTTCCAAAGTTCCGTCTGTTCGTTAAGTAGTTTTATTATTCGTACGTGCTTTTTATATTTTTCAATTTCTATGGATTCCAGGATGTCAAGTTTTTTCCCTTTGGCTTCCACGTGCAAGATAACAAGGTTGTTCAATTCTGGGAAGGTGTGATCTGTAGTGAAGAAATGGTTCGCAAAATTGGAATTATTCTTCCGGTTCCTAAAAGCAGATTGATGCTCTTTGTACCTTTTATGGAAAGGTCGGCCCGTTGGTCCTATATACACACTATTACACTCTTGACAACTTAATTTATAGACTCCAGAATTATTCAGTCGGTTCTCTTTGTGTTTCGGATTAAAAAAGAGATTAGAAATTTTATGGGAGGGTGTGAAAGCTGTTACTATGTTGATTTTTGATAAAATTTGAGCTATTTTTTGTGAAATTGGTCCAAAATATGTTAGTTTTATGAATTTATTGTTATTATGATCTGATTTGGAGATGGGGTAAATTTGTTTACGAATTAGTTGCTTTTGTTTTTTGTTTATGATGGAATTTATAGTTTTGGTTTCGAACTGATTTTTTGTGGCTATTTGTCTGATTGTATTCAATTCCCTCTTTAACGTTATATTATCTAAAGGAATTGAAAATGCTCTATGTACCATTGATCTATAAGCAGCTAGTTTATGATTGATCGGATGGTTTGAAAAATTTGGTATTGTTGTATCAGTTGATGTGGGCTTTCTATATACATTCTGTCAAGAAAGTACCGGGAATTATCGATTTAAATCTGGCGGGCAATGAGGCAGGTAAAACTTTTTTTTCCTAGGTTGGTACCACTGTCCTTAATTACTATGCCAAGCTTGAGCGGGATCTGTCAACTAGTGTGTTTGCAACAGCTGATTAAGTCAGTCGATGTCAGAGTGCGTGCCGATTTTTACTATGGGTGATTACGTTGAGCAAAGAATTTGTTTAAAGTTTTGTGTTGCAAATGAATTTTCGTGTGCCGATGCATTCAAAATGTTGCAAAAGGCCTTTGGTGATAATGCTCTATCGAAAACTCGTGCATATCAGTGGTAAAGAGCCTTCAAGGACGGACGCCCATCGACGGCTTCGATCGAAGATAACGTCGATAAAATTAAGGAAAGGGTGCTGGAAAACCGTCGTACCAGCTTGAGAGAGATAGCACATGATCTTGAGATATCCCACGAGTCCGCACGTACGATTTTGATCGATATTTTGGGCATGAGAAAGGTGGCCGCACGACTCGTACCGAAAGACCTGAATTTTCTTCGAAAACGTCATCGCGAACAGGTTGCTTCAGACATGCTGGATCGCTGTAATTCCGATTCTACATTCATGGAACGCATTATAACTGGTGATGAGACCTGGGTCTACGAGTACGATATGCAAACAAGCCAGCAATCATCGGAATGGGTGGCAAAAAATGAGCCGAAACCGAAAAAACCACGCCAAAGCCACTCGAAAATGAAGGTGAAGCTCATTGTTTTCTTCGATATCCGTGGCGTGGTGCACTACGAATTCGTTCCAGAGGGTCAGACGGTAAACAAGGGTATTACCTAGGCGTTATGAAACGTTGGCGTGAGCGTATCCGTAAGAAGCGGCCAAATTTGTGGGCGAACAACTCATGGATTTTGCATGACGATAACGCGCCTTCTCACCGAGCTACGATTGTGACTGACTTTCTCGCCAAAAACTCAACAAACGTGCTTCAGCAACCACCGTATTCGCCGGATTTGGCTCCCTGCGACCTTTTCCTCTTCCTAAAACTAAAATTGCCCCTTCGTGGCACCCGTTTTGAGTCGATTGAAGCCATAAAACAAAATTCGGCGCGAGAGCTAAAGTCCATCCCGGAAAGCGCCTATAAAAAATGTTTCGATAATTGGAAGTGCCGTTGGCATAGATGTATTGGAGCAAATGGAGCCTATTTTGAAGGCGACCCAATAAATTTTGACGATTAAATTTAAAAATGTTGTTTTAATTGAAAATTCCCGGTACTTTCTTGACAGAGTAGTATATCAAAGCACTATACTTCAAACGCCAAACAGCTATCCAGAATGCCTGGTTTACCCAACAATGTCTTCGGAACAAAGTCTTCCCAACTTTCATTCAATTAAGAAGCAGGACGAACACTACCCAATCCTGAAGAGCAATAACATCAGGACAAACCAATTGGCTTAAAGAAGAAAGTAAAAAATGGTTCAGCATCAGGAACAATTTGTCTCTACATATTAAGGTACTACACTCTGAACTTACTTATAGACTCCACCCGGTTGAATTAGACTTACTAGATGATAAAACTAGACATACTAAATCTATCATAAAACACAAAAAATATATCAATCAATCAAAAAAACTAAAGAACCTAATATTTAAACAAAATAACAGTGAACAGAAAAATTCAATTCCTAACACAACACCATATAATAGATTCATAAATTTCTCGAATACCATTTTTCTACAGATGAAATTAGGCTTCTTGAGAAAGGTCCAAATTACAATCCCCACATAACCTCAAAAAATATCATTGAAACACAAACTTCCGAAATCGAATTAGCGCTAATTAAAACACCGAACCCAAACTTCACCAAAGAAAAAATAAAAAACTTACTACTAACCCATACAGACTCACAGAATAACAAAGAAAAATCAATAGTAAAATCAATTCAAAACAAAATTCGAAATGATAATTTGATAATGACTAAAGCCGACAAAGGAAACTCTATTGTTACTCTATCCAAAGAAGATTATGACCAGAAAATAAACAATTTTTCAGAGAAAGAATCGCCCATACAACTAAAAAGCAAACTCCAATAAACATCTAGAGTTTTTATGACTTGTGCTTCCATTATTTGGTCACGTACCTAAAAATGTATTTAAACTCGGTTACACTGAATAGCATCAGACAGTACAATGTAATACCTGAAGAAGCCACATCGTGGTGAAACAATTGTTGTAGTAGTACAAACATTTCTGTGGAAATAAATTACTGTCTCATATACAGTTTTTTAATTAAAATGTGTTTCCACCAAGTGAAGACCGAATCTATCAAATATTTCTGAAATTTGGAGTTTAGGAGCATAATGATAATGCACATGTTCCTGCCAAATTTCATAAGGATATGACATTTAGCAGCGTTGACCGTTAAATGCGAGTTTAAATTTAGCATTTATATGTAAAATAACGACAAGCAGACGTACAAAATTTGAAGGCCGGAAAAAATTATTTTATGAGAATCGTGGGTGATGTGAACAAGCGCGCCAAACGTCCTTACTTCACTTCAGTGCTTTTCAATTTTTCGTTTGGGCAATAGATTCGAGGTAGCTCTATACACGATAGTCAATCAGTTATTGCTGTAGGAACTTAATGGATATTACAACAACCAATATTGCAATCAAATTCATTTTGTTCCGATTCGTTCTATATCTTCATCTAAAACCAATTGAAGTACTTCGGAACCGGTTATCAGGCATGATTGACGACGAAAAGTATAATCAAAAACATATTCCAGCGGAACGAATTCAAAGTTTCCCAATTAATATTCCGAATGGCAAATTGGAAAACTTTTCGTTATGAATTTAAAGTAATATAGAAAAAAAGAGGGACGGAATAATGAAAAATTCAGAGTTTCTGATACGTACGAATCGGAAATTTATTTTCAACTTAACTGTAGGTAAATAAGAAAAGTCCACACAATCGAGGCTTTTCAAGCTTAATTGCTCTAACTCTGAAACACCAAAATGAAGATGACTTAAACCTTAAATCCAAGAAAGAAGCACTAGAACTTCATTGAGGTTGCAGTTATCATCAGTAATAGAGAAACTTATGGAACCTTGAAATACAGGTCACTTTCCAAAAAAAAAACTTGCAGAATACAGTTACGACAATTTGTTGAATTCGATGATTCTTGGAAGAAGTTGAAAGGGTAAATGAATAGAGGTATGTGTTTGATAGTTTCCAGTTGTGCCGTACGGCTCAAGAAATACAATAATATCTATTTTGTTTACCTTAATAATTGAAACAACGTGCCTTTTGCCTAAGACATTGGAACAATGATGTATCATCTAATGCGAATTTTAACATAGCGAACAGATAAATATACTGTTCGAGAAGGCTGCAGATGGCGAGCTTGATCGTGAATTAACCAATAAACTATTACATTCAGATACGTAGAAGGCCTTTCGGCGGCTGAATAAAGTTCCTGGGCCTGGGTTGTATACTTTTACTGAGTTCACTTGAATTCACAAATTAACTCGACTCAGTTGCAAGTATCGGGTGTTTTTTTCAGAGTAATAGAACTTCCGATAGGGATAACTGTGATTTGACAGAAGGTAGAAGCCGTGTTGTTTTGACATTTCTGTTCAGTAAGCATTAACAAATTATCATGGAAAGACTCGCGCCACAACAACGTTTACAAATTCTTGAAATTTATTTTCAAAGTCAGTGTTCTATTCGTCAAACTTATAGAGCACTTCGTGAAATTTATTAATCGTCCGAAAGAGCATCTTATTCGTCGAACTATCGATAGATTTCGGACAACATTTTCTCTACAAGATGCAACAACAACAACAACAACAAGACAAAGTACTGTACGTTCCGAAGAAAATATCGCTGCTGTAAGTCATAGTGTTAATGATGATCCAGATTTGTCTATTCATCGACGTTCACAAGAAGTTGGACTCTGTGCATCCACCACATGGAAAATTTTGCGTAAAGTTCTTGGTCTACACCCATTCAAGATCCAACTGGTTCAAGAACTAAAGCCACTTGACCATAATAAGCATATTTTGTTTGCTGATTGGGACCTAGAACAGCTTTAAGTTGACCCATTTTTTTATTGTAAAATTGTGTTTAGTGATGAAGCTCATTTCTGGTTGAACGGCTATGTAAACAAGCAAAATTGCCGTATATGGAGTGAAAATAATCCTCAAGAAATTCTGCAGGTTCCATTGCATTCTGAAAAATGCACTGTATGGTGTGCTTTGCACGCTGGAGGCATCATCGGTCCATATTTTTTCAAAAACGATGCTACAGTGAATGGTGCTCGTTACAGATCGATGATCAAAGATTATTTGTTTCAAAATTTGAATGGTATCGACCCAGAAGTATTTTGGTTCCAACAAGATGGTGCAACACCTCATACTTCTACCGTAACAATTGATTTGTTGAAATAAAGATTTGGCGATAAGATTATTTCGAGAAATGGTCCAATTAATTGGCCTCCAAGATCATGCGGCATAACTCCACTGGATTATATTCTTTGGGGTTATGTCTAGTTATTGGTTTATGCTAATAAACCAGAAACAATGGACGCCTTGGTAGCCAACATAACTCGTGTTATTGATGAAATAAGGCCTGAATTACTCGAAAAAGTGGTCGAAATTCGTCTGGTCGAATGCGGTTCCTCAGAGCTAGTCGTGACGGACATATGCTGCAAATTTTTTTTAAAACAAATATCATAAAATTATCCTTCAGATAAAAAAAAATTGGCTTCAGTCTTAATTTAAATGTGGTTTATTTCAATTTAAAGTTCTACAATTCTTGAACCAATTGAATTTTATAGGCTTTTAAATGCATATCTTTCTTCAAAATAAAATGTAAGGACGATTTTTTGATGTTCAATGATTGGCCTCGCTTTCTGATGGATAAAGACGGATTTTGATGCACTGACGCCTCCACTGAACGAGGGCGGCCAGAATGTTGAATATTCACCGTTGCATCTATATTCTCGAAAATCCGGATCCATTTTCTGATGCTATCGTCAACTGATGCGTGGCGTGTACGATAATCCAAACGACACAAACGTTGAGAAGCCACAATTGAATCATCGTTGTGATAATACGCTCGTTCGCAAAAAGCGCGATGCGTTCCCGGGTACTGGTCCATCGTGACTAAAACTCCACAAATTGGCGGACACCACGTTCCCCTCCCCACACCCCTGCGTTGCTCAGTTTCAAATACAGTGCTAAAACAAATACTTTTTGGACAAGCTGTATAAAATCACAGATACAGTAGTTCAATGGCAAGTGCGATGGGATATAAAACTAATTAATTATTAATACTTTCCAAGTTTTCAATACATCTTGAGTTTCAAATTTATACCAATAACAATGCAAACTAATATAAATATTTTAAAAAATTTTAAACAATTTTAAAAAATTAGCCTTCTACATATTTAACTCCAAAAGATTATATTCAATGATTATAACTTCTGAAAATAAATTAAACTAATGTCGTATAAGTACCACTTATATCATGACATAAAATAAACATTCATTATAAGATATCCAAATGGTATAACAAAATCCAATAAATAAAAATTATTAACTAAAATCCTATAAATTAAACATTTTGAATAGACAAAATTTTGTTTCTGCTTATCAATCCTATGAAAACCAATATCTTTCAAGAATATCCAACATAATCCTGGGAATTTTATCACAAAACTATCTTACTTAGACTATTCAATATTATTGGATATCTAACCAAGGTACTTTATACAAAAACTCAAGATATGCAAAACATTATTGAAAAACAAGTTTTAAAATCGACTTTGCTCATCAGTATTCAAATATTCATATTCAATAAATATAAAATCAATTAATAACACATATTTAAACTCACCCTTCGTCTTCGAGAAAAAGTTCTATTTAAAAATGAGAATCTTAAATAGGTATCCAATACAGACAGAAATATCTCTGCGGTTTAACCTGATCTAGAAGATTGAAAGATAAATTTAATGGCCTTTGCTATAACACAAGGACTCTCTTTATATTAAATTTATCTTTCAATCTTCTAGATCAGGTTAAACCACAGAGATATTTCTGTCTGTATTGGATACCTATTTAAGATTCTCATTTTTAAATAGAACTTTTTCTCGAAGACGAAGGGTGAGTTTAAATATGTGTTATTAATTGATTTTATATTTATTGAATATGAATATTTGAATACTGATGAGCAAAGTCGATTTTAAAACTTGTTTTTCAATAATGTTTTGCATATCTTGAGTTTTTGTATAAAGTACCTTGGTTAGATATCCAATAATATTGAATAGTCTAAGTAAGATAGTTTTGTGATAAAATTCCCAGGATTATGTTGGATATTCTTGAAAGATATTGGTTTTCATAGGATTGATAAGCAGAAACAAAATTTTGTCTATTCAAAATGTTTAATTTATAGGATTTTAGTTAATAATTTTTATTTATTGGATTTTGTTATACCATTTGGATATCTTATAATGAATGTTTATTTTATGTCATGATATAAGTGGTACTTATACGACATTAGTTTAATTTATTTTCAGAAGTTATAATCATTGAATATAATCTTTTGGAGTTAAATATGTAGAAGGCTAATTTCTTAAAATTGTTTAAAATTTTTTAAAATATTTATATTATTTTATATACCTTCTATCAAGAATGACCTCTATTTACGTTAACAATGCAAACCACGAAACAACTGAGCTATCCAGTGTTATACAGAGTACTCTAAAAGATCCGGGATTTTACGGAGTATTCTAAGATCTGCGGGTTAACGGAGTACCCTAAAAGATCTTGGGGTTAACAGAGTACTCTAAAAGATCTGGAATTATATGGAGTACTCTGAAGAGAGCTAAGCTTTTTATCGTGATCGTCTAGTGGCGGCAAAATATGACATTTCGTTGTGTAGACAATCCAAATTACACCTAACGAGAGCAAGGAAACAGTGAGAGGTTCAAATATTCAAAACACAGTAATGCCAGAAAATATATTTCTATTAATAATATTAAAAAGGAACAACCCTCAATGAATGGAAACACATTTATCAGTATGTGGTTAAATCTACTCTACGCAGTGGTTCGCAAAGCAACACAGTGAACCCAATAGCTCCCAGGGTCTAAATCACTTATAATTACATATCGGTAGGTCGGTAACTCGCTCAAATTAGATATCATTCTTATCTACAACTGCTTTTCCGGTGCGCAGTGCAGAACCCCCCGTTACAAGGGGTAAGTTTAAATGGATAGTAAGGTAAGGGTAACTGTGGTATTCCCAGGAGGTCTCCTTGAAGATGGGATCTAACATAATTCGAGTCGACCGGAAAAGTTACTATCTGGCCTCCTCGGTATGACAAAGGCTCAGATATAACTAAAGAACGAACCGAACACTACCTGAAGGGTCACGCAAACTAATCCCTGGGGATATCACGATACCTAGGAACAATGATCTAGCAATCACTCACACAGTAGCGTTGGATATCCGGAGTTATTTACTGTCTCTATACGATATGTCGTCCTCTACCAGGTACTACTCAGCAATTTATCCTAAAGAACTCCACTGGTTTACAAGGAATACAGTCTCTCAAAGTAAGGGGGACGTGCATATGGCAAATATGTAACACAAACTGACTAGGACATTATAGAATAGATACAGTACACCATCACCTAGGCGTGTTAATGAACGTTACAATAAGAACAAACAAAGAAATAGGTATCCGGGGGTTCACACAAGTGTACATGCAAATCAGTTACATATCAAGCACCGCAACTAGTAAGAACAGATAATAAAAAATCCCTATCAGATAAAGAACCACTATTTACAAATATAGCATAAAGCAACCAGGCACCGAGAGAAAGTATACAATACAAAGAGATAACTCGTGAGAGTGGTGCCACTTTAATTATATAAAAAGACAATGCATTTTAGTTAAAACATTCCGGTCGGATTAAATAACACTGAAGCAAAAATACGAGCATGCAATCATTAATTTCACATAAACACTAAGGTGGTATTAAAAAATGTAAGGCATACAATCAATCAGAAGCATTTAAGAGAAGTTTACTTACTAAGAGTTACCAAGGGAACTGTTATAAGTACTATTATCTCGAGTACGTTTCTAAGTCGCTCAGGAGGTTTATTTCCAAGAACCTTCCTCTTGACCGCTTCAAAATGCATTGGGAATGCTGTAGAACATTGTTCTCTTTTGTGATTGTCTCCAATCACATACGTGTCAAGTTACAGTGCCACAGAGTATTTAATACATAAATAACGCGGGTAGATACAATGACGTAATAGTAGAATTCATATAATCTATGAGGGACTCTGTGACTCGTATGATCCTTAGAGGATACGGATCTCTTCTCAACATATTTTGATTTCGCAATATGAGAAGCTATATCTTCATATCAATGGAGAACATTCCAAGTATGCCACACACATCTAAACGATTTCTTGGAATAAAAAACCACACGCTCTTGTACAAACGTAACAGAACACAATGTCACTTACATACTAAAACCCAACTTCATGATGCCGCCACATCCTATCCACACCAACGTCGCAGCGGATCACGTTCAGGTCCACATTCTACGCTGAAATTCAATTGCGACGAAGACGATTTCAGCGTGCCATAACTCTCAGATGCCCAGAATGCAATGTGTGCATCTCCCATGTTTGTATCCGCCCAGCTGTGCCTGAAACCGCAGATTCGGTAGAACGGAATGGATAACGACTCGCAATAATTTCAGACCCGGGGTGATTTCACAGAACATAGAATCCGGCTGATTAAGAACGAGCGAAGATATGGCTGCTGCGTCTGTGTCGCTGAAATTTAGAGTTTGACGTGATTGTGTGCATGTTTGGATTGTGCGGTGTTATTGCCGGTCTTTGTTTCTCCAAGGTGATCTGATCTAGGATCGATGTGATGTTCAGATTAGATATACACACATCGTTAAAGTCTTGGCACCCCTATCAACTCTCAACTTGTTGAATGAGACAATTTACACTTCACTATCTTATTACTTGAATGAAAACAATAAACCAGCAAAAAATGTTTCTTGTTCGGGAGAATACAGGTGTATTCGAAGCTAATCAGCCCGGAGACCTATGCCTGGTCGACCCAGAGTAACATCTGCAAGAGAAGACCATTATATCGCAAATTTCACTCGAAGAAATCGAACGGCATCTGTAACAACCCTTCGAAGTCATTTTTTGGGGACCTATATACAAGTAGTCTCAACCAGTACCATAAGGAAACGGTTCCATTCCTCAAAGGGCAAGAAAACCTTTAAGAGTACCTCGGCTATCACCTGGACATAAAGCTACTCGTCGGCAATAGGCAGAACACCACCAAGACTGGCTTTTACCACAATGGCGCAACGTACTTTTTTCGGACGAGTCACGATTCGGTTTACCAAGTGATAGTCGACTAGAAAGGGTTTAGAGAGATCCAGGCAGACTAGACCAACTCAATTTCGCCCAGGAAGTTGCGCCCTTTTAAGGCGGATGAATAATGTTCTGGGGGGTATAATGTTCGGTCGCCGTATCCCTTTTATTATTATTATTATTAAATACAAAAAGAGTTTAGGCATAAACCTATAAACTCATAAACAAAAGTAAATAACAGTTGATAATATATTTAATGTGCCAAGATTCAATTGTCGAAGCGATTCTTGAATCCGTTAACTGAAGGCGCACCAACAACATCAGGCGGTAATCGATTCCGGCGCTCAAAGTTGGAGTCGGGAGTCATAATCAGGGCGGTTGCGGCCATATGGCAATCGTGTACTTGTGCGCTGAACAGCCTCCAATGCTTCCAAATCACCCCTGAGTGAAGGCCACCAAGCTGGACCGCCAAATTCCATTATCGGACGGACATAGGAGGTGTATAATAGCTTGCACGTTGGTAGACGGCATTCATGAAAGGAGCGATATAAGGAGTAGCATAATTGCTTCGTTTTACTGCATATATTGGCAATATGGCGGGACCAGGATAAATTAGAGGTAACTGTAACTCCTAAATCACAGTGCTCGTCAACAGTTCTCAGCAATCTCCTCTCGATGAAAAAATCAATTTTTGGATTTTTTCTGCCTATGTGAAGCACGCAGCACTTATCAATGTTGAGAGGTAGCATCCATTCTTCACTCCATCGACCCAACGCGTTCAGGTCATCCTGGAAAACTCTGGCGTCGGTAGGAGGACAACCATACAATTTCATGTCATCGGCAAATAATGCACACTTCGATTTTATGGAGGGTGAAAGATCTGATATGAACAGGAGGAACAGAATGGGTCCGAGGACCGTGCCCTGTGGAATACCGCGGATAACACGGGCATCAATTCTATCTCCAATTCCTACCCGAAAAGTTCTATCATGTAAAAATGAACTTTTCCACGACAAACAATCGCCTCTAGCACCCAGATGTTCCAGTTTAGCAACTAGTCAACGATGAGGAACACGATCGAACGTCTTCGCAAAGTCTAAGTAGATGACATCCACCGGCACATCAGTGTCCCAAGCTCTAGGGTACGAAACCATGCTGTTGTCCAGGCAGAATTATGTTGGTAACCGCAAATGTTAAGATGACTTAACATATGATTCAGTTAACAAGTAGCTGACGTCAGACCAATTAGCCTGCAGTTTTTAGGATTAAGCTTGTCACCCTTCTTGAAAACAGGCGTAACAGAGGCGGACAGTCAAGCAGAAGGCAGCCTAGAAGTCGAGAAGGATTGGCGAAATATTATTAACAGAGGCAACGCAAGTGCTTCTGAATACTGCTTTAACTGAAATGCTCATATACCATTCGGGCCAGGAGCTGAGGAAGATTTCAAGATAGCAAGTTGTTTTTTTATTGAGTCTTCACCGAAAACAACAACCTTAAGTTCCGGTGTTACACAAGGCATATCAGGAATTGGTACCGGCCTCGATGAAAACGGCCGAAAACAACTCCGAGAATACGTTGGCAGTTTTGGAATGATCTTGACACATCAAGTTGGAGTCGTATTATCGTTGAACGAACAATGACTGTGCCAATCTACGTTGAACCAATCTACGTTGAACCAATTATTGTTCCTCTGTGCAACGAATTTGGGGATAATTTCATTTATCAGGATGATAACGTCCCACAACACCCCACACGAAGGGTTGAAAACATTCTTCAAGAGAACAATATCCAGAGAATGAACTGGCCAGCAAACTCACCATACATAGATCCAATTGAGTACTTAGGGAGAGCGATATGCAATCGCCAAAACCCACCTTCAACTTTTCAGGAATTGAGTTATCCCTCCAGGAAGAATGGAACGATTTTTCCTATTTTGTCTCATCCTGCATAAAGCAAAGAGAAACAAACAAAGATTTTCTATCAAATATATTGCAGTTCAAATAGAGGAAAATTTTCATCTCATTTCCAGAACAAAGATTGTTTATTTCTTGAGAAACCTAGGGGGCAAGACTTTTGACGATGTGTGTATAGCTGAACTTGTACTACGGGGTGTCAGAAACCAAACTGACTAGAAGTAATTTGTAGGTTTCGAATTTTGAGATTTCAAACTTGGTCGTTTCATCGGGATTCTCAATTGCACAGCTTTTTCATATACACCGCTCAAAATTTTAAGTGGATAGTTTGCGTATACGAAATAGCTTCCTTATTTTCCTTCGTATATTATTAAAGTGTCCACTTAAATTTATGAGCGGTGTAACTTGACGGCATTCATTGATGAAAATGCGCTCTATATTCTTTGGAAAAGGAAAATAAAAAAGGCCCTTTTTGAATTATATGTTGAACATTTTTTGGTGATGGAACTTGTGATTCTTTAACATACAATAGAAACATATACAGTGTGGTCCAACGAAAACTCAACACCTCGATTTTCCGGCTTTAAAATGAAAATGTGGAAAATCGCTCGGAACCGTCAATATCTGATTCGAGGGGAAACAACTTTTCCGCTCTTGGCATCCCCGTAACTGCACCCCCTAACAGGGGTGAGGTCAACCCCTTGATTTTAAATGGGGATGAGGGATTTTGCGATACCTCACTTTGAAGATCTTATCGATTACTGTCTGATCCTGAAATTTTGCTTCAAAATTTCCATCGATAACGAAATGATAGGTAAAATAGTGAAAGAGTACTTACTTTTGTGATTAGTTCATCAAATGCTGGAAATGGGCAATATTTACTTTCATGTAGTAATGTAAGTTTTGCTGAAAACGTTCACGTGCCTCTTTCACTATTTTCGCATTATCGATATCGATATTTTGAAGCGAAATTTCAGGGTCAGATAGTAGTCGACACGATCTTCAAAATTAGTTATCGCAACACCCCTCATCCCTATTCAAAATAAAGAGATTGTGCTCACCCCTGTTAGGGGGTTGAAGTTGCGGGGATAAGAAAAGCGGAAAATTTGTTTCCCCTCGAATCCGAAATTGACGATTTTCCACATTTTCATTTTAAAGTCGGAAAATCGAAGTGTTAAGTTTTCGTTGGACCACCCTATATGAATTATGTGATGTATGAATACATTTGGTCATTATTTTTCATTTCATTTGATTCTTTTTTAGTCAATTCAATAATAAATGTTTTCATAAGATTTATTTGGATTTATATCTGTAGAGGTTCTGGAGAATTTATTCCAGCTGTTATATATAATATCGGTAGTTTTTTTTAGAGTGATAGAACTTTCGATATGGATAACTGTGATTTGACAGAAGGTAGAAGTCAGGTTGTTTTTTCATTTCTGTTCAGAAAACATTGACAAATTATCATGGAAAGAATCACGCCGCAACAACATTTACAAATTGCTGAAATTTATTTTCAACATTCGCCAAACTTATAGAGAACTTCGTGAAATTTATGGTTTACATAATCGTTCAACAGAGCAGCTTATTCGTCGAACTATAGATATATTTCAGACAACATTTTCTCTACTCGATGCAACAACAAAAACAAGACGAACATATTGCTTCTGTAAGTCATAGCGTTAATGATGATCCAGATTTGTCTATTTGTCGACGTTCACAACAAGTTGGACTCTGTGCATCCACCACATGGAAAATTTTGCGTAAAGATCTTGGTCTACACCCATACAAGATCCAACTAGTTCAGGAACTAAAGCAACTTGACCATAATGAGGTCGTTTGTTTGCTGATTGCGCCCTAGCAAAGCTTGAAGTTGATCCACTTTTTTATCGTAAAATTGTTTTTAGTGATGAAGCTCATTTCTGGTTGAACGGTTTTGTAAACAAACAAAATTGCCGTATATGGAGTGAAAACAATCCTAAAGAATTTCTGCAGGTTCCATTGCATCCTGAAAAACGCACTGTATGGTGTGCTTTACACGATGGAGGCATCATCGGTCCATATTTCTTTAAAAACGATGCTGGAGCTAATGTTACAGTGAATGATGCTCGTTACAGATCGATGATGAATGAATATTTGTTTCAAACTTTGAATGGTATCGACCCAGTAGTGTTTTGGTTTGAAAAATGCACTGTATGGTGTGCTTTACACGCTGGAGGCATCATCGGTTCATATTTCTTTTAGAACGATGCTGGAACTAATGTTACAGTGAATGATGCTCGTTACAGATCGATGATCAATGATTAGTTGTTTCAAAATTTGAATGGTATCGACCCAGAAGTGTTTTGGTCCCAACAAGATGGTGCTACAGCCCATGCTACTACCGTGACAATTCATTTGTTGAAAGAAAGATTTGGCGATAACATCATTTTGAGAAATGTCCAATTAATTGGCCTTCAAGATCATGCGACATGACTCCACTGGATTATTTTCTTTGGGGTTATGTCAAATCATTGGTTTATGCTGATAAACCAGAAACAATAGACGCACTAGAAGACAACATGACTCCTGTTATTGATTAAATAAGGCCTGAATTACTCGAAAAAGTGGTCCAAAATTATTCTGGTCGAATGTGGTTCCTCAGAGCTATGCCGAAAATTATTTTTAAAACATAAATGTCATAAAATTATCTTTCAAATAAAAAAACTTTGGCTTCAATCTTAATTTAAATATGTTTTATTTCAATTTAAAGTTCTATCACTAAAAAAAAACAGCCTCTATATACTCCATAGTAATTTTCAATATATATAATATAAGAAATTTGCTTTTTCATTCCCTTTCGTACATAAATTAATAAACTTTTTTATTCTGTCAAAACCTCATACATATTTTGATTGAAATATTGTCAAACGAAACAGGCGTGAAATATTTTCTCCATTATTCGATCCGTGTAATGATGAATTCATGAAATATTCCGTGTTTATTAACAATAAACCTTCAAATTCAATCAGTCTGAAGGCACCCCGCTGCATTTCACTACAATTTCCATAAATCCTATCAGCTAGGCCATTTGACCGTTGAGCAGCCATAAACTCTGGATGTAATATGATTGATGGTCGAACCAGAAGGTAGCCAACAACTTTAAATATATAAAGCGCCCAGCAAACAATAGGACCTATTAATAACTTTCAGCCATTCGCTCAATATGGGTTCACTGTGAACATAAAATAGCCATCAAAAGTAAGCATAACAACTTTTCTTTAATTACAGCAAGTATGTAGCAATATCGTTCATGGAATCGAAGAATTCGTGAAGTAGAAGGGTAGCCATAAATGAAATTTATCGTATTGAATTGTATCAGTCCTTACTTGGTGAAAATCCATATTAAATAATTTGAAATAAGGTTATTCCGATTTTCACAAATTTTTATTGTTAAACTCACAACAATTGTTTCGCTATCACAGTAGCATCATCAGGTAAGATCACATTTTGAATAACTGAGGTTGTTTCCGAAATCCGTGGCTATTTATATTACAGTAACTACAATAAATTTTTATTAGGCACTAAAACCCAAAAAAGGGTCCCTGCAAATTCCAGCTTATCTGAATATATTTAACAGAGGTGAGCTATTTAAATCTATTTGTTCGTTAAGTAATATTCCAATTTTATTATGTTTATTTATCTCTAGGGATTCTAACAGATTTAAAGCATAACTTTTGCTTTCTATATGTAGAATTTCAAAGTTATGGTTGAAATTATGTCCTGTTTCTAACAAATGGTTGGAATATGTGGAATTGCTTTTATTGTTGAGGAAACTCTTCAAATGTTCACACATCCTTTGACGGAACGTTCTTCCAGTTTGACCTATGTAAATTTTAGGGCAATCACCGCAGGTTAACTTATAAACCCCAGATTTATCATCCTTATGTGTGTAGTCTTTATTATTTTTGATAAATTTACTCAAGTTTAAATTAGTTTTGAATATAATTTGAGAACTTCATTCAAAACTAATTTAAACTTGAGTAAATTTATCAAAAATAATAAAGACTACACACATAAGGATGATAAATCTGGGGTTTATAATTTAACCTGCGGTGATTGCCCTAAAATTTACATAGGTCAAACTGGAAGAACGTTCCGTCAAAGGATGTGTGAACATTTGAAGAGTTTCCTCAACAATAAAAGCAATTCCACATATTCCAACCATTTGTTAGAAACAGGACATAATTTCAACCATAACTTTGAAATTCTACATATAGAAAGCAAAAGTTATGCCTTAAATCTGTTAGAATCCCTAGAGATAAATAAACATAATAAAATTGGAATATTACTTAACGAACAAATAGATTTAAATAGCTCACCTCTGTTAAATATATTCAGATAAGCTGGAATTTGCAGGGACCCTTTTTTGGGTTTTAGTGCCTAATAAAAATTTATTGTAGTTACTGTAATATAAATAGCCACGGATTTCGGAAACAACCTCAGTTATTCAAAATGTGATCTTACCTGATGATGCTACTGTGATAGCGAAACAATTGTTGTGAGTTTAACAATAAAAATTTGTGAAAATCAGAATAACCTTATTTGAAATTTATCGTCTGGAATATTTATATCACCTGCAGAAGGTTCATATACATAGCGAAGACTTAAAAATAGTAACAATGAGATATAGTCGAGGTGAGTGGAAGGAAAACCTTGTTGCATTCATTATCAGGTGAATGATGTGATGTTGGGGAAAGGTCGAGTATTTGAATCTTAAGATTCTCGAGAAAAATCACGGGAACACTGTTTTAGCACCTGAATAACGAAATGAGTAAAGTGCGTTACCGGTGAAGGTAAATTTCAATGTACTTCTTGGTTGTTAGTTTGTTTGACCTGAATGTGAAATTAGCAGTTGAAAGATATTCATTG
The DNA here is from genome assembly GCA_034642435.1 of Megalocaria dilatata. Classification (NCBI taxonomy): domain Eukaryota; kingdom Metazoa; phylum Arthropoda; class Insecta; order Coleoptera; family Coccinellidae; genus Megalocaria; species Megalocaria dilatata. The sequence continues at coordinate 8,458,047 of CM067855.1, read as the reverse complement.
TGGATTCTTGTCGACACTTCCTTATGCAATTTATTAATTGGTGTGCACTTATTGGGATTCCGAAGAAATAGACACCTATTTCTGCAACATGCTCACTCTTTTAGAGCACATATTTGTTTTATCGAAATATACGGTGTTTTATCCACGTATTTTGTGGGATTATATACGACTTAAGAAATACTAAATATCCTGGGGTTCCACATGAAGCAGCTCTGTCGAATATTTCCGTAAGTACGAGATTTTTCCTAGGACACCTTATCAATTGAAACATAATCTTATCATCCATGAAAATTTCAGTTAAAATTGAACTTTGCGGATTTCCCATTGTTAAACAGTTCCTGGATGATTCAGAATCAAAAATACACCTAAATCAGATGATCAAATACTTCCTTTATTGGTATAGATATGTAGATGATATCTTTGTTGTTTCGGAGGCACCAACCGACAACATATCTTCACGAATTTTATCAATAAGCTCCATCCACAAATCAAATTCACAATCGAAGAATTGAAGAAAAGAACCAGAGCATTAATATTCTCGACCTCAGTAATACAAGACTAGATAATTCACATGATTTCAATATATTTCATAAACTCACAGATACAGATATTACAATAAATAACCAAAAGATGTCAGCATATAATAGTTTTATTCATAGATTATGGAATATTCCTCTGAATTCAGATAACTTTTCCAAATAATTGGATATCATTGAACAGATAGTTTCAAACAGCGGTTACAACCCCTTTCTTATAGACAAAATGGTATCCAATAAACAACAGAACATGGCAGAACAAGTCTAGTGTACCTAATCATAAAAGAGGAAATACTTTTCGTTACATATGTTAATGGATTATCTAAAAATATTGCTAAACATTGCAAAAATAGTTTCAATTACAATGCAGCTTTTGAAACCATCAATATCTTTAGTATCGGGTGTTTAGAGTGATAGAACTTAAAATTGAAATAAAACACATTTAAATTAGGATTGAAGGCAATTTTTTTTTATTTGAAAGATAATTTTATGACATTTATGTTTTAAAATTAACTTCCGACCACGACTGGCTGCGAGGAACCGTATTCGACCAAATGAACTTTGGACCACTTTTTCGAGTAATTCAGGCCTTATTTCATTAATAACACGAGTTATGTTGGCTTCCAAAGAGTCTATTGTTTCTGGTTTAACAGCATAAACCAATAACTTCACATAACCCCAAAGAAAATAATCCAGTGGAGTCATGTCGCATGATCTTGGAGGCCAATTAATCGGACCATTTCTCGAAATAATGTTACCGCCAAATCATTCTTTCAATAAATCAATTTTACGGTAACAGTATGAAGTGCACCATCTTGTTGGAACCAAAACACTTCTCGGTCGATACCATTCAAATTTTGAAACAAATAATCATTGATCATCGATCTGTAATGATCACCATTCACTGTAACATTAGCTCCAGCATCGTTTTTAAAGAAATATGGACCGATGATGCCTCCAGCGTATAAAGTGTGCTTTGCAGTGCATTTTTCAGTATACAATGGAACCTGCAGAACTTCTTGAGGATTATTTTTACTACATATACGGCAATTTTGCTTGTTTACATAGCCGTTCAACCAGAAATGAGCTTCATCACTAAACACAATTTTACGATAAAAAAGTGGATCAATCTCATGCTGTTCTAGGGTCCAATCAGCAAACAGACGACGCTTACTATGGTCAAGTGACTTTAGTTCTTGAACCAGTTGGATATTGTTTGGGCGTAGACCAAGATCTTTACGCAAAATTTTCCATGTGGTGGATGCACAGAATCCAACTTGTTGTGAACGTCGACGAAGAGACAAATCTGGATCATCACTATTACTTTGAGCAGCGATATTTTCTTCTGTACGTATAGTTCTTTGTCTTGTTGCTGTTGTTGCATCGAGTAGAGAAAATGTTGTCCTAAATCTATCGATAGTTCGACGAATAAGCTGCTCTGATGGACGATTACGTAAACTATAAATTTCACGAAGTGCTCTATGAGTTTGGCGAATGTAACTATGATTTTGAAAATAAATCTCAACAATTTGTAAACGTTGCTGTGGCGTAAGTCTTTCCATGATAATTGGTCGATGCTTACTGAACAGAAATGTCAAAACAACATGTCTTCTACCTTCTGTCAAATCACAGTTATCCCTATTGAAAGTTTTATCACTCTAAAAAAACACCCGACACTTAAAAAACAATAAGGATCGCACAAATAAAGGAAATAAATCTGTAGTCTATAAGTTGACTTGCAACGGTTGCCCTTCAGTATATATTGGCCAGACAGGTAGATCATTCAATAAAAGAATTCAAGAACACCAATGAAGTTACATATCAGATTCCGTACATTCGACATATACTAATCATCTTAAGGAATTCAAGCATAATTTCAACATAACTAAGAAAGTATCTAGGTCGAAAGCAAAAGTTCTAGATTAACACTTATAGAATCGTTGGAAATCAACAGATAAAACGCCCATGAAATCCTTTTGAATTAACAAACAGATGCCTATTACTGAATATCTTTCCCTAATGGCATTTTTTAGCGGCAAATTCCAATAAACACCCTAAAATATTATGACTTGTTTTTACCATAATTTCGTCATAACTGTATTTAAACTCCATCAGTCAGTAAAATGTAGATACTTGAAGAGGCCATATCGTGAAGAAACAATTGTTGCATTGTAAACATTTTTGTGGAAATCAAAATACTGTCTCTTTTATATTTTTCAATTAAATGTAGTTTGAACCAAGTGAAAACCTAATCAATCAATACATTTATTTCATGTGTCTTCTTTTAGATCGAATATTTCACTTTAATATTTCGCAGTCAATATATTGGAGGTTTCAAAGTAATAGAGATAATTATTTAAATATTTTAATATTAGCCTTCTACATATTTAATTTCGAAAAATTATATTTAATAATTATAACTTCAGGAAGTAAATTAAAATAATGTCATATAAGTACCACTTATATCAAACGACATATAAATTAATATTCATTATAAGACATCCAAATGATATCACAAAATCCAATAAATAAAAATTGTTAACCAAAATCCTATAAATTAAATATTTTGAATAGACAAAATTTTGTTTCTGCTGATCAATCTTATGAAAACAAATATCTTTCAAAAATGTTTAACATAATCTTAAGAATTTCATCATAAAACTATCTTACTTAGAATATTCAATATTATTGGATATCTAAGTTACTTTTTATAAAATCTTGTTATATGTTATATTTTATTGAATATGATTTATTTGAATACTGAAGAAGCAAAGTCTCTCGTGAAACTTGTTTTTCAGTAACACTTTTACATATCTTGAGATTTTATAGAAAGTAACTTAGTTAGATATCCAATAATATTGAATATTCTAAGTAAGATAGTTTTGTGATGAAATTCTTAAGATTATGTTAAACATTTTTGAAAGATATTTGTTTTCATACGATTGATCAGCAGAAACAAAATTTTGTCTATTCAAAATATTTAATTTATAGGATTTTGGTTAACAATTTTTATTTATCGTATTTTGTTATATCATTTTGATGTCTTATAATGAATATTTATTTCATATGTCGTTTGATATAAGTGGTACTTATATGACATCAATTTAATTTAATTCCTGAAGTTATATTTATTGCCATTATAAAATAAAACACTTGTTTACATTTTCTACTTTATTTTTGGTATTGACGTACGTTTCGTATTCTGATGAAGTCTTTCTAGCAAAGACGAAACGTACGTCAATACCAAAAATAAAGTAGAAAATGTAAACAAGTGTTTTATTTTATAATGACAATTACAACTGATTTCTACCAAGCAACGGCCCAATCTATCATAAATTATATTTATTGCATATAATTTTTTGAAATTACATATGTAGAAGGCTAATATTAAAATATTCAACTAATTTTTTATACCTTTTATCTAGTATTAACCTCTATTTATGTTAATAGAGATAATATTCTCCTTTTGATTTCAAACGACAAAGATATTGAACGGTTTCTGCTGTTACTATGTGATAGTTGATCATAATTGAAACAAATTGTAGAAATTACCATGTTTTACTACCAATAATTTGATATTTTACACATTTAATTGTGACAGTTTTCTGAAGATAGTTAATTCCCGAAACTCGAGTCACAATTAAATGTGTATAATAACAATTTATTGATAGTAAAACATAGTAATTTCTACAACTTGATTTAATGATACAGATATTCATGAAAATTTGAGGGGAAATTGAAGAACACTCGTATAAATCTTTAAGGACCCCTTGACCGCATAATATAATATTTTTGACGAAAAAAGAGATGCCAGGAAGCAGTTTTGTTAGATGAGATTAAATGAAAAACCCCGTTAGTGGAATATTGATATCGCCATGTGAGAACGAGAAACGAAATCGAAAAATGCCGTTGTTTAACAATGTGAAATAAAAAATACAAGAAAAGCGAATTGTCATCAATCGTAATATCATAATGTTCCGAAGGAACATAGGATCCGTTGATTCGAAGTGAAAAATTCAAGGCGGAAGTTTCTTGTCCATTTGTGAGAGTGCCTGTCTCAGCGTTTGTTTCGAGCCATTTCCTGGTTCCACACAAAGGGAGTTTGAAAGATGGAATTATTGATATAACGTGAAGAGAGGAAGCCGCTGAACTGGAAGCGATTCATAAGGCTTTACGTTTTTCAAATAACAAGATGAAAGTGCGCGAGATAAGTTTTCAATTAACAACGTTTCCTGTTATAAACGAAGTCACGAAGATATTGAACGAAAATGATTAATGGAAGAGGGGGCTTATCTATGAATATAATTAAGAGGGGTTCATATTGTAATGAGAAATGTACAAATGCAGACCGAAAATTTCAAGGTCATCTTCCAAACTATCTTATAAGAACTTATGTAGTCTATATACACAGGAAGTTTTTCGAATCGTGACAATACATCTTGCATCTGTGTTACAGACCAAAACTCAAATACAGCTTAATGGGATTTTTTGATTGCCGGGCATAGGCAGCAGACATTCATGTTTCAATGCTCTTTGGCATGTGAATTCTACCATCATAGTTGTATTGGCATGTGAGCGTAGCTATTTCACCAAGTGACTACTCAGCAATCTTCACAGTCCGCCCCCAGAGACAAAAAGTGTGATAAGGATTATGCCATATCATCGAAGCGAGAACCCCTCCGAAGAGATGAACCCACCACCTTCCAGATTGGGCTTCAGTTCGAAAACCTACAACCATCTGACTGGTAGCAGCGAAGTATTATCCAACCTCTACTGGCTATGCATTGTCAGTACCCGAGTTGTTTGGGACGCAACTCACATTCCGAAAGGACTTCTTATCTGTTCGTGGAATCTATTCAATGGCGTCGCGGCAAAATAAATTCAAACAATCATTTTCAGAAGAGATTTATTGCATTTATTGTAACAAATAAATTTGTCACATGCTAAGGAATATCATAAGCAGCCTCTCAATCAGCAAGACAGACGCACACCGACTTCAGCTTGCACCGGAATGCTAGGAAATGCGAAAGGGTGGAGGAAGATTCAAAGAGCCATCCAGTTGAATATTGGTCACCATTTATAACGTAGAATGAAATTATTCTTGTGCTAGTTGACTAGCATAATAGCTTCTCTTGTGAATGCATAGTGAATCCTATATCAGGCAGAATAGTTTCCTTACCTGTATAACGTATTCATTTGGATGCTCCCATAAAACCAATTATATCGTGAATATATTTTTCGATTGAATTGTCTTTTATAATGTTTTCTCTGACTTAAGCCGGAAGCTTCTAATATAATATCTGGAAGAGGTTCACCTTTTCCTATAAATTTTTACTGAGTGAGTATTCGAGAAAGTGTTCAACATTAATGTGAAGAATGGCTTAGTTTGTAGAGATATATTTTTTAATTATTTGAAAGTAATTGATTAAACGTTATTCAATTAGTATGCAAATTCCAGGTTATACATACTTCAAATGCGGTTAAGATCGAGAGATGTATATTAGACATTGACTGGTTTATTTACAGCCTGAATAAATATATATTACAACGTACAATTTTGATATCGTTCACCCAAATCGAGGAAATTTTTGCGGTGTAATTTGAACTATAATTACGGTGAAAACAGTATCGCGTTCGTGGAGGAGTATATCGATGAGCTTTTTCACCGTTGTTCACTTTTCACAAATTACTATCTAATTAGAAATGATGCAGATAATTCATTCGTTATGGGTTATTGAGAGAGGGTGTTCCTTTGGAAGGTTGAAGTGAATGCGCAGATAAGCTTATTGAAGAGCAAAGAAAGATGTGTTATAACTTGGGAGTTGAGACAGAGAGAAAAATGTGATTAGGGAATTCTTGTTTCTGCGGAAAAAAGACAGTGGAGAAAAAATTAATGTGTTTGTAGGCCGAGTGCTAACAAACGACTTTTAGGGAATGTGTCTTCAACGTTGCTTTGTGGGTAACTGACCAAAAAAATGGGAACTATTAAGGGTCGAAATATGGCACAAGTAGAGAGAAATCTACCCCTTAGTCTTGAATCGGTGTCGGTTTTAATGGATACTACGAAAAATGCGAAGGACAAATATTTTCGGTCCTTAACAGGCCCAAATGCCATTCGTAAAACCATTTCTGTGTTCAAGTTCAAAGAAATTCAAACAATCAATAAAATTTTATATTGATGAAGTTCCAACAATTTAGTAATAAAGTTTCCATTTATGTGGAAATTGAGATATGCCTTGTTATTTCTATTTTTTTTTCCTATCTTTTTTAGAAAGATATAATTTTCGATAGGGATAACTGTGATTTGACAGAAGGTAGAAGTCATGTAGTTTTGACATTTCTGTTCAGAAAGCATTGACAAATTATCATGGAAAAACTCACGCCGCAATAACGTTTCCAAATTGTCGATATTTATTTTCAAAATCAGTGTTCTATTAGCCAAACTTAAAAAGCACTTCGTGAAATTTATGGTTTACATAATCGTCCATCAGAGCAGCGTATTCGTCGAACTATCAAAAGATTTCGGACATTTTTTTTTCTCGATTTAACAACAACAACAAGACAAAGAACTGTAGGTACAGAAGAAACTATCGTTGCTGTAAGTCATAGTGTTAATGATGATTCAGATTTCTCTATTCGTCGACGTTCACAACAAGTTTGACTCTGTGCATCCACCACATGGAAAATTTTGTGTAAAGATCTTGGTCTACACCCATACAAGACCCAACTGGTTCAAGAAGTAAAGCCACTTGACCATAATAAGCGTCGTTTGTTTGCTGATTGGGCCCAGCTTGAAGTTGATCCACTTTTTTATCGTGAATTTCACGTGTTTAGAGATTAAGCTCATTTCTGGTTTAACGGCTATGTCAACAAGCAAAATTTCCGTATATGGAGTGAAAACAATCCTCAAGAAGTTCTGCAGTTTCCATTGCTGAAAAATGCACTGTATGGTGTGCTTTACACGCTGGAGGCATCACCGGTCCATATTTCTTTGAAAACGATGCTGTAGCTAATGCTACTGTGAATGGTGCTCGTTACAGATCGATGATCAATGATTATCTGTTTCAAAATTTGAATGGTATCAACCCAGAAGTGTTTTGGTTCCAACAAGATGGTGCAAACTTATGCTGCTACCGCAACAAATGATTTATTGAAAGAAAGATTTGGCGATAAAATTATTTCGAAAAATGATCCAATTAATTGGCCTCCAAGATCATGCGACATTACTCCACTGTATTATTTTCTTTGGGGTTATGTCAAGTCATTGATTTATGCTGATAAACCAGAAACAATAGACCCTTTGGAAGCCAACATAACTCGTGTTATTGATGAAATAAGGCCTGAATTATTCGAAAAAGTGGTCCAAAATTGGTCTGGTTGACTGCGGTTCCTCAGAGCTAGTCGTGGTGGACATATTTATTTTTAAAACATAAATAAAACTATCTTTCAAATGGGAAAAAAATTGGCGTCAATCTTTAATTTAAATGTGTTTTATTTCAATTTAAATTTCTATCACTCTAAAAAAAACACTCGATACTAAGGTTATTGATGGTTTCAAAAGCTGCATTGTAATTGAAACTATTTTTGCAATGTTTAGCAATATGTTTAGATAATCCATTAACATATGTAACGAAAAGTATTTCCTCTTTTATGATTAGGTACACTAGACTTGTTCTGCCATGTTCTGTTGTTTATTGGATACCATTTTGTCTGATTGAGCATATATTTCACATTGTTTTCAACATTTCAGTAACTTTTGTAGCATGAAGAAGCGATTATAATGAGTTTATAGTGCAAATCAGAAGATCTTCCTTTACTTCGTTGCAATTCCTGATCTTTTCATAAAAAAGAAACCATTGGAGTGTGAACGGAGCGGATTAAGATTTTCTTCCATTCAAATTTCTGCTTCACGGCTAAACTCCCAACAAGCGGGCATTATCAGGAACAGGAATCATCCCGAAATTTTTCCGCTATCAAAAGAATTCGACAAAAAATCCCCACATACCATTCGGGACCGCTCGACGCAAGCATCGAATAAAGCGGATAGAAATATGGCCGGCCGACGATAAAAAACGCCCTTACAAAGGTAATCGAGGTTCACTCATTGCGCGGGAACATTTAAGAAATGTGGGAAATAATTTTAATACTGAGTCTGGCATCTGAAGGCGATTTATTGCGAAGACGGAAAAATGTGAGAAAAGGAATGGGCCATGGAACGAATGAAATATCAAAGGAGCTCCGTTTCTTGTGTGTCACAAAGGGATGGAAATCAAATGAAAGTAATTTGCTGACTTTTTTCACGAGACTCTACCCTTATTTATGGTTTTTGGATGTCAAAATATGTGATAACCCCTCCAGTTCGGGATTCAGGGAAATTGATGTTTATGTCAGTCCCAAAAAACGAGTGCGCTTTAGACCACTAGTCATTCCACTACTAACTCGTTTGGCATGAAAGAAACATTCTCCATTCGGACATAGAATTGATTCTTCGAGAGAAAATCGACCATCTTATATTGGGTGTTTTTTTTTAGAGTGATAGAACATTCGATAGGGATAACTGTGATTTGACAGAACGACGATGCCATGTTGTTTCGACATTTCTGTTCAGCAAGCATTGACAAATTATCATGGAAAGACTCACGCCACAACAACGTTTACAAATTGTTGGAATGTATCTTCAAAATCAGTGTTATATTCGCCAAACTTATAGAGTTCACTTTGGGCAATTTATGGTTCACATAATCGTCCATCAGAGCAGCTTATTCGTCGAACTATCGATAGATTTCGGACAACATTTTCTCTACTCGAAGAAAAAGAACTGTACGTACAGAATACAATATCGCTGCTGTAAGTCATTGTGTTAATAATGATCTAGATTTGTCTATTCGTCGACGTTCACAACAAGTTGGACTCTTTGCATTCACCACATGGAAAATTTTGTGCGAAGATCTTAGTCTACACCCATACAAGATCCAACTGGCTCAAGAACTGAAGCCACTCGACCATAATAAGCGTCGTTTGTTTGCTGATTGGGCCCTCGAACAACTTGAAGTTGATCCACTGTTTTATCGTAAAATTGTGTTTAGTGATGAAGCTGATTTCTGGCTAAACGGCTATGTAAACAAGCGTATATGGAGTGGAGACAATCCTCAAGAAGTTCTGCAGGTTCCACTGCATCCTGAACATGCACTGTATGGTGTGCTTTACACGCTGGAGGCATCATTGGTCCGTATTTCTTTAAAAACGATGCTGGAGCTAATGTAACAGTGAATGGTGCTCATTACAGATCGACGATCAATGTTTATCTGTTTCAAAATTTGAATGGTATCAACCCAGAAGTGTTTTGGTTTCAACAACATGGTGCTACACCTCATGTTGCTACCGTAACAATTGATTTATTGAAAGAAAGATTTGGCGATAACTTTATTTCGAGAAATGGTCCAAGATCTTGCGATATAACTCCACTGCATTATTTTCTTTGGGGTTTTGCCAAGTTTTATGCCGATAAACCAAAAACAATAGATGCTTTGGAAGCCAACATAACTCGTGTTATTGATGAAATAAGGCCTGATTTACTTGAAAAAGTGGTCCAAAATTGGTCTGATCGAATGAGGTTCCTCAGAACTAGCCGTGGTGGACATATGCGGAAAATTATTTTCATAACATAAATGTCATAAAATTAACTTTCAAATAAAAAAAATTGGCTTCAATCTTAAAAAAAAAACACCCGATACATCAGATTGTCATGAATTGTAGAGAAGACGAAATTTATTGAAACGAACCCTTTGGAGAAGTTCATATTGAGGACATCAGTGGAATCCTCTATGTTGAGGAAAGTGCTAATGTCATGGCAACAATCTAGAATCTTTATAGACACAATTTTGAATCCGAAAGAAATCTCATTAATAGATGCCAAACCGATCACTCCGTCTCTGATGGTTGTTTTCATCAGTTTACTGACTGTAGGAAGAAGATTTATGCTTGCTGTGAAGATAGTTTTGTGGATGGCATTAACTCGTGCCAATTTCCAAGATGCAAATATAAAGCCTTGAAGGATCATGATCGTAAATATAGAAAATAAAAGACTAACAGTCTCTTTGAAATGGTAGTGATGCCGTGTATACCAGGCGAAGAGTCTGTTTTGTGTCTCTAGATGGAATTCGATTTCTTGAGAAATGAAACGAGCAGTATCAAAAGTATAACATTTGTTAACAATTCCAGAAAGCTCCAGCCAGATTACTCTGTACCCACAGTGCAAAATTCTTAAATATCGGGTGTTTATTTGGAGATAAAACACATTCATATAAAGATTGAAGCAAAATGTTTTTTTATTTAAAATATAATTTTATGACATTTATGTTTTAAAAATAATTTCCGACATATCTCCACCACGACTAGCTTCGAAGAACCGCATTCGACCAGACCAATTTTGGACCACCTTTTTGAGTAATTCAGGCCTCATTTAATCAATAACAAGAGTTATGTTGGCTTCCAAAGCGTCTATTGTTTCTGGTTTATCAGCATAAACCATTGACTTGGCATAACTCCTAAGAAAATAATCCAGTGGAGTTATGTCGCATGATCTTGGAGGCCAATTAATTGGACCATTTCTCGAAATTATGTTATCCCCAAATCTTGTTGGAACCAAAAGACCTCTGGGTCGATACCATTTAAATTTGGAAACAGATAATCATTGATCATCGATCTGTAACGAGCACCATTCATTGTAACATTAGCTCCAGCATCGTTTTTAAAGAAATATGGACCGATGATGCCTACAGCGTGTAAATCACATCATACAGTGCATTTTTCAGGATGTAATGGAACCTGCAGAACTTCTTGAGGATTGTTTTCACATAAATAGAGGTTAATTCTGGATAGAAGGTATATAAAATTATTTAAATATTTTAATATTAGCCTTCTACATATTTAATTTCGAAAAATTATATTCAATAATTAAAACTCCTGAAAATAAATTAAAATAATGTCATATAAGTACCACTTATATCAAATGACATATAAAATAGACATTCATTATAAGACATCCAAATGGTATAACAAAATAAAATAAATAAAAACTGTTAACCAAAATCCTATAAATTAAATATTTTCAATAGACAAAATTTTGTTTCTGCTGATCAATCTTATGAAAACAAATATATTTCGAAAATGTCTAACATAATCTTAAGAATTTCATCATAAAACTATCTTACTTAGAATATTCAATATTATTGGATATCTAACTAAGTTATTTTCCATAAAATCTAAAGATATGTAAAAACATTACTGAAAAACAAGTTCTAAGGGAGACTTTGCTTCGTCAGTATTCAAATAATTCATATTCAATCAAATATAACATCAATCAACAAAATATTATTCACTCAACCTTCAACAATTTAGAAAACTTCTGGTAAATGAATACTGAAAAATTTAAATGGAGTTTAAATGGAGGTTAACTACAAATAAATAGTTCTGTGATTTACCCTTGATCTAAAAGGTTGAAAGACAATTTAACGGCCTCTGCTATAGCACAAGGACTATCTGTATAAAGAATGTTAAGGAAACTAAATATTATAATTATATATTATGAATGAAATAACATGAATAGAGGTTAATTCTTGATAGAAGGTATACAAAATTATTTAAATACTTTAATATTTGCCTTCTACATATTTAATTTAAAAAAAAATTGTTCAGTATTCATTTACCAGAAGTTTTCTTAATTGTTGAAGGATGAGTAAATATTTTTTCGTTTATTGATGTTATATTTTATTAAATATTTGATAGATTCGGTCTTAACTTGGTGAAAACTCATTTTAATTCCACAAAAATTTTTGTGGAAATAAATTACTTATTGAAAAAAAAAATTTGAAATTAAATATGTAGAAGGCTAATATTCAAATATTTAAATGATTGTTTTCACTCCATATACGGCAATTTTGCTTGTTTACATAGCCGTTCAACCAGAAATGAGCTTCATCACTAAACCCCATTTTTGCGATAAAGAAGTGGATCAACTTCAAGCTGTTCTAGGGCCCAATCAGCAAACAAACGACGCTTATTACGGTCAAGTGGCTTTAGTTCTTGAACCAGTTGGATCTTGTATTGGTGTTGACCAAGATCTTCACGCAAAATTTTCCATGTTGTAGATGCACAAAGTCCAACTTATTGTGTCTGTCGACGAATCGACAGATCTGCATCATCATTAACACTATGACTAACAGCATCGATATTTTCTTCTGTACGTACAAGTGTTTGTCTTGTTGTTGCATCGAGTGGGGAAAATGTTGTCCGAAATCTATCGATATTTCGACGAATCAGCTGCTTTGATGGACGATTATGTAAACTATAAATTTCACGAAGTGCTCTATAAGTTTGGCGAACACTGATTTTAAAAATAAATTTTAACATATTTGTAAACGTTGTTGCGGCGTGAATCTTTCCATGATAATTTGTCAATGCTTACTGAACAGAAATGTCAAAACAACATGGCTTCTACCTTCTGTCAAATCACAGTTATCCCTATTGAAAGTTCTATCACTCTAAAAAAACACCCGATAGAAGTGTGCTATGGTTTTTTGAAGAAGTTTTGTTGAATATCTAAAGTTTATGCTGATTTCTTTGTACTTCGGGCATCTCTCTTAGATTGTAAAAACTGAGCTAAAAGATTAGTGATTCATCGCCTGCTTGCTTCGCCTAACCATCGGTCAGTGTCCTGGTCATTGTTCAAACTTCTCAAGATTCTTACCAACCTGATGAAAGACAGGTATTTACTATGTCAACATCTCGGTAAAACGCATTTCCCCGAAAGATCAGAGTGCCGATTTAGCAACAAACGAGCAAACGCGAGCTCCATAGACGTGTAATTAGTCCAACGTCAAGAGCACGCCTAAATAATTAATAGGGGCATAATTCCGAAACAACAATAAACCCTTATTTCCCTCGAGAGCGCAAGAGCAGCGCCAAGTGCCGCTCGAAACCCCTATCACAATCTGAAACGATCTTCCTTCCCAAGGATAACGATCTAACAGAAATGGGAAATGTTGGAAAATTCAGTCCCTGAATCGATGGAGATTATTGCTTCAGGCCTCCCCCAATTACCTTCATACGCGGGGGATGGAGAGCACCAGAATAATGATGGAAAAAGAATTTATGTCATTCTATTACACGTACATCGATATTCCTCCTGAACTGAAATGTGAAAGATTTTTTTCGCGAATTTCCATTACTTCGTGGGGGGCGTCGAATTGTATATACTCTGTAGGCAGTATCGGTTTACTTTTCTTATTGATTTAATTTTGTTCTATATCTCGTATGCAGACGAGCATTTTCTTGATGCCTTATTATTGGGTCTTCTGAGACTGCGAATCTTCACCTTTACATCTAAATTTGAGGATTGATACACTTTCAGAGGAAATGTAGCAATGGAAAAGATACTGTTAATTATAATTCAGGTCATTCATATAGAGGTATTATTTTTGAAGAAGAAAATGAATAAAATCACCTTTATTTTATAATCTTTATTATTACACGAAAGAACCATTCTCTACAATTATTTTTTAAAGATTACTCATTTCAAATATTGTCCGCGACTACGGTTAAGAACGTCCATTCTGAAGTTCCAATTTTCAATTACCTATCTGAGTGTTCCTAGAGGTATTTGGCCAATAGCACTAGTAATATTGACCCACAATGCCTCAACTGTCGCCGGCTTATCCATATAGGACCTTACATAGTACCAAAAGAAAAAGTCGAGAGGTATGATATCACACGATCTAGCCGGCCAATTCGTTGGTCCAAAGCGTGAGATGATCCGTTCGCCGACTCGCTCTCGCAGTAAAGCCATGATTCGAAAGGTCAGTCGGCTTCAGTTCTTGCACTAGTTGAATTTTTTAAGCTTTTAAATAAACATCCTTTCGTAAGATACGCCAAGTTGTTGAATATGACAGGCCAAGCTGTTGGGAACGGCGACGAATCGACACTTCACGGCCATCGCGTACACTTATATTTTCTTCACCAAGTGCTAGATGTGGTCTATTTGGTCGAGTATTATCCAATAATGAAAATTGGGTTTCAAACTTACGGATGGTAGAGCTAATTGCGCGTTCGGTAGGCTGATTATGTGGACCATAAGTTGCTCTAAGCACCCGATACACATTCATCGTAGAACGCCCATTTTCGTTATGAAGTTATACAATTTTTAGACGATGTGCCGGGTTAAGTCTTTCCATTATGAATGGTCAAACACTACTGAACAGAAATGGTACTTCAATAAACACGAGGCATGCCCAATCTGCAATTAAATCCCTACCAAAATAGCTGAGATATAGACCTACTTTACTCGATAGCATCAGTATCAGGCCAACGATGTAAGAGCCGAATCTCCCAGGCAAAAATCAACTTTGCGAAGGAGGTAACCTTCTTGCGGAAAATTCAGTAATATGGGTGTATCGGGTGTTTTTTAGAGTGATAGAACTTTAAATTGAAATAAAAGACATTTAAAATAAAATTGAAGCCAAATTTTATTTTATTTGAAAGAAACCACATTCAACAAGACCAATTTTGGACCACTTTTTCGAGTAATTCAGACCTTATTTCATGAATAATACGAGTTATGTTGGCTTCCAAAGCATCTATTGTTTCTGGTTTATCAGCATAAACCAATAACTTGACATAACCCTAAAGAAAATAATCCAGTGAAGTTATGTGGTATGGTATTGGAGGCCAATTAATTGAATCATTTCTAGAAATAATGTTATTGCCAAATCTATCTTTCAATAAATCAATTGTTACGGTAGCAGCATGAGGTGTAGCACCATCTTGTTGGAACCAAAACACTTCTGGGTCGATAGATTTTCAAATATTGAAACAAATAGTCATTGATCATCGATCTGTAACGAGCACCATTCACTGTAACATTAGTTCAAGTATCATTTTTAAAGAAATATGGATCGATGATGCCTCCAGCGTGTGAAGCACACCATACACTGCGTTTTTCAGGATTGTTTTCACACCATATACGGCAATTTTGGTTGTTTACATAGCCGTTTACCAAGAAATGAGCTTCATCACTAAACACAATTATACGATAAAAAAGTGAATCAACTTCAAGCTGTTCTAGGGCCCAATCAGCAAACAAATAACGCGTATTATGATCAAGTGGCTTTAGTTCTTGAACCAGTTGGATCTTGTATGTGTGTTATGTTATTATTTATGGCGAACGGGCGTCTGTCCACCATACCACTGGGTCCACACGGACTAATGTGGTTCACCCCTAATTTATATATCTCCTACGAGATCCAGTTTTTGGATAAAACCGATAATCTTGTTCGGGGTAATTTTTCAGTTCCCTGTGGGCTATAAAAGCCTGGCCAAAGACCTCGAATCTGATGCGACTCACCGCTGGGAACTCTGAGAGGATGTGCATGGCTGTTTCAGTGTCCTCAAGACACAGCCTGCATTCATCGTCTTCAGCCAGACCGATTTTGTGTAAATGCGCTTTCAGTCTGCAGTGACCTGTCATAATTCCGACAAGTGTTCTTAGTTTGGCCCTATCCAGACCTAGCGCTAGGTTCGCCATCTTTTTGTTCGAAGCTGTTCCAAGGAACAACTTCGAATGTTTCAGGCCAGAATGGCTCCGCCAGAAAGACTCTAGCCTTGAGTTCATTCTGCCTGTTATCGCCTCGATAGCCACGTCATGTGGTATTCCCAGGAATGGTTACGGTCCTACCAGAGGCAGCGCAGCTCCAGCAAACGACAGGTGATCTGCCTCCTCGTTACCCAAATAATTTGAGTTTGATTTTACCGTGGTAGATCTGCCGTTTTATCAGCAGTTCTCCCGCGGTCTCAATGGCAAATAGTTCTGCCTGGAATATGGTTGCGTTTTGACCGAGACTCAATGAGATGTTAATTCTCGGTTTGCTCCCATAGACTCCCGCCCCTGTTCGTCGTTCGCGAGCCGTCTGTGAACAAGCCAAGGTCGGTTCTCAATAGAACCTCAGCATGCTGGGTCCATTCGTCCCGGCTGGGGACGATTACGTTGAAATTCCGTTCCTGGCTCGTGATTTTTGACATTAGATCTGAGGGCATCGATATGATACTATTCGTTAAAAGCTCGTCCGGCAGTCCTGAGCCTCCATCACTATTGCCTCTGGCATGTCAATCGCCAGTTGATATAGTTTGTATGTAGTCCGTTCCGCCTTCCTCTGCACGAGTAGGACCTCCATGGCTGCCGTGGGTGTGGTGCGAAACGCACCTGTAATTGCAAGGCAAGCCTGTCTCTGTAGTCGGGTGAGCTTTTGTTCGCCAACCGTTTGTTGGCCTTTCTTCCACCACGATACAGCGCCATACACTATCCGTGGTATAATTACCATAGTGTATAGCCAGTACATCTGCCTGGGCTTTAGGCCCCACGTTTTACCACAGATCCGCCTGCAAGTCCAGAAACCCATTCTGGCTTTATGACACACTTTATCTAGATGTGCACTCCAGCTGAGGGTCTTGTCCAGGACCATTCCCAGGTATTTTGCCTCAAATGAAAATTGTATTATTTCACCACGGATAGTCGGCGGCTCTAAACCATTCAACTTCCGTTTTTTAGTGAATGCTACTATAACTACCTTTTGCGGGTTAAGAGACATGTCTTTCCTTATACACCATTTGTCAATAGTGTTCAGTATCTCTTGAAGGACGGACGATATCGTCACCTCCGATTTACCTTTCACTATGATTGCCAGGTCATCAGCAAATTCTTGGACGCCGACTCCCCACAGCGAAATGATCGCTAGTAGGTCATCAACGAGAAGGGTCCACAGTAAGGGTGAGAGAATACCTCCCTATGGACAGTCCTTCGCAGCCTTGAACTCGAAGACCTCATCCTGGTATGAGGTCGTTATAGTTCTGCCGCATAGCATTGCCTGCATCCATCTACAGATTAGCGGGTCGATTCCTCTAGCAGCGATAGCCTCAGCGAGAAAAGCCGGCAGCGTATTGTTAAAAGCACCTTCAATGTCCAGAAACGCTGTTAGTGCTATCTCTCGATTATCGAGAGATTGGTTTAATTTTCCGACCAGATTATGCAATGCAAGTTCTGCCGATTTTCCAGCCTGGTAGGCGCATTGATGAGGGCTAGGGGGGCTGTCAATTAGCTGTATGAGTGTAGACTAAGATCTTTACGCAAAATTTTCCATGTGGTGGATGCACAGAGTCCAACTTGTTGTGAACGTCGACGAATAGACAAAACACTGCGACTTACAGTAGTGATATTTTCTTCTGTACGTACAGTTATTTGTCTTGTTGTTGTTGTTGCATCGAGTCGAGAAAAAGTTGCCCAAAATCTATCGACAGTTTGACGAATAAGCTGCTCTGATCGACAATTATGTAATTGTCATTATAAAATAAAACACTTGTTTACATTTTCTACTTTATTTTTGGTATTGACGTACGTTTCGTCTTTGCTAGAAAGACTTCATCAGAATAATAACAATTACAACTGATTTCTACCAAGCAACGGCCCAATCTATCATAAATTTGAGAAATGCTGATACCAGCTTTTTGGCCCAGAAGTACTACAGTTATTTACTGAAATCATCTACATGTACACAAGATTTATGGTTCTTGAAGAAATGCCTCACCAACCAAGTAGGTATTCTGATGAAGTCTTTCTAGCAAAGACGAAACGTACGTCAATACCAAAAATAAAGTAGAAAATGTAAACAAGTGTTTTATTTTATAATGACAATTACAACTGATTTCTACCAAGCAACGGCCCAATCTATCATAAATTTGACAATTATGTAAACCATAAATTTCACGAAGTGCTCTATAAGTTTGGCGAATAGAACACTGATCTCAAATAAATCGACAATTTGTAAACGTTGTTGAGCATTAGTCTTTCCATGATAATTTGTCAATGAATACTGAACCGAAATGTCAAAACAACGTGGCTTCTACCTTCTGTCAAATCACAGTTATCCCTATCGAAAGATCTATCGCTCTAAAAAAACTACCCGATACCTTATTGGTCGCTGTCACCACACGATAACAAATAATCCAATCTAACCTAATATTATATTGATTGAGGGATATCTGACTATTCGCATCTTAACACCATTACCATTACTGAAGATTGCAGTCTGCAGATCAAAGAAAATATATGGATTAAACTGAATGGACCATTCTGCATATTAAACTTCGAATTCAAGAATATGCTAAGCGTGCGATAAGACCTACGGAATGAACAACTCGTGACCTGACACAGATCGACCTATTTAACACCGTGTATGAACACAATGCACCAAATTATTCAAGAGTACAACTGACGGATCTTCCCGGTTACGTGTCTATAATATGTACGAACGCTCTGTTAAATATGTAAAACGCTTATCGGCAGCGGAAATCAGAGATGAAAACTATGTCATGTAAATTGAAGGGACCAAAGTGTGTAACAGAATTTGCATTAATAACGAATTCGTTTGGCAAATGAGTTCTTCTCACAATGAAGTGGAATTTACATATTTTTAACCTCCAGAGATGCTCAGATAAACCCTTAATAATCTGTAAATATTCATTCCGTAACAGTAGTTGCTGAATACCTGTAGTATTTGAATAACGTCACTGTTGCCACGTTATGAGAATGTTTTTGGTAGAAAATGATTCTTTTTGCATTTTTGCCAACTACTAGGGAACGGCCCACAATGGGCTCAAACGACTAGGATCCATTCACTATTGAATACCAGGTCAAAAATAATTTTCTTCCATAATCTAACTTTGTAACATTAGCTCCAGCATCGTGAGTGATTGATCTTTCGTTAGGGATAACTGTGAGTTGACAGAAGGTAGAAGCCATGTAATTTTGACATTTCTGTTCAGTAAGCATTGACAAATTATCATGGAAAAACTCATGCCGCAACAATGTTCACAAATTGTTGAAGTTTATTTTCAAGATCAGTGTTCTATTCGCCAAACTTATAGAGCACTTCGTGAAATTTATGGTTTACATAATCGTCCATCAAAGCAGCTGATTAGTGGAACTATCGATGGATTTCGGACAATATTTTCTCTAGTCGATGCAACAACAACAACAAGACTGTACGTACAGAAGAAAATATCGCTGCTGTATGTCATAGTGTTAATGATGATCCATATTTGTCCTTTCGTCGACGTTTACAACAAGTTGGACTCTGTGCATCCACCACATGGAAAATTTTGCGTAAAGGTCTTGGTCTACACTCATACAAGATACAACTGGTTCAAGAACTTAAGCCACTTGACCATAATAAGCGTCGTTTGTTAGCTGATTGGGCCCTAGAACAGCTTGAAGTTGATCCACTTTTTTATCGTAAAATTGTTTTTAGTGATGAAGCTCATTTCTGGTTGATCAGTTGATGTAAACAAATAAAATTGCCGTATATGGAGTGAAAACAATCCTCAAGAAGTTCTGCAGGTTCCATTGCATCCTGAAAAATGCACTGTATGGTGTGCTTTACACGCTGGAGGCATCATCGGTCCATATTTCTTTAAAAACGATGCTGGAGCTAATGTTACAGTGAATGGTGCTCGTTACGGATCGATGATCAATGATTATTTGTTTCAAAATTTGAATGCTATCGACCCAGAAGTGTTTTAGTTCCAACAAGATGGTGCTACACTTCATGCTGCTACCGTAACAATTGATTTATTGAAAGAAAGATTTGGCGATAACATTATTTCGAGAAATGGTCCAAGATCATGCAACATAACGCCACTGGATTACTTTCTTTGGGGTTATGTCAAGTCAGTGTTGTATGCTGTTAAACCAGAAACAATAGACGCTTTGAAAGCCAACATAACTTGTATTATTGATGAAATAAGGCCTGAATTACTCGAAAAAGTGGTGCAAAATTGGTCTGGTCGAATGCGATTCCTCAGAGCTAGTCGTGGTAGACATATACTGGAAATTGTTTTCAAAACATAAATGTCATAAAATTATCTTTCAAATAAAAAAAATTTGACTTCATTCTTAATTTAAATGTGTTTTATTTCAATTTAAAGTTCTATCACACCCGATACCTAATCCAGTCTTCTCCCAACTGATCCATCACAAACGGGGGAAATAAATTTTGTTGCATAAACCCGGCACAACATTTTTGAATCTATGATTGTTTCCTGAAATTATGAATAAAAAACAATATTTTATTTCCGCTAATAGTTTATTTCACTACGATTGTTTCGTCATACCCTGACTTCATCAGGTGAGTACTACTAGGTATTAGCAGTACCGTGTGTAACGATGTAGATAGAGGGAAGAGTAGCCTTTTAACCATTCATTTTTCATAGTGTTTTCCACTTCTTTGGAAAAACATACCCATAATTGCAAAATAATACGTTTTTTCTCCACTTTTGGTTGAAATAACACGTAATTTTGTGTTTTTATCGATGATATGTAGCTTCCCTAAGAATTAATTCAGAGGGTTAAAATTTTCAGGTAATATGCACTGTTGACAAAGCGATCGAAAAATCCTAACTTCACGTCAGTGTTTTTCATAATTTTCTATATATAGGCTGGAGAATGCGTTCGAATATGAATTTATTAAAGTGTATTATAACATTTTATGAGATGTAAAATTTAAATATGAAAATTCATGGTAACAAGAATTACTTCGTTGCAACACAAATTACAGCCTGTGTTTCTGTCATTTTAAACACTCATTCATAAGATGACGTTCATGAGATTTCGAAAACATATTGTTAAATCCACTAACAATGCAGAATCTTCAAAATCGAAACTAAACTTATACTATATGTACATTCTGTCAAGAAAGTACCGGGAATTATCGATTTAAATCTGGCGGGGTAATGAGGCAGGTAAAATTTATTTTTCCCAGGTTGGTACCACTGTCCTTAATTACTATGCCAAGCTTGAGCGGGATCTGTCAACTAGTGTGTTTGCAACAGCTGATTAAGTCAGTCGATGTCAGAGTGCGTGCCGATTTTTACTATGGGTGATTACGTTGAGCAAAGAATTTGTTTAAAGTTTTGTGTTGCAAATGAATTTTCGTGTGCCGATGCATTGAAAATGTTGCAAAAGGCCTTTGGTGATAATGCTCTATCGAAAACTCGTGCATATCAGTGGTACAGAGCCTTTAAGGACGGTCGCCCATCGACGGCTTTGATCGAAGATAACGTCGATAAAATTAAGGAAAGGGTGCTGGAAAACCGTCGTACCAGCTTGAGAGAGGTAGCACATGATCTTAAGATATCCCACGAGTCCGCACGTACGATTTTGATTGATATTTTGGGCATGAGAAAGGTGGCCGCACGACTCGTACCGAAAGACCTGAATTTTCTTCAAAAACGTCATCGCGAACAGGTTGCTTCAGACATGCTGGATCGCTGTAATTCCGATTCTACATTCATGGAACGCATTATAACTGGTGATGAGACCTGGGTCTACGAGTACGATATGCAAACAAGCCAGCAATCATCGGAATGGGTGGCAAAAAATGAGCCGAAACCGAAAAAACCATGCCAAAGCCGCTCGAAAATGAAGGTGATGCTCACTGCTTTCTTCGATATCCGTGGCGTGGTGCACTACGAATTCGTTCCAGGGGGTCAGACGGTAAACAAGGAGTATTACCTAGGCGTTATGAAACGTTTGCGTGAGCGTATCCGTAAGAAGCGGCCAAATTTGTGGGCGAACAACTCATGGATTTTGCATGACGATAACGCGCCTTCTCACCGAGCTACGATTGTGACTGACTTTCTCGCCAAAAACTCAACAAACGTGCTTCAGCAACCACCGTATTCGCCGGATTTGGCTCCCTGCGACTTTTTCCTCTCCCCAAAACTAAAATTGCCCCTTCGTGGCACCCGTTTTGAGTCGATTGAAGCCATAAAACAAAATTCGGCGCGAGAGCTAAAGTCCATCCCGGAAAGCGCCTATAAAAAATGTTTCGATAATTGGAAGTGCCGTTGGCATAGATGTATTGGAGCAAATGGAGCCTATTTTGAAGGCGACCCAATAAATTTTGACGATTAAATGTAAAAATGTTGTTTTAATTGAAAATTTCCGTACTTTCTTGACAGAGTAGTATAATTTTCGTTGCATACAGTTTCTATCCACTAACTTCACAGAAAAGTGCAACTCACCCGCTAGACTATGAATGAACCTATCGAGCAAATTGATGCGGTTTCAATTTTTCAGAGGATCCTTTTTCCATTCTGAATCCTCAGTGGAATTGGATTGGATTTCGCATGTTCGTTGCTCGAGTATACTGGATGGATGACGTTTGATGAATGCTGAATGCGAAAAAAGAAACTTTGTAACATATTCGCTCGCAAACCTGAACATGATTGGAGATATACGCCTGTGCATTGAAACATGCATACACGTCTGGAAAAGAATGATTCCAGTAGAGTTCTCCCTGATGCAGATTCGATTATATATACACATAATATGTATCCGCAACTTGATGAAATCGTTGACATAAATTGAATGTCTCCCCTCGTGGCAATATTTTGAAGGGATAATTTGATTTCTGACGTCAACATGAAATTTAGAAATATATAATCTTTATTCAGGCAACCCTAGAAAAAACTTAGTAGAATCTTCTGATTTTGATGAATCCTATAAGGTTTTTTTGTGTATTTTGAATTGGAGTTAGGAAGTTTTTTAATATTTCTATCTGGTATTCAATTATTATTCTAGTTTATAGGTACACGTAGATTAATCAGCAAATATGATATCCATCCGTTTCATTTTGTCAACAAGAAAAATTTCTGGGCTAGTCTGTACATTATAACAACGGTAACAATTTACACACATCGTCAAAAGTCAAAAGTCATGGCACCCTAGATTTCTCAAGAAATAAACAATCTATGTTCTGGAAATGAGATGAATATTTTCCTGCATTTCAACTGCAATATATTTGATAGAAAATCTTTGCTTTATGCAGGTTGAGACAAAATAGAAAAAATGAGAAAAAATCTAAATTCATCGATTATTCATATTTGATTAATTCCACAACTGAATCCAAATTCAATAGTCCGTATTTCCACCTCTTCTTTCAATCTACTGCCCAATACGCCTAGGCATCCCACGAATCAAGTCATTAATGAAATTTTCAGGCATATCGTTCCATTCTTCCTGAAGAGCTAAACTCAACTCCTGAAAAGTTGAAGGTGGATTTTGGCGATTGGATATTGCTCTCCCTAAGTAATCTTATACGTGCTCAATTGGATTTATGTCTGGAGAGTTTTCTGGCCAGATCATTCTCTGGATATTGTTTTCTTGAAGAATGTTTTGAATCCTTGGTGTGCGGTGTGGTGAGACGTTATCATCCTGATAAATGAAATTATCTCCAAATTCGTTGTGCAGAGGAACAATTTTTGGTTCAATGATGTTTTCTACGTAGATGGCTCCATTCATTGTTCGTTCAATGATAATAAGAATGATACGGCGACCGAACAACTTCCTGGGCGAAATTGAGTCGTTCTACGATGCTTGGACCTCTCCAAACCCTTTCTCCTCGAGTATCACTTTGTAAACCGAATCGTGACTCGTTCAAACGAGTTGGTAAACACCCACATTTCTCGCAAGCAATATAATAAGTAATAGTGGAACTAAAAGGTATTGGCCGCTATTTAAATGCAATAATATATAAATGTTTTGTTTCTTCAATCGAGTTACCACCAAAATACCATTTTATAATTTGAATTTCTCTTCTACAGTTAACATTTCTATTAACGAAGAGTCTTTTTGATTTTCAACTGTTATGAACTTACACGCCATCATTTCTGATTCAAATTGTTCATTCGAAACGAAATGAGGTGTCCAATTCCACACTCCGCACAAGGGTTATATCTGTGTGTGAGAGAAGATTATTCTTTTCCTGTTATATACTGGATAACACATTATCATAACGCGCATAACTTTCGATTATTCCAATTTTCGACTGGACGGTGGAAGTTCTCCGTCTTATGCATTTAATTATCATTGGAACGAGATTTTTCAAACCTGTATGAAAAATTTGAAAGGTGGTAAGTCTATTATAATTTTATATGAAGTTCAGGTATGTTTTAAGTAAAGAAGTAAAACCAAAAACTCCACAAAACAGATTACAGAATATTAGGTCCACAATTCAAATCTCCCATATATCGGGTGTTTTTTTAGAGTGATAAAACTTTCGATAGGAATAATTGTGATTTGACAGAAGAAAGAAGCCATGTTTTTTTGACATTTCTGTTCATAAAGCATTGACAAATTATCATGGAAATACTCAAGACGCAACAACGTTTACAAATTGTTGAAATTTATTTTCAAAATCAGTGTTCTATTCGCCAAACTCATAGAGCACTTCGTGAAATTTATGGTTTACATAATCGTCCATCAGAGCAGCGTACTCGTCGAACTATCAATAGATTCCAGACAACATTTTCTCTACTCTTGCAACAACAAGACAAATAACTGTACGTACAGAAGAAAATATCACTGCTGTAAGTCATAGTGTTAATGATGATTCAGATTTGTCAATTCGTCGAAGTTCACAAACAGTTGGTCTCTGTGCATCCACCACATGGAAAATTTCGCTTAAAGATCTTGGTCTACACCCACACAAGATCCAACTGGTTCAAGAACTAAAGCCACTTGATCATAATGAGGTCGTGTGTTTGCTGATTGGGCCCTAGAACACCTTGAAGTTGATCCACTTTTTTATCGTAAGATTGTGTTTAGTGATGAAGCTCATTTCTGGTTGAACGGCTATGTAAACAAGCAAAACTGCCATATGTGGAGTGAAAACAATCCTCAAGAAGTTCTGCAGGTTTCATTTCATTCAGAAAAATGCACTTTACGGTGTGCTTTACACGCTGGAGGCATCATCGGTCCATATTTCTCCAAAAATGATGCTGGAGCGAATGTTACAGTAAATGGTGCCGTTACAGATCGATGATCAATGATTATTTGTTTCAAAATTTGAATGGTATCGACCAGAAAGTGTTTTGGTTTCAACAAGATGATGCTACACCTCAGTCTGCTACCGTAACAATTGATTTATTAAAGAAAGATTTGGCGATAACATTATTTGGACAAATGGTCCAATTAATTGGCCTCCAAGATCATGCGACATGACTGCACTGGATTATTTTCTTTGGGGTTATGTCAAGTCATTGGTTTTTGATGATAAAGCAGAAAGAATAGACGCTTTGGAAGCCAACATAACTTGTATTATTGATGAAATAAGGAAGGAGTTACTCGAAAAAGTGGTCCAAAATTGGTCTGGTCGAATGCGGTTTCTCAGAGCTAGTCGTGGTGGACATATGCCGAATATCTTTTAAAACATACATGTCATAAAATTATCTTTCAAATAAGAAGAAATTTGGCTTCAATCTCAATTTAAAAGTGTTGCATTTTAATTTAAAGTTATATCACTCTAAAAAAACACTCGATATATCGAGTACTTTGCAATATGTGCAATCCAGGAAGCCACACAAATTTGTTCCCGTTAACCAACCTCTTTCCAAATTTATCACCGACCATAATTCATATTCAATTAGAGAACTGTGTTCTTGGTGAAGAATATACATCTGCAAATCTATATAAATTTCGAACATGTATCACTTTATTTCTGACCGATATAATGAGACGTGGAGAAAAGAGAGCCATTGATCAAGATCTTGCAGAAATATACTGCGCCGTAAATTACGATCAGATCGGATATTAATAATGGCTCCTGCAAATTCGTATTCCATTCCGATAATTAAGGCATGTATCATTGAAATGAATTCGACTGCGCAAATTCAGCAAGTAACAAGGAGCTACGTGAAATATTGCCTGGCCGTCCGTGTTCTGTTCGCAAACTGAACTTTGGCAGGAACCAGATCCGGGCCCTTGAATGCTGGGTGTACGAGGGTGATCATAATGAACTTCTTCAAACAATGTTCAAATCTTCGAGAGCACCATACCGTTGTGTTCATTCTGTGGAGGTTCAACCATCAATTTCGGGTACCACAGAGTGAAACAAAATTAAGTAGATACTGCTTGTAACGTACCACGGTTAGTTTACCGCAGTATTTTGCCTATTAATTTCAGTATTTTGAAATAACAGGCAAATGCAAATGAATCTCGATGATTAATTTCGATGGGTTTATTGGACTCTATTTTGACGTAGATTAGGGAATAGTTTTAATTCAAGGGCACTTGTATGTAGTTATCTCGATGATAAACTAGCTTTGTTTATTCAATAAGATAAACCAACGAAGATTGTAAGGAATTAAAGTAAAACACTAGTAATAAACTATGATAACGAACTTTAATTCTTGGTTTTCTGTATATAAACCAAATCAAAAGATATGATTATTACTCTAAAAACAAATGTAATGAAATTGTCAATAATTTGATAATCTACTGGATTACTATATTAACAATAATAACCGCGATAACTTGGATCGAAATGTCACAGGCTACGTACGACAAATTTGACTATCCGAATGATAGTGCATAATGTAGCAAAGGCTATATGCGACCAGTTTGATTATTACTAGAATAATAAATGATTTTAGAAACTTTTCAAAGATTGAACGGTAGAGTTGCTCTATGCATCCCTTCTAACAAAAAGAGGGAAATTAACGTAATTGATTGGAAGGTCCATTTGGGAATGAACAAATTAACATTCTTATTGGTGACAGAAAAGTTATGAGATTAATGCAAGTAAAGAAGGAAAGAATAGTTTGAAATTCCGAATACTGTGTCATGTCAAATTAACAGGCATAAATATACTGAATTGTTTCAGTCGTTGCTATTTCGTAGTTGATCATAATTAAAACAAATTGTAGAAATTACTATGTTTTACTACCAAAAAAATATATATTACATATTTTCTTGTGACTCGAGTTTTGAGAAATGAACTATCCCAGCATCAGACAACTGAAGACCTAATAGTGGTACAATGGTATTTAAACAAAAGTGATAAATATTTTGTATATTTCAACAGATTCTCGGTAACACCTAATAGTGGTACAGAGGTTTACAATCGGAACGTGATAAAAAACCGGGTTAAAAAAGAGGAGCCTTCTAACTGATATCGAAATGTCGGCAATCGACAAAGAAGGTTGTTAAACAGATGTTACCCATTTAAATATCTCAGATAATTTTTAGGGTTACATAGCTCCGTACAGTCATTCTTTATTTTTACATTATTTTGTTGTATGTCTCAGATATTTGGATTTACAAAGCTCCACACACTCATTCATTATTTTTTACATTATTTTTATTGTGAACGAATTTTAAAATTTCAATAATCAAGTTTCTTTTCTTTTGAATCTACATGTAAAATTTTCTTAAGATTTTCTTTTGTCGAAAGGAATTACTGTTTTCTAAAGAATGAGTGGCAAAAGTTGAATTTTTGTTTACTTTTCATTAAATTCATTTTATTTTCGTTGAAAAAGGTTTTATACAGACGTTACTTTTTAAATATCTCAAATATTTTCTATTTACATAGCTACATGAATGACTGTACGGAGCTATGTAAATCGAAAATATTTGAGATATTTAAAAAGTAACATCTGTTTAAAACCTTTTTCAACGAACTTAAAATGAATTTAAGGAAATGTAAACAAAAATTCAACTTTTGCCACTCATTCTTTAGAAAACAGTAATTCCTTTCGACAAATGAAAATCTTAAGGAAATTTTACATGTAGATTCAAAAGAAAAGAAACTTGATTATTGAAATTTTCAAATTCGTTCACAATAAAAATAATGTAAAAAATAATGAATGAGTGTGTGGAGCTTTGTAGATCGAAATATCTGACATATACAACAAAATAATGTAAAAATAATGAATGACTGTACGGAGCTATGTAACCCCAAAAATTATCAGAGATATTTAAATGGGTACCATCTGTTTAACAACCTTCTTTGTCGATTGCCGACATTCCGATATTTGTTAGAAGGTCCCTCTTTTTTAACCCGGTTTTTTATCACGTTCAACTTTTGCCACTCATTCTTTAGAAAACAGTAATTCCTTTCGACAAAAAAAAATCTTAAAAAATTTAACATGTAGATTCAAAAGAAGAGAAACTTGATTATTGAAATTTTCCGATATCTGTTAGAAGGCCCCTCTTTTTTAACCCGGTTTTTTATCACGTTCTGATTATAAACCTCTGTACCACTATTAGGTGTTAACGAGAATTTGTTGACATATTCAAAATATTTATCACTTTTGTTTAAATACCACTGTACCACTGTTAGGTCTTCAGTTGTCTGATGATGGGATACATTTCCCGAAACTCGAGTCACAAGAAAATGTGCAATATATATTTTTTTGGTAGTAGAACATTGTAATTTCTACAATTTGTTTTAATTAGGCATAAATATATCAAAATCTCTAAATGACTTTCCATGTTTTCTAAGGCCATATCTAATCATTAGAAAACAAATAATGCAAAGTGTAAACAGTTCGAACGGTAATTCTCAGAACTGCAAGATCGAAATATCGACGTAAAATACCTACGTATCGGTGACAAAATAATTTCGAACGACAGGGCCGTCTTTAATGAGACGGAACAAACTCCCTCTTGAACGATCACGTTCAAAAACTATAGGGGTGACGATTACTCGAAAACAATTATATAACAATTAAATAAAACAATTATGAAAAACGAAAAAATCAATACATGTAATACATAAATATCGCATGCTACATAAACTACACTGTATGGCATAAATGGGTGTGAAATAAAACAATTACAAACAACTAAGATGATTAATAGCTGAAATACATAACTGTCGATACATGCATGATACATAAAAGGGCATAAATTTGCATCAAATTACATAAATGACAGTGAGGCAATGGTTGATTATTCTTTTCATTTTTTTCTCTCACCATACAGATTCGTCAGTTATTTGTCTGTTTTTCGACAACGATTCATTACATAAAACTGACAGTATGAGTCTCTGTTGTTGGAGAAAGAATTGTTTTCCACATAAAATGGAGTATTTAATTTATATTCCCCATAACAAAGCCGGTGATGTGAAATAAAACTAAAAAATCCATAATATTTATTCGTTTGTTTTAGGTGTCATATCTTATGTACACAACTAATATTTAATCATCACAAACGAGTTGCGAGTATGGAGATACACGTGGCAAGGACAAGCGTATATATGTTGCAAAAATAGATGTCAATTTCCATTTCACTAACCCGTTAAATTTTGAATCTGATTCACTTTCAGATGGCCTGTATATCGTATACTGAATCAAATCAAGGGATTGAATTCTCCGTGGAAAATAGCAGCTGTAGCAATCAGAACTTGTCATCAAACTGTTGAATATATATAACATACGGTAGGGATTGAATTTCATTACATCTATATAATTGGTTACGTTCTTGTTGAGGGTTTTTTGTGGCTACACTGTTCCGTCAATGCTATTTTTTATTATTTTTGTTCTCACATTGATAAAAAGATCTTATTCATCCACTAATATGAATTTATTGAACTCGTAAAATACTCTTTTGGTTATTTTCGGTTGCCCAACCTCATTTTGAGTCCTTCAGGTATATCTTACTGATGTTACTCATTTTAAATAGATTACTGTTCTTATTTCTTCAAAGAAATCTGGATTTTAGCAGTATGAATATCTGTGAATGATATTTAAGCACCAAAAGAAATGGTATAGTAATATTTAAATGAAGATTTTCAAAAAAAATTACAGAAGTGTTCAATTGTTTCTTGGTACCTTCGAAGCAACACATATTATCATCAAATATTTAATGCTTGAGATAGAGTGCATTTTTTACTTTATAATATCAGTGACCAAAATCGAACTTAGTCGGTTTACCATGATCATCCTTCATTGAATATATAAAGAGTTTCTTAATTTTGTACAAGTCATATTTCAAGATGATTAAAAATGTCATTACTGCTGATAGGAATTGTATTGAAATATTTCTTCAGAAAAATGTTTATGGATTATTTAGAATAAAAATATCCTCGAACTCAAACATGTATTTCTTTATCGGTTCAGATTTGAAGATGATAATATATGGACCTTCTTTTAAAGATATCAAGACAACAGTTTAATAATTTTACAAATTTTTTTAGCATACTTCACCTTTCAATTAAATTTTATTTCGAAGAAGAGAAGAACCGAAGTATAAAACTTCTTCATATCACTTTAACAAAATCAAATTGTTCACATATATTAAGTTTATTTCATAAACCTAGCCACATAAAAATGTGCATAAAACTTCGAACCACCCCTTTTAACTTATAATGTCAGCTTATAATAGTAAATCGATAATTCGACGAATAAGCTGCTCTGATGGACGATTATGTGAACCATAAATTTCACGAAGTGCTCTATGAGTTTGGCGGATAGAACACTGACTTTGAAAATAAATTTCAACAATTTGTAGACGTTGTTGCGGCGTGAGTCTTTCCATGATAATTTGTCAATGCTTACTAGACAGAAATGTCAAAAAAACATGGTTTATAAGATACCTTCGGTCAAATCACAGTTATCACTATCGAAAGTTCTATCAGTCCAAAAAAAAAAAACACCCGATATTATATTCTAATATTTATAGAATATCTGAAGGTATTCCGTTATGCCAATTATTCTAAGATAAATTTCAAATACACAGCAGCTTTTAGAATCAGTAACATTTTGGTTACCTACATAAAAATTAAACAAAGATAAAACGTCAAGAATCTACAAACTGACTTGCAGTGATTGCAGTTTATATTGTCCAAACTAGAAGATCATTCGAAGGAAGAATACATGAACATTATGAAATCAGCACATTCAACATACGCTTAATATTTGAAAGAATTTGGACAGAATTTTGATAACGACTATGAAATTATCCAAATCAAGTGTAAAGGATCTAAACTTACACTCCTAGAATCACTTGAACTCAACAGATATAATTCCGAAGACATTCTCTTAAATGATCAAACAGATGTCAACAGATCGCCCTCACTATATACCAACGAACAATTCCAATAACTTTTATTGATATGTTTAGGTACTTTCATTTTATCTTATATTCATATCAGCGGCAAACCCCAATAACTTTATTACCGTATTGAGTTCATTTTTCCGGAGTATATAAGATTCCATGTAAGTTCTCACACCTTATCAATTCAGATGTTAAGCTCGATGAAGCCACAGTGTAGCGAAACAGTTCAATTAGTAAAATATTTGTCGAAGATGAATTGTTTACTGTTAATGAATTTGTAAGTAGTTACACAGTGTTGCATAACAATGGGGAGTATATTCGAAATTTTAACGTTCAATAAATTCACAAAGAAGTTATGGAAGAAAACATTTCGAGTAAAATGTTCCAATATATGATCATTTACCTATTCGAGTGGCAATGTACAAAATGGCGAATGCGCTGGTTCACTTGGTTTATGTTGGTGTTTGTATTTCTTATGTTTGAAGCATATATAATTCGGCTAGTAATACTCAAATTAGTTTCTCGTTTTTTATTTATAAATGAAGAAATCAGGTCCATCCAATTTGTTCTAATTTGTGAAAGAATTAATTAATAAATGAGAAATTCACCAAGTTGAAAAATTTAATTTTCGAGAGAAAGTTTTTGTATCGAAATCCTGGAAGCAATACGACCAGTTTTAAGAGATTATCGATGTATTCCATTTCAATATACTTATTTATTTTATTCATGAAAGATGGAATCTTA
The DNA here is from genome assembly GCA_034642435.1 of Megalocaria dilatata. NCBI lineage: Eukaryota > Metazoa > Arthropoda > Insecta > Coleoptera > Coccinellidae > Megalocaria > Megalocaria dilatata. The sequence goes on along the minus strand of CM067855.1, from coordinate 8,425,824 downwards.
CTGAAAAAATTCATCTTCTAAATAATTCCATATTTCAAGGAATTAGTTCGATAGGATTTCCGGGTATTTTATCGCACGAGAATGTGTAAAAATGTTTGTCACACTATCATAATAGTGGAATATGGAATATCTAATTTCAAAACATAATCGTTACTTTCAAGTCGATAAGGAGAACTGCTGGGGGTTGATGAGGGTCTTCGGAAGGGATACCATAAATTATTTTGGGGTAACCGAAACCATTGGAATATTGTTGATATATCTTTGTAATGTATGTTATCATTCGTTAACTTTACTAGAGATAATAATCAAGAAAAGACACAAAAAGGTTATCTTTTTTTTGTGGTATCGAAAGTTTTATTTACATGAAGGTTTAGGACCGATGGAATTATTTCAATAGAGAAAAACAGCACTCTTGACTCTTTGACTCATGTCTTATTTATAAAGAAAACATTTAGATAACTGACCATCGTATAAATTATAAAATTCTATGGTAATATCTCAAGTAACAGTAGAGATTACAATCTGAATAGATTATTTGTTATCTAAGAACACAAGATTTTTGAACATTTTGAGTTCAAGCATTATGAACTGAATAATGGTGAGTGTGAATTACATTGGGACAAAAACGTACTCAATGAATCCTTCAAAATGGTGTTAAATAAGAAATATCTTTGTCTGAATTAATTTGAAAGGTTGAAACAGTTCGACGAATAAGCTGCTCTGATGGACGATTATGTAAACCATAAATTTCACGAAGTGCTCTATAAGTATGGCAACTAGAATACTGATTTTGAAAATGAATTTCAAGAATTTGTAAACGTTGTTGCTGCGTGAGTCTTTTCATGATAATTTGTCAATGCTTACTGAACAGAAATTTTAAAACAACACTTCTGTCAAATCACAGTTATTCCTATCGAAAGTTCTATCACTCTAAAAAAAAACACCTGATACATATAGAAAGGCAACAGAGAACTGAAGTGATATTACATTCATATAATCCGGATACAGTTCACTTCCAAAATCACATAATCGAAGTTCTTTTAGAATTTTCTCATTGGGTTTGCCTCAGAAGACATGCACTAGAAACCTTAATTTGAAGTTTCTACGAACCAATCACAAATCACAAACATTTCAAATAATGTTTCCGAACTTTCTTCAGAATGAAGTTTATAACAAAAATGATAAAAGCAACACTTAACTGAAAAGTGTAATTTCGAAAGCGATTCACCGAACCGATGTAACATACTTTCCCTTGAAATCGCAACAGACGATGGAACGAAATTTCATTTCAAATAACTTTGATAATGACATTAAATTGATTGCCCTGCCTATCGATCCTTACATTTCCTACATCCCTCTTCCCTCCAATCCTTCGGACGTGAATAGTAAACGACGAACGAATCCATTTGTGCCGAACGTTTTTGTCCAGTTGAGAGCTTTATTAAATTTTCTTGGCCTCGACACTCCCTTCATTAAGAGGGGCGTGGTTACAGAAACATGTTTGCAGTAGGACGAAAAAGATAGTGCTTTTCTTCTTCAAATTAAGAATCATATTTTGTTTCACATCGATCTCTGAAAACTTTATTCATGGTATTCCGATAGTTCATATTTATATATCGGTTGTTTTTTTAGAGCGATAGAACTCTAAATTGAAATAAAACACATTTAAATTAAGATTGAAGCCAAATTTTTTTTATTTGAAAGATAATTTTATGACATTTATGTTTTAACAATAATTTCTGGCATATGTTTACCACGTCTAGCTCTGAGGAACCGCATTCGACCAGACCAATTTTGGACCACTTGCTCGAGTAATTCAGGTCTTATTTCATCAATAACACGAGTTATGTTGGCTTCCAAAGCGTCTGTTGATTCTGGTTCATCAGCATGAACCAATGACTTGACAAAAGCCGAAAGAAAATAATCCAGTGGAGTTATGTCGCATGATCTTGGAGGCCAATTAATTGAACCATTTGTCTAAATAATATTATCGGCAAATCTTTATTTCAATAAATTAATTGTTACGGTATAGCATGAGGTGTAGCACCATCTTGTTGGAACCAAGAAACTTCCGGGTCGATACGTTCAAATTTTGAAACAAATAATCATTGATCACCGATCTGTAACGAGCACCATTCACTGTAACATTAGCTCAAGCATCGTTTTTAAAGAAATATGGATGCCTCCAGCGTATAAAGCACACCATACAGTGCAGTTTCAGGATGCAATGGAACCTGCAAAACTTCTTGAGGATTGGTTTCACTCCATATACGGCAATTTTGCTTGATTACATAGCCGTTCAATCAGAAATGAGCTTCATCACTAAACACAATTTTACGATAAAAAAGTGGATCAACTTCAAGCTGTTCTAGGGCGCAATCAGCAAACAAACGACGCTTATTATAGTCAAGTGGCGTTAGTTCTTGAACCAGTTGGATCTTGTATGGATGTAGACCAAGATCTTCAAGGTAGCTTGATATTTAAAAATGAATCATAACTGCAAGGTCTCTTTCAAAACCAATAATTCATTGGGGAAATTAATTAAGATAAAATATCTAAGAACAAGATTAATTGTTTATGAGCTAACTTGCGGTACTTGCCAGTTTGTATATGTTGGTCAAAAAGGAAGATCATATTGGACACAGGAGATTTTTTAATTTTGAAATTTTTTACGTTGAAAACAAAAGTCTCAGACTAAAAGTATTAGAAACATAAGAAATTAAAAGGTATCATGAAAAACACATTTCATTGAATGACCAAACGGGATCCCGCCTATTAAATCTCTTTTGAAATATTTCAGGAATTCCCAAAGAATTGTAATATTTCCTCTATCCCCTCTGTTATGCAACCTGTTCTATATATAGACATTTTCGAGCATTTTATAATCAGAATCCAGTAGTACTCACCAGATGAAGTAATGGCATGACGAAACAATTGTTGTGAAATAAAATATTAGTCGAAACAGAATATTATTTTTCATTCATAATTCTAATGAAGTTGCTTCTGATTAAAAAAAATCAACTGACTTCCTGATAACCGTCGCTAATTCTTTGAAGTGATAACACTTCCTGAAATTATGAAATTCGAATGAAAGTTCATATAGATTGCGTGAATCGAGTGGACATTAAAAACTTATCCACCATAAAATCTTAGTGAGTTCATAAAGTCAAGCATCCTGATATCAGCAGTAGGTACCATAATGGAATTAACGGCCATATATATTTCGACCCTGATAAATCTTCACAATAATCCCATAAATATGCGTGCATGACGTACAGACATTCTATAAAACAAAACCATTGCCGAGATAACTGGAATTTCATAGTTTCATGACTTCTTGGCTCCTTCCGAGTCCAGGTTAAATGCACATACATAAATTTTTATGAGCTTCGTTCGGAGTTGTCTGAAATAGTTGCCAACTTTGAGCATTAAAATTGTCCAGCCATTGATGCATTGCCCCACATAGAAGTCGATGGAGAAAATACCTCGAGGCGAATGATCTCTGCTCCAAGGAACGCAGGAAAATTCAATAAAAAATTGAAGGGAAAATTCGTAAGTTTGCTCTCATTATTTTTTCCCGTTTTCTTGTTAAAATGAAAAAAGTTTTTCCTTCAATTGATACGAAACAAAAATAAAATTGGGCCTGAAATTCAGGGAAAATTTGGCAGACATTAATAAAATATTCTCTTCCTTCAAATAATATTACGTTGGAAAGGAAGGTGAACACATCAAAATAATACAATAAAAAAATAGCCATAAACAATCAATTGAAACAAAAACCATTAATTCTCTCATAAATGAAAAAGAAAAACAACACATATCCACTTCCAAGACGATATAGACAAATCTGAATCATCATTAACACCTTGACTTACAGCAGCGATATTTTCTCCCGTATCTACAGTTCTTCGTCTTGTTGTTGTGTTGCATCGAGTAGAGAAAATGTTGTCCGAAAGCTATCGATAGTTTGACGAATAAGCTGCTCTGATGGACGATTATGTAAACCATAAATTTCACGAAGTGCTCTATAAGTTTGGCGAATAGAACACTGATATTGAAAATAAATTTCACCAATTTGTAAACGTTGTTGCGGCGTAAATCTTTTCATGATAACTTGTCAATGCTTACTGAACAGAAATGTCAAAACAACATGGTTTCTACCTTCGGTCAAATCACAGTTATCCCTATCGAAAGTTCTGTTACTTAAAAAAAACACCCGATATATAAAAATTTTAAAATTTGAATATTAAAACAAATTGAAATATGTTTATCTTCTACAATTTTAATTTCAAAAAAATTTTTTATTCAAAAAACTTTTAGAATTAAATTAATGTCTAAAACAAGCACCTCTTACATTTAATAGACGTATATAATCAAAACTCAATATATAACGTCAAATGGAATAAATAAACCAACAGATATACGAAATTCATCAAAATTAATAAATAAATATTTAAAGGATACAAAATTTTGTTTCTGGTCTTACCTTTAAGAACACCAATTGCCTTTTAAAAACATGAACACACTTAAAGGACTTCTCAAAGAATATAATTTATTTGAAATATTTAATATATTCAAATATTCGAATAATTTAATTCAGAAATCTCTAAAAACATGCACTATATCTTCAAAAAACAAATATAATTCTAAGCAATTCCTTCTTCAGTCCTCAATAATATTCCAAATATCAAAATCAAAAAACTAACCTATATCCAAACCCTCAACACGTGTAAAAGGACTTATGCTTCGAAACATAGATCAACTTTATAGTTCAAGATTGATCTATGTTCTAACAAAATCAAAGAACAGTGTGAGTTATTTTTAAGGCTTATTTAAATTCATTGACATTCCATTCTAAAAGTTTTTTGAATAAAAAATTTTTTTTAAATTAAAATTGTAGAAGATAAACATATTTCAATTTGTTTTAATATTCAAATGTTGTTATATTTCTTCTATCAAGTAAAAGGCCTTTCTATTTTATTTTATAAAAATTTTAAACAAAACTTGTCATACACCAGTTTGGAAATCTGGTAACAACTGCGAAACTCGGGCAACTGTATCCTCATTGATAACATAGTGATTAAATCTATCACAAAGTAACGGACTACTCCATCTAATATCCCATTTTTTGTGGAAGTATCCCAATATACGTAAAAGAATATCAACAGGATGTAGCGTGAACGATGGACATTTGCGAAGTTTTACATTTTCATTTTATAGAAAAGAGTAATCCAATAAATACTTTCCGAATGGAGCTTATATACCAAACATACCATAGTTTACATATAAATTTTCATTTCGAATGAACGGGTCAATTTGAGCGAAATAACGATGCGTCGTCATGTATCGATCGCCATTAGAATCCAACAACGAATTAAAAATGCATTTGGGTGGAGCAAATTGCGAAATAATGAGACACCACAACTCCAGACTTGTTCCTTTTTGTCTGAATGCTAGCCCGAAAATACTATTCGAACTTTTTTCGATTCGTATTAGGGTTTCAAGGAGGGTAGATTATTCTATCTGATCAATAGTTAGTTTTCCTTTACTTGAACTAACATTATTGTGGGATTAAGAAAAAACTCGGGTAATTCAGTTTAATTGCATAATAATTGAGGATAGAGGATAAAACATGTATCGAAAAAGTATCTACAAAAAGTGACTTTTGGTAGTAACATTTCTGTGTATTATTTCTGATTAAAAATGAAAACGGTTTCTTCATCATATCTTAAGCTTTGTGTCAAAGAAATTAGTCAAACTTATGTTGCTTATATTCCGCCATAATAATACTGAATTCAAAATTCTATCTACTAATCAGCATGGCTATAAGAGGGAGAAAAGCACTGAAAAGGCAATATTCGAATTCACACAGAAAATATATTCTTGCCTTGAAGAAGATAAAATACCAGCGGGGTTTTATGTGGATCTTTCCAAAGTATTCGATTGCGCCGATCATAAAGTTCTTTTGCAGAAACTTGAAATGAGCTATTAGAGGCGTACCACTCAAGCTTGTACAAGAATACTTGAAGGACAGAAAACAAGTCGTATTGAATGTGAGTGAGGAAAAATATTCCTCAACGGAAATTACTATAACTTCTGGCGTACCACAAGGCACTAATTTAGGACCTATTTTAATCGTTGTCTATGATGATGATCTCCCAGAGGCTTTGGAAGGTGATCCTGATACATTTCAAGAAACGGTATCACCAGCATTGGAAACGAGTTGTTACACTTCCCCTGATCATACTAATATAATAGTGTCTTCCCAAGATTTAGAATCTGTGACTGTTGGCTTAACAACTGCTTTATCGAACGTCACTGAACGGTGCATCTGCAATTCACTAACTCTTTATTCTGATAAAACAAACATCATGTTGTTTTCCAGCATCAGGACGAATGTTAGTTTTCTAGCTTGCATTAACTTTGGGAACCAGCGAATACCATCAAGCTGAGCGAATACACCTAAACTGAGAACAACACTGTAACTCCCTGATATCAAGGTTTAATTCGGTAGTTTACACACTGAAGGCTATTCAATCTCAAGTTTCAATAGAGAATAGGTTTTCCTTCGAAATAGTTTTACTCATTGCGCAGCTAAAACCTGTTAGGTAATTAAAGTCACTTCTGTATTTCTCAATCTTTCCATAAATGTATTATTAAAAATATATTTCAAGAATTAACTTCTAGTCTGCAAAATAACATAATTGTTGTTTACGATTGTTTCCGTAACTAGTAAAACTGGTATTGGAATTACATTTCTAAGCTTGAGAATTAACAATATAGGTATGTGCTTGAATAATTTTCATGCAAAATATTTGTGTACTTTACTAACTGGAAAATTTCATCTAAGTGAAATAATCTTCAAGAGTGCTCTTTGTGAAGTTCAGAGACTTGAAAATTTAACGTCGGTTAAAACTTAAAATAATAACATTTCCGTTTGCGACATAAGTTATTTCACCCAAGTGAGTCATATTCTAATAAATTAATTCGACTAATTCGGTATAAATAATACACTAACGCCATCTAGAGTATGCAAAATACATGCAAGACATACCTGTGCGAGTTAATCTAAGTAAAGAAATGTATGCTCGATATTTGCACGTTACTAAAGCAGAATAAACTTTGCTTATGCTAAAATCAGTCGTAATGCTCATAATTAGCATATTAAAATTCAAATAAATTAATTCAGCTGAACTGTACCAAAAATTATTAATGAGGAGTATGACCTATGGTAATAGAAAGTTCTAGAAATCGAGGCAGTGTAACATGCATCTGTAAAACAATTATATACTCAAACAAACTCTTGAACGATGGAATGCTGCCATTGAGAGACCAAAAATAACGAAGATAACTGAACGACAATAAAAGATATATGGAATTCAGTTCGATTTATGTACCAATTCCGGAAAAATCGATTGAATATTTATGGAAAGTTATGGCTATATAGAACAATACCGAAGTTACCGATTTCCAGAATTTATTCATGAGATTTCTTCTGATACTGAACGAACAACAAGCGGGGGATTTCCACGATGAATTCCTTAGCGAATTCAGTTGTATCCCGAATTTTCATCAATAATTTTAATTGAATTCTCGTGGAATACGGAGTTGGTATAATAATTCTGTTATATCTATCTACCTACGAATTGAATTTTTCTCTTTTACATATTTTTTATGTCATATTCTTTCCATTCATCTATAAGTCTTGGTTAAAGTCAATCTTAAGATTTCAAAACGTAAAAAAACATCAGTGTTCATCTTTCGTAATTTTTAACCTTCCTGGTAGAAATTGTGGAATAATTAAATGACTGCATGACAATCACAGGACCTCAACAAGTTAATTTTTTGAATATTAGTCTTCTACAATTTTAATTTAAAAAAATGTATTCAAGAAACTTTGAGAATTAAATTAATGTCTTTATAAGCACTGCTTATATTTAATAGACGTATAAAATCGGAAATCATTCTACAGTATCAAATGGAATAAGGAAAAACCCAACGAATATAAGCTGTCAATTAAAATGAATAAATAAATATTTTTTGTTTCGTTCCAGGCATGCATACTGAACTCATCAGACAAGCGTACGAGCCCTGCTTGTAACAAAATGTTTTATTTTCTGATCTTATATCTATGAAAACTAAATCTTTCTCAAAAATATACAACATGATTTTAAGTACTTTTCAGAAACCAATTTATTTTTAATATTTGAATAAATTACTTCAAAAACTCTCAAAATATGTAGCACATCGTAGACCAGTTTAACTTCACATATAAAAAATAAAATCAGTTAAAAATAAATAGACTTACCGAATACGATCTCTAGGAATACGTGTTTGTTGAACATTCAACTAGGTACATCTAATATTCAAGGTACTCTGTGTTCTATGCTCACAACAAAATCACAGAGTTTATAAAGCACTTTAATGGTCTTAGTTAAAACATTCAACACCGCATAATAAATTTCTTTATTTAAAAACCTAATATAATTATATATTATATATAAAATAATAAGAAACGGTTTTTGACTTGATAGAAGGAATATTACAAAATTTGAATGACAAAACTGATTTAATCTGTGAGTCTTCTACAATTTTAATTTCAAAAAATTTATTCAAGAAACTTTGAGAATTAAATTATTGTCTTTATAAGCACTAGTTATAACTGGTCTTATCTGAATTCTAATTATTTTTTGAGGATGTGCTAAATGTTTTGAGAGTTTTTGAAGTAAGTTATTTGATTATATTAAATATTTCAAATAAATTGGTTTTTGAGAAGTTCTTAAAATTATGTTGTATATTTTTGAGAAAGATTTAGTTTTCAGAAATACCAGAAGAAAGGTCAGAAAACAAAACATTTTGTTACAAGCAGGGATCGTACGCTTGTCTGATGAGTTCAGTACACATGCCTGGAATGAAACAAAAAATATTTATTTATTTATTTTTTATAATTGACAATTAAAATTCGTTGGGCTTTTCTTAATTCCATTTGATATTGTATAATGAGTTTGATTTTATACGTCTATTAAATATAAGCAGTGCTTATAAAATTATTTGAAATCAAAATTGTGGAAAACTAACAGATTAAATCTGTTTTGATATTCAAATATGATAATCCTTCTATCAAGTAAAAAACCGTTTCTTATTATTTTTAAGTTTCATCTTGATGAATTTTGAGTACATCAAATGAAGAAACAGTTCAGATGATAAAGAACAATTTGATTAAACAAAATTACAAGGTTTTCATGAAAATTTCATATCCTGTCTATTTCATTCATTTCATAGACATCAGAATATCATGATTATTCCTGAAAAGTACTTTTTTTAAACGATGAGGGTTATTCAGTCGTTTCAAATGTATTATTTTCGTAACTTTCAAGGGTGTGTCGGAAATTATTCTTGAGCGATCGGCGAATAATTTCACACAATAACTTAATGAATTTGAAATGGATTTTTAGGATTTCAGAGGTATTTACAATTTTATGCTTCAAAACCATAGACATATTGAAATAACGAGGTGAAGAATGAGAACAAATTTGAAAATTGTTTTTCTGGTTTCCACTAATTTTCTGAACATCGCAGTCTTTAGTATGTATGTAGATCTTGCGCTTCTGTCAAGAAACTACCGGGAATTATCGATTTAAATCTGGCGGGGCAATTAGGCAGATAAATTTTTTTTTCCTAGGTTGGTACCACTGTCATCAATTACTATGCCAAGCTTGAGCGGGATCTGTCAACTAGTGTGTTTGAAACAGCTGATTAAGTCAGTCGATGTCAGAGTGCGTGCCGATTTTTACTATGGATAATTACGTTGAGCAAAGAATTTGTTTAAAGTTTTGTGTTGCAAATGAATTTTCGTGTGCCGATGCATTGAAAATGTTGCAAAAGGCCTTTGGTGATAATGCTCTATCGAAAACTCGTGCATATCAGAGGTACAGAGCCTTCAAGGACGGTCGTGAAGTGGTCGCCCATCGACGGCTTCGATCGAAGATAACATCGATAAAATTAAGGAAAGGGTGCTGGAAAACCGTCGTACCAGCTTGAGAAAGATAGCACATGATCTTAAGATATCCCACGAGTCCGCACGTACGATTTTGATTGATATTTTGGGCGTGAGAAAGGTGGCCGCACGACTCGTACCGAAAGACCTGAATTTTCTTCAAAAACGTCATCGCGAACAGATTGCTTCAGACATGCTGGATCGCTGTAATTCCGATTCTACATTCATGGAACGCATTATAACTGGTGATGAGACCTGGGTCTACGAGTACGATATGCAAACAAGCCAGCAATCATCGGAATGGGTGGCGAAAAATGAGCCGAAACCGAAAAAACCACGCCAAAGCCGCTCGAAAATGAAGGTGTTTTGAATTGTTTTCTTCGATATCCGTGGCGTGGTGCACTACGAATTCGTTCCAGAGGGTCAGACGGTAAACAAGGAATATTACCTAGGCGTTATGAAACGTTTGCATGAGCGTATCCGTAAGAAGCGGCCAAATTTGTGGGCGAACAACTCATGGATTTTGCATGACGATAACGCGCCTTCTCACCGAGCTACGATTGTGACTGACTTTCTCACCAAAAACTCAACAAACGTGCTTCAGCAACCACCGTATTCGCCGGATTTGGCTCCCTGCGACTTTTTCCTCTTCCCAAAACTAAAATTACCCCTTCGTGGCACCCGTTTTGAGTCGATTGAAGCCATAAAACAAAATTCGGCGCGAGAGCTAAAGTCCATCCCGGAATGCGCCTATAAAAAATGTTTCGATAATTGGAAGTGCCGTTGGCATAGATGTATTGGACCAAGTGGAGCCTATTTTGAAGGCGACCCAATAAATTTTGACGATTAAATGTAAAAATGTTGTTTTAATTGAAAATTCCCGGTACTTTCTTGACAGTGTAGTATGTACAAAATAATTATATACACATTCTTGATCCATATCTTTTGAATTACGAAATACATTTTCTTCCGAAAATCAGAGATTATGAAAGATTCCATTAGTTCCGCTAGTGCTTGTTAACATGGTTTGACAAATTCTGCGGTACACCGAAATTTTATCAATCATTATAATCAAATCATTACTGCGCCATACACATTAATCCAGTTAGAGATTGATTTAGCTTGGAAAACTGCACCAAAGGCAGAATTCAATTATGGCCACATTTCAAATCGTCGAATTTAACGATATGACCTTTTCGCGCATTTTGACGCATATTTAGCCATAATTTGATTTTTTTCGTAATCGAAATAACCATCGTTTGTCCCCGATTTTCAATCGGAGCCCTTTTTCAGCAGGGAAATGATCAAATTGCCAGTTATGAACAGACATAATTAAATTTTGAGAATATACGATTATTATTGTGGCAACTTGCACATGTGTGTTCGACTGTGGTCTCTGCTATTATTAAATTTTAAATTCTGAAGGGACAAAAATTACAGTTACTGTTGAAAATGAATTTTTGCGATTTTTATTCACGATTATTTGATAATTCAAACCTTGATGTGAAAGATGTTTTTGAGGGATATGTCGAAATATGATGCATGCAACATTAACAACATGAAGGTATGGAAGAGACAGTCGGAAACAGGAAATTCAGTATTAATCTAGAGGACCACGAGCAGTGGAAGAATTTAAACCTGAGCGCGATGCGATTACGAATAAATGAGTGTTCTCTCTCAATGGCAGTGGGAGATGCTTCGATCGAAACGAGGCTCTGCTTTCAGCAATCAGAATCATTCGCACTTCAAACGTGGAATGCGTTAGTCTATATCAGTTGAATATAAAGTAACTCGAAATGTTCAGTGTAGAAGAAAAAATTCAGATCATAAAATGGTACTGTAAATTCGCAATTAGTTTATTGCAAATGGAATTTCAGTGAGATCCAAATTGCCTTGAGGTTGGGGAGCTGGTTAGAAATATTGCCAATATATCAAAATAACCAATGTATTTTAGAATCAACGTTGCATTGCATTCCTTAAGATATAACCAATATGAGGAGTCTGTGTGCGTAGACCTTGTGTCAAGGATTAGAGAATAAATGGACTGTATTAGAATATATGTACTTTGTAACAGGGATTTAATGAATGGTACACAAGTATAAACAATATATTGAAGTATAAAAATATACATCATAGAATGATTAATGTATACAAAAATAACTCACTGAACTTCTTCTATGAAATGCTATAAGTCTCGTGTGATGTGTGTGTGTTTGAATAGTCTCTATTAGACTGGTGTATCTGAGAGAGGATCTTAGAGACTAAATTTATTTTAATATATCAAAATAACATGGAATTTAGTCTATGTGGTTACTCTCCTTTTATAAAGAAACTTAGTCCTTTTGGAAGCAACCACGCTATACCGATTATGCATTATAAAAAATACTTAAATATTATAGAATATACATGCGCAAGTGATTTGAGCATAAGATTGATTAGAATAGCGGGAGTTTGCGCCTCAACAGGCACTCCGTGGTCAATCAATTCGAGGGACAATAAATTCATTTATTATAAAATAAAATAAAATAAATGGAAGTTAATACTTGATAGAAGGTATATTAAATTATTTAAATATTTTAATATTAGCCTTCTACATATTTTGTTTCAAAAAATTATATTCAATAATTTTAACTTCAGGAATTAAATTAAATTAATGTCATATAAGTACCACTTATATCAAACGACATATACTACTCTGTCAAGAAAGTACCGGGAATTTTCAATTAAAACAACATTTTTACATTTAATCGTCAAAATTTATTGGGTCGCCTTCAAAATAGGCTCCATTTGCTCCAATACATCTATGCCAACGGCACTTCCAATTATCGAAACATTTTTTATAGGCGCTTCAATCGACTCAAAACGGGTGCCACGAAGGAGCAATTTTAGTTTTGGGAAGAGGAAAAAGTCGCAGGGAGCCAAATCCGGCGAATACGGTGGTTGCTGAAGCACGTTTGTTGAGTTTTTGGCGAGAAAGTCAGTCACAATCGTAGCTCGGTGAGAAGGCGCGTTATCGTCATGCAAAATCCATGAGTTGTTCGCCCACAAATTTGGCCGCTTCTTACGGATACGCTCACGCAAACGTTTCATAACGCCTAGGTAATACTCCTTGTTTACCGTCTGACCCTCTGGAACGAATTCGTAGTGCACCACGCCACGGATATCGAAGAAAACAATGAGCATCACCTTCATTTTCGAGCGGCTTTGGCGTGGTGTTTTCGGTTTCGGCTCATTTTTTGCCACCCATTCCGATGACTGCTGGCTTGTTTGCATATCGTACTCGTAGACCCAGGTCTCATCACCAGTTATAATGCGTTCCATGAATGTAGAATCGGAATTACAGCGATCCAGCATGTCTGAAGCAACCTGTTCGCGATGACGTTTTTGAAGAAAATTCAGGTCTTTCGGTACGAGTCGTGCGGCCACCTTTCTCATGCCCAAAATATCAATCAAAATCGTACGTGCGGACTCGTGGGATATCTTAAGATCATGTGCTATTTCTCTCAAGCTGGTACGACGGTTTTCCAGCACCCTTTCCTTAATTTTATCGACGTTATCTTCGATCGAAGCCGTCGATGGGCGTCACTTCACGACCGTCCTTGAAGGCTCTGTACCACTGATATGCACGAGTTTTCGATAGAGCATTATCACCAAAGGCCTTTTGCAACATTTTCAATGCATCGGCACACGAAAATTCATTTGCAACACAAAACTTTAAACAAATGCTTTGCTCAAGCTTGGCATAGTAATTAAGGACAGTGGTACCAACCTAGGAAAAAAAATTTTACCTGCCTCATTGCCCCGCCAGATTTAAATCGATAATTCCCGGTACTTTCTTACAGAATGTATATTATCATCACATGTGGTGAAGATACTGAATTGTTTCAGCTGTTACTATTTGGTAGTTGATCATAATTAAAACAAATCGTAGAAGGATCGTATAATTAGAAAATTCTGAAGAAATATTTTGTGAGCAACGCAGCGGTTTTGTCGAAGCTACATTTATGGTGAAATAACTTCATTTCCGCTTGTTACCGCATAAAGCGATTATTTTGTTGAATAAAGAGCTGATGTTTTCGAACTCATCCCAAGTATTTCGAGTGATCAAAATGCGCGTCACAAACACGTTAATTCGCCTTCCCGTTTGTCATAACCACCCACTTTCCCAAAATGCCTGTCTGGATTAAATTTCCCCCTTTCTATTTTTTCTTACATGAATACGAAATTAAGCACCGCAAAATCGTAATCAAATTCCATGGCCAGGGTGACTCGGCTACGATTCCGATGGAAATTGTGTAAGGAAATTAGGCACGCATTCTTGGTCGTGACAGGCTGACGTGAAAATTGGGGAAAAATCCGGAGTTGACGACCATTGTTCCAGAGGCCTTCATTAATTTTAATATTATAATCAGGAGTCTCTCACCGGAGCATTCAGGGGAAACGCTGACGCTAATTCCGAATTTGAATTCTAGGAAAATTATACTGTCAAAAACTTCGAGACAGTGGTGGATAAAAGGCTTTTGATAATTACATGATACATGTGCCTTTTTGTCATGTTTTGGTCAGGACATTGTGTGCAAAGACCTTTTAAGTTTAGTTTTCTTTTTGCACACACCTATTTCGTTGGCTTAATTTTCGTTTTAATTGGATGGAGTAGTCCGTTATTTTGTTATAATTCATTGTCAAATGGAATGAAATAAGAAATAATTCAATTTTCTACCACTTTTCATCAACTGAATACACGAGTTTCGTACTATTTACTACATTTTCAAACTTAATCAAACTAATTTTATCTCAACTTTTATATACCGGGTGTTTCACGAATGATAGTACAGGCTTTCAGGGCAGATGCAGGACATTTTGGTGAGTCTGAATCAGTGCTCGGAATATGTCCTAACTATATTCGTTTAAGAGTTACAGGATGTTGTATGTATTTCATCAAAAACTTTCAATCGGCATTCCTCTTGAAAACCTGCATGGATCTTCATGAAAACTGGAGAGAATGACTATAAACTTTGAATATCAGAACAGATTTAATCTGTTAGTCTTCTACAATTTTAATTTCAAAAACTTAAAAAAAAACAGTTTACAGTGGTTTAATGAAGGCCAAAAAATGCCTTACAAACTTTGTGTGATTTCTCTGTTTATCATAAAACATAGATTACCTCGGATATTAGATATACTTACCTAGTTTATTTGCGTTCACAGATTCTGCAGAAATTGTTTGGTACGATTAAAAGTTTATTTATCTTTTAATTGAATTTATTTCTAAATGTAAAGTTAAACTGACCTTATCTGAATTTTTTAATTGTTTTTGAGGATGTGCTACATGATTTTGAGAGTTTTTGAAGTAACTTCTTTAAATATTTAAACATATTAAATATTTGAAATAAATTAGTTTTGGAGAAGTTCCTAAAATTATGTTGCGTATTTTTGAAGAAAAATCAGTTTTCATTAATATAAGACCAGAAACTGAGCATGTTTTCAAATGTTTGTCAAGGGCAAAACATACGTACCACGTGCCTTTCTGACGAGTTCAGGTGCGTATGTTTGGAACGAAACATTCAATATTACTTATTTTTAATTTTAATTAGTTATTTATTTTTTGGGTTTTTTTATTATATTTGATATTGTATAGTGAATTCTGATTTTTATACGTCTATTAAAAAAAAGCAGTACCTATTCAAGACATTAATTTAATTCTAAAAGTTTTTTCTTTCAACATTTTTTTTAAATTAAAATTGTAGAAGACTAACAGATTGAATCTGTTTTGATATTCAAAGTTTGTAATTATTCTTCTATCAAGTAAAAAACCGCATCTTACTATTTTATTTTACAATGAGTATAGGTCAATGCCAAATATTAGCCCATAATGACTTATCGATAGCACATGTCCGGACTGAGAAAAAATTACATTCTTTATCCCACATCTTGTAAAACACCCTGTACATCCAATTTTTAAAAAGCGAAACTCTCTTCTGAATATACAGTAAATACTCTTTCAAACAAACCTATTAGGATCAATGGCGCACTTCGCATCATCATTCGATGAACCTTTGAATATTAGGAATTTTCAATTTATACTAAACACGGACCTGTGAATCTCCGAATAATGCGTCTATTCATATTGAATTGATTGAAATTCTCAGTAACATGACTTAGGTATTGTGCTGCATCTTATTTTATCCAATAAATGAGTGTAGGAGCAACTTTAACCGAAAATGCGAATAAACATTGAACATTTAATTGGACTATTATAAAATTACTTAATAATAAAAATATTAAATGTATCTTATAAACATGTGTGAAACTGAAAAAAATTGAGAATAAGAGAAAAAATTAAAACTTGTTTTCGAAAATACCCCCTTTCTCTTCTAAAAATTTTCTAGCTTATGTGATCGAATGAGCTACAGCTTTCAGTCGATTTCGTATTGCTTCACATGCACATTGAATACGATTAATCAGATGCTCCCTGTCTATAATTTCTTCAGAGTAAACTTCATTTTTCAAGTGCCCCCAGAGAAAATAATCCAAGCATGTAAGATCTGGGGATCTTGCAGGCCAGTCATGAGGTCCCCCTCTACCAAACCAATGATCTGGAAAAACTTCATTCAAATGCGCTAGAATTTCACGGGTAAAATATGCCGGAGCTCCATCATTTTGGAAGTACATTCATCTTGGAATATTACTCCCATCATTCAAAGCCTTGGCAAATGCTTGATTAAAAATTGTAGATATGTCACTCCATTCAGCCTGTGTGGAAGAATATATGGTCCAATTAGGCGATTATTGTCAATTCTCCACCAAATATTGACTGAAAAACGATGTTGTGAATTACGTTTTCTAGTCACTTTCGGATTTACTCTGGACCAAATATGTGCATTGCGAACATTCAAAATACCATCTTTTGAGAAGGTCGCTTCATCAGTGAAAAGCGTTCTGAAGATAGCTCGCTGGTTCCGCAAAACCCATCTGCAAAATCGCATCCTCGGTAGTTCATCGCCTGGCTCCAAGGATTGGACGGATTGTAAATGAAATAGATGCAACTTTTCACGGTGCAGAACTCGCCAGACTTGAAAAAGTGGCAAACCTAAAACAGAACCAAGACGCCGAGTGCTGGTTGAGGGAATTTTTTGGACACCTTCTACTATCTCTTCATCGTTTACCATCGAACTTGTTCTTTCTCGTTTACTTACTGACGGAAAGTATCCAGTTTCACGAAGTGAGCGATTAACATGTTCGAATGTTTGGTGGTTAGGAATTCGACGATCCGGATATAGCCTTCGATATTCCCTAGCAACTTCACGACTATTGTACTCACAAAATCCATAAACTAAGAACATATCAGTACACTCAGTATTCGTAAATGACAGCATTTCGATAATTCTCTTAATGAAAATTTTTTGAAAACACAACAATCTACCAGTTTCGTATTGTTCTATTTCAATAATTATCCGACAATGGTTTGAATTGTCGAAATTTTAGCATGAGCCACTTACATTTTGAAATGGGTTGAATTCAAAGTAAACGAATTCCTTCTGTAATCTTTCACATAGCGTTGAAAATAAATGATATCTTAAGCTTCAGATCGATTCAAGCAGCATGTGAGAAGATAAATAGTGAACCAGAAGGAAAGGCTAATGAAAGCTGCAGACAATTCAGTATAAGAGCTAGCAGGTATCAAAAAGAAATAGGGAAATTTTCAAGAACAAATCACATATGAAAATTGATGGGGAAAGGGGTATAAAAGAATTTTTTCGCGAAAGTGTAAATAAGGTGTTGAAAAGTATTTCGGTTTGTATGCGTGCCATTATGTCAAATGAGCTTGTTTGAAAGAGTATTCGTTGTAGATTCTGAGGAGAATTTCATATTTCGAAAATTCGAGGTACAGGGTGTTTCACAAGATGTGATGTAAAGACTATAATTTTCTCAGCCCTGACCTGCGCTATAGACAAGTGATTAGGTGCAAATATTCGGCATTGGCCTATACTCATTTCCTCAAATTATCATGAAGATTCACACAGGCGTTCAAGAGTTATGCCGATTGAAAGTTTTTGATAAAATACATAAAACATCGTGTATCTCTTAAACTTACTATATATAGTTACGACATATTTCAAGCACTCATTCAGACTCACCAAAATGTCCGAAATCTGCCCTGAAAGCCTGTACAATTATTCGTATATAAATTTTATTCAATTTAATTTCAAAAAGTTTTTGGGAGATTTTTAGGATAATTATTGTAGAGGTTCCGGTGAGTTAATTTATCTTCTTTAATATTAAATAAATGTTTGCGACACCCTGATTCTAAGCAATACTCAAGAAGCTCCTTTCCAGCCAATTCGGCCCAATCATTGTCGAAGAAGTCTCAACTCCATAAATCTCATCCGAAATAGTAGAAATTGTCCCACTTACCAGTCCATGTTCCCGGAGGCAAACGCAGAAAAACAAAATAACAAATCGGTCTGACTCCTGCTAGACGTGGCGATACATCAAAAAACCTCGCAAATGATACGCCCTTGGACCATGGCTTTCACGATGATGGAATGATTCATCTATTACCCTAATGGGGCGATAGAAATTCCTTTTTTCATTAGTCGATAATTTTTCGCGGGCGACATCTACTCCCGAATCTGCGCCGGGACATCTATTATCTGTCAAGATTATTTCCCAGGATTATTAATCATCCTTTGATAGAAGAAATCCGTCCGGAATTTGGCGTCTCCCAGGGAAGTATGAAATTATTTTCCAGACGACGTTGAATGGGACGTCTTCCTTTTCTGCAACGGCTGGTTTGTTTGAAGTTTGTTGTTTGTCATCTTGTCGCGACTGTTTTGTAAATAGTTTGATAGTTTAGTTGGTTTATTTTGTGAGCGCGGATTTAATTCAGGAATTGTTTTCTTGTGTTGCTTTCGGTTATAACTTGCGTTCTTAGAAATTCCGTTTGGATATCTGCGGTTCCAGAGAAAACTTTATTGGATATAAAATACAACTTTGGGTTGTTTTATTTCTTACAGGATAAACTTTCGCTTTCATGTAGCGAAGAAATTAGTGTGAATCCAACCGTCATAATTTAAAGGTTGACTATAAATAAAGCAGAATTGCGACATTTTCTTCAATAAACTGTCAACTGCAAAAACTTAGTTACAAAATATAAGCCATAGCCACGAGTTCTCACTACGAAGGAAAGCTTAAGACTAACAGTATTTTGTTCAGTATGAGGCTTTTGGAACGGAGCAGTCAACGAGTATCGCCACGTTGACAATTGAATGAAAGACAGATGTTTCTCAAGGCCATACGACTAAAGAGAATTAGGAACTGAGTTTTAGACGTTCACCTATATTCTGAGAATTCTATCGGGTGTTTTTTAGAGTGATAGAACTTTCGATAGGGATAACTGTGATTTGACAGAAGGTAGAAGCCATGTTGTTCTGACATTTTTGTTCAGTAAACATTGAAAAATTATCATGGAAAAACTAATGCTCAACAACGTTCACACGTTATTGGAATTTATTTTCAAAATCAGTGTTCTATTCGCCAAACTCATAGAGTATTTCGTGAAATTTATGGTTTACATAATCGTCCATCAGAGCAGCTTATTCGTCGAACTATCGACAGATTTCGGACAACATTTTCTCTACTCGATGCAACAACAACAACAAGTCGAAGAACTGTACGTACAGAAGAAAATATCGCTGCTATAAGTCATAGTGTTAGTGATGATTCAGATTTTTCTATTCATCGACGTTCACAACAAGTTGAAGTCTGTGCATCCACCACATGGAAAATTTTACGTAAAGATCTTGGTATACACCCATAGAAGATCCAACTGGTTCAAGAACTAAAGCCACTTGACCATAATAAGCGTCGTTTGTTTGCTGATTGGGCCCTAGAACATCTTGAAGTTGATCCACTTTTTTATCGTAACATTGTGTTAGGTGATGAAGCTCATTTCTTGCTGAACAGCTTGTAAACAAGCAAAATTGCCATATTTGGAGTGAAAACAATCCTCAAGAAGTTCTGCAGGTTCCATTGCATCCTGAAAAATACACTGTATGGTGTGCTTTACACGCTGCAGGCATCATCGGTCCATATTCCTTTAAAAACGATGCTGGAGCTAATGTTACAGTGATTGCTGCTGGTTACAGATCGATGACCAATGATTATTTGTTCCAAAATGTGAATGGTATCGACTCAGAAGTGTTTTAGTTCCAACAAGATGGTGCTACACCTCATGCTGCTATCGTAAAATGTTTTACTGAAAGAAAGATTTGGCGTGAATCATGAATGTCTTTTGAAGAAACTCTCTTATTATTGGCGATTGTCAACTGGAGTTGCTCAGGAGCTACTTGTCTGATCGAGTTCAGAGGGTTTATATTGATAATGGAGGACTAGTTTTTATGTCAGAGGATAAATATGTCAACGTAGGAGTTCCCCAAGTAAATAATCTGGGAACCCTTTTTAATTTCTAACATATATCAATGAACTCGACCTCTTGTTGTTTGTTGACCATGCGAGTGCTTTGCTGCATAGCAAGAATCTTAATTCGACTATTGAACAAACTGGATTAGCCTTCGATTCAGTACAGTATTGGTGCACTCAAAATGAGTTACTCGTCAATGTTAGTAAGACTGAGTGTGTGATTTTTAGAACGATTCAGTCTAAAAATATATATCCTCAGTCAATAACTCTGCCTAACACCCAGGTGTCAGAATTTTTTCTTCGACAGAATTTCTTGGAGTTTCGTTCGATTGTCACTTGAAATGGAATGATCATGTGAGCCAGGTCAGCAAAAAACTCAATTAAGTTTTGTACATAATCAGGGTATTGTCACGGAGAGTGGACATGAAACTTTCAAAAACAGTTAATCATGCAAATTTTGTTTCACTTCTGAGGTACAGGCTTCTCGTATGAGGTGGGAGCAGTGATTTAAATAGATTTTCATTCTGCAGAAATACACCTTGAGGGCAATAATACAATTGAAATATAATGAATCATGGAGAGAACATTTTAGAAATAATTCCATGGTTACACTTCCCGGACTATATGTTTTGGAATGTCGCTATTTTTGAGACAACATCCCCAATATTTTAATGATCTGTTGAATAAAAACAACACAAGACGTACTGTTCTATCCACCTTCCAAGGCATTCCTTGACACTTACTGAAAAAAACACAAAATATATGCGTATAAGATTGTTCAATGTACTACCTAAGGAGTTCATCACTGTATCTAATTTGAGAAAATTCAAAATCGGATTAACTAAAATTGTTAGGACCATATTCGATAAGGGAATTTATGGAATATTCTTTCACATCTTGTTGAAGTTGTTGATAGTTTTGACGGTTTCCTGTTTTCATTTGTATGATTGCATAGATTATAAGAATAAAGTTTATGTTATGTTATGTTATTTACGGAAAAAGTTTGAAGACTTTTATGTCGAGAAGTGAACGATTTTCAATTTTTTCTGAACTGATTTTTCTGTAAATTCACCGTTTAGATGTAAAACGCAATAAATCCATTTTTGTGAACTTTCATTCTCAATAAAAATTGTTGCACGAAGGGGATCGATGGAAGTTTTCACAATTAATTCATAGAATTATTCTTCAATTTTTATCTCTATGGGAATTTTTGTAACTTTATCCCTTTTTTGAGGACCAACTTGACTGGACTACAAGTGTACGAATCAATAAAATATTTGTGTTTGTTATGCTGTACAAGAATTCAATATCCATTTGTTATTATAATTCACCATCAATCCAATCGTGTATGCTTTGTATCGACCGTTCAGCGAAAAATCTCCATGGCTCGTGAAATCGCTCATCCCTACGTTCTCCCATTTCCTCTTGCATACTTGTTAATCTCGTTAAAAACGGAGCCCGCCGAAACAGGCCCCATGTGGAAAGCTTGTTAGAAATACTTCATATAATTTTTCGATCGCTCTGCCCATCCTCCAGGGACTTTATTTCCATCACTAATCGATCCAATCTTGAACATTAGCCACGCTGGTTCTCGCCCCGTTGCACGCGTTTAATGCTCGAGTAGGACCATGGCCATAGTTGAGGAGCTCCGTTATATGTTTGATGTTATAAATTCGACTCAAAGGATAATACACGAACTACACTTAATCATTCTGGAGTTTATAGAGTGGTTTAGGTTTATACTGGTGGTATAAATCAGGCGGGTCGTTTTCCAGAAACATCGTTTCGAGTACATTAACTTTCATCATTTGAAAATTGAAAAAAAAGGAGGTTTCGTTGAACTCGAAATTATACCAATGGTTCACCATATTTGGTTTTTACGGTTCGCGAGCAAGTTGTATCGGGAGTTTTTGTTGTTACAAGTAGTACGTGACCATTGAATAATAGAATACTCAGCCAAGCCATGTTCGAATGTCACAGTGGTTATAAAGTTAAATATATAGCGCATTCGAAAAATAGGATATAAAAATTGTGGAATCTGCATCAGGGGCTTTAACGGTTTCAACGTTTATGGTAAAATAAATCGAATTGATTTACGTTTTACGAGTATAAATTTCATTCGAAAGCTGTCCACTTCAATCAATTCAATGTACCGCAATCCAGAGGATTTCTAATTGAATAATTCGATTTCAACAGAGTAATTTCCATATTGAGTTTCCAGAAAACCTCCAAAATGTGCTCAAATATTGTCTAGACAATTAAAATTGATTTAAAAATGGTCTTTGATGGTAATTCGGTTAAAAATAAATTTTGTCTAAGCCTTAAGATCATTATTCTTCATCTTAGTTCTACCTTTCACTTTGGTTGAGACTTTGTGTTTCGAGATACTGGAAAATTGAAGATATCGGGTGTTTTTTTTAGAGTGATGGAACTTTAAATTGAAATGAAATACGTTCAAATTAAGATTGAAGCAAATTTTTCTTTATTTGAAATATAATTTCATGACATTTAGGTTTTGAAAATAATTTCTGGCATATGTCCACCACGACTAGCTCTGAGGAACCGCATTCGACCATACCAATTTTCGTCCACTGTTTCGAGTAATTCAGGCCTTATTTCATCAGTAACTCGAGTTATGTTGGCTTCCTAAACGTGTTTCTGGTTTATCAGCATAAACCAATGACTTGACATAACCCCAAAAAAAATAATCCAGTGGAGTTATGTCGCATGATCTTGGAGGCCAATTAATTGGACCATTTCTCGAAATAATGTTATCGCCAAATTTTTTTGTCAATGAATCATTTGTTACGGTAGCAGCATGAGGTGTAGCACCATCTTGTTGGAACCAAAACACTTCTGGGTCGATACCATTCATATCTTGAAACAAATAATCATTGATCATCGATCTGTAACGAGCACCATTCACTGTAACATTAGCTCCAGCATCGTTTTCAATGAAACTTGGACCGATGATGCCTCCAGCATCATAGCAGAATAGCAGAATATCTGGATCATCATTAACACTATGACTTACAGTAGCGATATTTTCTTCTGCACTTACAGTTCGTTGTCTTGTTGTCGTTGCATCGAGTAGAGAAAATGTTGTTCGAAATCTATCGATAGTTCGACGAATAAGCTGCTCTGATGAACGATTATGGAAACCATAAATTTCACGAAGTGCTCTATAAGTTCGGCGATTAGAACACTGATTTTGAAAACAAATTTCAACAATTTGTAAACGTTGTTGCGGCGTGAGTCTTTCCATCATAATTTGTCAATGCTTACTGAACAGAAATGTTAGAACAACATGGCTTCTGCCTTCTGTCAAATCACAGTTATCCCTATCGAAAGTTCTATCAATCTAAAAAAAATATCCCATATTACTTTCCTCTTCAATCAAATTTAAGTTCCTCTCCTCAAAAAATTAGTTATCAAATATTCACTTTTTACATTGACCGTCAATAGCCTGTATTATCATGATATTAATATAAAGGTTTTGTAGTAGGTATATGCGCAAAAACACAAATAATTATTGAGAGTCTTTTTAGTGATTTTAATGACCGAAGTATGAAGTTAAACCGGACATACTTTGTTTTGATATAATGAAAATAAATTACGTGTATGAATAAACGAATCGTGGAATATCAGACTTAGGAATAATATTCCTATATGTAAGCTCTAATTTCACCTATGTACAATGCTACACTATTAATATCCACAGTGACGATAAACCCATATTGTTTTCACTTCGATTAGATTTGCCCCAACAATTGTAGGAACGAAAGTAAATATATTATAAATTAAGAATAACGGGTTCACCTCTTGTTGCAAAATGGCGAATGCGCCATTCGTTGTCCTGTTTCAAGCGATTTCAGTGGATAATTCAATATAATGTCGAATTTTTAGATAATTGTACCCTATTTGTTTGGCGCTATCCTCTGCTTTTTTGCGTTGGTATGTAGAAAACATTCATATTTAGCTTATAATAATATTACAAATATATGAAACCTGTGAAAAAAGCAGCGGATAATTCAATATAATGTCGAATTTTTAGATAATTGCACCCTAATTGTTTGGCTTTATCCTCTGCTTTTTTGCGTTGGTATGTGAAAAACATTCATATTTAGCTTATAATAATATTACAAATATATGAAACCTGTGAAAAAAGCAATAACTTCTTGAAATATATATTGGCTACTGTATGATAGATGAAAAATGTTTTTTGTAGTTTTTCGTCTGTAGTTACCATTATTCTTTGAACGTTCTTTCATATCAAATACTGGACAGTGTATCAATTTGTTATATGTATAAATGGGTGGCTTGATTTTGAAGCTATGTAGTTCCAGAGAAGCATGAAGTTCTTTTTCTCAAAGTCTCATATATCTGTTTGATTTATCTTACGAAATTTCACAAATGTGCATTGCTATACATTTTAAAACATCAATGTATAGAGCATTTTCTCATTTGTATTAATTTTTAATCAAACCGATACTGTCTTTTCTATTTTATAAAATAGAAACATAGATGTTCTGAAGGCGATAAATTTACTTCAGATAACACTGAGTAAAATACGTGAATTCAGAAGTAACATTACTTATTTTGATGCAATTTAAAAAAAAACTGGATATCACACATTTACACTCAAAACGTCGCATAAGAGTTGAAATGACAGATAAAACACAACAATTGGAACAATTCTTTTTTTAATTCTAGACATTATAGCGACTCAAATAGAGATGAGGTTTTGCAACATTGAAAAACTACATTTCTTCGATCTGTTGAATAATTCAAAATTCTACATTTATGAAAAAGAATTTTCTCATGAGCTTTTGAAAGACTTGACTACGCAATATGACATTTTTGATATAAATCAACTACAAAGTGAATTAACTGTTTCATACGGAAACGCTATAATGGAAAATTTGAACAAAACCTGATGAAATGTTAACTTTTTTCACGATACTGAATCAAAATTTTGGATGCCAGAACTCTTTAGATTATTATGTCCTGTTGTTTTGCCAGTGACAACTGCTTCTATACAGAAAGAAGTTTCTCCGCGTTGAAAAGAATTGAAAATTATATCAGGAATACAAAAGGAGAGATGCGATTGAGTAATATGGCAAAAATTTCAATTGAAAAAGGATTTATAAAATCACAGGATGAGAACATTTTTGCAGACGAAGTAATAGAATAATTTGATGTGCCTCATCATCTTATACCGCCATGAGCCACCACTGGTTTCAGGCCTGAATGTCTCGGCTGAGTTCGTTACTGCGCAAAATCAGTTCAATGGTTTCACAGTTAGTCAGGTTTGAATTTTTCTCCATTGTTATCAATATTTTTTAAACTACTCATCCAACTGTTACAAATTTTGAATTTAAGAAGTAGAATAATAACGAACATGTTCTCCAAAATGTTTTTAGGGATCGTGTGATTAGAAGATTCAGAACAAAAACAAAAATTTTGTGGACTGAACAGCATTAGGCGCTAAAGAGAATATAGCAAAGGTCCCTCCACAAAGTGTAAATTTCAAATATCGATACAAAGGCTAATGCAAAATTTCGTGAGGATCGTATAGGTTGAGGATTGAACTATCCCGTGTTATACGGAGTACTCTAAGATATCTGGGATTATACGGAGTACTCTAAAGAACGCTAACCTTTTTATCCTGATCGTTTAGTGGCGGAAGAATAGGACGTTACGTTGTGTAGACAACCCAAATTACACCTAACGAGAGCAAGGAAACTGTGACGGGAGGTTCAAATATTCAAAACACAAAGCCATACAGTGAACCCAATAGCGCCCCGGGTCTAAATGACTTATTTCTCAATATCGATAGGTCGATAACTCGCTCAAGTCAGATATTATTTTTATGCAGTGGAAGGGGTTAGAAGAGACAGGATACAGTAAGCATGCACCTTCAACTGCACTTCCGGTAACCAGTGCAGAACCTAACCGTTACAAGGGGTGAGTTTGAATGGATAGTAAGGTAAGGGTAACTGTGGAATGCCCAGGAGATCCCCTTGAAGAGGGAATCTAACATAATTCGAGTCGACCGGAAAAGTTACTATCAAATTGATTGTATCTGGACTTCTTGGGGTGGCCAAGCCCAAGAAGGCTCAGATATTACTGAAGAACGAACCGAAGACTACCTGAAGGGTCACGCAAACTAATCCCTGGGGATATCACAATACTTCGGAACAATGATCTAGCAATCACTATCACATTCTCACAGTAGTGTTGGATATCCAGAGCTATTTACTGTCTCCATACGATATGTCGTCCTCTAGCAGGAGTACTCCGCGATTTACCTTAAAGAACGCCACTGGTTCACAAGGAATACAATCTTTGAAAGTAAGCGAGTACGTGCATATGGTAAATATGTAACACAAACTGACTAGGATATTATTAAATAGATACAGTACCCCATCACCTAGGCGTGTTAATGAACGTCACAATAAGAATACACAAAGAAATAGGTAATCGAGGGATCACACAAGAATACATGAAAATCAGATAGCAATTAGTGAGAACAGATAATAAAAATCCCTATAAGCAATTATAACACATAAAGAAGCACTATTCACAAATCAGCAAACAGCAACCAGGCACCGAGAGAAAGTATACAATACAAATAGATAACTTGTGAAGGTCGTGCAGCTTTAGTTATATACAAAGGCAATGCATTTTAGTTAAAACATTCCGGTCGGATTAAATAACACTGAAGCAAAAATACAAGAATGAAAAGCGATCCATGGAAGTACAATGAACGAGCGTGCAATCCCTAATTTCATATTAACACTAAGGTGGTATTCAAAAATGTAAAACATGCAACATGCAGAAGCATTTAAAAATAGTTTAGTCACAAGAGTTACCATGGGGGCCTGTTTGTAAGTACTTGAGTATCTCGAGTATGCTTCTAAGTCGCTCAGAAGGTTTAGTTGCAAGAACCTTCCTCTCGGCCGCTTCAAAATACAATGGGAATGCCATAAAGATATTCTTTTCTTTGTTTTTGTCACCAATAGCCTACATGACAAGTTACAGTGCCACAGAGTATTTGACACATAATTAACGCGGGCAAATACAATGATATCCGGAGCTATTTACTGTCTCTATACGATATGTCGTCCTCTACCAGGACTATTTAGCGATTTACCCTAAAAAACCTCACTGGTTCACAAGGAATGCAATCTCCCAAAGTGAGCGAGCACGTGCCTATGGCAAATATGTAACACAAACTGACTAGGACATTATAAAATAGATATAGTACCCCCATTACCCAGGCGTGTTAATGAACGTTACAATAAGAACAAACAAAGAAATGGATACCCGGGGGATCACACAAGAGTACATTCAAATCAGTTACACATCAAGCACCGCAATTAGTAAGATCAGATAATAAAAATCCCTATTAGCAATTATAACGCAGATAAAGAACCAATATTTACAAATACAGCAAATAGCAAGCAGGCACCGACAGAAAGTATACAATACAAACAGATAACTTGTGAGGGTGGTGCCACTTTAGTTATATACAAAGACAATACATTTAAGTTAAAACATTGCGGTCGGATTAAATAACACTGAAGCAAAAATACAAGAATGAAAAGCGATGAATGGAAATACAATGAACCAGCGTGCAATCATTAATTTCATATTAACACTAAGGTGGTATTCAAAAATGTAAAGCATGTAATTAATCGGAAGTATTTAAAGGTAGTTTACTTATTAAGAGTTACCAAAGGGGATTGTTATAAGTACTCTAGTATCTCGAGTATGTCTCTAAGTCGTTCAGGAGGTTCATTTCCAAGAACCTTCCTCTCGGCCGCTGCAAAATACAATGGGAATGCCATAAGGACGTTCTTTTCTTTGTTATTGTCATCAATCGCCTACGTGGTGAGTGCCACAGAGTATTTGGCACATAAATAACGCGAGCTAATACAATGACATAATTCTGTGACTCCCTCATCATTAAAGGATACGGATTTCTTCAGGATCCAAAAAATTATTATTTTGTGAGCTGAGCAGCGTTGAGCGCTTTGGAAACCATAGCACCACTCTTAGTATTCAGTTTAAAGTTAGAATTTAGATGTAAAATAACGACAAGAGGATGAAATTTCGTGAGGATCATAAGTGATATGTACAAGCATGCAAAAGCTACTAATTTCGCATCAGTGCTTTTCAACATTCGTTTGAAGTTGTTTCACAGAATTATCTCGCTTGATACTTAAAATATTGTGACTTCATGCAATCTTCTTAAATGATTTCTTGCTCTTCTCGACATAAATAATTCCCGAACACAGAAAACCGATAGACGAAACTCCCAGCAGCACTCACTTCATCCTCTTATCAATTTTCTAAAGCCCCATCTCCATCCGCTGTGCAGAATTAATTCACATCAGCCGACGTATCTGTATTTCCGATCATTCCACATAACTAATAGCATTGCATTTCCGGGTCCCCTCCATCAATCTAGGAATCTCTGGGGAATGTGATTAGGCACGGGACCTCGGAAAACTACGTGAGGAATTTTTCCCGTCCTTCCAGGTGACAGTTGTTGAGCAGGGACGAGTATAAACCTATGACCCCGGCTGGAACTTCGCATCGTCAGTTCAGATTACTACGGTTGGTCGTATTGATTTGTAACATAATGCCCTCACCTCCTCAACTTCTGTAACGCAGACCGGAAATCCATCTGAAACCGATCGTTCCGATGGGATGGAGAAAAAATCGACGATGTAAGTCGCTGTTGATAGAACGCTGTCCTCTAGAGAAAAGCTCGGGAGTAACGTACCAATATTTCCTTTATTCAGTTTTTATTTTATTTTCCCAATTCTCTCGATGTCGTTTGAGTCTCAACTTCACTATCCCTGGGGGAAGCGTTGAATAATGAATAATTTGCGGAATTTGGTTTTTGCATTTTTTCTGATTATCTGAAATGGAAAAAAAAGATAGGTACTAATGAAAAAGAGATTTTTTAAAACGTTGTAGGAGTTTTTTTCAATATCAAGCAGAGTAATTCTGTTACACTTCGCTACAAATTTTAATTTCATATAATTCCTTAAGAATATTTTGAGTTAAATAACATACGAGGGTGGTTCAAATGTGATCGAGACAAATACTCTTACACGTTTATTTATTATCGAAAAATTTTTAAAAAATTACATTTTTTCTAGGTAATTCCCCTCACTATTTACACATTTTGTCCACCTTTCCGGAAGTTTTATGATGTCGATATCGAGAAATTCCTGTGTGTACGAACCCCTCTTCCTCATCGTCGGTGATGAACATTTTACCTCTGAGGGCCTCTTTCAGTGGTCCAAACATGTGGTAGTCGCAGGGCGATAAATCCGGACTGAAGGGGGGGTGTTCCAGTACCTTACACCCCAATTCCGATATTGTATCGAGCGTGAGACGCGCGGTATGAGGGCACCCGTTATCCTAGGAGAATCGCACTTCGTGCTGGAATGCGTTTCGAGCATTAAGCGGGTTTCACGTGTGTTTTCAGAAGGTTAGAGTAGTATGCAGCTAGATGGTTCGTTGAGTGCGCAGGAACACGACGTACAGCACCCCCTGCCGGACACAGAACACAGTAAACATTACCTTACCCGCGGGCCAGGTTGTCTTCGCTTTGACTGGCGCCCCTTCCTCATTCTTCCTTCACTCTTTACTTGATACCTTGGTTTCGGGGGTGTAATAGTGCACCCATGTTTCGTCTGTAGTGAAGATTCGCATTGAAAAAATCGTCCCCTTTCGCCTCGTATCGCCTCAGTAAGCGGCGACAAACTTCCAACCGTGTTAATTTTTAGTCAAAGTTCAACAGTTTAGGAACCCATCGCGCCGTTATTTTGCGATATTGAAGGTGTTCGTGGATGATAGACTCAACACTACCAATACTTATGCCGACTTCAGCCGAAATGTCTCGAACATTCATTCTACGGTCCTCCAAAATGAGTTGTTCTACGCGGCGAATGTTGTCTGGTGTGACGCTAGTTCGCGGTCGACGATCAGGCGGCACATCTTTGACGTCTTCGCGGCCATCCTTGAATGCTTTGGCCCATTTAAACACGGCAGTCCTACTAAGGCACTCACTACCGAACTGCTTTTGCAAACGCACAAAAATATCCGTGTTTTTCACGTCTTCTTCCATTGAAAAACGAATGATAATACGTTGCACAACGGCAATCGGCACTCGACGTTCACTCATGGTCGTAGCACACGCATGAAACATGTGCTCTCACGAAAACAAATGCTACACTTTTCGTAAGAGATCTAGCTATCACATACTCAAGCCACGACCTTCGAAACATACATGCGTGCCATGTACAGAGTTTGTCTTGATCATATTAGAACCACCCTCGTAAATGACTTAGATAACACTGTCCCCTTTTAAATAGACGTAAAGAATTAACACTAATAACTCAGTATCAAAAAGAGATAAAAGATTATGTTCTATCTCATTAGACACAGCCCTGTCCTTCGAAATTATTTTGTCATTTATACTTAGGTCTTTCACGTTGATATTTCGATCTTGCAGTTTTGAGAATTGTCGTTCGAACTGTTTACACTTCAGATCATTTGTTTTCTAATGATTATATATGGCCTTAGAAAACATGGAAACTCATTGAGAGATTTTGGTATATTTATGCCTGTTAATTTGACATGACATAGCATTCGGAATTGTAAATTATTCTATCCTTCTTAACGTGCATTAATCTCATATTTTTTCTGTAACCACTAAGAAGGTTTATTTCGTTCACTCAGTCCACCTCCAAATGGACCTTCCAAACAATTACGTTAATACCTTAATGTGTCTGTTAATAGCGAATATATAGATACTTGACAAATTTGGAGTCACTAGCATAAATTGCACTGACGAAAACTAATCAGTTTGAAACGTGCGTATGTCTGAAATTTGCTTCTGCGATCAATAACACCTTGTCGAGTTTGTTTGAGTATAAAATTGTTATACAGATTGTAAATTGGCAATGAGTTTATTTATGTGTGATCGAAATTGCCTAAGATTTGTCGCTGGTATATCAAAATAGCCTGCGTATTTCGGAATCAACGTAGGATTTGAATCCCTAAGATATACTCAATATAAGTGGTCTGTGTGTAGATTTGGTGTTGGAATTATTATTAGATATAACTTATAATATAGAGCAACAAACTAGATAAGAATTAAGTGGACTGTATTAAATGATTGTATTAAATGTTGAACCTGGTTTCAACGATTGAAAGAATACTACAAGTATAGAAAATATATTGAAGTATGAAAAATATATGTCATAAAATGATAATGTACTACTCTGTCAAGAAAGTACCGGGAATTTTCAATTAAAACAACATTTTTACATTTAATCGTCGAAATTTATTGGGTTGCCTTCAAAATATGCTCCATTTGCTCCAATACATCTATGCCAACGGCACTTCCAATTATCGAAACATTTTTCGGCGCTTTCCGGGATGGACTTTAGCTCTCGCACCGAATTTTGTTTTATGGCTTCAATCGACTCAAAACGGGTGCCACGAAGGGGCAATTTTAGTTTTGGGAAGAGGAAAAAGTCGCAGGGAGCCAAATCCGGCGAATACGGTGGTTGCTGAAGCACGTTTGTTGAGTTTTTGGCGAGAAAGTCAGTCACAATCGTAGCTCGGTGAGAAGGCGCGTTATCGTCATGCAAAATCCATGAGTTGTTCGCCCACAAATTTGGCCGCTTCTTACGGATACGCTCACGCAAACGTTTCATAACGCCTAGCTAATACTTCTTGTTTACCGTCTGACCCTCTGGAACGAATTCGTAGTGCACCACGCTATCACACCACGGCTCATTTTTTGCCACCCATTCCGATGATTGCTGGCTTGTTTGCATATCGTACTCGTAGACCCAGGTCTCATCACCAGTTATAATGCGTTCCATGAATGTAGAATCGGAATTACAGCGATCCGGCATGTCTGAATCAACCTGTTCGCGATGACGTTTTTGAAGAAAATTCAGGTCTTTCGGTACGAGTCGTGCGGCCATCTTTCTTATGCCCAAAATATCAATCAAAATCGTACGTGCGGACTCGTGGGATATCTTAAGATCATGTGCTATCTCTCTCTCAAGCTGGTACGACGGTTTTCCAGCGCCCTTTCCTTAATTTTATCGTTGTTATCTTCGATCGAAGCCGTCGATGGGCGTCCACTTCACGACCGTCCTTGAAGGCTCTGTACCACTGATATGCACGAGTTTTCGATAGAGCATTATCACCAAAGGCCTTTTGCAACATTTTCAATGCATCGGCACACGAAAATTCATTTGCAACAAAAAACTTCAAACAAATTCTTTGCTCAACGTAATCACCCATAGTAAAAATCGGCACGCACTCTGACATCGACTGACTTAATCAGCTGCTGCAAACACACTAGTTGACAGATCCCGCTCAAGCTTGGCATAGTAATTAAGGACAGTGGTACCAACCTAGGAAAAAAAAAATTTACCTGCCTCATTGCCCCGCCAGATTTAAATCGATAATTCCCGGTACTTTCTTGACAGAATTTATACAAAATTAACTTACTGCACTTCTTCTGTATGTGCTATTTCCCGTAGTTTCTGAGAGACTGTGTGTGTTGGAAAACTGAATACTGACTTGTATATTGGTGAGGAGTGACTTCTTGTGGTTGTGAATGTTCAATCAATAGTTGACTTGGTACATCAAGAATGACACGAAATTTCGTCTATGGTTTCTGTGCTTATTCTTCTTTCATAGAGAAATTGAGTTAAATTGGAAGCAACCACGGTAGAAAGATTATGCTTCATACAACAATATTGAAATACTATAGAATGTACTGTAGAATGTAATATTGAAATACTATAGAATGCCCATGCGCAAACACTTTGCGCATGAGATTACATGTTGTGGCGGCAGTTTGTGCCTTATCACAGATGTATGTTACACTGTCTCGATTTCTAGAACTTTCTATTACCATAGCTCATACTCCTATTAATGATTTAGGGTACAAATCGGCCGAATTACTTTATTTGAATATGAATATGCTAATTATGAACATTACGGCAAATTATCGTCTGATTAGAGCATAAGCAGTGCTTATAAGACATTAGTTTAAGTCTTAAAGTTTTTGAATAGAATTGTTTGAAGTTAAAATTGTAGGAGACTAACAGATTAAATCTGTTTTGATATGTTTCGGAATGTTCTAGTTTCCAACGGCTGCGCGGATTGTTCCACATGAAAATTGTCACCATACATCGCAAAATTCTTATTAGAATTTCAATGAGAAATACCTACTAATTGTTTGCACCCGGATTGCCAGCTGATAACACTGCCGGCCACTGTCTGCGAGAGGCATAATGGTGGTCATTAATTATTTCATTACTGCTATGGTATTCGTTTAATTTAATATGGATACCAGCTCTTACGCGTACCACGATACCAGCGCTACAATGGACAATTAAAACAGCAATATAGTGGCGTAAAAATGCAACGAAATGTTTATGCTAGTAATTTTGGTCTTGTCCAGAAATAGTTCTCTGTATAGGATCTGCTTGTTAGAATGTGACTTGAGTGCTTATTTCTTTTTATGAGAATATACTGGATGTTTTACACTTTCATTATTCATGAAATATTTGCTTCAGGGTTTTCTATCCTGAGTTTCAAACAAACTCTTTTCTCGACGGCTTGGTTCTTTCAGAACGTCTACCGGACCAAATTTTTGGCAATTTGTTCACTTGAAAATATTTTTTATTTCTCATAAAAGCGAAATAATACTCAACTTTCCATAGTAGTACAAATCAAGTAATGCAAATAACGCTATAATGACAATATTCAGAAAAACAAGTTCCACCGGAAAAAAAAATTTCATTTGCATGATCGTTGAACAAATCTTATTATTAACCGTTTACATAGCAACTAACCAACACACTTTCGTTATGCTGCATTGTTTTGAACCTAAAAACATTGTTTTCGATTAATATAATATCTGATATTCACCAGTCATAATAATACCACACAAAAATCCTGGAAAATGTGGACATAGAACTTTCAAGACACCTACCTAAACCTTCATAAAAGATCTCAAATAAGACCTAAAGCTCAGAAGCAGATTATTAAAAAGGAGTATGAGCTATGGTAATAGAAAGTTCCAGAAATCGAGACAGTGTAACATCCATATGTATAACAATTCTGTACTCAAACAAACTCGGCAAGGTTTTGTTGATCACAGAGGCAAAAAGCAGACATGCGCAGAGTTTAGACAAAATACCAATTTGCTACATTTTTTCCAACACTACCCCTTTACGACATCAGATACTTTACAGAAAGAAGTATGGGCAACAAGTTTAATTTTTCAGTGAATAGGTGTATCTAGCTATCAGGTGTTTTTTTTTAGAGTGATAGAACTATGAATTGAAATAAATCACATTTAAATTAAAAAATTTGAATATCAAAACAGATTTAATCTGTTAGTCTTCTACAATTTTAATTTCAAAAAATTTATTCAAGAAACTTTAAGAATTAAATTAATGTCTTTATTAGCACTGCTCATATCCAATAGACGTATAAAATCGAAACTCATTATACAATATCAAATGGAATTAAAAAAACCCAACGAAAATAAACTGTCAATTAAAATTAATTCTTAAAGTTTCTTGAATAAATTTTTTGAAATTGAAATTGTAGAAGACTAATAGATTGAATCTGATTTGATATTCAAATTTTGTAATAATCCATTTATCAAGCAAAAAAACCGTTTCTTATTATTTCATTTAAATTTAGATTGAAGCCAATTTTTTCTCTCTTTGAAAGATAATTTTATGACATTCATGTTTAAAAATAATTTCCGGCATATGTCCACCACGACAATCTCTGGCGAACCAATTTTTATTTCAGGTCTTTCAGGCCTTATTTCATCAGTTACACGAGTAATGTTGGCTTACAAAGTGTCTATTGTTTCTGGTTTACCAGCATAAACCAATGACTTGACCCCAAAGAAAATAATCCAGTGGAGTTATGTCGCATGATCTTTGGATCATTTCTCGAAATAATATTATCGCCAAATCTTTCTCTCAATAAATCAATTGTTACGGTAGCAGCATGAGGTGTAGCACAATCTTGTTGGAACCAAAATACTTCTGGGTCGATACCATTCAAGTTTTGAAACAAATTGATTATCGATCTGTAACGAGCACCATTCAGTGTAACATTAGCTCCAGCATCGTTTTTAAATAAATATGGACCGATGATGCCTCCAGCGTATAAAGCACACCATACAGTGCATTTTTCAGGATGCAATGGAATCTGCAGAACTTCTTGAGGATTGTTTTCACTCCATTTACGGCAATTTTGCTTGTTTACCTAGCTGTTCAACCAGAAATGAGCTTCATCACTAAACACAATTTTACGATAAAAAAATGGAACATCTTGAAGCCGTCATGGTCAAGTGGCTTAAGTTCTTGAACCAGTTGGATTTTGTATGGGTGTAGACCAAGATCTTAACGGAAAATTTTCCATAAGGTGGATGCACAGAGTTCAACTTGTTGTAAATGTCGACGAAAAGACAAATCTGGATCATCCTTAAGACTATGACTTACAGCAACGATATTTTCTTCTGTACGTACAGTTTTCTGTCTTGTTGTTGTTCTTGCATCGAGTACAGAAAATGTTGTCTGAAATCTATCGATAGTTCGACGAATGATCTGCGTTGATGGACGATTATGTAAACCATAAATTTCAGGAAGTGCTCTATAAATTTGGCGAATACAACACTGATTTTAAAAATAAATTTCAACAATTTTTAAACGGCGTGAGTCTTTCCCTGATAATTTGCAAATGCTTACTGAACAGAAATGTCAAAACAACATGGTTCCACCTTCTGTCAAATTACAGTTATCTCTATCGAAAGTTCTATCACTCTAAAAAAAACACCCGATATATCTGAATCGAATCAATTGATGAATCTTTAACCTACATAATTCTTATGTATCCATTTGTTGTATCAACATTTTTCAATGGAACTTTTAATTGGGAGATTCTTCGTCAAGATGCGTTTGCCATTCCACGAACATAATTAAATTTTTTCTTTGTGGCGTTTTAATTCTTTGTAATGCAAGAACGGGTCAACGTTTCATTACGCGTAACCTGCTTCAACACTTCTATTCAGAGAAAATTAAGTTACGACAGCGATAATATGTGTCTTTTTTTACTGGCCGTCCAACGTGCTTTGTTTCTTTGTATTTCCATTGTGCGCTTCAGACCTTCTGGTTTTGTCAGGGGATCAATTCCAGGTATGCGTGGAACTGATGGAAATTTAAGGCAGTAATTCGAGGACGTGCCTGTTTTCAGTTAGCACTATTTTTTCCGAAGCAGGATTCCACGGTCTGAGGAGAATTGAGGATGCAGCTAGAATAACTATTAATTTGTTGGTTTCTCGTATATCCTCATTTCCAATATGGCAAATATAGGGTGTTTTTTTTAAAGTGATAGAACTTTCGACAGGGATAACTGTGATTTGACAGAAGGTAGAAGCCATGTTGTTTTGACATTTCTGTTCAGTAAGTATTAACAAATTATCCTGGAAAGACTCACGCCGGAACAACGTTTATAAATTGTTGAAATTCATTTTCAAAATCAGTGTTCTATTTTTCGTCGAATTAGATTTCGGACAATATTTTCTCTACTCGATGCCACAACAACAAGACAAAGAATTGTACGTACAGAAGAAAATATCGCGGCTGTAAACCATAGTGTTGATGATGATCCCGATTTGTTTATTCGTCGACGTTCACAACAAGTTACACTCTGTGCATCCACCACATGGAAAATTTTGTGTGAAGATCTTGGTCTACACCCATACAAAATCCAACTGGTTCAAGAACTAAAGCCACTTGACCATAATAAGCATCTCCACTCTTTTATCGTAAAATTGTATTAGTGATGAAGCTCATTTCTGGTTGAACGGCTATGTTAAAAAACAAAATTGCCGTATATGGAGTAAAAACAATCAATCCTCAATGTGCTTTACACGCTGGAGCATCATCGGTCTATATTTCTTTAAAAACGATGCTGGAGCTAATGTAACAGTGAATGTTGCTCGTTACAGATCGATGATCAATAATTATTTGTTCCAAAATGTGAATGGTATCGACCCAGAAGTGTTTTGGTTCCAACAAGATGGTGCTACACCTCATGCTGCTCAACAGTTGATTTATTGAAAGAAAGATTTGGTGTTAACATTATTTCGAGAAATGATTCATTAATTGACCTTCAAGATCATGCGACATACCTCCACTGGATTATTTTCTTTGGGGTTATGTCAAGTTCTTGGTTTATGTTGATAAACCAGA
The DNA here is from genome assembly GCA_034642435.1 of Megalocaria dilatata. Lineage (NCBI taxonomy): Eukaryota > Metazoa > Arthropoda > Insecta > Coleoptera > Coccinellidae > Megalocaria > Megalocaria dilatata. The sequence continues at coordinate 8,388,066 of CM067855.1, read as the reverse complement.
AAGAATATACACTTTGGAAACCAACATAACTCGTGTTATTGATGGAATAAGGCCTGAATTACTCGAAAAAGTGGCCCAAAATTGGTCGAATGCGGTTCCTAAGAGCTAGTCGTGGTGGACATATGCCGGAAACTATTTATAGAACATAAATGTCATAAAATTATCTTTCGAATAAACAAAAATTGGCTTCAATCTTAATTTAAATGTGTTTTATTTCAATTCAAAGTTCGATTACTCAAAAAAAAAACACCTGATATATTATGTCATTAAGATTTGTTAATTGATCTTTAGTTTGATTATTACTTTTGCGCGCTCCTTGCATTTCTCATCATTATCAAACTGTCACTGTATGTCGTGAGGATCATGTGATTATAAGATTCAAATTGAAAATGTATTATATTATTATATATTTTGTTAGCGAAGCTGTATTGAATGCTACCGGAATCATAGCAACAGTTCCACAGTCGAGTTCAAATTTAGCATTTAGCGGTAAAACAACGACAGAGAGGAATTTACAATTAAGGTGTCAAATAATGAATAGAAGGCCTATGCAAAAATTTTGGCTAATCATGAGTAAATAATTTCAAAAATTTCAAGAACTGACAGAATTCTTTTTTTTTGTTACTTGTTAGTGCAAAGGTAAAACTTAAATTCTCATTGTGAAGGATGATTCATTTAGAGGTAATTTTTGTGGTGGGGATTTAATTACAGATTGCGCATGCTAATGTTACAGTGAATGGTGTGCGTTACAGATCCGTGATCAATGATTATTTGTTTCAAAATTTGAATGGTATCGACCCAGAAGTGTTTTGGTTCCAACAAGATGGTGCGACACCTCATGCTGCTACCGTAACAATTGATTTATTGAAAGAAGTATTTGGCGATAACATTATTTCGAGAAATTGTCCAATTAAATGGCCTCCAAAATCATGCGACGTAACTTCACTGGATTATTGTCCTTGGGGTTAGTCAAGTCATTGGTTTATGGTGATAAACCAGAAAGACGCTTTGGAAGCCAACATAACTCGTGTTATTGATGAAATAAGGCCTGAATTACTCGAAAAAGTGGTCCAAAATTGGTCAGGTTCCTCAGAGCTAATCGTGGTGGACATATGTCGGAAACTATTTCTAAAACATAAATGTCATAAAATTATCTTTCTAATAAAAAAAAAATCGGCTTAAATCTTAATTTAAATGTGTTTTAATTTAAATTTCTGTCACTCTAAAAAAACACCCGATATAAGAAAGATGGAAAGTGTTTTGGATTGTTCTGTTTCTTACAGTAGGACGATTACCAAATTTCACCTAAAATTTAGCCACAAGATTTCGAAAGCTTCAGTCACAAAATATTTTTAATGAGAAATGCAAGAAATTCGAACAATACAGATCGATGAACACGATATCAATCAGAATCAAAAACCGTCAAAGCTTGAGGAGTTAATCCACTTAATTACGAATTTTATATGATCCATTTCAGTATCTCGGGGAAAATGAAGTGAAATCAGTTACATATTTACCGATTGATCCATCATCATCTAAACCTATCAACTTTAATCGAATTGAGTTATGAAGGGGTTAGAGTCTAGGCCACGTCAGTGCCTTTCCCAAAGCGCAACTTAGTCCCTCAAAGAGAAAGCTAATAAGAACATTAAACATTAAAGTCTCTTGATTAGTTAATTAACTGAAGATATTTACTTTAAGTAATGTGTTGTGATGGTGCCGACGTAGATAGAAGTTGAGGATAAGTTTTCGTCAATTAATTAATCCATGTCTTCTCTCAGCTACGACTTCAGTGGTATACATATGTAAATGATGTGTACCTAATTTTTTTACTTAAGAATGAACTATATGTTATCAGATATTGAATTTGCCAAGCTGCAAATTATACAATGATTAAAACAAATTGTACAAATTACTATGTTTTACTACCAAAAAATATATATTACACATTTTCTTGTGACTCGAGTTTCGGGAAATGACCTATCCCATCATCAGACAACTGAAGACCTAACAGTGGTACAGTGGTATTTAAACCAAAATTGTGATAAATATTTTGAATATTTCAACAGATTCTCGGTAACACCTAATAGTGGTACAGAGGTTTACAATCGGAACGTGATAAAAAACCGGGTTAAAAAAGAGGGGCCTTCTAACAGATATCGGAATGTCGGCAATCGACAAAAAAGGTTGTTAAAGAGATGATACCCATTTAAATATCTCAAATAATTAGCTCCGTAGTCATTCCTTATTTTTACATTATCTTGTTGTATATCTCAAATATTTTGATTTAGAAAGCTCCATACAGTCATTCATTATTTTTTACATTATTTTCGTTGTGAACGAATTTGAAAATTTCAATAATCAAGTTTCTTTCCTTTTGAATCTACATGTAAAATTTTTTTCCTTAAGATTTTCTTTTGTCGAAAGGAATTACTGTTTTCTAAAGAATGAGTGGCAAAAGTTGAATTTTTGTTTACTTGTCATTAAATTCATTTTATGTTCGTTGAAAAAGGTTTTAAACAGATGTTACTTTTTAAATATCTCAAATATTTTCGATTTACATAGCTCCGTACAGTCATTCATTATTTTTACATTATTGTTATTGTGAACTAATTTGAAAATTTCAACAGATTCTGGATAATCGAGTTTTTTCCCTTTTGATTCTACATGTAAAATTTTAAGATTATCTATTGTTGGAAAGGAATGACCGTTTTCTAGACAATGAGTGGCAGAAGTAGAACAAGATAACTCATAAACTCCTGATTCGTGTATGTTTGGAGTAGGGTCCTTTGCGTTAAATAATACCGATGATATTTGTTTTGCGTTTTGAAGGCAATATCGACATCTGATTTTGAAAAACTATTGGCCACTTTTTGACTTATGCTACCAAAGTACGACAGAGAAATGAATTTTTTATTTTCTTCGGTTTTTATGATGGGAGAAATTTGGCTCATAACTGTTTTAGATAGTTTCTTTCGAATTAGATTATCTATTATATTTGGGTTGAAACCGTTGTTCGCGGCTATTGATTTTATAGTTTGGACTTCAGCTTCGCGGTCATTTTTTGATAAGGGTAATGCGAAGGCTCTATGGATTATCGACTGATAGGCTGACATTTTTTGTGAATATGGGTGTTTGGAATCAATAGGAATACATATATCAGTGGATGTGGGTTTTTTGAACAGTTTGAAATCTATTTTTCTATTTGAGTATGATATCGAGAGGTCTAAAAATGTAATACTGTTCTTCGATTCTTTTTCTAATTTGAATTTACTTTTTGGGTGAATATTATTCAAGAAATTCAAAAACTGACTCAGTTGTCTGAATTTATCCCATCATAAAAACCGAAGAAAATAAAAAATTCATTTCTCTGTCGTACTTTGGTAGCATAAGTCAAAAAGTGGCCAATAGTTTCTCAAAATCAGATGTCAATATTGCCTTCAAAACGCAAAACCCCAAAAATTATTTGAGATATTTAAATGGGTACCATCTGTTTAACAACCTTCTTTGTCGATTGCCGACATTCCGATATCTGTAAGAAGGCCCTTCTTTTTTAACCTGGTTTTTCATCACGTTCCGATTGTAAACCTCTGTACGACCATTGGGTATTACCGTTGAAGTATTCAAAATATTTATCACTTTTGTTTAAATAATACCACTGTACCACTGTTAGGTCTTCAGTTGTCTGATGATGGGATAGTTCATTTCCCGAAACTCGAGTCACAAGAAAATGTGTAATATATTTTTTGGTAGTAAAACATAGTAATTTCTACAATTTCTTTTAATTATGATCAACTACCAAATAGTAACGGCTGAAACAATTCAGTAACTAATTATACAATGTCCTTCAGCTGCATGGGAGAAAGTCCGTATTTCAATTATAGTGCGTAATTACAAAATATACCTAGACGGGTCAACTTGAGCTATACCCATAGACTTAATATCCTTGAATACGTATGCAGCCATACCGTAGGCATTAATAAATGTCTTGAAATATTCGAACTACCCCAGCATGTGTTCATGTTCTGCATTGTAACCAGGATTCTGTAGAATTATGACTCTATGCATTTATTTCATCTAAACCACCCTTTGAAAATTTTAAGAATTAGTTGCAGTACCGGTTTATTGATTGCGAAAATATAAGGAGCCTACTGATGAGGTTGATTTGTGAAAAAAATTTTTGATCAAGTGCATAAGGCCTAATATATTCTTGACATGCATTATGGATATCACTATTAAATTTAACAATTACGGAAAATTAATAAAATAAATAAAAGCAACTTGGCTTAAGTTTCACTGTTTATTTGATGTGTGTTTCTGGTTTTTAGCCCATTTTCAAAACTGAAGAAAACAAAACTTAAAATCCTATTTATACTGGTAGGGTAGATCACAGGTACAATTTTGAACAGTGTATAAATATGGTGTTAGTTGGGTCCTAATCTTTTATAGATAAGAAAAATGGTGATAAATTAAATTGAAGTTAAAAAAATGTATATGAGACAGTAATTTATTTCCACGAAAATGTTTGTACTACTACAACATTTGTTTCACCACGATGTGGCTTCTTCAGGTATTACATTGTACTGTCTGATGGTATTCAGTGTAACCGAGTTTAAATACATTTTTAGGTACGTGACCAAATTATGCATAATAAAGCACAAGTCATAAAAACTCTAGGTGTTTATTGGAGTTTGCCGCTAAAAATGCCATTAAGGAAAAATATTCAGTAATGGAGACTGATCAACATCTGTTTGTTTGTTCAAAAGGATTTTACGGGCATTATACCTGTTGATTTCAAGAAATTCTTAAAGTGTTAATCCAGAACTTTTGCTTTCAACGTTGATAATTTCATAATTATTGTTGAAATTATGCCTGAATTCCTTAAGATGATTAGCATATGTCGAATGTACAGAATTGGATATTCATTCTGTCAAGAAAGTACCGGGAATTATCGATTTAAATCTGGCGGGGCAATGAGGCAGGTAAAAATTTTTTTCCTAGGTTGGTACCACTGTCCTCAATTACTATGCCAAGCTTGAGCGGGATCTGTCAACTAGTGTGTTTGCAACAGCTGATTAAGTCAGTCGATGTCAGAGTGCGTGCCGATTTTTACTATGGGTGATTAAGTTGAGCAAAGAATTTGTTTAAAGTTTTGTGTTGCAAATGAATTTTCGTGTGCCGATGCATTGAAAATGTTGCAAAAGGCCTTTGGTGATAATGCTCTATCGAAAACTCGTGCATAACAGTGGTACAGAGCCTTCAAGGACGGTCGTGAAGTGGACGCCCATCGACGGCATCGATCGAAGATAACGTCGATAAAATTAAGGAAAGGGTGCTGGAAAACCGTCGTACCAGCTTGAGAGAGATAGCACATGATCTTAAGATAACCCACGAGTCCGCACGTACGATTTTGATTGATATTTTGGGCATGAGAAAGGTGGCCGCACGACTCGTACCGAAAGACCTGAATTTTCTTCAAAAACGTCATCGCGAACAGATTGCTTCAGACATGCTGGATCGGTGTAATTCCGATTCTACATTCATGGAACGCATTATAACTGGTGATGAGACCTGGGTCTACGAGTACGATATGCAAACAAGCCAGCAATCATCGGAATGGGTGGCAAAAAATGAGCCGAAACCGAAAAAACCACGCCAAAGCCGCTCGAAAATGAAGGTGATGCTCATTGTTTTCTTCGATATCCGTGGCGTGGTGCACTACGAATTCGTTCCAGAGGGTCAGACGGTAAACAAGGAGTATTACCTAGGCGTTATGAAACGTTTGCGTGAGCGTATCCGTAAGAAGCGGCCAAATTTGTGGGCGAACAACTCATGATTTTGCATGACGATAACGCGCCTTCTCACCGAGCTACGATTGTGACTGACTTTCTCGCCAAAAACTCAACGAACGTGCTTCAGCAACCACCGTATTCGCCGGATTTGGCTCCCTGCGACTTTTTCCTCTTCCCAAAACTAAAATTGCCCCTTCGTGGCACCCGTTTTGAGTCTTTTGAAGCCATAAAACAAAATTCGGCGCGAGAGCTAAAGTCCATCCCGGAAAGCGCCTATAAAAATGTTTCGATAATTGGAAGTGCCGTCGGCATAGATGTATTGGAGCAAATGGAGCCTATTTTGAAGGCGACCCAATAAATTTTGACGATTAAATGTAAAAATGTTGTTTTAATTGAAAATTCCTGGTACTTTCTTGACAGAGTAGTATAACCCCTTTGGTGTTCTTGGACACGTTTCTTGAATGATCTACCAGTCTGGCCAATGTATACTAAAGGGCAATCTTTGCAAGTCAACTTGTAGACTCCGGATTTATTTTCTTTATTTGTACGATCTTTATTGTTTTTTATGTAGGTACTAAGGTTATTAATTCTCTTAAAAGCCGCGTTATAATTGAAACAACTTCTGAAATATTTAGCAATATTTTCAGATAATCCATTGACATAAGATAACGTTATCGAATTGAGGCATAATTTCAACAATAATTATGAAATTATCCACGTTGAAAGCAAAAGTTCTAGATTAACACTTTTAGAATTTCTTGAAATCAACAGGTATAATGCCCGTAAAATCCTTTTGAACGAACAAACAGATGTTGATCAGTCTCCATTACTAAATATTTTTCCTTAATGGCATTTTTAGCGGCAAACTCCAATAAATACCTACAGTTTCTATGACTTGTGCTTCCATTATTTGGTCACGTACCTAAAAATGTATTTAAACTCGGTTACACAGAATACCATCAGACAGTACAATGTAATACCTGAAGAAGCCACATCGTGGTGAAACAATTGTTGTAGTGGTACAAACATTTTTGTGGAAAAAAATTACTGTCTCATATACATTTTTTTAATTAAAATGAGTTTCCACTAAGTAAAGACCGAATCAATCAAATATAAATTGAAGTCGTTCATTTGTAATTGGTAGTTTCTTATCATCTGCTAAACAAATTTCCAAACTTTCTAAAAGGTCCATTCTTCTGCTTTTATTACCTACGTGTAAAATCTCAGTTCTACTGAAATCTATGAAATGGTTCTTATTTATAAAATGTTCCGAAAATCCGGATGTTAATTTATTATATTATATACTTTTTTCATGTTCTTCTTCCCTTATATTTATAGATCGTCCTGTATGACCTATGTAAAATGCATGGCATTCATTACAAAATAATTTGTATATACCGCTTTTTTCACACGTTTCACGACAGTCTTTGCTATTGGCTAAGAGTGAACCTAAGTTTTTCTTCAATAAGAAACTCAACAAAAGTATTTTTTCTAAGAACCAACATTCACAATTTTATTGCACAATGAGCCTAATATTTTCAAATTGGAACGAAGTGTCATAAGATAGGAACCATGAAAACGCAGAAAAAAATCGTCGTTTTCTATTACTTTGCAAGATTCATAAAACGCCTTTCTAGAATCGATTATAAAAATTTAATCAGTTAGAATTAATTAATTCGGCTGAACCAAAAATCATTAATAAGGAGTATGAGCTGTGGTTATCGAAAGTTCTAGAAATCGAGACAGTGTAATATACTATACTATTCTATACTCGAATGAACTCGACAAGGTTTTGTAGATCACAGAGGCAAGTTGCAGACATGCGCACGTTTCAATCTGATTGGTCTGATTGGTGCAATGTATGCTACTAAATCTAAATCTGTCAAGTATCTATATTCGCTACACAGAGACTCCAAAGATATTACTGTTACACTAGCGCCATCTAGAGTATGCAAAATACATACACAGAGACTCTAGGATATTAATAATACACTTACACAAGCAAAATACATTTAAGACATACCTTTGCGACTTAATTCAAATAAAGAAATGTATTCTCGGTGTTTTCACGTTACGAACGCAGAAAAGACTTTCCTTATGCATAAATCAGACCATAAATTGCCGTAATGCTCAAAAATTAGCATATTCATATTAAAATAAATCGATTCGGCTGATCTTTACAAATCAGTTTGGAACGTGGGCATGTCTTTAATTTGCCTCTGTGATCTACAAAACCTTGTGGAGTTTGTTCGAGCATAGAATTATTATACAGATGTTACACTGTCTCGATTTCTAGAAATTTCTATTACCGTAGCTCATACTCCTTATTAATGATTAATCAGTTAGAATTAGGAATTAATTTGAACTCAAAATATGCTGTTATGAAAGCTGATTTGTATCTGATGAAAAAGGTACGAATCTGTTTCTGGATTTCTATGTACTGTTTTAACCTCTTTCTCTTTTTTTGTAGCTTTGCTTTAACTTAATTTTTAGAACTCTGCATATTTCTTCAGATATAGTCTCATATTGTGCTAATTTTCTTTGATTAAATCAGTTTATTTCTATGAAAATATATACCACAATGAATGGAATACGAATACCCTGCTTTATGAAAGTAACAAAATTGTTGCCATACTAATGTGTATTTTAATTTTTAATTATCTGGAAAAAGATGCGATTCAATAGCGATATAGTCCAGTCCTTTACTACATTGCCCTTAAGATTAGACTTTTTGATCAATACTTTCTGAGTCTCCTTTCAGTTCGAAGTAAATCTTTCCTCTATAAAACATTTATTTCGAATAATATACTGTAGCTTCAGAATGGATCTTAGACCATTTGACACGTGGAACAATTTGCAATAATGAACAACTATGATTAAACGAACAGAACGTGTATATCATAATTAAGATAATGTTAAAACGAACGGAAATATTGGCAACATTGATTCAGATATGACAGTTGTATGAATGCAAAAGAAATTTCAAAAATATATCGAGTCACGAAAGACTGCTTATATGAGTTCACCTGAAAAATCCTTTGGTGAGCTGAGATTCTCTTTAAAAGAAGACAATGATTTAACAATTAGAAATATTTTAGTGTATTATGAAGTTTTCCCATAAAATCCTTTCATGAATGGAATCAATTATACTTCAGTTTTATATTTCACACGATTTTGCCCGCAAAGCGCAATTAGTTACTAAATAATTCGTGAAAATAACAATAATTCTTGCCGGTTACAAAGGAAAGTTCCAGATCGGTGGAAGACAGAGATAATTAAATCAAGTGAGCACATTCTTTCACTGTGCAGTGTATAATTATTCCACCAAATATTTTAAATTGAACTATAACAATTAATTTATCGCACAGGTTGCGAACTCATTCAGTATTAATGGCGAATTAAATCGCACATTATTAATATTATCACGTCCTTTCAAGGTCATAACTATAGGAGTGTACTGCCAGTTTCATTAACATGAGTGAACAAAAAAATTATTTATGTTGATGCGGTAAAATTAATGATTCGATGAAGTTCTTGCGAATGCCAAAGAACGTCTACCACTCAAAATATTTTTGAGAAGTCAAATCAACTATACTTTGAAGGTTCTATTGTGTGAATTTCTAGGGAAATTGAAGCTTTAAATCGTCTGCCAAACGTGACAAGTAAATTTTATTTTGATTTATTATTTTACTGATAATGAACGATATCGTGCAGAGAAAATATTCTTAGATTTCGTCTCTCTTGCGAAACTTGCCTTCTTAAACTTTATCCAGTCGTTTTTTGACCAAATTAGATAGAAAATTTTAAATGCTTGTATGTAACTACAGACAAAAAGTGATAATCATTCATCTGAAACTTCGTTCAAATAATTTTATCGCAATTTCGAGGAATTTTTTCAGTTATTTATTGTTTCAGTTATTTCATGTTTTCTTTTAGAGTGAGAACTTTAAATTGAAATAAAACACATTTAAATTAAGATTGAAGCCAAATTTTTGTTTATTTGAACGATAATTTTATGACATTTATGTTTTAAAAATAATTTCCGCCATATGTCGATCACGACTAGCTCTGAGTAACCGAATTCGACTAGACCAATTTTGGACCACTTCTTCGAGTAATTCAGGCCTTATTTCATCAATATCACGAGTTATGTTGGCTTCCAAAGCGTCTATTGTTTCTGGTTTATCAGCATAAACCAAGGACTTGACATAACCCCAAAGAAAATAATCCAGTGAATCGAGAAATGATCCAATTAATTGGACCATTTCTCGAAATAATGTTATCGCCAAATCTTTCTTTCAAGAAATCAATTGTTACGATAGCAGCATGAGGTGTGGCACCATTTTGTTGAAACCGATACACTTCTGGGTCGATACCATTCAAATTTTGAAACAAATGATCATTGATCATCGATCTGTAACGAGCACCATTCACTGTGGCATTAGCTCCAGCATTGTTTTTAAATAAATATGGACCGATGATGCCTCCAGCGTGTAAAGCACACCATACAGTGCATTTTTCAGGATGCAATGAAACCTGCAGAACTTCTTGAGGATTGTTTTCACTTCATATACGGTTATTTTGCTTGTTTACATAGAAGTTCAACCAGAAATGAGCTTCATCACTACACACAATTTTACGATAAAAAAGTGGATCAACTTCAAGCTGTTCTAGGGCCCAATCAGCAAACAAACGACGCTTATTATGGTCAAGTGGCTTTAGCCCTTGAACCAGTTGGATCTTGTTTGGGTGTAGAGTCTACACCCATACAAGATAAGCGTCCATTTCGGACATTTTCTCTACTCGATGCAAAAACAACAACAAGACGAAGAATTGCACGTACAGAAGAACATATCGCTGCTGTAAGTCATAGTGTTAATGATGATCCAGATTTCTCCATTCGACGACGTTCACAACAAGTTCGACTGTGTGCATCCACCACATGAAAAATTTTGCGTGAAGATCTTGGTCTACACTGTAGACCAAGATCTTCACGCAAAATTTTTCACATAATCGCATTCCAGAGATCTTTCTACAACGTCGGCGAATGTACCTTAATTCACGAGAATTCCAACACCTAGATCCTTTCGAGCGTTGATCTTTGGACTGATGTTCCTCAACCATTTCTTCGATTCCCTCAATCGTCACTGGCTTGTCAATTATTGTAATTGTTTTGTGACGCTTGTTTCGCTACTTCAGACTGCAATTCAGTAGTCAGAGTATCGTTCAAAGTACTAGGTCGAGCGAAGCGTACTGTTTGATGAGTATCCGTTTTCTAAAATCCTTCTACAAAGACGTGAACAGCAAGTTGTTCTAGAAAACTGTCTGGTGCTCTAGGATAAGCCAATCTTACCAAACGTGCTATATCGGCCTTGAGCTACTGCATGTCTGAACTCGGCTCTTAATCTGCGCGTGATACACTTGTTGGAGATGGCTCGTCAATTAGTGTAATTCTTTTGTGACGCTTGTTTCGCTACTTCAAACTCCAATGCATGAGCCAGAGTACAGTTAAAACTACTAGGTCGAGCGAAGCATACTGTTTGCTAAGGATATGTTTCCTACAATCCATCTACAAAGACCTGCGCAGCAAGTTCTTCTAAAAAAATGTCTGGTGCTCTAAGCTAAGCCAATCTTACTAAACGTGCCATATCGGTCTCGAACTACTGCATGTCTGAACTCGGCTCTAAATCTGCGCGTGATTCACTTGTTGGATTTCTCATCTGAAGCCTAGTTATAAATGTTTTATAGCTTCCTTGCTGGCTTACCGATATTATTTGGAGGACATTCAGAGCTTCTCCTCTAACGAAACAATCAAGGCCGTGGTCTTATCTTCCTCACAACTGTTGCTGCTTCGAATTGTTTTTGATAAGTTGAACACGGTGTCGTTCCATCAAATGTAGACGGCGTAATCTTCATACGTACTTGGTTGTGCAATTTGGTTCATCATTAGTTACTCTCTTAACAATTCGTTTTTCAACACGAGGTTCAATTCATCAATTTTCAGAAGTTCAGCTCTTTCGGTTGCTATAACACCTTATTATTTCCAAAGCTCCATAAAGTCTACAAATTCAGTGGAATATTATAAAATCTGCTAAACAGGTTGGAGTATGAATCGAAAATATTGCCAACAATGAGTGTACGTATTTTCATGATGTTACAAATCAAAATAATTGACTTCGATGAGTTCTACCTCCTTTTGAATGAAAGAATCACCTTGGTGAACCACCTGCATAGGTTCCAAATGATAATGATAGAAAATTATGCCATAGAGTTTCCTAACCGATAATAATGCGTTACAAAAATCGAACATCAACCGCATTCATACCAACCGTTCCATCTCGTTATCACAGAAATGCATTAGAGAACCTATCGATATTCAGCAGGAAGTGACCTATAATTTCCTCGTTTGTCACGAATGTCGCCACATTAAAAAGCGCAATTTTTCTATCCCAGACTGCCAGGCAACATAAACCGATCGGGCAAGGCCAACTTACCGACTCAGTTCACCGCCTGTTTCCACTACCTACCTCAATTAATATAACTAAAATAGTTACTATTTCATCACGTTCGTCAGGAACGGAGCGTCTAAGCATCACAACGGCCATGGTATCAGCTGATTGTCAGCTGATCGGCCACCTACGGCTGCGTTCGGGTTTTGTTACCAGCCGGCTAGCAGTCGGGCCTCTTCAATCAAATAGCGTGCCTAGCAACTATACAACCGAACGTTGGCAAACCATAGAAATGCCGCAACTCCTAGTCTTGATAGTTCGTAACTCGATGACGCGCTTGAATCGGAACCTATTCATACTTGCACGAAGGCTGGATAAATAGCGTTCTCCAATAGATCTAAATAAATCTGGCCAGTGAGATTACCGGGTATAAAAAAGGGCCGATTATGTGATTTCCATGAATATCCGACCAAACATTTGAGTTTTGGAGACGCTGAGTATGCACCTCACGAAATAATCTTGGATTTTCATCTGACCAATACCGACAGTTATTCCGGATTACAATGCCGTTAAGGTAAAATGAACATTCGTCCGAACATGTAGTTTTGATTATTGTTAATCATTTCACTGACCACTTAACAGAATTGAAGTCGGCGATCGGTATTATCCTCATTCAGTTCCTGAATCAATCGTATCTTGAAAGGATGGAATTTCTGTTGTTTCATGGTTTTCATGATTGTTGTGCGTGAAACACCAGATACATCGGTCAATGTCCTAGTGCTCAAGGGCGGATTCATTGCTACATGTCCTAAGACAGCCACGTCCTCCGCTTCGTCTCTTTCATGTACCCTCTTTTTGTTTCCGACTGAACCAGTAGCATCAAATTTGGCAGTTGCATAAGGTAAGCAGCGAATACATTTTTTCCCGGATGTCGTTCGTTAAATAAAGCCGCTGTAGTTCGCACAGAGTCTTTATTTCTAAGAAATAATTTCATTTCCACCCTTTATTCTACGGAATACACCATTTTAAATCTACTACAAAAATTACAATCGCTTTGACACACTTGTAACGTTCTTGAAAATTCACGATAGACTAAGGTAAATCAAAAACATGGTCCGTCTACTTTTTTGGACACGAAATTAATACTTTCTTGGACAAAAAATTAACAACATAACTACTAAATACCTCTGAAATGTGTCGGATACGAATAATATTCTCGACATAAATTCCACATTGCCTCTTAGGATGGATATTTTGAAGCGAAATTTTAGGATCAGATAGCACTCGATATGATCTTCAAAATTAGTTATTAGAACATCCCTCGTCCCTATTCAAAATCAAGGGGTTGTGCTCACCCCCGTTAGGGGATTGAAGTTACGGGGATAAAAAAAACGGAGAAATGCTTCCCCCTGGAATTAGAAATTGACGTGTCCACGCGATTTTCCACGTTTTCATTTTAAAGTCGGAAAATCGAGGTGTTAAATTTCGTTGGACTACCCTGTATAGAATTATTAAAACACATGTGAGCGGCAGCTAAGCAATACAAAATTAAATTATTGAACAAAATTATCTGAATCCATCAGCCAAGATAAATTTGTTTCGATTGAATATTTAGGAATAACAAATTCAATATCCAAAAATGTTCCACATAGAATTAGAAAGGATCTTTTTCATTTCCCTTTTTGAAAATAGATAGGACATTCTCCAAAAAAAATCTAGATTTTTATCTATTTTTCTCATCAGTTAGGAGTTAGTTGGATACTTAATATAAACAATCAATGAGATAAAAATAGGTACCTTTATTCACCAAATATTCTGTTTGAAAACAAAATTTTATAACGTGTTTGAGTACCATACAAATATTAGGTTATTTCACAGAAAAACGTTGAAAAGAAGATACGATCATAGATTCTATATTTAAAAATTCAAAAAATATATATTGAAAATAAGAAGAATTAATCCAGATATTTTCTGTAATATTAAAAAAACTCTTCGTAATAAATTCTCAATATAACAGGTGTTTTTTGTAGAGTGATAGAATTGAAATAAAACACGTTTAAATTAAGCTTGAAGCCAATTTTTTTTTATTTGAAAGATAATTTTATGGCATTTATGTTTTAAGAATAATTTCAGACGACTAGCTCTGAGAAACCGCCTTCGACCAGACCAATTTTGGATCACTTTCTTGAGTAATTCAGGTCTTATTTCATCAATAACACGAGTTATGTTGGCTTCCAAAGCGTCCATTTTTTCTGGTTTATCAGCATAAACCAACGACTTGACATGACTCTAAAGAAAATAATCCAGTGGAGTTATGTCGCATGATTTTGGAGGCCAATTAATTGGACCATTTCTCATATATTATCGCCAAATCTTTTTTTCAATCAATCAATTGTTACGGTAGCAGCATGAGGTGTAGCACCATCTTGTTGGAATCAAAACACTTCTGGGTCGATACCATTCAAATTTTAAGACAAATAATCATTGATAATCGATCTGTAACGAGCAGCATTCACTGTAAAATTAGCTCCAGCATCGTTTTTAAAGAAATATGGACCGATGATGCCTCCAGCGTATAAAGCACACCATACAGTGCATTTTTCAGGATGCAATGGAACCTGCAAAACTTCTTGACGATTGTTTTTACTCCATATACAGCAATTTTGCATGTTTACATAGCGGTTCAACCAGAAATGAGCTTCATCACTAAACACAATTTTACGATAAAAAAGTGGATCAACTTCAAGCTGTTCTAGGGCCCAATCAGCAAACAAAAGACGCTTATTATGGTCAAGTGGCTTTAGTTCATGAACCAGTTGGATCTTGTATGGGTGAAGACCAAGATCTTTACGCAAAATGGTGGAGTCCAACTTGTTGTGAACGTCGACAAATAGATAAATCTTGATCATCATAACACTATGACTTACAGCAGCGATATTTTCTTCTGTACGTACAGTTCTTTGTCTTGTTGTTGTTGCATCGAGTAGAGAAAATGTTGTCCGAAATCTATCGATATAAGCTGCTCGGATGGACGATTATGTAAACCATAAATTTCACGAAGTGCTCTATAAGTTTGGCGAATAGAACACTGATTTTGAAAATGAATTTCAACAATTTGTGAACGTTGTTGCCGCGTGAGTTTTTCCATGATTATTTGTCAATGCTTACTGAACAGAAATGTCAAAACAACATGGCTTCTACCTTCTGTCAAATCACAGTTATCCCTATCGAAAGTTCTATCACTCTAAAAAAACACCCGATATATTGTTATCTCTTAAATTTGTTTGAATTTTTAATTCCATACGTCTTAATGGCAAACTTGAGATGCTTTTTTCTTTCTGAAGTTAAGGTTGAAGCATAAAAAATTGAGATGGGATAATGAACGAATTATGGAACGAAGATCGTCCATAACCTTCGTCTAAGCTCTCCACGATGAACAGAATTACCGTATGCGCGAACAGCTGTCATCTCTAGACCTATTGGCAATTCTGCGTAGCAATGGGTGATAGCAGTTCGAAGCCGGCTGTCGGTAGGTTAAGACGTGACCGCTTGGACTTTCATGAACTTTTGACACTGCACCTTCGGGCCGGCGTGTTATGTGTCTTATAGCTAGTGACTACGTACGGTAATCGGTTTTTTTGTGACCCGAGCAATACTTTTCATCAGCCTCTTCGTTCTCGATAGCTGGTGAGTTAAAATGCTCGCTTTTCGATCTGAATAATTTTTTGATTTTCCCTGCAAACTAAAAAGTAATTTGAGCAATTTTCTTGGATTCGTTTTATAGACGGAAATACAGAAATCCTTTTCGTTGGAACGGTTGTCACATTTCGACTGATTTTCTGATTTATTTGAGAAAATTGTGACGAATAACCCCCTAATAATTACGCAGAATTATACATATTTTGGACTTTTTTTTGACTAAGATAGAAGTTTGGAACGTTTTATGAATATATATACACATCCCCAACCAGATAATGCCAAAGAAATTATAACCAGAAAAATTATTTCGATAATTGTTACAATTTTTTATGAAGAATCACCAAGTTACTTTGCAATCTTTCTCTGAGACGGCCATATCATTTCAACATATTTGAATATACATATATTTGTAACAAGATTTTCTTCACTGTTGAATCCTCCTCGATTCAATGATGAACGCGTTCAAATTACGAATTGTAGATGAACCATAAGAATAAATTCTACATACTTTAATGTTGTTCTAATAGGAGTGAAAATAATTGCACATGATGATAAATTGAAAAAGTGAATTTTTCAATAACTTTCAACTTGTTGATTCCCATGTCAATGATGATATATAAGGTTTTTGGCACTTAGGTAACACTTGTCTTTAAATTAATTATATTTTGCGAACACCATATCGTTCATCCGAACCTGATACAATCATTATTCAATAATTCTTTGACAGGTTCTAGGTACAGTACCAACTTTTTAAGAAAATAACAACGCTTCAGCAGAACATGTGAAAAACACCCTTCATTCCTTCAATTTCGATCCAGGATCTATCAAAATTTTAGGCGGACAAAAAAAATTAAAAAAACGGTTAATGCATGAGATGATTTCTACCAAGTAATACCCAAACACGATTAATCAGAGAACCAACATTGAAAGTCTAAACACGTCATATTGTTATTCAATAGAAAATATAGGACATAAATGAAAATATATATTAAAAAATAAAACAGTTTTCCAAACAATATTTAAACCCATTATTCCCCAGCTCCATCGTGCCATCGTTATACACGCTTCCTCCGAAAGCCGCAGATTATTCCACCTCGACTAAAAAAATGTATATGAGACAGTAATTTATTTCCACAAATATGTTTGTACTACTACAACAATTATTTCACCACGATGTGGCTATTACATTGTACTGTACAGTACAATGTAATACCTGAAGAAGCCACATAGTGGTGAAACAATTGTTGTAGTAGTAAAAACATTTTTGTGGAAATAAATTACCCTCATATATATTTTTTTAATTAAAATGAGTTTCCACCAAGTAAAGAGCGAATCAATCAACTATTCCACCTAAGTCTTTCGACAGTTTTCCATGCGGCCAATAGAAAATTGAAGTCACTCATATAGAAAATTTTATATTTGTTTTGTATTGATTTTGAAATTGTATTGTGATATCGTAACTTCAGGCAACTCAAAAAAAGGATTTTGTAGCTGTAGTTTATGTTTTTCATTTCGGAGCTCTGATGAAGATTTTGTAATAAAATCGAAACTAGTTCGCCTTTTTCTTAAAAAGTTAAAGGATTATTGAATTGTTGTATACATAGGTCTTATCTCAAATAAAATAAATGGAGGTTTATACTTGATAGAAGGGTAACAAAATTTATCAAATATTTTTATATTAACAGTTATATTCTACTAGTCTTCCATATATTTAATTTCAGAAAATCATATTTAATATTATAAGTTCAGGAATTCAATTAATGTCATATAAGCACCGTTTATATCAAACGACATATAAAATAATTAATCATTGTAAGACATCCAATAAATATAAATTGTTACAAAACTCCTATAAATGAAATATTTTGAATAGACAAAATCCATCTCACTTATGAAAACAGATATCTTTCAAAAATGTTTAACATAATCCTAAGAATTTCATCATAAAACTGTCTTACTTGCAATATTCAATGTGAATATGAATATCTAACTAAGTTAACCTTTCAGAAAATGTCAAGATATATATATATATATATATATATATATATATATATATATATATATATATATATATATATATATATATATATATATATTTAAATTGTGATTGGGTACTGAGCAAAGTCTTTCTTAAAACGTATTTTTAGTAATGTTTTTACATATCTTGACATTTTCTGAAAGGTTAACTTAAAACTTAAAAATAAGGTGAGTAAATATTTTTTGTTAATGTTTTTACATATCTTGAGATTTTCTAAGAAGTTACTTAGTTGGATATTCAGTAACATTGAATATGCCAAGTAAGATAGTTTTATGATGAAATTCTTAGGATTATGTTAAACATTTTTGAAAGATATCTGTTTTCATAAGTGGGATGAGCAGAAACAAAATTTTGTCTACTCAAAATATTTAATTTGAAGGATTTTTGTTAACAATTTATATTCATTGGATTTGGTCATCTCATTTGGATATATAATATTATAATGAATGTTTATTTTATATGTCGTTTGATATAAGGGCTTATATGACATTGATTTTATTCCTGAAGTTATAATATTAAATATAATTTTTTGAAATTAAATGTGTAGAATGCTAACAGAATATATCTGTTAATATTAAAATATTTGATAAAAATTATCTTAAATACTCGTAAATAAAAATATTATATCACATTTACATACAGTTTATCTTATACAGCTTTATGTAATTTCAAATATATCGGTATTTTAATTGGTTAGCTACAGAATGAATTCTCAAAACGTAGGAAAGTAAACAAAAAAAACCTTGGCTAAAATAAACTGATACCAACACAAATGAGAAAATTTGTGTTCTGATAGTTTTCACACTCCTCCATATTTGCCAAATCTTTCCATCTTGGAATTTAATAGCATAATATCTCGAATATTTATTACAATTTTCAGGATTTATTTTTTGTTATAAGGTCGCTTCTTTTCATTTCAGTGGATGCATAATAGAAAATATCGAATTCCTGAAAACATCTGCTTCTATTTTCAACTCATATCTTCCCTATGTTATAGCCATTATCAATATTCAAACAAATAATTCGATGAACGAACGGAAATAATAAAAAAAGGTTGATTAGGGACTCCTTCTAAGTCTGAAATTCTTGCTTGTGTTCATGAACGCATGATATAATTTATACGACGAAAAATCAAATATTATAGAAAAAGGCTTTTTACTTGATAGAAAAAATATAACAAAATTTGAATATCAAAACAGATATAATCTATTAGTCTTCTTCAATTTTAATTTAAAAAAAAATTTCATTCAAAAAACTTTTAAAATTAAATTAATGTCTACCATAAGCACCGATTATATTTAATAGACGTATATAATCAAAACTCAATATATAATGTCAAATGAAATAAATAAACCAACAGATATAAAAAGGTCATTTAAATTAATAAATGAATATTTAAAGGATTCATTTATTTTTAGAATTAAATTAATGTCTTATAAAATTTCAATATCAAAACAGATTTAATCTGTTAGTCTTCTACAATTTTAATTTCAAAAAATTTTTTTGAAGAAACTTTAAGAATTAAATTAATGTCTTTATAAGCACTGCTCATATTTAATAGACGTATAAAATCAAAATTCATCATACAATATCAAATGGAATTAAGAAAAACCAACGAATATAAATGGTCAATTGAAATCAAAATATAAATAAACAAACATTTTTTGTTTCGTTCCAGGCATGCGTACTGAACTCTTCAGACAAACGTACGAAGCCCTGTTTGTTACAAAATGTATTGTTTTCTGATCCTATATTAATGGAAAATAACTCTTTCTCAAAAATATAAAACATAATTTCAAGAATTTCTCGAAATTTATTTGAAATATTCAATATATTTAAATAAATTACTTCAAAAAATCTCAAAACATGTAGCACATCCTCAAGAAACAATTAAAATTACGATAAGATCAGTTCAACTTTACATATAAAAAATAATAAAATCAATTAAACAATAAATAGACTTACCGAGTGCAATCTTCAGAAATATATGATCTTCAAAAACATGCACATAGGTACATTTATATCAAAGGTACTCTATGTTCTATGTTCACAAAAAATCATACAAAGCTTATAAGGCACTTGGTCTTAGTTAAAACCATTCAACACTGTATAATTAATTTCTTTATTTAAAAAACCTAATATAATTATATATTATATATAAAATAAAATAAGACGGAACGGTTTTTTACGCGATAGAAGGATTATTACAAAATTTGAATATCAAAACAGATTTAATCTGTTAGTCTTCTACAATTTTAATTTCAAAAAATTTTTTTGAAGAAACTTTAAGAATTAAATTAATGTCGTTATAAGCACTGCTCATAAGCCTTATAAGCTTTGTATGATTTTTTGTGAACATAGAACATAGAGTACCTTGGATATAAATTTACCTATGTGCATGTTTTTGAAGATCATATATTTCTGAAGATTGCACTCGGTAAGTCTATTTATTGTTTAATGGATTTTATTATTTTTTATATGTAAAGTTGAACTGATCTTATCGTAATTTTAATTATTTCTTTAGGATGTGCTACATGTTTTGAGATTTTTTGAAGTAATTTATTTAAATATATTGAATATTTCAAATAAATTTCGAGAAATTCTTGAAATTATGTTTTATATTTTTGAGAAAGAGTTATTTTCCATCAATATAGGATCAGAAAACAATACATTTTGTAACAAACAGGGCTTCGTACGTTTGTCTGAAGAGTTCAGTACGCATGCCTGGAACGAAACAAAAAATGTTTGTTTATTTATATTTTGATTTCAATTGACCATTTATATTCGTTGGTTTTTCTTAATTCCATTTGATATTGTATGATGAATTTTGATTTTATACGTCTATTAAATATGAGCAGTGCTTATAAAGACATTAATTTAATTCTTAAAGTTTCTTCAAAAAAATTTTTTGAAATTAAAATTGTAGAAGACTAACAGATTAAATCTGTTTTGATATTCAAATTTTATGAGACATTAATTTAATTATAAAAATATTTGATGAAATTTTTTGAAATTAAAATTGTAGGAGACTAACAGATTAAATCTGTTTTAATATTTAAAATATTTTTACTATTTTTTTGAGGTGTTCAGTTATTTCGATCTTATTCTCGACAACTTAAGCTCAATATCTCCAAAATGTTCCTTTGCCTTACACAACTACAGTCAAAATTTCTTGAAAGATTCTGAATCTGCTTCCTCAGAAACATGATTTGTAAATGTTTCTACTTTAAGAAATACTTTTCTCCAAATATAAAATACTACAACAGAAAATTAAATTGTATCCTATTTCATTTAATTTCCGTTTCAACGACTTCATCATCATTAAATCTCTTATTGGTTGAGAGAACGTAAAATGCCAGAGAATCTGCTTTTACTTTTCATTTATACGCTCAGATTTTCACGTTAAATCAAATTCATACGAACGAATTACCCAGTAAACGGAAATGGACAAAGAGTGTTGAGCCTGAAGGGAATTAACTTTTAGCGCCCTTCGGAAACGCAATGAGTTTCACTAAACGAATTCATATCGTATGCATGCTTCATTATCATCTCTTGAATTTAAATTGACTCGTGTATTTATAAATAAAGGCGATATTTATTTATGTTGCCGGCTGTTTATCAGCGGTGGTCTGGATAATGTAATTGCATTTCCTCATAATGCCGAACAAAAAAGAACCTTCACATCGGAACCAGGAGTGGATTCGGCGCTTATCAGAGGCGAATTAAATTTATCGCTTCAAATTGTACTATTGGTTAGATAAGAGTGTGATGAACTTGAACATTTGGCGAACTGATGCAATTCTCAGAATTTTCCTTTCGGCTTTAGCTGAAATTTACACAAAGGTTTGTTGTTCCTTTATCAGAATATATTCCACATTCTCTTCCTCATCTAAACGTTCATCATAACTAGGATCATCAAGACTCCGTAACTGATCGTAGAATTTCAGAGCAAGAATCATTAATATACCTCGCCATAAATATTATTAGGGGTACAAATAAGTTTCCGCCGTTTTATTCTAGATGGCGCGGCACGGAGTTTTGGTTAGCTTTCGCAGATGATAACCGGCTTAAAAAATAGTTCGGACATTCAAGAACAACATTAATATCATTGATTTTATATTGGTAAAATATAATTTTCATAAGTTGAAAATGTCAAAATTTGAGCCAAGTGAGCGTCATTTGCGGGAAATATTAGTTTACTTCTTTAATTTAAAGAAATCTGCTGCTGAGGCGCATCAATTGCTCGTAGAAGCATATGGTGAGGGTGCTTTGAGTGAGAGAACGTGTCGAGAGTGTTTTCAAAAGTTTAAAAACGGTGATTTCGACGTAGAAGACAAAGATCGCAGTGGAAGGCCAAAAATTTACGAGGATGCAGAATTGGAGGAATTATTGGAGGAAGATTCATCTCAAACACAAAAAGAACTTGCTCTAACATTAGAAGTCACTCAGCAAGCTTTCTTCTATAATAAATATTTAATTTGTGTTGAAAAACGGCGGGAACTTATTTGTACTCCTAATATAAAAAATGTTCTAAAGAAAAAATTTAAATCGTTAAACATGTAATTATGAATGATAATATCATTTTCTTTATTTCTAACGTTTAGATTTTTTATTCAAAATTATGAATGAGCTTCTGCCTCACTGAGAATATTTTCTAACATATTTCCTGCAATAAATTTATTATAATATGGAATTTTATCGACAAAAATTTCGTAATTTGGTAATTGGTCGTGATATAATATATTTTAAAAACTATTCATTTTCTGTCTTTTCATTCGAATAACTTCCAAATAAATGAAAAATATATTGAGCATTTTTCCTTCCTGATAAGTTGTCGTCATTATATAGAGTGTTTTTTTTAGAGTGATTGAACTTTCGATAGGGATAACTGTGATTTGACAGAAGGTAGAAGCCATGTTCTGGAATTTCTGTTCAGTAAGCATTGAAAAATTATCATGGAAAGACTCACGCCGCAACAACGTTTACAAATTGTCGCAATTTATTTTCAAAATCAGTGTTCTATTCGCAAAACTCATAGAGCACTTCGTGAAATATATGGTTTGCATGATCGTCCATCAGAGCAACTTATTCTTCGAACTATCGATAGATTTCGGACAACATTTTCTCTACTCGATGCAACAACAACAACAACAAGACAAAGAACTGTATGCACAGAAGAAAATATTGCTGCTGTATGTCATATCATGATGATCCAGATTCGTCTATTCGTTGGATTCTGTGCATCCATCACGTGAAAATTTTTTCGTAAAGATCTTGGTCTACACCCATACAAGATCCAACTGGTTCAAGAACTAAAGCCACTTGACCATAATAAGCGTCGTTTGTTTGCTGATTGGGCTCTAGAACAGCTTGAAGTTTATCCTTTTTTTATCGTAAAATTGTGTTTAGTGATGAAGTTCATTTTTGGTTGAACGGCTATGCAAACAAGCAAAATTGCTATATATGGAGTGAAAACAATCCTCAAGAAGTTCTGCAGGCTGCATTGCATCCTGAAACATGTACTGTATGGTGTGCTTACCACGCTGGAGGCATCATCGGTCTATATTTCTTTAAAAACGATGCTGGAGGTAATGTTACAGTGAATGGTGCTCGTTACAGATCGATGATCAATGATTATTTGTTTCAAAATTTGAATGGTATCGACGCAAAAGTGTTTTGGTTTCACCAAGAAGATGCTACACCCCATGCTGCTACCGTAACAATTGATTTATTGAAAGAAAGATTTAGCGATAACATTATTTCGAGAAATGGTCTAATTAATTGGCCTCCAAGATCATGCGACATAAATCCACTGGATTATTTTCTTTGAGGTTATGTCAAGACATTGGTTTATGCTGATCAATCAGAAACAATAGATACTTTGGAAGCCAAACTAACTCGTTTTACCGATGAAATAAGGCCTGAATTACTCGGAGAAGTGGTCCAAAATTGGTCTGCTCGAATGCGGTTCCTCAAAGCTAGTCGCACATATGCCGCAAATTATTTTTAGAACAAAAAAGTCATAAAATTATCTGTCAAATAACAAAAAATTTGGCTTCAATCTTAATTTAAATGTGTTTTATTTCAATTTAAAGTTCTATCACTCTGAAAAAATACCCGATATATTCGTGATAAATTCTCAGTTAATAATTTCAAATAATCACATATATATTGAATTGTATCAGTCCTTACTTGGTGAAAATCCATATTAAATAATTTGAAATAAGGTTATTCTGATTTTCACAAATTTTTATTGTTAAACTCACAACAATTGTTTCGCTATCACAGTAGCATCATCAGGTAAGATCACATTTTGAATAACTAAGCTTGTTTCCGAAATCCGTGGCTATTTATATTACAGTAACTACAATAAATTTTTATTAGGCACTAAAACCCAAAAAAGGGTCCCTGCAAATTCCAGCTTAAGCTGGAATTTGCAGGGACCCTTTTTTGGGTTTTAGTGCCTAATAAAAATTTATTGTAGTTACTGTAATATAAATAGCCACGGATTTCGGAAACAAGCTTAGTTATTCAAAATGTGATCTTACCTGATGATGCTACTGTGATAGCGAAACAATTGTTGTGAGTTTAACAATAAAAATTTGTGAAAATCAGAATAACCTTATTTCAAATCACATATATTACGCTTGTGTGCGATCAAACTTCTCAAGTTCAAACATAAATTTTTAAATATCATACAGATTCATTCTGTTAATCTCCTATAAATTTTGATTAAAAAAAAAATTAATTCAAGAGCTTTAAGAATTAAATTAAATAAATGTCTTTAGAACACAGTGTGTCAATTTAGTAGACATATAGAATTAACACTTGGTACACAGTACCAAAGAAATTGAAAGAAATTCGAAGAAATATAAATTGTCAAATAAAAATTACAAAATAAATACTTGGTATGAAATTTGGTTTCGTTCCGACTTTTATGAAAACTAAATTCCTTTCCAAAAATGCAAAACATAACTTCTTCAAAAACAACTTGCTCAAAATGACCAAACAATACGAATGAAAACAGACTGCAGAGCCTTTCGATCGAAGCATCTCCACTCGCCAATGCCATTGAGGGAAACAGTCGTTTATTCGTCATCGAATTGCACTGAGGTTTTGATTCTTCTACTGGTCGTCGTCTTGATTAACATTGAATTTCGTATCTTTCCGACTTTCTTTTCCATACCTGTATATGTGTATCATTTAACTACAGTGAATCTGACAACTTTGGTATAATTCTCATTATGTTTTAGCAGAGTTAACCTTATACTCCATTCATTTCACCTTTTCATATAGAGAACGAATGCAAAATAAGAAAACTCAAAAGATTTCTAGTACTGTTATAAACATCCTGATATTATCAACATACTACTCTGTCAAGAAAGTACCGGGAATTTATTGGGTCGCCTTCAAAATAGGCTCCATTTGCTCCAATACATCTATGCCAACGGCACTTCCAATTATCGAAGCATTTTTTATAGGCGCTTTCCGGGATGGACTTTAGCTCTCGCGCCGAATTTTGTTTTATGGCTTCAATCGACTCAGAACGGGTGCCACGAAGGGGCAATTTTAGCTTTGGGAAGAGGAAAAAGTCGCAGGGAGCCAAATCCGGCGAATACGGTGGTTGCTGAAACACGTTTGTTGAGTTTTTGGCGAGAAAGTCAGTCACAATCGTAGCTCGGTGAGAAGGCGCGTTATCGTCCCATAGTAATCACCCATAGTAAAAATCGGCACGCACTCTGACATCCACTGACTTAATCAGCTGTTGCAAACACACTAGTTGACAGATCCCGCTCAAGCTTGGCATAGTAATTGAGAACAGTGGTACCAACCTAGGGAAAAAAAAATTTACCTGCCTCATTGCCCCGCCTGATTTGAATCGATAATTCCCGGTACTTTCTTGACAGAATGTATAATTCTTCTTCGTGATATGGGATACCATTTACACAACGCCAAATATCAATAGGCTACTGTAATAAAATACTCTGGGTCGAGAACTATAGTACGGACATAAATCCTATTGTTTGGCACACCTGTACGTAATAATCATTCAAAAATAGTGAGAAACGGACAACTTTTATTAGCCATTAGCGTCAGTTTATGCTAATACGTTTGGAAAATTACGAGAAGAAATAGCATCAGGTTCGAATTCGCGAAATTTCAGTAATCGACTGAGTAATGAAGGTGCTACTGGTTGAAGAATACACGTCGTGAGTTGGAGAACAGCTATTAGAATAATTTGTAATAGATTGTCATGCTAGGGGAATTTTCGTGTAAGCACTTGTCCTTGATTTCGTGTTGTTCAATTCGCTATGGAACTTTACTTTATTTCATACATGTACAATTTAAATAACATGTATAAAGTTGTGTCATCAATTATTACATGACATGTCAAAAAAATATAAACATAATGTTCATATCAGATTATATATAAAATAACATTAAATAGCAATTACAACTTATCCAACGAATAAATTAACATTGATTTGAATAAGACGATATTACTTCAACAAAGAACAAACTACAGGTTAAAAGTTAAATCACACTCGTCAGTGCAATAAACCGTCCTCTCAAGTAGCAGTCTTTTCACTTCCTTCTCAAACTGAGTCGCATTAATTTTTTAAAATTTCTGGGGTAGCTTGTTATAGAGCTTCAAGCATAAGAAATTTGGCCCTTGCTGTCCTTGATTGATTGATTCGTTCACAAGGTAGGACATATTCATCTTTTCGACGTGTATTGTGGGTATGGTAATCTTTGTCTTGAATATTTCCTTATGAGTGTGGGCATATTTGAGGCAGGTGAGTATAAACACAGATGTTATGGTGGCTATTTTTTCTCTTTTGAATATTTCCCCACAGGAATCAGACGATTTCAAGCCAAACATCGCTCTTATAGCTTTCTTTTCTTGGCATCACTACTCTGTCCCCACAGAATTATTCCATAAATCGCTGTATTGTGGAAACCATAATAGTATGCAAGTTTAACACTATCTGCATCAGCTATATGTCTCACCTCCTTATAACAAATATGTGAGTGGATAGTTTCTTGCATAAGTTATTGATGTGAATTTTCCAGCTCAGAGAGGATTGAAGCTCTACTCCCAGGTATTTCATGGAAGAAGAAGTGCCCTTTTGGTTAGAGAATATTATTTTCTATATTTTTCTCCACGTTGAGTAGAAATCCATTTGAAGAAAACCACTTCTCTGCACGAACCATGGCTTCCCTTGATTTTTAATTCAGTTGATGTCTGCTTTGGGATCTATTCATCACCCCAGTGTCATCTGCAAAACTACACACAGTATCCGATGTAATGTTTCCAAATAAATCATCAATAAATAAAATAAATAGGATACGCCCTAGTATGGAGCCCTGAAGAACCCCGAACCTGGTTGCTTCTGCAGATAATATTGTGTTACCCCAGTTAACTTGATGAAATCTTTGCTTCAGGTAGGATTCGAAAATCTCATACGTTTTTCCTCTTGTGCCATAATGTTTTGGTTTTTCCAGAAGTATCTCGTGACATACGCTATCTTCTTTATCATTAATGAAATCTATGATATTGTCCAGGACATAAATCATCGCTATTATGGTCGATTTTTTCTACCTGAACCCATGTTGACACTCACTGAAAATCTTAGGCTTTTCCAAGAATTCTACAAGGCGATTTTTTAAGGCTACTTCAAAAATCTTTGAAACAGGGTTTATTTAATGAATAATTGTTGATTTGGAAGTTTCATTACTTTACTTATGAAACGCACTATTTCCACATTACAGGGTGACAAGAAAAACTTCGGACAAATTTTGCCGTCTTCTGTTATACGTATATCATTGTTGTTGCCAATCTTCAGATGGCTTCAACATTTTTCTTGAATGGGTGAGTTTATGAACTTGATATTGTGTTTAATCCTCAATGTAAGGGCTATCTGAAGATTGGCATTACCCAAGAAATACGTAAAATAGCTGATAATTTGAATTAAGTATTACATTAAGGACTCGATAATCCGGATCTAATAAGGAATCCGGAATATATAACAATTTAATGGAGATGCAATTTAAAAAATGGTTACAATAAATATAGGCTTTAACAAAAAAAATATATTATTTGAAATAATCAGATATTTTACGTTGTTTTTTTTAACTATAAGAGTAAAAGAATGCTTAACTATAGCTTCAACATGTATATCTTTCAGGAGCAGAATATCAGTAATTCCAATATAACTCTCTTCTGCCCATTGCAATTCCAATGTAAAATATTTTATTGCGTCGACGTGTTTGATTTTGTTTGGGTTGATATCAACTTCTTCATCACTGCTGGTCCCATCATCTATAATTTCATGCTCAAGATCGCCATCCTCTATGACTTTTTTAGCATCTTCAACCCATTGATTTAGTTCAACATTTGAATGAACCTCGTCATCAATTTGTGTCAGCATATTTGAAATGTCTTGATAGTCATGACTTATTTGCTGCATTTTTTTCTGTAATAAGTTTAGGGGAATCAAATCATCTGGATCATAATGAGGTAAGTTGCCTGATGAAAGTTTGTGCCAACATTTTTCTAAAGAATTCGTTGTCACTTTTTGCCATGAATTATGGAGTAAAGAAACTGCATCGAAAAGATTTATGATCTTAATGCAATTGCCGACATCATCCCCGTCTACGAGTATCGAAAGAATATGAGCTAAAAGGCTGTTTCGGCGATTCAGTTTTGTTGATTTGATAGCTTCTTGATCCATGAGTTGTATCAAAGCTGTAGAGTTTGGTGGTAGAAACATTGTAAAAATTTTTCCATCTTCACTAATCAATTCCTCCTCAGATCAGTGACTCGGAGCATTGTCAATCAACAATAAGGCTTTTTCAGGAAGTCGTTGATTTTTCAAAAATGATTTTACTTGCTTGCAAAAGGAATCTTGAAACCAAGTTTTAAAAATTGCCGACGTCATCCGCGCGTTTCCACTAGAGACGTATTCCAAAGGCAGAGTTTTCTTGAATGCCCTTGGATATTTTGCTTTCCCAATGAGAAGAGGTCGAAGTTTAAGAGTACCATCTCCGTTTGTACAAGCTAGAAAAAAGATTTGTTCTTTGCTTGATTTTCTGCCGGGTACCGTTGCTTTGTTGCTGTGAATTCAGGTTTTATCAGGCAAAAACTTCCAAAAAAGGCCGGACTTGTTATCCGGATTATAAGTTACATAATACAATCTTGACGTCAATCCGGACTAGTAAGATATCCGGATTATAGAGTCCCTACTGTACATTCTGTCAAGAAAGTACCGGGAATTATCTATTTAAATCTGGCGGGGCAATGAGGCAGGTAAATTTTTTTTTCCTAGGTTGGTACCACTGTCCTTAATTACTATGCCAAGCTTGAGCGGGATCTGTCAACTAGTGTGTTTGCAACAGCTGATTAAGTCAGTCGATGTCAGAGTGCGTGCCGATTTTCACTATGGGTGATTACGTTGAGCAAATAATTTGTTTAAAGATTTGTGTTGCAAATGAATTTTCGTGTGCCGATGCATTGAAAATGTTGCAAAAGGCCTTTGGTGATAATGCTCTATCGAAAACTCGTGCATATCAGTAGTACAGAGCCTTCAAGGACGGAAGTGAAGTGGTCGAAGATAACGTCGATAAAATTAAGGAAAGGGTGCTGGAAAACCGTCGTACCAGCTTGAGAGAGATAGCACATGATCTTAAGATATCCCACGAGTCCGCACGTACGATTTTGATTGATATTTTGGTTATGAGAAAGGTGGCCGCACGACTCGTACCGAAAGACCTGAATTTTCTTCAAAAACGTCATCACGAACAGGTTGCTTCAGACATGCTGGATCGCTGTAATTCCGATTCTACATTCATGGAACGCATTATAACTGGTGATGAGACCTGGGTCTACGAGAACGGTATGCAAACAAGCCAGCATTCATCGGAATGGGTGGCAAAAAATGAGTCGAAACCGAAAAAACCACGCCAAAGCCGCTCGAAAATGAAGGTGAGGCTCATTGTTTTCTTCGATATCCGTGGCGTGGTGCACTACGAATTCGTTCCAGAGGGTCAGACGGTAAACAAGGAGTATTACCTAGGCGTTATGAAACGTTTGCGTGAGCGTATCCGTAAGAAGCGGCCAAATTTGTGGGCGAACAACTCATGGATTTTGCATGACGATAACGCGCCTTCTCACCGAGCTACGATCGTGACTGACTTTCTCGCCAAAAACTCAACAAACGTGCTTCAGCAACCACCGTATTCGCCGGATTTGGCTCCCTGCGACTTTTTCCTCTTCCCAAAACTAAAATTGCCCCTTCGTGGCACCCGTTTTGAGTCGATTGAAGCCATAAAACAAAATTTGGCGCGAGAGCTAAAGTCCATCCCGGAAAGCGCCTATAAAAAATGTTTCGATAATTGGAAGTGCCGTTGGCATAGATGTATTGGAGCAAATGGAGCCTATTTTGACGGCGACCCAATGAATTTTGACGATTAAATGTAAAAATGTTGTTTTAATTGAAAATTCCCGGTACTTTCTTGACAGAGTAGTATACCATTTTTATAGTTTTTTAGGATTTTCAAACCAACTTATACCTATTATTTGAAATGTCATATAAAAAAAATTAATATTTTTCTAGACAGGTATTCATTTATTATCGATCTAATACATCTTTTCAATGTACTTCTAGTGACACATTTGTAGATTTCTAATATTAATTTTCAATTCTAAATCAAAACTTTAACCAAGTAGACTCGAATCCATAATTTATAATCTGAACACAGTAAAACTTTACGGCTTTTTTAGTACTAGCAATCAATATCCGAGTGAAATATTTTCGAAACGTAAACAAATCATCCGTCTGCCAGAGAACAAAGTGGTCCTCAGGACCTGTTTTGTGGTATCTCTGGACATCTTACGCATCGTGTTCCGTGGGTGCGACAATTTCGGGGGCAGTCTGCGCGAAATTTCAATAAATAAAAATGCTAAACCTTCCGAAAATAAAAACCTACTCGTGATCCGAATATTAAAGAGTCTCGACTCACTCCGAACGACAGGCTTTTCTTTGTTTTGTTGTGAGATCTCTTTCAGGGTCCGAATAAAGGTCGATTCTCACTTCACGTTCGGTTCTTATTTTATTAAAGTTATGGTACAATGCTGCCCTTAGTCTTTTATTAGCCAATTTGGAAATAAAATTTTGAAACAAGTATGGATCTATATTTCAAAATTTTATTTCCAAATTTTCTAATGAAAGACTTCATATGTGTACAGATATATTACTCTGTCAAGAAAGTACCGGGAATTTTCAATTAAAACAACATTTTTACATTTAATTGTCAAAATTTATTGGGTCGCCTTCAAATTAGGCTCCATTTGCTCCAATACATCTATGCCAACGGCACTTCCAATTATCGAAACATTTTTTATAGGCGCTTTCCGGGATGGACTTTAGCTCTCGCGCCGAATTTTGTTTTATGGCTTCAATCGACTCAAAACGGGTGCCACGAAGGGGCAATTTTAGTTTTGGGAAGAAGAAAAAGTCGCAGGGAGCCAAATCCGGCGAATACGGTGGTTGCTGAAGCACGTTTGTTGAGTTTTTGGCGAGAAAGTCAGTCACAATCGTAGCTCGGTGAGAAGGCGCGTTATCGTCATGCAAAATCCATGAGTTGTTCGCCCACAAATTTGGCCGCTTCTTACGGATACGCTCACGCAAACGTTTCATAACGCCTAGGTAATACTCCTTGTTTACCGTCTGACCCTCTGGAACGAATTCGTAGTGCACCACGCCACGGATATCGAAGAAAACAATGAGCATCACCTTCATTTTCGAGCGGCTTTGGCGTGGTTTTTTCGGTTTCGGCTCCTTTTTTGCCACCCATTCCGATGATTGCTGGCTTGTTTGCATATCGTACTCGTAGACCCAGGTCTCATCACCAGTTATAATGCGTTCCATGAATGTAGAATCGGAATTACAGCGATCCAGCATGTCTGAAACAACCTGTTCGCGATGACGTTTTTGAAGAAAATTCAGGTCTTTCGGTATGAGTCGTGCGGCCACCTTCTCATGCCCAAAATATTAATCAAAATCGTACGTGCGGACTCGTGGGATATCTTAAGATCATGTGCTATCTCTCTCAAGCTGGTACGACGGTTTTCCAGCACCCTTTCCTTAATTTTATCGACGTTATCTTCGATCGAAGCCGTCGATGGGCGACCACTTCACGACCGTCCTTGAAGGCTCTGTACCACTGATATGCACGAGTTTTCTATAGAGCATTATCACCAAAGGCCTTTTGCAACATTTTCAATGCATCGGCACAAGAAAATTCATTTGCAACACAAAACTTTAAACAAATTCTTTGCTCAACGTAATCACCCATAGTAAAAATCGGCACGCACTCTGACATCGACTGACTTAATCAGCTGTTGCAAACACACTAGTTGACAGATCCCGCTCAAGCTTGGCATAGTAATTAAGGACAGTGGTACCAACCTAGGAAAAAACATTTTCACCTGCCTCATTGCCCCGCCAGATTTAAATCGATAATTCCCGGTACTTTCTTGACAGAATGTATATAGTTCTGATGTATATTTTCTAATTTCCAAAAACTTGGAAGATCAATGCTGGATTACATTCGATCTGTTCACATATTGAGTTCCAATGATTTGGCAATATATTCACTTTGAGGAGTAAACTGAAAATTTTAATATTGAATATTATTCCAATACATCCAAATCCAATCACAAAAATGTTCATCAATGATATCATGTAAAAACAAATGGAACCGCTATGAAACAAAGGCAAAACGTCGAGTCTAAATCTACTTTAAGCGCTGCAAGATACAGACAGATGATGAGACCGTTTCTCTTTCTCCGGTACCTTACTTGTTGAGATTTATACTCGGAGTATCTTTTTGAATATTCAAGAGACACCGAACTTGAATTTTAATAAGCACAGAAAATACACGTTTTGGTGGCTGAGTCACTGTTACATTTTTGTTCCGCAGGCACGACTGCAGTGAATATGAAAATCTGCCGGATTTTATGACGCAGAACTGATTTAATGAAACGGAAGTGTGAATATGAATGGTTAATTTGGTTTTTGCGATCTCTCATTTCCACGTTCGCGAAATTATTGACGAGCAGGCTGAAATTTATTGTTGCTTTTCAGTTCTATGGAATAGGAAATGGTGAACTATGCATATTACTGCCATTTCGAGAATTAACGGAATTTAGCGACAGGTCGATGCAGCTGAACGGTTCAACGTAAATTGTAGACAGGATTTCAAATCATCGACCACAACTTTTCATTCGATGTACAATAAAAATTCAATCAGATAACGGTGATTCTCAAAATCTATAAAAGCACATCTGCTGTATTTAATTCAATTTTTCGGCGTTCATAATCCCTATCGATAAATCCATATATAAAAATATTATTCCATAATTAAATAGTAATTTCACAAAATACGTTACTTTTGAGGAAAATGGGCCTAAACCACTGAATTTTCCAGACACAAACTACTGAAATTTAGATTTGAAAGCACTTATTCCTGAAAATCTATAAAGTAGAGCTATTTTTTCTTTTTCATCTGAAGTACGCATAGAAATTTAGTATAAAGATTTATTAGCTCTCATCTACGGTGCCCCTGTTAACCTTAAAATATTTTCTGAGAATGATATCTGCCACTTTTTCCAAATAAACCATTTCGAAAAAAAAACTGACGTGGTTTTGAAACATTTATTTTTCATTTTTGAGGGTTAGCATAATTTTATTATCATATACCGGTTTTTTTCAGATTGATAGAACTTTTGACCGGGAAACCCTGATTTGACAGAAGAAAGAAGCCATATTGTTTTGACATTTCTGTTCAGTAAGCATTGACAAATTATCATGGAAAGACTCAAGCCACAACAACGTTTACAAATTGTTGAAATTTATTTTCAAAATCAGTGTTCTCTTCGCCAAACTTATAAAGCACTTCGTGAAATTTATGGTTTACATAATCGTTCATCAGAGCAGCTTATTCGTCGAACTATCGATAGATTTTGGACAACATTTTCTCTACTCGATGCAACAACAACAACAAGACAGAGAACTGTACGTATAGAAGAAAATATCGCTGCTGTAAGTCATAGTGTTAATGATGATCCAGATTTGTCTATTCGTCGACGTTCACAACAAGTTGCACTCTGTGCATCGACCACGTGGGAAATTTTGCGTAAAGATCTTGCTCTACAACCATACAAGATTCAACTGGTTCAAGAACTAAAGCCACTTGACCATAATAAGCGTCTTTTATTTGCTGATTGGGCCCTAGAACATCTTGAAGTTGATCCACTTTTTTATCATAAAATTGTGTCTAATGATGAAGCTCATTGGCAATAGACATCAAGTGACATCTCATTTTGAAAGTGTTGCAATTCTATTGATGAATATGCTTTTAAATTTCTGGTCTAACCCTGTGTAAGAGTGCAGAATGATTCTTTTGTATTTTTCATTGAATTACTTTTCTACGTTCATGCAGGTGGAGTAAATGTTTGTTGATTAACTCCTTATTTCGAACAAATCTGTACAAGCTCCTCTTATTTTCATTTGCAAAATATAGTTTGTTTCTAAGTAGGGATGATAGTCTTATTTTCATTATATTGAATGAATAACTTATTTATAACACATTTTGAATTGAAAATCCAATATCTATCCAGAACGAAAGTTCATTAAGGTGGCTTCGTGTAATAAATCCGCTGTAATTTTATTATAGCAGTATTCGATATTTTATTCCAAAGTTTCCAATCCAATTTCTAGAATAGAGCAACAATATGAAATTTTCACACATAAATAAATTACAGAGTGTTAAACTCCAGTTTCTTGGGTACCAATTGGATCATTGATATGTAGTCTTGTCTTTTCAGTGACATACGGACGGTTTCTGGACATACTTTTATATTTTGTTGATTTCCAAATCTGTTAGTCAGTTTGCGAAACCCTGACGCAGATTGTGTCGTCAATAAAGCGTTTGAATTGTCTCCTTTAATCTTATGAGGTCTTCATGAAACTGATCTATGCCTCATATCCATGCCATTTTTCATCCTCTTTATTGTCTCATATAAAGCACTTTTTCCCAGTTCAGTCAATTGCACTAATTTTTTAACGTCTCGAAAACCTTTTCTATATTAACACTCAACTTGTTTTCTTTTTTTTAGTTGCGACATTATTTCATAAATTGTATACCTGCTGACAATCAACAACATTTGAAAAATAGTGTTGCCATGCAACTTTGAACCTAGCCGACTATCTGCACAACCTATTTTATACATTACTTTTGTCTTTGAATGTTACAAAAAAGAAGTAAATTAAAATTGTGAAAAATAATAAATTCCGTATACTTTCTGGACGGACTCGGAAGAATAAGATCTGATGATACCTCTATGTCATAAGCCATCTGAAACAGTAAATTTGCTCTTTCATAGATTTCTTATGTATGCTTCCTGAACAAATTCAACATCAACATCAAGAAGGAGAATTTTGTTTGTCATCAAAGCCGGGTAACCAAATAATAGAAAAAAAGATTTATGAAGTTGTTCCAATTAAAAGACGCATAGACGTGATGCTTATGATCGAACGACTTAATCTCTGTTGTCATTGAAATCTTATGTAAACCTAAATCTTTCTTCAAAATACTCCATGTTGTCATTCATAAAAAGCCAAAATTGATCAATCGACTGGTTGTAACATTGATTCGTACATTATCAATATTTTTTATGAAACACAGTTCTATCAGTGGTCAATTGACTATCTTAGAAAGAACATCGAAGCCAAGAAATCACCAAGAAATTTTGTTTCTAGCCATACGAGTTTTCGATCCGAACCCTTTCGATTCTACTCCAACCAACTACTCAACCATGCATTAGTTAATTTAAAATCAAGATAACATCTTTTATCCAAGCACAGCTATTTAAATTTGCTTCATCCATTCACCCCTAACATCTAACAAAATACATACATGAAATATGAGAGGTTTTCCCAAACCACCGCATGCGCCATTTTGCAACTCTGTATGAGTACGTGGAGTAGTGAACTCGTAAAACGGACTTTATGGAGTTACATAAATTGTGAAATTATGTTGCTTCCGCTGTGAACCTTAGCCATCATATTTTCCACTTGGCTGAATCTAATTATGAAATCCTGGGTTGACATTCGATCCCCAAATCCTGCGCAACAAAGTCACAACTAGAAACGTAGATGAAATGAAGACGAGTTGAATCAATGTTTGAAAAATGCTCCGTTAAGGTGAACCATTTTTGGAGAAAATGTAAACTACAGTTATCTTTTATATCCCGAAAAAGTGTATAAACTTGCGGTCATCTATTCATAAATATTGTCAGTCTAGAAAGTATCCGGAATTTATTATTTTTCATAATTTTGATATACTTTTTTTGTAACATTTTAAGGCAAAAGTAATGTATAAAATAAGTTGTGCTGATAGTCGGCTATGGTCAAAGTTGCATGGCAGCACTATTTATCAAATAGTGTTGATTGTCAACAGGTATACAATTTATGATAAAATGTCGCAACTAGAAAAAAGGAACGGGTAATACATTTTTATAAAAAAAAGTTTTCGAAACGTTAACAAATTAGTGCAATTGACTGAACTGGGAAAAAGTGCTGTATTTGAGACAATAAAGAGGATAAAATATGGCATGGATAAGAGGCATAGCCCAGTTTCAGAAAGAACACGTAAGATTAAAGGAAACAATTTAAACGTTTTATTGGCCTTAGGACGACACAATCTGCGTCTGGGTTTCGCAAATTGGCTAATAGATTTGGAAATTAACGAAATATAAAAGTATATCCAGAAACCGTTCGTATTTCACTAAAAAGACAAGGCTACATATCAAGGAAACCAAAACAAATCCTTATAATGACACCTTTACAAAAGGCGACGGTTAGAACAAACGGACAACGAATAGTTCACCTTTATTGAATATCTTCATTTAATTTGGAAAGTCAACGACTACCCCAATACCTTTTATTGCCATCGACGTTATCTCTCCACCTTATTGAGAATACCCTAATAAATATCATTCTACTTTTGTCCCACTTCCTGAAATACCTGTTAATACATACTACTCTGTCAAGAAAGTACCGGGAATTTTCAATTAAAACAACATTTTTACATTCAATCGTCAAAATTTATTGGGTCGCCCTCAAAATAGGCTCCATTTGCTCCAATACATCTATGTCAACGGCACTTCCAATTATCGAAACATTTTTTATAGGCGCTTTCCGGGATGGACTTTAGCTCTCGCGCCGAATTTTGGTTTATGGCTTCAATCGACTCAAAACGGGTGCCACGAAGGGGCAATTTTAGTTTTGGGAAGAGGAAAAAGTCGCAGGGAGCCAAATCCGGCGAATACGGTGGTTGCTGAAGCACGTTTGTTGAGTTTTTGGCGAGAAAGTCAGTCACAATCGTAGCTCGGTGAGAAGGCGCGTTATCGTCATGCAAAATCCATGAGTTGTTCGCCCACAAATTTGGCCGCTTCTTACGGATACCCTCACGCAAACGTTTCATAACGCCTAGGTAATACTCCTTGTTTACCGTCTGACCCTCTGGAACGAATTCGCAGTGCACCACGCCACGGATATCGAAGAAAACAATGAGCATCACCTTCAAATTCAGGTCTTTCGGTACGAGTCGTGCGGCCACCTTTCTCATGCCCAAAATATCAATCAAAATCGTACGTGCGGACTCGTGGGATATCTTAAGATCATGTGCTATCTCTCTCAAGCTGGTACGACGGTTTTCCAGCACCCTTTCCTTAATTTTGTCGTCGTTATCTTCGATCGAAGCCGTCGATGGACGACCACTTCACGACCGTCCTTGAAGGCTCTGTACCACTGATATGCACGAGTTTTCGATAGAGCATTATCACCAAAGGCCTTTTGCAACATTTTTAATGCATCGGCACACGAAAATTCATTTGCAACACAAAACTTTAAACAAATTCTTTGCTCAACGTAATCACCCATAGTAAAAATCGGCACGCACTCTGACATCGACTGACTTAATCAGCTGTTGCAAACACACTAGTTGACAGATCCTGCTCAAGCTTGGCATAGTAATAAAGGACAGTGGTACCAACCTAGGAAAAAAAATTTTTACCTGCCTCATTGCCCCGCCAGATTTAAATCGATAATTCCCGGTACTTTCTTGACAGAATGTATATAAGAACCTGTGTTAGTTTTCTTACAGTATCAGTTCAAAAGTAGAATATGATTAAGCCACATTGTGAAGAAACAATTCTCATTCAACAATGAAAATTTTGTTGGAATTGAATTTTATTTATTACTAGTTATGTGATTTCAATTTGAAAATTGGTGATCTTTCGTCGAAAATCCTGATATGGTTCTATTCATCAAATTCAGTAACGAGGTTACGTAGATTTTAATACATACATAATACATCTTTTGCAATTGATTGATCTTATGAGAAAAAGGCATATTTCTCCCTTGTTCCTACATCCATTGAATCATGATATGTTATTTCTTCATGTTCGAAAGTTATGCTTCTTGGCAAGTAACCATTTGGCCGTTTTACTGGTCAGTTGCTGGAAGACAATTTTCTTAAGTTAGCATCGATGTTTGGAGTAACCCGGTCAGAAATCAATTTGCAATTCTAATTTCACGAATTATTCAAAAATATGCGTCCAAAATGCATGCAGCTTCGTGGAATAAAATCCCCAATGCTTAACGAGATGCAGATAGAATTTTTATTTTCATTATAAAGCAGTAATTTGCAGACATGTTGTGAATTTTCAACTTATTTTTATGAAATATCCCATTATAAGCTGTTCAGCAGTCTGAAGCGGTGTGATATATGAGCGAAATTCTTAAGAGCCTTGATTATTAATGTTTGCCAAGCTTATTCATTTTTGTCCTGGTTGAAGGCAGCAGAATTAGTTCATTTAAATTTGAACAGGCGAAACTCGTTATTTTCAGTCTAGGATGCGACAAAAACCCTTTCACCTGGAAGTCTGTTGAAAAATGGCATAAAAATATTGAACAATTGGAGTTACGTTGTAAGTCGACTGAATAAGTAGTGCAACTATTTAGTCAAGAATTGAAATATGGGGTGTTTTTTAGGGTGATAGAACTTTAAATTGAAATAAAACACATTTAAATTAAGATTTAAGCCAATATTATTTTTCATTTGAAAGATTTGTATGACAGATATGTTTTAAAAATAATTTTCGGCATATGTCCACCACGACTAGCTCTGAGGAATCGCATTCGACCAGACTAATTTTGGACCAATTTTTCGAGTAAATTAGGCCTTATTTCATCAATAACACGAGTTATGTTGGCTTCCAAAGCGTCCATTGTTTTTGGTTTATCAGTATAAACCAATGACTTGACATAACCCCAAAGAAAATAATCCAGTGGGTTATGTCGAATGATCTTGGAGGACAATTAATTGGACCATTTTTTCGAAATAATGATATCGCCAAATCTTTCTTTCAATAAATCAATATTACGGTAGCAGCATGAGGTGTAGCACCATCTTGTTGGAACCAAAACACTTCTGGGTCGATACAATTCAAATTTTGAAGCAAATAATCATTGATCTTCGATCTGTAACGAGCACCTTTCAATGTAACATTGGCTCCAGCATAGTTTTTAAAGAAATGTGGACCGATGATGTCTCCAGCGTGTAAAGCACACCATACATTTTTCAGGATGCAATGGAACCTGCAGAACTTCTTGAGGATTGTTTTCACTCCATAAACGGCAATTTTCTTTGTTTACATAGCCGTTCAACCAGAAATGAGCTTCATCACTAAACACAATTTTACGATAAAAAAGTGGATCAACTTCAAGTTGTTCTAGGGCCCAATTAGCAAACAAACGACGCTTATTATGGTCAAGTGGCTTTAGTTCTTGAACCAGTTGGATATTGTATGGGTAGACCAAGATCTTTACGGAAAATATTCCATGTGGTGGAGTCCAACTTGTTGAACGTTGACGAATAGACAAATCTGGATCATCATTAACACTGTGACTTACAGCAGCGATATTTTCTTCTGTACGTACAGTTCTTTGTCTTGTTGTTGTTGTTGTAGCATCGTGAAGAGAAAATGACTGAAATCTATCGATAGTTCGACGAATAAGCTGCTCTGATGGACGATTATGTACACCATAATTTTCACAAAGTGCTCTATAATTTTGGCGAATAAAACACTGGTTTTGAAAATAAATTTCATCAATTTGTAAATGTTGTTGCGGCGTGAGTCTTTCCATGATAATTTGTCAATGCTTACTGAACAGAAACGTCAAAACAACATGGCTTCTACCTTCTGTCAAATCACAGTTATCCCTATCGAAAGTTCTATCACTCTAAAAAAATACCTGATATCAAAAATCAACATCGAAAGGAAAATATCATAGATACTTAAGTTTCTAATTTAAAATTTGTTAATAAAATAAAAGCGGCTACTTCAATACACCTATTTTTGAATGAAAATCATATAGGATCTTAATAGTTATGCTTGCACTTTATAAAGTCATAAGAGTAACGTTTAACGAAAAAATTCAATAAGTGGAGAACAGTCACTGTTATTTCCAAATTTTATAAATATGTTTTATAGAGGAATTCCGTACTCATATTTTCCTCCATAAAAATAATAATAATGAAGTTCACTTTGAAAAATAAATGAATTACATCACTGAGGTACATAATAGAGTAGGTATTACAACCCGTATGTAATATTAAAATAATTTTTATCTGTAAAAGAGCGATTAATCGAAAATTACAAATGAATTAGAAATAGGGTTTCAGAAGAATTATGAGGGATTTAATTTTTATATCGAGTGTTTTTTTATAGTGATAGAACTTTGGATAGGGAGAAGCCATGTTGTTTTGACATTTTTGTTCAGTAAGCATTGACAAATTATCATGGAAAGACTCACGCCACAACAACGTCTACAAATTGTTGAAATTTATTTTCAAAGTCAGTGTTCTATTCGCCAAACTTATGGTTTACATAATCGTCCATTAACGCAGATCATTCGTCGAACTATCGATAGATTTCAGACATCATTTTCTGTACTCGATGCAACAACAACAAGACAGAGAACTGTCGTCCATCAATACAACTCATTCGTCGAACTATCGATAGATTTCGAACAACATTTTCTCTACTCGATGCAACAACAACAACAAAACAAAGAAATGTACGTGCAGAAGAAAATATCGCTGATGTAAGTCATAGTGTGTTATGATGATCTAGAAGTGTCTATTCGTCGACATTCACAACCAAGTTGGACTCTGTGCATCCACCATATAGAAAATTTTGGGTAAAGATCTTGGTCTACATTCATACAAGATCCAACTGGTTCAATAACTAAAGTCGCTTGACCATAATAAACGTCGTTTATTTGCTGATTGGGCCCTAGAACAGCTGGAACTTGATCCACATTTTATGGTTAAATTTTGTTTAGTGATAAAGCTTATTTCTGGTTGAAAATTACCGATATGGAATGGAAACAATCCTAGAGAAGTTCTGCAGGTTCCATTGCATCGTGAAAAATGCACTGTATGGTGTGCTTTACACGCTGGAGGCATCATCGGTCCATACTTCAATGGTGATCGTTGCAGATTTATTATCAATGAATATTTGTTTCAAAATTTGAATGGTAATTACCCAGAAGTGTTTTGGTTCGAACAAGATGGTGCTACACCACATGCTGCTAGCGTAACAATTTATTGAAAGAGAGATTTGGCGATAACATTATTTCGTGAAATGATCCAATTAATTGGCCTCCAAGATCATGCGACATAACTCCACTGGATTATTTTCTTTGAGGTTATGTCAAGTCATTGGTTTATGCTGATAAACTAGAAACAATAGACGCTTTGGAAGCCAACATAACTCGGTTTATGGATGAAATAAGGTCTGAATTACTCGAAAAAGTGGTCCAAAATTGGTCTGGTCGAATGCGGTTATCTTTTAAATAAAAAATAAATTTGGCTTCAATCTTAATTTAAATGTGTTTTATTTCAATTTATTTTCACTCTTAAAAAACATCCGATATATTGAATGGCCAATAAACAACAAAAATAAAAGAGGCTCTTCAACTGAAGTATAAATTAATATAGAATATATGACACACACTCATGTGGATATCAGTTAATTTCATACAGTACAATTTCTTTACACATATTAAATTTTCGATTAATTCCATTCTTGCAGTTATTCCGTAACCCCGCATTTGAACTTTATGAGGTTGATTTAGTCAACGCATAAATATTTATGGTCATCTAAATCAAGTAACGTATAACAAAATAGGGTTTTTCAATACTTCATACCTTGCTTTAAACGCAAGGAATGTGAGAGTGTTCAGGAACTTGATATGTGAACGTTGTTTTGTTACTCTGTAGTGAATTTTATCAATTTCGTTGCATTGTTGAAGCGTGTATCGTTCCATTTTTAATAGTGGCGTAGTTTTTACTTTGTTAATTGTCGAAAGATGACAGATTCAAATAGGATAGCTGCCCAAATTTATTGCTATTCAAAATTTATTATTGGAAAATCCTTTAGATTACAGCGTCTCAATAACGTTCCCGTACAGAGGTCGCTGTGGTTTGCTTTGCGTAGACATTGTTATTGTAGAGAGCAGGATGTATTTTATGAATCGTGGTCTCGATAACGACGCATAATAACGTTTCTGATTAATATCAGCGCCGTCCCCCTTCGCCGGGATAGTTCCTGCCGATATCAGACGGGGTCGTTTAAATGCAACGCTTATCGGAAATTCGATTAATTTCTCTTATCTGTTGCATATGAGAAAAGCTTAGGGAGCCACATGGTTAATTTGAATATTGGCTCCTTTTCGTGTTGCACCGGACGGACTTCGAAATATGTACAAATAAACTGATCGTGGAAAGTTTGGGACATTGATGTTTCCTGAAGATGCATATTTCCAGTATCATTTTAGAATTTTTGTTCAATTACATACATTTATAACGATTACAGAAACGTCTTCTGGTTCGTCGTAAGGCAAGTTTTCATTCGGTTCAATCATTTTTATCCATGTGTGTCAGAAATTTTTATTTCAATGCTTAACGTCGGTCTGTATTTCGTTTTCAAGCAGATCAAACGGTTCTACGAAATTAAAAATGGAATTTTTATTATCCGAGGACAATCTGTTTGTATTCTGCAGGATGATGGTACACAAGTATAGGGTGTTTTTTTTAGAGTGATAGAACTTAAAATTGAAATAAAACACATTTAAATTAAGACTGAAGACAATTTTTTTTTATTTGAAAGAAAATTTTATGACATTTATGTTTTAAAAATAATTTCCGGTATATGTCCGCCATGACTAGCTCTGAGGAACATTTTGGAGATTTCGAGCAATTCAGGCTCTTTTTTCATCCATAAAACGAGGCGTCTATTGTTTCAGGTTCATCAGCATAAACCAATGACTTGACATAAACCCAAAGAAAATAATCCAGTGGATACTAAATTGTTTCAGCCGTTACTATTTGGTAGTTGACTATAATTGAAACAAATTGTAGAAATTACTATGCTTTACTACCAAAAAATATATATTACACGTTTTCTCGAGTTTCGGGAAATGA
The DNA here is from genome assembly GCA_034642435.1 of Megalocaria dilatata. Lineage (NCBI taxonomy): Eukaryota > Metazoa > Arthropoda > Insecta > Coleoptera > Coccinellidae > Megalocaria > Megalocaria dilatata. The sequence continues at coordinate 8,344,468 of CM067855.1, read as the reverse complement.
ATTATCCCATCATCAGACAACTGAAGACCTAACAGTGGTACAGAGCTATTTGAACAAAAGTGATACATATTTTGAATATTTCAACAGATTCTTGGTAACACCTTATAGTGGTACAGAGGTTTACAATCGGAACGTGATAAAAAACCGGATTAAAAAAGAGGGGCCTTCTAACAGATATCGGAATGTCGGCAATCGACAAAGAAGGTTGTTAAACAGATGGTACCCATTTAAATATCTCAAATAATTTGTGGGGTTACGTAGCTCCGTACAGTCATTCATTATTTTTATATTATTTTGTGGTATATCTCAAATATTAGGATTTACCAAGCTCCATACAGTCATTCATTATTTTTTACAGTATTTTCATTGTGAACGAATTTGAAAATTTCAATAATCAAGTTTCTTTTCTTTTGAATCTACATGTAAAATTTTCTTAAGATTTTCTTTTGTCGAAAGGAATTACTGTTTTCTGAAGAATGAGTGGCAAAAGTTGAATTTTTGTTTACTTTTCATTAAATTCATTTTATGTTCGTTGAGAAAGGTTTTTAACAGATGTTACTTTTTAAATATCTCAAATATTTTCGATTTACACAGCTCCGTACAGTCATTCATTATTTTTACATTATTGTTATTGTGAAGTTATTTGAAAATTTCAACAAATTCTAGATAATCGAGTTTCTTCGCTTTTGATTCTACATGTAAAATTTTTAGATTATCTATTGTGGGGAAGGAATGACCGTTTTCTAGACAATGAGTGGCAAAAGTAGAATTTTGTTTATTTTTCATGATTTTTAAAGAAAAAATGGTTCCTCAATATTAGTTATAATAAATAAGACCCTGCAAGACCACAAAATACCTGATGAATGGAGAATGAATGTCCTGTTTGTCCTATATATTTATTACTGCACGTAGAACAAAATAACCCATAAACTCCTGATTTGTGTATGTTTGGAGTAGGGTCCTTTGCGTTAAATAATACCGATGATAATTTGTTTTGAGTTTTGAAGGCAATATTGACATCTGATTTTCAAAAACTCTTGGCCACTTTTTGACTTATGCTACCAAAGTACGACAGAGAAATGAATTTTTTATTTTCTTCGATTTTTATGATGGGATAAATTTGGCTTATAGCTATTTTAGATAGTTTCTGTCGAATTAGATTATCTATTATATTGGGGTTGAATATGTTATAGATAATCTAATTCAAAAGAAAAGAAACTTGATTATTGAAATTTTCAAATTCGTTCACAATAAAAATAATGTAAAAAATAATGAATGACTGTATGGAGCTTTTTTAATCCAAATATTTGAGATATTCAACAAAATAATGTAAAAATAATGAATGACGGAGCTATGTAACCCCAAAAATTATTCGAGATATTTAAATGGGTACCATCTGTTTAACAACCTTCTTTGTCGATTGCCGACATTCCGATATCTGTTAGAAGGCCCCTCTTTTTTAACCCGGTTTTTTATCACGTTCCGATTGTTAACCTCTGTACCACTATTAGGTGTTACCGAGAATCTGATGAAATATTCAAAATATTTATCACTTTTGTTCAAATACCTCTGTACCACTGTTAGGTCTTCAGTTGTCTGATGATGAGATAGTTCATTTCTTGAAACTCGAGTCACAAGAAAATGTGTAATATATATTTTTTGGTAGTAAAACATAGTAATTTCAACAATTTGTTTTAATCCAGTGAAGTTATGTCAAATGATCTTGGAGGCCAATTAATTGGAGCTTTTCTCGAAATAATGTTATCGCCAAATCTTTCTTTCAATAAATCTATTGTTACGGTAGCAGCATGAGGTATAGCATCATCTTGTTGGAACCAAAACACTTCTGGGTCGATATCATTCAAATTTTGAAACAAATATTCATCGATCATCTCCTGCAACGAGCACCATTCATTGTAACATAAGCTCCAGCATCGTGTTTAAAGAAATATGGACCGATGGTGCCTTCAGCATGTAAAGCACACCATACAGTGCATTTCTCAGGATGCAATGGAACCTTCAGAGCTTCTTGAGGATTGTTTTCACTCTATATACGGCAATTTTGCTAGTTTACATAGCCGTTTAACCAGAAACGAGCTTCATCACTAAACACAATTTTACGTTAAAAAAGTGGATCAACTTCAAGCTGTTCTAGGGTCTAATCAGCAAACAAACAACGATAGACCAAGATCTTTACGAAAAACTTTTCATGCGGTAGATGCACAGAGTCCAATTTGTTGTAAACGTCGACGAATAGACAAATCTGAACCATCACTAATACTATGACTTATTGCAGCGATATTTTCTTCTGTACGTACAGTTCTTTGTCTTGTTGTTGTTGCATCGATAGTCCTACGAATAATCTCTGATGGACGATTATGCAAACCATAAATTTAACGAAGTGCTCTTTAAGTTTGGCGAATAGAATACTGATTTTGAAAATAAATTTCAACAATTTGTAAACGTTGTTGAGGCGTGAGTCTTTCCATGATAATTTGTCGATGCTTACTGAACAGAAATCTCAAAACAACATGGCTTCTACCTTCTGTGAAATCACAGTTATCCCTGTCGAAAGTTTTATCACTCTAATAAAAACACCAAATATCTTTTGAGATATCTCTATTCTAATGCCGTGGCCACCATTTGGCTTGTATCGTTCACCATTGTTAATGGCATACCTTTCTCTTCACAACGAAATAAACTTCCATTGATTCCTCCTCAAATATACTCATTTTCTCAATATCAAAATGAAACCTTTTATTGGGAAACCCTTCACAAAACAGAATAATTCATATACAAACAAAATATTCACAATCTTAATTAAAACCTCTACTATCTTTCTCGAAGCATTCATTGCATCACTGTCATGATTCTAATTCAAGAAGTGGAAATAGAGAACATTTCCTACCGAGCCATCTTACGTTTCCTCACAATTTCCCCCTTACAGTAACCGTATTACCTAACCGAGATTGCGAACGTCAGATACCCCTCAATTTTCCGTCGCTGCATGTCGTTGAACTCCGGTGGGTCACCATCCGTGTCAGACGTCGGTGTCGAAATTTCAAAATTATCCGATGAAAAATGTTGAAGACCATGCGATTCTTCTGTTCTGAACGAGTGTCCCAGATTTCGTTAAGTTCCGGAAAGGATTTCAAGTCGCTGAACTCGGAATGAAGCTTCTTGCGTAGTAAATCTTGCGGATATGAACTTTCTTCAGTATGTTGCCGAGTAATACTGTATGCAGGGTGGTCCAACGAAAACTCAACACCTCGATTTTCCGACTTTAATATGAAAATGTGGAAAATCGCTCGGACCCGTCAATTTCTGATTTAAGGGTGAACAACTTTTCCGCTTTTTTCATCCCCGTAACTTCAACCCCCTAACGGGGGCGAGCACAACCCGTTGATTTTGAATAGGGATGAGGGGTGTTGCGATAACTAACTTTGAAGATCGTATCGAGTACTATCTGGCCCTAAAATTTCGCAACTGGCCGCCAAATTCGACGTACTGGTTCAGTCGGAAACAAAAAGAGGGTGCATGAAAGAGACGAAGCGAGGAAGGGTTGTCTTAGGTCTTGTAGCAATCGATTCGACCTTGAGTACTAGAAAATTGTGCGATGTATCTGGTGTTTCACGCACAACAATCCTGAGAATCCTGAAACAACATAAATTCCACCCTTATAAGATACGATTGGTTGAAGAACTGAATGACGATGATCCCGATCGCCGAATTCAGTTCTGTGAAGTGATCATTGAAATGATTAACGGTAATCAAAACTGCATGTTGGATATCTGCTTTTCGGAAGAGTGTTCATTTTACCTTAACGGCATTGTAAACCGGCAAAACTGTCGGTATTGGTCAGATGAAAATCCAGAATTATTTCGTGAGGTGCATACAAATTGAATGTTTGGGCGGGTAATTATGGAAATCACATAATCAGCCCTTTTTATACCCGATAATATCACTGGCCCTATTTATTCAGATCTATTGCAGAACGCTGTTTATCCAGTCGTCGTGCAAGTATTGGAGATTGCAGACGACCATCGAACGATCATTTTCCAACAAGATGGCGCAACATCTCATTTCGTTCAACAGGTGCGTCAATTCTTAGATTAAAATGATCCTCACGCCTGGATTGGAAGAAGGGGACATATTTAGTGGCCACCCAGATCACCTGATCTGGCTCCACTGGACTTTTTCTATGGGGTCACCTGAAATCCAAGATTTACGCTAGCCAGCCTCAGTCACTGGTTGATTTCCGAACTCGGATCATTAATAAATGCCGCCAAATTACACCAGATATCTTGAGGAATGTACGCGAACGTTTTCAGCAAAACTTACATTACTGCAATCACAAAAATTAGTACTCTTCCACTATTTCACCTGTCATTTTGTTATCGATGGAAATTTTGGAACGAAATTTCAGGATCAGATAGTACTCGATAAGATCTTCAAAATGAGGTATCGCAACACCCCTCATCCCTATTCAAAATCAAGGGGTTGTACTCACACCCGTTAGGGGGTTGCAGTTACGGGGATACTAAGAGCGGAAAATTTGTTCCTCCTCGAACAGAAATTGACGGGTCGGAGCGATTTTCCACATTTTCATTTCAAAGCCGGAAAATCCAGGTGTTAAATTTTCGTTTAACCACACTGTATAATTAGTAGTCAAAACTTTCCTTTCATATGGAACACATAAATTCTTAATGTTAGTTCAGTAAAATCGTATAAAAATTCCTCACTGATCCATTACAAACTAGTTCGTTTCATCTTGATATCGCATATATTTTGAGCAACAATCTGCATTTTTCTCTCATAGCAAGTTTGTCATTTCCCTAACCTCAAAATCACATTGACATAGCTTAAAACCATTCTTTATCTTCCAGCGAAGCGAATTCGATTCTAATTAGATCAACCTTGTGTATCATGTCATTAATATTATAAAAACACAAATGAATGTTGCAAAAAGTGAATTATTCAGAAATTTGCGGCGATAGATTCAGAACTGTTGTAAAATGTCAATAATTCAACTGAAATAATTGATTGATTGATTGCTCTCGTCTTACATCATCGAGTCGAAAAAACTGAAAGGGTAAGATCTAAAGCAAAAAATAGAGATTTCATTGTATCCACTCAGAATCCGATGGAATGCCAATTATAAATAATAATAGGTTAATTTACATCGACCTTGAGGAAAAGATTTTATAATTCACTTATAGAGGGTCTTTCAACGATATGTTCCATTTTGAAGTGTGACAAAACCTTGTTATATGCTATAAGCCTTGCAGTCTGAATGATAGACTCTTTGGTTAGTAGTGAACCACCAAATGGTAAAAATCAAGTATTCTGTCTATTTGATCATTCAATAAAATTCAAATTTGGAAACAAATAATCATTGATCATCGATCTGTAACGAGCACCATTCACTGAAACATTAGCTCCAGTATCGTTTTTAAAGAAATATGGACCGATGATGCCTCCAGCGTGTAAAGCACACCATACAGTGCATTCTTCAGGATGCAATGGAACCTGCAGAACTTCTTGAGGATTGTTTTCACTCCATATACGGCAAATTTGCTTGTTTACATAGCCGTTCAACCAGAAATGAGCTTCATCACTAAACACAATTTTACGATAATAAAGTGGATCAAATTCAGGCTGTTCTAGGACCCAATCAGCAAACAAACGCTTATTATGGTCAAGTGGCTTTAGTTCTTGAACCAGTTGGATCTTGTGTGGGTGTAGACCAAGATCTTCTTGCAAAATTTTTCATGTGGTTGATGCACAGAGTCCAACTTGTTGTGACACATCTGGATCCTCATTATCACTATGACTTACAGCAGCCATATTTTCTTCTGTACGTACAGTTCTTTGTCTTGTTGTTGTTGTTGAATTGAGTACAGAAATGTTGTCCGAAATCTATCGATAGTCCTACGAATAATCTCTGATGGACGATTATGCAAAACATAAATTCAACGAAGTGCTCTTCAAGTTTGGCGAATAGAACACTGATTTTGAAAATAAATTTCAACAATTTGTAAACGTTGTTGCGGCGTGAGTCTTTCCATGATAATTTGTTAATGCTTACTGAACAGAAATGTCAAAACAACATGGCTTTTATCTTGTGTCAAATCACAGTTATCCCTTTCGAAAGTTCTATCACTCTAAAAAAAACACATTTTTTTTTTTTTACTTTTTTCATGAATCCCTGTTATTTCTATGGCGCCATCTTGAGAGGGCATGTGTATATGTAGGACATTGTTCATTCCAAACGGTTACGAGAACATGAAAAGTGTTATATTAATAATAAACCAAATTCAACTTATACCAACCCTTTGTTAGAGACTGGACATAATTTTAATAGGAACTATGAAATATTACATATCGAAAACAAAAGTTATAATCTAAATCTTTTAGAGAAATCTGTTTAGAGATCAATATATATATATATATATATAAGAATGTAATCAACTCTTATTTTTATGATTGAAGAAATAGACGATTTGATGTCATGATTCTGGAAGATTTTGTTTTCTTTAGTTTAAAATATAACAGAATAACATACACAAAATAAAATACCACATAATAACATAATAACATAACAAAATAACATACAGAGAAATAAAAAGAAATAAATAAAAAAACAGGTTACTAACCTGGAATAAATCCAAAACAATGCTATTTCTTCGGTTTTTTCAATTCACATTTCTAACAACCAACTAAATGAACATGTGACACTTTTTAGGTTAAGATCTTAGACATAGAACATAGATCATGGAACAAAGAACATAGAAGTTACAAATTTGTTTTCCCTAAAAATAACAGTTTTATTTTTACATATATATAATTGAAGGCAAATTTTATTGAATGATCAAATAGATTCAAACAGATCCCTCCTACTTAAGATTTTTCATTGATTGTAAACCCCTTTTTGCCACCCCTCTATTTTTTGTATCAGAGCTGTGTATTTTAGGTAATGTTTTGCATGTTTTAATACTCACCTGATGTTAATATTTAAATTTGTTTTTTTGTATTATTTGGAGTACAAATGAGTTTCCGCCGTACGGAACCCAATTTCCATGTTTATGAATCATTCCTTATGATTTTAAACGATGTGAGACTGCTTGCTTAGTGACTCCTAATGTTAGAGCAAGTTCTTTTTGTGTTTGAGATGAATCTTCCTCCAATAATTCCTCCAATTCTGCATCCTCGTAAATTTTTGGCCTGCCACTGCGATTTTTGTCTTCTACGTCGAAATCACCGTTTTTAAACTTTTGAAACCACTCTCGACACGTTCTCTCACTCAAAGCACCCTCACCATATGCTTCTACGAGCAATTGATGCGCTTCAGCAGCAGATTTCTTTAAATTAAAGAAGTAAACTAATATTTCCCGCAAATGACGCTTACTTGGCTCAAATTTTGCATTTTCAACTTATAAAAATTATATATTACCAATATAAAATCAGTGATATTAATAGGTTATGTTGTTCTTGAATGTCTAAACTGTTTTTTAAGCCAGTTATGATCTTCGAAAGGTAACCGAAACTCCGTGCCGCGCCATCTACAATAAAACGGTGGAAACTAATTTGTACTCCTAGTATAACGATAATATAACGAATTATAATCTCCGCAAATGTTGCACAATTTAATTAACACATTTTTCAAACTTGTCAATACCAGTTAATTAAGTATTGAATATCTGTCTCCCTTAATGCTATCAACAGCTGTCGCCACCATTCTGGTACAGCTGTCATATCGATAATTATGACACTTACATATTATTTCTATTTCAGATTGATGTGAGGGATATTCCTGGGCTTGTTGTGATCGGTAAACTGCCAGAATTACACTTGTACCGCGTTGAGAGACTTAATCCAATAGATCATTCTCATATTTTGTTGAGACCGACGGCTGTTCCAATTCCTCGCAACACAGTGGAAAGGGTGGGGGGAGAACCGGTGAAGAAGGTAAATCCTTACGCAGGCATACCTGTACTACCTAAGGCGTTGATCCGTCTTGCTAGTTTATCCTCAAATTTTGCGACGACTTGGCTATCAGCGATGAGACTGGCTAAGGTAAGGGACATTTTCACATATAAATTCATATACACAGATGCTCAAAAGTCTTGCCCCCCTGAGGTTTCTCAAGAAATGAACAGTCTATATTCTGGAAATGAGATGAATATTTTCCTCTATTTCAACTGTAATATATTTCAGATACTGTATTGTTTGAATCGTTACTATTTGGTAGTTGATCATAATTAAAACAAATTGTAGAAATCACTATGTTTTACTACCAATCAAAAGATATGTTACACATTTTCTTGTGACTCGAGTTTCGAGAAATGAACTATCCCATGATCAGACAACTGAAGACCTCACAGTGGTACAGAGGTAGTTGAACAAAAGTGATAAATATTTTGAATATTTCGATATATTCTAGGTAACACCTAATAGTGGTGCAGAGGTTTACAAGCGGAACGTGATAAAAAACCGGGTTAGAAAAGAGGGGCCTTCTAACAGATATCGGAATGTCGGCAATCGACAAAGAATGTTGTTAAACAAATGGTACCCATTCAAATATCCCAAATTATTTTTGGGGTTACATAGCTCCATACAGACATTCTTTATTTTCACATTATTTTGTTCTATATCTCGAATATTTGGATTTACATAGCTCCGTGCAGCCATTCATTATTTTTTACATTATTTTTATTGTGAGCGAATTTGAGAATTTCAATAATCCAGTTTCTTTCCTTTTGAATCTACATGTGAAATTTTCTTAAGATTTTCTTTTGTCGAAAGGAATTACTGTGGCAAAAGTGGAATTTTTGTTTACTTTTCATTAAATTCGTTTCATGTTCGTTGAAAAAGTTTTTAAACAGATGTATAATAATTTTTTGAATATCTCAAATATTTTCGATTTACATAGCTCCGTACAGTCTTTCATTATTATTACATTATAGTTATTGTGAACTAATTTGGAAATTTCAACAGATTCTAGATAATCGAGTTTCTTCCCTTTTGATTCTACATGTAAAATTTTAAGATTATCTATTGTGGGAAAGGAATGACCGTTTTCGACAATGAGTGGCAAAAGTATAATTTTGTTTATTTTTCATGATTTTCAAAGAAAAAATGGTTCCTTAATTAATATTACGGAACCATTTTTCTAACTAATTTTCTAACTAATTCTAACTAATATTAGAAGTGGGAGAAAACGATTGTTAATTAACAAATGCGTTTTTAAGCAATAAAAAAATTTTTTTAAGGAAAAATTTTTTTTAAATCATTATTTTCATCAAGGATTGATATTCCTTTAAAAAACTTCCAATTATTTTATAAACAACGCATTTGTTTATAATAATTTTTCAAACAATAAGAGATAAAAATTAAAAAAATATATTTCTATGTAGCTTCGTACAACATAAAAACGGACCATTAATAATATTTTGAAAAAAAAAAAATTTTCGATAATTAATCTAAGTTTTTTATTTTGCAACAACGAAAATTGTTAATAAAAAACTGAAAAATGAACATTTTAAAATTTTTCCAACGGGGATCTATTCTGAAGTCTTCCAAAAATTGCTCCAAGAGAGGAAAAAAATCTCAAGTTAATAGTTTAACAATTATCACATTTGCAGAAAAAAAATATTAATTAACTATGGCATCACTAATTGAAAAATTGAGATGAAATTTTTTTTTTGGCGGATTATTGTTCATTCATCTATCCAGTATGCCCCTGAATTTTTTCATTTATCAAATTTCATATTTAATCTGTTAAGATGATTTTTATTGATAAAGTGTCCAAAGTAGGCGTGGCTTACGAAAGCCAGAGTACCCGTTTTCGGCCGTAATATTAATAATTTTCCCAGAGGGATGAAACTCTGGGAAAATTATTAATATTGGGACTATAATTCCTGAAGACGACCCTTTTGTTAGGAAATTTCCTCCTCTTTTTGAATCTTTTTTTTATTTCAAAAATCTATATTAGTTTTTGAGATATTTACAAAAAACTAAACCCTTTTTTTTAGTTAATTGTTAATAACTTTTGCAATTATTGCAAGCGGAACTTAATTTTTTTCAAAAATCATCTAGATGCCATTCCGAATCGAACGACACCTTGATCATAATTTTCGGAGACTGCTGAAAAAAGTTGACCCAAAAGGCACTTGTTGACTAGACTTAAAGTGATTGTTATCTCTTCTGTATATAGCAGTGTGGTGAACAATGCTAATACGCGTACGGGCACCAACAACCGACAAGAATTTAATCTTGTGCCACCTGATGGGGCATGGCGTTTAATCAACCATGTACCCACGGCCGCCACGAACTCTTTGCCTTGCTGCCTTCACCGCAACTTTTTTATTAACAGCGAAAATAATATATCGGTGCTACTGTTGGGTCGGGCAGTGTCTAGTTTCTTGAAGATGGTCATAAATCAATCAGCCAAGGAAGGAGGCCGCCTTATCAGTCCCGGCGGCGGATTTTAATTTTTATTCCCGTCCAACTTTTCTGATACGAGAAACGGGTTCGGCCAGATACACGATAAGGATTGAGCTTCTGAATAGGCTAAAAGGAGAAGGGAAGATTAGGAGTGTAATACCAGACTCTGAGCTGGCTTGACTGATGACTGAATCTAAAATACAGGAAAGTGTCCTAATTTTTGAAACTTTTTTGATTTCAAATTTTTCGGCAGTAAACTTCATTCTCGATCATTTCTCTTTACTTTACATTTGGATTTAACCTAATGAAAGCACAACATAGAAACTAAAATATTTATTTCTTTCCCTTCTTCTTCTTCCTTCTTCCCCGTTTGTTAGGCTCATAGCCTGTTTTCTACAACTCAATCATTCATCTCGTTAGATGTTGAGATCCAGGATTTCCGCCACCTTTTAGGTGGTCGACCTATAGGCCCCCTGGTTTCCGGAATACCATCCCGTGCGATTCTCGCTATTCTATCATGAGCCATTCTTCCCACATGTTCGTTCCAAGCTCTTCTACGTGTCCGTCCCCATCTCACTATGTCGCTCGCTCCGTGTTCCCCGCGTATTGTCGAATTACGAATACGATCTCTCAGTGTACATCCCGATATTCTTCGGAGTACTCTCATTTCGGCAGTTCTAAGAATTGACTTTGTTTTGCTATTATCCGCTTTCGTCTCAATGGCGTACGTCATGATCGGTCGAATACAGGTCTTGTATGTTCTTAATTTTGCTTCCTTGCTCATGTATTTGTTATTCCATATCACATCCGACAAGCTTCCTGAAATTCTATTCGCCTTGTTTACTTGGCTTCTCACTTCTCTTGTTCTATCTTGATTTGCACATATCTCGATTCCCAGGTAGTTAACGACCATGACCTGCTCTATTGGTTTATTTTCCACTACTAGCTTGCATCTTACGGGCTCTTTGCTTATTACGGTAGTCTTGGATTTTTCAATGCAAATTTTCATGTTAAATTGCGTACTTATGGTATGGAATGCGTACAAGAGTCTTTGTAGGTCGTCTTCATTTTCGGATATTATAACGGCGTCATCAGCATAGCATATTATCTTGATCTCCCCCATATTTACTCTGTATCCTGGTGCTGATTCTTTGACGTATTCTATTATTTGATCTATTACCAAATTGAAGAGTACTGGACTTAGAGAGTCCCCCTGTCTTATCCCTGACGCTATCGGTACCTCCCGGGTTAGTTTACCGTTCACTGATATTTGTGTTGTTGTGTTGGAGTTTAGTTCTTTAATAACACGTATTATGTTATTTGGTATACCTTTCTTTTTCATTATTTGTAGGACATCATTCAGTCTCACTCTATCGAAGGCTTTAGTAAGGTCAATAAAACACATGTATGCTGGTTTAGCATATTCGATAGATTTCTCCACTATCTGCCTAATGATGTACTACTCTGTCAAAAAAGTACCAATCACAATCGTAGCTCGGTGAGAAGGCGCGTTATCGTCATGCAAAATCTATGAGTTGTTCGCCCACAAATTAGGCCGCTTCTTACGGATACCTTCACGCAAACGTTTCATAACGCCTAGGTAATACTCCTTGTTTACCGTCTGACCCTCTGGAACGAATTCGTAGTGCACCACGCCACGGATATCGAAGAAAACAATGAGCATCACCTTCATTTTCGAGCGGCTTTGGCGTGGTTTTTTCGGTTTCGGCTCATTTTTGCCACCCATTCCGATGATTGCTGGCTTGTTTGCATATCGTACTCGTAGACCCAGGTCTCATCACCAGTTATAATGCGTTCCATGAATGTACAATCGGAATTACAGCGATCCAGCATGTCTGAAGCAACCTGTTCGCGATGACGTTTTTGAAGAAAATTCAGGTCTTTCGGTACGAGTCGTGCGGCCACCTTTCTCATGCCCAAAATATCAATCAAAATCGTACGTGCGGACTCGTAGGATATCTTAAGATCATGTGCTATCTCTCTCAAGCTGGTACGACGGTTTTCCAGCACCCTTTCCTTAATTTTATCGAGGTTATCTTCGATCGAAGCCGTCCACTTCACGACCGTCCTTGAAGGCTCTGTACCACTGATATGCATGAGTTTTCGATAGAGCATTATCACCAAAGGCCTTTTGCAACATTTTCAATGCATCGGCACACGAAAATTCATTTGCAACACAAAACTTTTAATAAATTCTTTGCTCAACGTAATCACCCATAGTAAAAATCGGCACGCACTCTGACATCGACTGACTTAATCAGCTGTTGCAAACACACTAGTTGACAGATCCCGCTCAAGCTTGGCACAGTAATTAAGCACAGTGGTACCAACTTAGGAAAAAAATATTTTACCTGCCTCTTTGTCCCGCCAGATTTAAATCGATAATTCCCAGTACTTTCTTGACAGAATGTATGATTGCATTGATTATGAGAATAAAGTTTATGTTATGATAAAGAAAAATCCAAATTCATAAACTGGATAAACCTTCATGGTATTTCAGTAATTGAGCTTGATCTAATGATTATGCTTCATCAGCATCTCATGCAAGTTATATCTTCCTTTCAGCGTAAAACTCGAAAAGAAAAAGACTGCTTCCTATCGACATTCATCTCACGCACCCGATTAATCGCATCCGTTGGATTTCTTCCTCGTAATTAGCGAAAAGAAGAATCCGATTAAGTGTTACCATAACCGACCACTTCTGGCAGTTACAAGGTCGACAAAATGTGGGACTACGGTTACATAATTGTTTAATTATACTGTTTCACACGTGTGTAAATTGTCAGATTCTCTGTTCGACGTACTTGAAAAACCCACTCTGAATCATTGTACGATCGGCTTTGAGTCAGTGTAATTAATCTAATTGAATTAAGCATATGATTGATGAATTAATAGATAATAACACTTTCGAGGCACTCCTAGGAACAGTAGTACAAGGGAATTAAATTCATTTGAATACAACAAAGTCAGGAAAATTTATTACTGTTGTCACAAGCGAAGATAATGTTGGTTTTTGGAATGGGCACTTAAAATAGCCGGAATATTTTTGATGACAATTTATAAGTAACGCAACTCGTTTAGACTCGGCGAACATAAATTTTGCCACTTTAAAATTTCAGGAATTAAGTCATTATCGTAATGATGTTATGTTTTTTTCGTGAAATTTTCACAGGTGTATCGAATTGATGGATGGATATAAAACATTTGAAGATGTATAGTTTGAAAGTTTACTTCGAAGGATTTTTTGAAATATTACAGATAATAGCTGGATCGATTCTCCGAAACCTCTACAAACTCAATCTAAAAGATCTCTTGAAAACTTTCTGAAATAAAACTGCATAAAATGTCTAATGACCAGTTTCATAAACAACATCAAAAGGCTCCTTTATGATAAAGTCCCTTTATGAAAAAGGATCCTTCAAATAGGACTAATGCGACGTATCAGTTTCATAAACGCACATTTACCGTCCTTTACTGAAAGCTTCCTTTAATGGTCATATGTTGGCTATCATGGAAATTGTGAGTTATGCATCGGAACTTGTAAAAGAAAAAGAAAAGAAGCATAAATCAGTATCTGCATAAACATGGTTATGTGTAAAAGACAATATATCGGAATTTATATCATTATTACGTGAAAATTGCTATATTTTTGTAAACGTGAGTTATTTGAGTGAATATGGAAGAGATGAGAAAAAAGTATTACTTTTAAACCTGAGGAATTACTTCTCTTGATTTAAAAAGAGAATTTTAATGATATAGAATGAAGTCTGGTAGAGAATAGCAACTGCTTTCAATGCAACAGTTCTCCATTGGAGAAATGGGGACCAGCTCAAATCCAAATATGACAATATAACAACTAAAACTAGAAGGTGGTAGCTGCTAAACGCAGTCATATTAAAGTGACTGGTGGTGGGGCACCATTGGAATTGAAGGAGCCAATTCCCAAACAGTTGAGCCCTACTGTTACGAACCCACTTACCGAAGCGAAGATGTAATATAAAAAAAGCTCTAGTAGAAGCTCAGATAGTGGCTATCAAGGATGACAATAGAAGAAAAGAAGATGAGTATTCGAAGTTTAAAATATTATTAGATTTGCAAATTATGGAGATGAAGAGAAAATTCAATAATAATACTTAAATCCTCTTTTTAGTTTGAATGTGCTTCCTGGAAAAAGTGGTATTAGAATTCTATCAGCATTGCTGCAGACTATGAAATCCCCTCAAATTTGATTTAAAAACAGAAATTTCAATAACTCATAATATAACATAAATATAGGTTAATACTTGATAGAAAAAATAAAAAATTATTACAATATTTTAATATTACCTTCCACATATTTAATTTCAAAAAATTGTAGTTAATAATTATAACTTCAGGAATTAAATTAAATTAATATCATATAAGTACCACTTATATCAAACGACATATAAAATAAACATTCATTATAAGACATCCATATGATATAACAAAATCCAATAAACAAAAATTGTTAACCAAAATCCTATAAATTAAATATTTTGAGTAGACAAAATTTTGTTTCTGCTGATCAATCTTAAGAAAACAAATATCTTCAAAAAATGTCTAACATAATCTTAAGAATTTCATCATAAAACTATCTTACTTAGAATATTCAATATTATTGGATATCTAACTAAGTTACTTTCTATAAAATCTCAAGATATGTAAAAACATTACTCAAAAACAAGTTTTAAGAGAGACTTTGCTTCGTCAGTACTCAATTAATTCATATTCGATAAAATATAACATTAACCAACAACAAATATTTACTCACCCTTCAACAATTCAGAAAACTTATGGTAAATGAATACTGAAAAATTTAAATGGAGTGTAATGTTAACTACAAATAAATAATTCTGTGTTTTACTCTTGATCTAAAAGATTGAAAGACAATTTAACGGCCTCTGTTATAGCACAAGGACTATCTGTATAAAGAATGTTAAGGAAACCAAATAATTATATAATATGAATAAAATAACATAAATAGAGTTTAATACTTGATAGAAGGTATATAAAATTATTCGAATATTTTAATATTAGCCTTTTGCAATTTGATTCCTGAAGTTACTAGCATTGAATATAATTTTTTGAAATTAAATATGTAGAAGGTTAATATTAAAATATTTAAATAATAATAATAACTCATAATATTTTTATTTCTTCATTCTCCTTTGAAATTTTTTCAGATGTTACCTAAAGTAAAACAATGAATCAGAAATGCAAACATAAAAACCTATGTAAATAAATAATTGTAAAATCTTCTAAAAATTATATGAAATCTTGTCATGTTTAAGACACAATTTGAATATGAAGAATAGTTTCACAAGCGACAAAAAAATTCATTTTCAATTATCATATAAATATAAATTATAAAGTGGCGAAATGTTCAGTTATAACTAACTATATAAGAAAAACAAATGTTAACTTCCGCTATTTTATTGATTTACACAACAATTGTTTCGTCATACCATGACTTTATCAGGTGAGTATTTAAACTGAGGTATACAATGCAAAACATAACCTTAAATACACATCTCTGGTACAAAAAATAGAGGGGTGGAAAGAGATGGTATACAATTAATGAAAAATATCAAGTAGGGGGGATCTATTTAAATCTATTCGATCATTCAATAAAATTTGTCTTTTATTATATCTATTGATTTCTAACAGATATAGTTTCTGACTTTTGTTTTCAATATGTAATATTTCATAATTCATATTAAAATGATGGCCAGTCTCTAACAAATGGTTGGCATAAGTTGAATTCGGTTTATTATTAATGTAACATTTTTCATGTTCTCGTATCCTTGTTTGGAATGAACGGCCTGTCTGTCCCATATATACACATGGGCAATCACTACATGTTATCTTGTAAACTCCTGATTTTTTGTTTTTAGGAATTATTATTATTATTATTATTATCCTGATACTCCTAGATCTTCTGTGAAGATCCCTCAGAAGCTTTTTCAGCTTGTACGAGTTAGGAGTTCAGTTGTGTTCTGTGTAGGCTTTGTTACTGCGATCTTGCGCCGTCTCTATTATTTTTTTTATTGTTTATTATTTTTTTTATTATTATTTTTTTATTATGTTTTAGTGAGCTGACATAGCGGAAGTTAACATTCGATTTTCTTATATTGAAGATAAATTTCCGTCAAGTAAAGACCGAGACAATCAAAAATTTAATAACTAACTGTCTCATTTGACGAGCTGAATTAAATTAAATACATACCTTAAGTAAAATCATATGAGAATTATATAAAATCTTGTCATGTTGAAGGCACAAATTGAATGTGAAGAATTGTTTCACAATGTGAAATTGTGTGACAATTATCACACAATAATATGAATTATGATACAATTATTTAAATATGAATTATAAATTAGCAAATATTCATTAATAATCGACTGGCTCACTTGACGAGCTGCATTAACATTAGTCCTCTTCTTCCTACACATCATGCAATCGTTCATTTGGAAATATTTCGTTCATATTTACAGCTATATTGTGCAATACAGCGGTAGCAACAATAATTGCCCTTATGGTCGTTAACTTTAACACTCATTCCTTTAGAAATTATTTCAAACAACGTTTCCAAACTCCATACTTTCTCTCCACCACATTTCTAGTTAGTATAATTGACTCATTATATAAATTTTCAGCTGCAGTAATAGCTTCGGGTAACTTTGTCATGAGATAAGCTGCAAACTATAACCACTATCACCTAGTAACAAATACGGTCCAAATTCACCACTCTCAAATTGTCCTTTCAAGACACTGTTATCAAAGATGGTTTGATCATGTGTTGAGCCAGGTCATCTAGCTACAATATTTCTGATTCTTAAGTCTGAATCACGCACGGTTTGAACGTTAAGGGCAAAATAATGTTGTCGAAATTGCCATGAAATCTCCTGTTTGTTATCAGTCATATTGCATAGACTTTCAATTACGGCAAATTATGCTCTGATTTAAGCATGATGAATGTTTTTTCTGCGTTGGTAACGTGAAAATATCGAGTATACATTTCTTTACTTGAATTAACTCGCAAAGGTATGTCTTGTGTGCGCATGTTTGCAATTTGGTTTTGTCATCAACAAAACCTCGTCGAGTTTGTTTGAGTATAGAATTGTTATACAGATGTATGTTACACTGTCTCGTTTTCTAAAACTTTCTATTACCATAGCTCATACTCATTATCAATGATTTTTGGTACCGATCAGCCGAATTAATTTATTTGAATATGAATAAGCTATTATAGTTATTAGCATTACGACAAATTATGGTCCGATTTGAGCATGAGGAAAGTTTTTCTGCGTTGGTAACGTGAAAATATCCAGAATACATTTCAAATTGAGCGGGTATTCAAGACACCTTATTTCACTTCATTAGACTGCTATCTATAAGATCTTTAAGAAAACAGGATAAAATATCAATATGACAGCGGAAATAATTCCATTTGAAATCTTTTCTCGTAATTATGGAATCTATCCTGAAGCGATATCTTATCAAACAGCACCGAATTCTTCATCCCTGCCATTTATCAATTCGAATAAAGTTATCGTGTCTGATTGAATTCCCCGTTTCGCTAATTACCGTAAGAATTCAACTGAGAGACGCGTTCTACGGCGTGCGTGACCTGAATTTTTAACGGCGTATATTTCTGCTGGTTTTGTTATCGCCCCAGTAAGTGAATTTCCCTTGGAGAAGATAAAAGACACTTCCTCGCTGGAGATTTCGGGTGTTCTTCTGACGTGCGGGCAGATTTTCAATGAGGGGAGTTGATATTTCCTGATAAACTTCATTTCCTTATTGAAGGTATACAAAGCAGGATTGGAAACCTTAGATTGCATCACTGCTGATGAAACAACTAGGCATTCTGAAGAGAACCGATGTTTCTATCCCTTTTCACGCTCGTTTTGCCCAAACTATACACTATCCTATTCTGTGCGAATGGAGGAACCGTTTGCAATTTATTGCCTCCAGGAAATGTGAAAAAACGGCTTGACAAAAAGTTTGAAGAAACTGACATAGATTGAGTTCGCTCATACATTAACAGTGGAATTAATTTCACTGATTTACCAGTTGATGACTCCATTCCCTTCGGCTTTTTTTGTATGAAAATGAAATGTTCCAAAGTTACTTGAACTTAGGCTTATATTTAGTATTTGATCATTTAGAATGAATTATTTCAATCCAATCTTTGAGGGTGAATAATCCATACAAATAATATTGTCCGAAGATAAGACAGGCCTTGGATGTTGAAAACTCAGAAATAAAAAAACAGGAACTGACTACTCAAAAGAGTCAGCATCCTACTGAATCGAAAATTGAATTCCAGATCTCTATCCCACGATATCAATATTTCAGCCAACATTGGATAGAGTATTGATATCTTTGCTGAGACTATTCACGTAGAAAATAGTGTCCCATTTATAAATTCTTTTCACCAGAAGAAATCACCATTCTTCCAGGCGATTCGTGAGCCCGATGGAAATCTGTCGTCCTAACAATACCTGAACCAGCTCCTCAGCAAACTAGCGGCACAATAGAACCTCAGATCTAGTTGCTTTAAAGATAAAGAGGTGAATAAAATTGAATCACTGACGTACCTGCGCGTAAGGTACCTCTTTCCAGAGACACAGGGATGGCTCCTAGTAATACAAAATCAGGCTATGCCAACTAGGGTGTGCCAGAAACATATTGTAAAGTTAGACATATCTTTCGACCGATGTCGCAAATATTTCTAGGCACCGGAAACTATAGAGCTTGTGACTTCGTCATGCCCTATTTTGGCCCCAAGAGACTACCTTGAGAGACATAATGTCATGGCAAAGATCTACTACCTCCAAAGGGTTCTAAAATAAAATCTGCTTCAGGAAGAAGTTTTGAATCATCTATATGTCTCAAAAACTCTACTACAGACTATATTGGGACAGATAGAAATGTGATACACAATAGGAGTGACATCCTACTCTTCGACACTCAAAAAGAAACTTGCATGTTTGCAGAATTCACAAATCCTAGTTGACGACAATATTCGATAGAGATTAGTTTTCTTGCCTTAGTTATGATTTGTACGGTAAAACTTACCACAAAAATACAAACGCTTTGCGTTTGGATCCTTATATCATCTCTTCTTCCCAGTAACAGGTCATTCATTCTGTGTACGAGTTTACTGCAAAGCTTTTATGTACGATGTCTGTTTTGACTGTTTCTGTTCAGTTGGAATATATCGGGTGTTTTTCTTAAAGTGATAGAAGGTAGAAGCCGTGTTGTTTTGACATTTCTGTTCCGTAAGCTTTGACAAATTATCATGGAAAGACTCGCGCTGCAACAACGTTCACAAATTGTTGGAATTTATTTTCAAAATCAGTGTTCTATTCGCCAAACCTATAGAGCACCTCGTGAAATTTATGGTCTACATGATCGTTCATCAGAGCAGCTTATTCGATAGATTTCGGACAAAATTTTCTCTACTCGGTGCAACAACAACAATAAGACAAGGAACTGTACGTACAGAAGAAAATATCGCTGCTGTAAGTCATAGTGTTAATGATGATCCAGATTTGTCTATTAGTCGACGTTCACAACAAGTTGAACTCTGTGCATCCACCACACGGAAAATTTTGCGTACAGATCTTGGTCTACACCCATACAAGATCCAACTGGTTCAAGAACTAAAGCCACTTGACCATAATAAGCGTCGTGGATTTGCTGGAGGCATCATCGGTCCATATTTTTTCAAAAACGATGCTGCAGCTAATGTTACAGTGAATGGTGCTCATTACAGATCGATGATGAATGATTATTTGTTTCAAAATTTGAGTGGTATCGACCCAGAAGTGTTTTGGTCCCAACAAGATGGTGCTTCACCTCATGCTGCTACCGTAACAATTGATTTATTGAAAAAAAGATTTGGCGGTAACACTATTTCAAGAAATGGTCCAAATAATTGGCCACCACGATCATTCGACATAACTCTACTGGATTTTTTTCTTTGGGGTTATGTCAAGTCATTGGTTTATGATGATAAACCAGATACAATAGACGCTTTGGAAGCCAATATAACTCGTGTTATTGATGAAATAAGACCTGAATTACTCGAAAAAGTGGTCCAAAATTGGTCTGGTCGAATGCAGTTTCTCAGAGCTAGTCATGGTGGACATATGCCGGAATTTATTTTTGAGGCATAAATGTCATAAAATTGTCTTTCAAATAAAAGAGAAATCTGGCTTCAATCTTAATTTAAGTGTGTTCTATTGCAATTTGAAGTTCTATCACTAAAAAAACTACCTGATACTTTAATTCATGATTTATTGGAAAAACTATTGAAAAATGATGAAGATGTATGTTACACTGTCTCGATTTTTAGAACTTTTTATTACCATAGCGCATACTCATTAATAATAATCTACATATGATAAAAAAAAAATGTAGAATTCTGTGTTTTGTCATTTCGGAGACTGATAAACCTGATTTTTCGCTATTTAAGAACTGCTTTCCCAAACAAACGGATAATGTTCTCTGCAATATTCAAGTTTCCATTCGAAAGTCACAGTGTTCACGGATCGGCCGGACGAAGTTACTTTTCACCTCGAAAATCACTGACATTTGTTTCAAACTTTAGCTTGCCAATCCCTAGAACAAGTGCTCAAAAATCATATATTTCCTTTCATTCATTTTTCAATGTTTCTTAATGTTACACTTTCCTGTGGAATTTATGATATTTTTCCGATTTTAAATTCATAGAATTTCTATTATATATTGGAGTCACCTTGTCCAAAGTTTATAAAGGATGTGATTATCGTATTGATTAATATTAATCATATATTACGATTTTCTTCAATATTTAATTATTGGAACTGCATGAACTAGTTTAGGACAATAACTATTAATCTCTGGTAGAGTATGGCATTTAATTATTGCACGTGCTACGCAACAGATGAAGGACATCAACGCTTCGAAATTTAGAATTGATATTATCAAATTTTTCCATATTAATCACAATCCTCCGAAAATTACCAATAACCTATGTGGAAACTCACCGAAAGTAATTTATGCGGTGAATCCACACCGAAATGGTTAGTTATACCTGTACGTACTCTATTTCGCGTTCCGATTTTAAATTAATGCAAATAGTGACTCATACTCTGTTGTTAGGTGATGTAATTTATGGTTTATTGTATTCTATTATCGAAATGCACTGAAATATCGGAGTACAGGTCATTTATCAAGGTAGGTATCATTCCTGTTAGCAGATAGCAACTATTAAATGATATGGAACTATTAAAGGATGATTTGAAGAAGAATGTATTGTGCCGTCTGTGTGTGTTGGTTTGCGATAAATCGAAAAATTACAAACAGACGGCACAATACATTCTTCTTCAAATCATCCTTTACCCTATAAATTAGCAGCATACAATAGTATGATGTATAGACTAGTTAATGTACCTATGTCACAAGAGAATTTTGAAATAGAATTGAATATAATACGACAAGTAACAGTAAATAATGGGTATAACCCATCAGTTATTGATCAACTATTGAATAAAATTAAGCTAAAACAATCTATGTCATTAGTTTATCCACATATCAGAAAAAATGAAACGAAATGTCAATATCTCATATAAAACAATAAATTCTTTAGGTAAATTAATAAAAAATAATAAAGATATGAACAATAAGAACAAGAGATCAGGAGTATACATTCTGTCAAGAAAGTACCGGGAATTATCGATTTAAATCTGGCGGGGCAATGAGGCAGGTAAAATTTTTTTCCTAGGTTGGTACCACTGTCCTTAATTACTATGCCAAGCTTGAGCGGGATCTGTCAACTAGTGTGTTTGCAACAGCTGATTAAGTCAGTCGATGTCAGAGTGCGTGCCGATTTTTACTATGGGTGATTACGTTGAGCAAAGAATTTGTTTAAAGTTTTGTGTTGCAAATGAATTTTCGTGTACCGATGCATTGAAAATATTGCAAAAGGCCTTTGGTGATAATGCTCTATCGAAAACTCGTGCATATCAGTGGTACAGAGCCTTCAATCGAAGATAACGTCGATCGAAGATAACGTCGATAAAATTAAGGAAAGGGTGCTGGAAAACCGTCGTACCAGCTTGAGAGAGATAGCATATGATCTTAAGATATCCCACGAGTCCGCACGTACGATTTTGATTGATATTTTGGGCATGAGAAAGGTGGCCGCACGACTCGTACCGAAAGACCTGAATTTTCTTCAAAAACGTCATCGCGAACAGGTTGCTTCAGACATGCTGGATCGCTGTAATTCCGATTCTACATTCATGGAACGCATTGTTTTCTTCGATATCCGTAGCGTGGTGCACTACGAATTCATTTCAGAGGGTCAGACGGTAAACAAGGAGTATTACCTAGGCGTTATGAAACGTTTGCGTGAGCGTATCCGTAAGAAGCGGCCAAATTTGTGGGCGAACAACTCATGGATTTTGCATGACCATAACGCGCCTGTTATGGTTATGAGTTATTTAAATCTAATTGTTTGTTAAGTAATATTCCAATTTTGTTTTGTTTATTTATCTCTAGGGATTCTAACAGGTTCAAGGCATAATTTTTACTTTTTATATGTAGAATTTCAAATTTATGGTTGAAAGTATGTCCGGTTTCTAACAAATAGTTAGAATATGTAGGATTACTTTTATTATTGAGGAAACTCTTCTAATGTTCACAAATTCTATGTTGGAAAGATCTTCCAGTCTGTCCTATGTAAACTTTAGGACAATCACCGCAGGTTAACATATATACCCCCGATTTATCATCTTTATGTGTACAGTCTTCATTGTTTTTAATGAGTTAACTCAAGTTTGAATAAGTTTTGAATGAAGTTCTTGAATCATATTTATTTTTGAGGTATGTAGCAATTTTCTCAGAAATAACTTTAGTGTATTTTAAGGAAATGTATTTAAAATTTTCTTTTATATTGGGATATACCATATTCAAGGCTATTTCAGTATCTTTATTCATCAATAACTTGTCTATCACCTAGGATCATAGTCATTATTAATAGCTATTTGTTTAATTATTTTAAGTTCTAAATTATAATTTTGTCGATTCATGGGAATATTAACTAATCTATGGATCATACAATTGAATGCTGATAGTTTTTGTTTTAAAGGATGCTTTGATTTATTGTGTATAATAGAATCCCTATATTTTGGTTTGTGAAATATTGAAAAATCATGTGAATTTTCAATTAGAGTAACTGTTAAATCAAGAAAATTAATAGAATGATTATGTTCGGTTTCCATAGTGAATGATATTAAAGGATGTATTTCATTGATGAATAAAAAGATTTTTTTTAAAAGACTGTCTGTACCTGCGAAGCAACAGAAAATATCGTCTACATATCTATACCAATATAAAAAATATTTCATGTGAAAATCAAAATAACCTTATTTAAATATTATTCAATATAGATTGATTCAATTCAATATTCATTATATATCATTAAAAAGAATTTTTCAATTTGCCGTTACGTTGTGTATTAAAAACACAGTGTAATTTTTAACAGTTACAAGAGACTTACTAGTGATGTGTACAAGTGATTTACTAATGAACATTTCGATTGTATCTATTTATGGCTCATTTTATTTTTCAGTATGGAAAACAATTACGAGAGAACTACCGGGCTTTCAAGAACAAGAACGATACTTCATCTAGGGAATTTGGAAGAGCCAATGTTCCAAACGTAAGTACTTGTACACAGATTCTAAACTTCGAAGTGCTCATTAAAACAATTCATAGATATCGGAGAAATAATATCGAACCATATGCAAACAGATTCAAGTAAGAATCGTGAACGATTCAACACAGGGCATGAGCCTCAAAGTGTATTTAAAGGTGATATCGCTAATAATTATTTTTTTCTATTATACAGAGTGCAAACATTGATTCAGTACTGGTTAGGATGTATTTAAAATGTTTTGTGTATATTTGTAGACACATTTCATTAAAACTAATTAATTATGTATGTATTTTCGTAGACTTTTAAACGAGACCGTCGACGTCTTCTTGACTAATGAATTGCTGATGTTTGAATTTTTGTATACTAGAATATGCTGAAATGAAGGATTTCTCTCTATATCAACACCGTCAATTTTCTTATGAAATGTCTTAAATATCAGACAGGAGAATTCGGTCACAACTATACAAATTTTAATTTTAAAAGAATTGAATTAAATGTCGTGAAACACCATTTATTTTTAAGAGACACAGCTTCAAAAAGAGATAAAAAGAATCCGAAGAAAATATAGAATATTGATCGAAACTGCATAGCAAACTTCTGCTGATAGAGATGTTTCATAAAGAAATTATGAATAACAAACTGCAGTCCAAAAATGTCCAATATTAACTTAAAAAAATTCCTCTAAAAACCGCTCTTTGAAACGTTCTTCCAGAAAACTTCTCGAAAATATAGAGCACATCTTTAGAATAACGTTTGGAACTCCATTCAATACTCTTCAGTCGACTTTTCTGAAAGATAAATAAAAGCAATCAGTATCATATACTTGAATCCAGACCATGTCAGAAAACGCCTGATTGTTGGAGGTTTAAACGCCACACAATTCTTGACATTCTATGTTCGTGTACAGAATATACAAGACATAGATAGAACAAGACATGTTCATGATTCAATTATACCAGAAAGATGTTGCGCGCATGTGTTAAAAAACATGTTATAATTCTAAATGCGGAATAAAAATAATTAAAATGATTTATTCTTTGGTAGAGGGTATATATCGATATCTTAAAAATCAGTCAGAATAATTCTGTGACAGCTCCACACATATTAGTATTGTTAGATTTCTCGAAAGTTTCAGAAATTGAATAAAATGTCAAAAAGAGATAAAAAGTATATTTATGAAAAGTTTTTGAAAGTGCGTTTCATAGAGAAGGTTTTCGAGGGATGTCTCAAGTTTATTTTGGACATATATTGGAAATAATTTGCTATTCATAATGTCTGTATAAGACAGCTGTATATATCCTCTGAAGTTTGCTGGGTAATTTCTGTCTATATTCTGTATTTTATTCAGATTATTCTATCTCTCTTCGATGTTGTGCGATGTTTGTTAATTCTTTATGTCAACTTAAAGGACACAGTGCTTTTAAAATATTTTATTCAATTCAAATCTCTTATATTTTAAAGACTTTTTTAAATTAAAATTTACAGAGGTGCGAGAGAATCATTCTGCATGATATTTAAGATATTGATATAAACTACTACTAGCACCAAACAATAAACCTTTTCAATTAATTCTGCTATTCCCAATTGTTCATAAAATCATAAGTATTAAAACGACGACTTAGGCGCAGTTTTCATTTTTAAAAGCATATTGAATATTTAACAATAGCATCTAATGAATATAAAAAAGCCGAAAAAATTGTGATTAACTGCTGCACTTGAATAAAAATCCCGTGTTTACCGTGACTTGAATATCTAGATATTGTTTTATGCAATATCAATTAGCATCTGCCACAAGGAACAAAAATAAGCGTTCACAAAGATTTACAATAATTTGCAATTGTTTTAAAACTGATGTTCTTGCTTAGAACATAAAATTATTATCGGACCGACAATTTACGTTTTGTTAAATATTTCGAACAACATTTAACCAAAAAAAAAAAACAAAAAATTGTTGCGTGTTGCGCTTTATCGCGCTACAACATTGAAAGTTGGTGAATTTAAAGATAGAGCATTTTACATCTAAAATAATCTATTCATAATATTCATATTATGAAATAGAGTTTTATGTGGGATGTTTTACTAATCTCTTTATATTTTCTTGAATACTCAACCGAATATTGATGCTCATTAGAATAATCTAGAAAAAGTATCCAGGTATTAAAGAGTATTAAATTATTTATTATCATAAAATTGCATTAATGCTTCATGCCGTTTTTTTCATGAATAAGAAATTACAATTCTGATTACCATCTATCGATGGAGAACTATTAGTTCGATGATGATAATAAGTCAATTTTGGTATGGCATGTATATAATAATTTATTCATGAGTAATTTTCCTTATGGACTCATACAATTGATAGAACTAACGAAATTGTCTTCAAACGTGAGCTGTAATCGATACTCCAAATTCAAATATTATTGAGAAAGAACAGGAAAGATGTCTGCATAATGCATCATGTTCATTTTCGGCACACAACTTTAATGGGAAATAATCGAAAATTCGAATCTTGTATTATTTGATTCGTAGAAAAATACCATACAATTAGAGATGATGAATTGAAATATATATATATATATATATATATATATATATATATATATATATATATATATATATATATATATATATACATTCTGTCAAGAAAGTACCGGGAATTATCGATTTAAATCTGGCGGGGCAATGAGGCAGGTAAAAATTTTTTTTCCTAGGTTGGTACCACTGTCCTTAATTACTATGCCAAGCTTGAGCGGGATCTGTCAACTAGTGTGTTTGCAACAGCTGATTAAGTCTGTCGATGTCAGAGTACGTGCCGATTTTTACTATGGGTGAAAACGTTGAGCAAAGAATTTGTTTAAAGTTTTGTGTTGCAAATGAATTTTCGTGTGCCGATGCATTGAAAATGTTGCAAAAGGCTTTTCGTGATAATGCTCTATCGAAAACTCGTGCATATCAGTGGTACAGAGCCTTCAAGGACGGTCGTGAAGTGGTCGCCCATCGACGGCTTCGATCGAAGATAACGTCGATAAAATTAAGGAAAGGGTGCTGGAAAACCGTCGTACCAGCTTGAGAGAGATAGCACATGATCTTAAGATATCCCACGAGTCCGCACGTACGATTTTGATTAATATTTTGGGCATGAGAAAGGTGGCCGCACGACTCGTACCGAAAGACCTGAATTTTCTTCAAAAACGTCATCGCGAACAGGTTGCTTCAGACATGCTGGATCGCTGTAATTCCGATTCTACATTCATGGAACGCATTATAACTGGTGATGAGACCTGGGTCTACGAGTACGATATGCAAACAAGCCAGCAATCATCGGAATGGTTGGAAAAAAAAACCGAAACCGAAAAAACCACGCCAAAGCCGCTCGAAAATGAAGGTGATGCTCATTGTTTTCTTCGATATCCGTGGCGTGGTGCACTACGAATTCTTTCCAGAGGGTCAGACGTTAAACAAGGAGTATTACCTAGGCGTTATGAAACGTTTTCGTGAGCGTATCCGTAAGAAGCGGCCAAATTTGTGGGCGAACAACTCATGGATTTTGCATGACGATAACGCGCCTTCTCACCGAGCTACGATTGTGACTGACCTCCTCGCCAAAAACTCAACAAACGTACTTCAGCAACCACCGTATTCGCCGGATTTGGCCCTCTGCGACTTTTTCCTCTTCCCAAAACTAAAATTGCCCCTTCGTGGCACCCGTTTTGAGTCGATTGAAGCCATAAAACAAAATTCGGCGCGAGAGCTAAAGTCCATCCCGGAAAGCGCCTATGAAAAATGTGTCGATAATTGGAAGTGCCGTTGGCATAGATGTATTGGAGCAAATGGAGCCTATTTTGAAGGCGACCCAATAAATTTTGACGATTAAATGTAAAAATGTTGTTTTAATTGAAAATTCCCGGTACTTTCTTGACAGAGTAGTATCAATTGATCTCAGAATGAAATTCTCTGTTTCAAAGTTACTATAAGACAGAGACACGAGCTTAGCTAGTATGTGAATTTTTATTCAACATTCTTCTTTAATGGGTAAATTCTTACCTTTTTATTCTGTTTAATTCTTGATATGAGGGCTATCTGACGATTGGCAACAACCGTGATATTCGTTAAATAGTTTATATTTCGGGTTGAGTAATATAATGTTTTTATAGTCTTTTTTGGGTAATAGTAATTCAAACCATTTTTGGCGGCTATTGATTCATTAGTTTTGATTTCAATTTCAAAGTTACCCTTTTACATGAAAAGGAAATCACCACTAGCTGCCAACGGTTGCAACCATAATCCGATAGACAATTTGATTGATCAAAAACAATCTGAAATAACTCTCATAAATCTTTGACTGTTCCGTTTTTTACTTGACAAGAATTCATCTTGAAATTTACACACAAAAAAAGAGTTTTGACTGCCGCTGGATCTTATTGTTTACACAACAATTGTTTCGTCGTAACATGAATTGATGGGATGATTATTTAAACTTACAATACAATTGTAGAAATGTTTTTTACTTTGCTACAAAAAATATAGGACGAGCCGTAAAAGTAGAGGGATGAATCAAATGGAAAATTTCTGAATGTTGACCTAAATCATAGATAAGTGAGAATTTGTTTGATCGTTCAATAGCATTTGTTTTATATTTTATCCATCGATTTCGAAAGATTCAGCCGATAAATTTTAGTTTCAGTTGGAAAAAATTTGTATGAATAAGAACATAATTGAAACTCAACAAGAAATGGTAGCCTTCTAATATTTTATTGGGGAATTTAATACTACAAGGTCACCGAAGTAGATCTGGGTACAAATTCCATGCAAGCACTAGTCAAAATTAATTACACCTCCGGTTGTACAGCATGAATCATTTTAGATTCCAATGAAATATGGTGCAATATGAATAACTTAGAGCGAATGTTCGTTCATATCACTTCAATCTATTTCCAAATCGTTATCGAAAAATAGATATCTGGCGATTCAGAGTCACATATAAATTGTCTGTTTTGGAATTTCTCAAAGCGCTTGAGGAAGGCAAGAGATTCAAAAACTAATGACGATAGTTCTATATTAGCTAAGAAAAATCAATGAGAAAATTTAGTAAAAAAAAACGACTTCTAGGAAGAAATGTTCCGTAGTTCGATATAAAATGTAAATCACTCAGACAGAAGAAGATTGAATGTTGTTGAACAGTTTATAATTGTAATTAAATAATATACTCATATTAATCAACTTCGATATGTGTTGGCCTTTACTTGATATAAATCCATTGTACACTAAATTAAATCGTACACATATACATATATCACAGGAGCTCTTGAATTCTCTTCCACGTACTTTGCATTAAGTCAAAATGTCTTCTATAATGCTTAAAAGGTTTCACCGTTTAAACTATCTGAAAGCGATTACACCCTCATTTAAATAATTATATTCAGAAATCTTATTTATCGGTTTCATATTGTCTTAATACTTGTCTAGAAAAACATTTATTTTGATTCTTATGACATTGTATACAACATGTATTCATAAATTTCTTTGATGCGAAAACCCAAAAAAGATTACAGAAATGAAATAGCTAGCTAATTCCAAATATAAGTTATTACACCTATTTAATTTTATATATTATATAATATATAATTATTACAGTTTTGAAAAAAATTTCATTATATAAATATTATGTGGTTTAACAAAGACGATAATATACCTTAGATTTAAAAGTTGGTGTGTTCAAACGAAAATACCACGAGGTCCTAGAAGTAAGTTATTTATTGTTAATTGATTTTACTTTTTTAATGTGAAGTAGGACCGTTGAGGACCTTATCTGAATTCAAATTGTTTTTTGAGGAAGTGATACATGTTTTGAGAGATTTTTGAAGAAACTTATTTAAATATATCAAATATTTCAAATAAATTATTTGTTTGAGAAGTTCTTGAAATTATGTTTTGTATTTTTGAAAAGGATTCAGTTTTCATAATTGTAATATCAGAAACTAAATTTTGTCCCCTTCAAATATTTATTTATTAATTTTAATTGACAATTTATATTTGTTGGGTTATTGATTCCATTCGATATTATATAATTTTATTATATATAAACTGTGCTTATAAGACATTAATTTAATTCTGAAAGTTTTTGAATGAAATTTTTTGAAATAAAAATTATAGGAGACTAACAGATGAAATCTGTTTTGATACTCAAATTTTATTTCATTTTTGTTATCATTTTGACTTTTTTGACTTTTTTGACTTCTAAATCTCCATTACTCAGATTCGTTATAAAAAATAGTTACTACAGGTTGCTTTTACCATTTCAATATCCAAAGGTTCCGTAGTTTTCAATGAAACTGATAAAACGGAAAGAATTCTTCCACCAGTCCAATACGACAATTTTGTTTATAAAGTCGGTTGTTGCGTGAAACCTAATTTTGTCCAAGTGGGTCGACGAATCAGAACTGACCCGAATGCATCGGGAGAAATACAGAATATACAAGCCATTTTACTACCGCCATTAACATTCCCACAGATCCAGATGAACAATATGATATGGGAGAATGCGAAACGAGTACGTGACTGGTTTATGAACGAATCAGTCTAGAATTTCGTGTTAAATTGGGAAAATCAATCGCGGCATAGATTAGGCGTACAGGGTACTATTTTGGTTCGTTATTCTGTTTCTCTAATCGGTCCTATTATTGATTCATCCTTTATGTATACTCGGTAAATTTAGAGGCAAATTCATTGTTTGCGAGGATAAAATGTATCACGAATGCTTCTATACTCGAACTTAAATTTAGAATTCAAAAGGAAGAACAAAAGATTAGGCTCACACAAACCTAATACTGAAATTTCAAATAAAGAGGAGCGTTAGAATGAAAAGAATTTTGAAATGGGATCCAAGAAATGTTGTTAACAAGGTCAAAAATGTTGAAATATATCCTGAGACAGAAACGATTTTTAGAGGTTGAATGTGATCACAAAGGAAATCAGTTCAACTGGAAAATTTTCTGTCTCCATCCATGTTGGATGATTCATTTATTTTATTTGTTTTAGTCAGTTCAGAAGGAAAATTAATAAAAAAATTATTGGATTTGTTAGGCGGCAATAAAAAATCATCTTTATTACAGGGGATGTCTGATGAAATCTTGCTCTTCGTCAGAGAATTTATCACCTTCCAGGAGGCCTTAGACTTGTTTTCAGAGTTCCTTATGATTGAACTAAAATGTTCTTTCTTTGCTTTGGACAATAGGAGGTCATATTGTTTTTTAGTAGATCTATATGTGGCCTTGAATTCAGGGCTAGAGAAAATAGCTCTATATTCCTCCCCAAGTATGCTTATCCTAGACCTTGCATAGTAATTGATTAAGGTTCAATCAATTACTTAAGAATTAGAGAAGTTATATCAAGCAATTCTTTCTGCCGCTTCCGAAATATAAATCAAGAAATGGAACAAATGGACAATGCATGGTGAATCTTGAGCAAAATATGATAAGCCCATTGTGTTGAACCTCCAGTCTCCTTTCATTCAATCCCCCAAGAATTCTGTCACGCGATCCAACGAAGAAAATGTCTGCGGCTGCAGCATCTTCTAAGAAATGAATCGATTTCACACGGCTCGGACGTAACAATGATTCTCGATTCGTAATGACGATAACTTGCAATTTAAGTGTTCACACAATTGACTTAAAAACCGGGATTTCCCCGGCAAATTCAACTCACATCGGCAGTTTTATCCGCGCTTTTCGAAACGTCCATTAACTTCTCGCCGAGAAACTCTGTAATAAATCTCGACGATTGCACGCCAAATAGCGAATATCATTGTCTGGTTCGCTTGAACGGGACAAATTGCGGTTCTTTCTTTTGTCCTTTTCCTCTTCTCTGAACGATCTTCTCGAAGCGTCCGAGTTACAGTCATGGTTTCGAGGATTTCGTCACTTGAATACACATATCGTTCAAATTTATTGAGTCTTCTTCGAGTTTAGTTTATTTATAGTGTTCTCATAGTTCCGTTCACATACAGTTATTTCCATCTGATTGAATTATGTTGTTCTGCTTTTCAACCATTTCATCTAGAAGAAGAACTTATTTTCCTAATCATTTAAAACAGGCTGTTTCTAGCAAAACTTTTTTATCAAACTCAAGCAAGAAACTCACTACTAAAATCAAAAATCCATCTCGTCTTCGAAAAATAAAATATTATACTAAAAGTAGACGGACCAAGTGTGTCAAAGCGATTGTATATTTGTATTCGAATTAAAATGGTGTATTCCGTAGAAGAAAGGGTGGAAATGATCAAATTATTTCTTAGAAATAACGACAACAGCGCGAACAACAGCGGCTTTATTTAACGAACGATATCCTGGAAAAGATGTATCCGCTGCTTACGTTATGCAACTGGTTGCCAAATTTGACGCTACTGGTTCAGTCGGAAACAAAAAGAAGGTGCATGAATAGACGAAGCGAAGGACGTGGCTGTCTTAGGTCATGTAGCTATGGATCCGACCTTGAGTACTAGGAAATACATCTGGTGTTTCACGCACATCATGAGAATCCTAAAACAACATACATTCCATTCTTATGAGATTGGTTCAGGAACAGAATGAGGATGATCCCGACTCCAGTTTTGTGAAGTGGTCAGTGAAATGATTAACGTTAATCAAAACTACATTAGGGTGGGTCAAAAAAGTCGAATAATTTATTTTTGACTTTATACTCTGAAAAATAGGTTCGTAGACACCTAAAATGAATTCTCTCCAAGTATGAGCTCTTAATTATAACGGAAAGGTCCTCCGCTTTGCGGGTGTCTATTTTTTTCGAATAATCAGATAAAAAAATTTATATCTCGCTTCCAACTGCTTGGAAAAATATTCCGTGGCATGAACTTCGTGAAAAATTGAATGCTTTACAAAAAAGTTTTCTTATGATTTTTTCAAAAACTCAATCGATTTAAAGATATTCATAGTTGAAGTTTGGCTATTTTAAGGAAAATATTCGTTTTTATTATAAATTTTATAAGTCGACGAAAAAATTTTTTTCGAATTGCGGAACTCATCATTTTGTAGGAAATTTACTGCTCTACAAAAATGGTCTCTTATGATTTTTCGATTAAGTGAAGCCGTTACGAGATATCAATCGTCAAACATTAACGAATATCAATATTTCCAGTTTTTGATCAATAATTCGATAAATTTCAATTTAAATCATTAGTTTCAGAGAAATTTACATAAATTTGAGTTTCGATGGATAAAGAAATGTTATAAATAATTTTTTTTATATTTTTTTCAGTCTTGAGCTTGTTTGATTGCATTGAAACAAGGAATTAGAGAATTTTTTTCGACATATAGCCAATGATTAGTTTAATTTAAAGTGAATGACGCATTTCTTTGTCAAATTTAATATGAAAAGTATTGAATCGAGTGAAAAACAGCCAGTATTTAACTTTTTTATAGATAAATTTTTTTATTGAATTATCAATTGCAATATAATTGTCAATATTTTTAACATAACAGTACGCTATTACTATAAATAATTTCCTTTATTACAATTTGGGTATGTTTTTTGATGTTCTTTGACAACTGGCAATAAGTACTGGAATTGTTCTTCGTTTTTTGTCAAGCATTGATTATATTCACTGACTAATGCAACAGCTCGCTCTGCTGAATCATTGACAACTTTTAGTTGTTGTAAGTATTCTTTATTTTCGAGATGACTCTCATTAGTAGGCCATAATTTAACATCGACATCAAGAAAGTCATACGGTAGATCGAAGATTTTAAAAAGATTTAATGACTTTTTAAACACAAAGTCACTCAGAGTTCTCTGCGCCAATGAATTCAAATCTTTTTAAGCAATTGCAAATCTTTTAGCTTCAGAATCTGTACCGTCACGAGTATTAACAGCTTCAACAATACATTTTTTTACTTCTAATGGAACGCCATCGTCGAACAGTGATAAAATGGCCGGTTCATCGCTCAAATACCATAAGTGCGAAATCATTTTTTCACACGTAGCTGAACAAATAACTCCTGAAGAAGTGACTTTTATGATAGAAATTTAAATTTATGTAAATTTTCCTGAGACTAATAATGTATATTGAAATTTATCGAATTATTGATCAAAAATTGGAAATATTGATATTCACATAAAATACAAAAAATAACACTGGACTAAGTTCGCACGAATTTATTAAAATAAAACAAAACATTCAGTTTACATGCATGTTTCGGGTTTTATCCCATTCTCAAAACTGACAAGAAAACACACAATACTACATGATTATAATCAAATGACAGCTGTTAAGATTGGAGATAAGCGGAACTCCAGCTGATCGTTCACAATCGGTAATTGGCGTTTATGTGCTGAGGATATTTCTAAAAATTCTAAAAAGTCCAATCGTTTACTTTTTTCCCCCTCGTGTAAAATTTTTGTTTTACCGAAATCTATAAAGTGATTGCAATTGATACAATGAGCAGAAAATCCAGTAGTCGCTTTGTTCTGTAATATCGACTTTTTATGTTCATCAACCCTAACCTTCAGAGAACGACCAGTCTGGCCTATGTAGAATGCAGGACATTCATCACAGTACAGTTTATAAACCCCACTCTTTTCCGAATCAGTTAATCGGTCCTTGCCGTTTAGAAACATTGATCTTAAGTTCTTCTTATTTGTGCATATTACTTCAATTTTATTCTGTCTTAATCTACTACAAATTTTATCGCTTAATTTTGGGATGTAGTTAATGTAGACAAATTTTTTTTTTTTTCTGGTCTTTAGGTTGAGGTGGATAGATACATGTTAACAGTTTAGAATATTGCTTTTTGAAAATCAACCTATCTATCATGTCAGGAGAGTAGCCGTTGTTATTGGATAGTAATTTTAACATTTCGATTTCTTTTTTGAAGTTATTTTCTGACAGTGGAATTGAAATTGATCGTTGTACAAGAGAGTGGAACGCTGACATTTTAATTCTATATGGGTGGGAACTGCTGTTATGAATAAGAACGTCCGAAAAAGTGTCAACGAACAACTTCACGACAATCTTTCACTCCCTACGGATATAATAGAGGAAACATTGAAACTGCTAGAAATATGTCTCGGACGGAGTTATTTTAAGTTCAATGGTAAATTTTATCAACAACTAGAAGGTCTGCCAATGGGTTCCCCATCCTCCACCCTTTTCAGTGAAATTTTCATGACACATTTGGAGAAGAAAATATTCTCGCCAGTAAACATTAATCTGACTGTATATGTACTATATTGGAAACGCTATGTAGATGACGTATTTTGTGTTTGGACTGGCTCAAATTTAGAACTAGAGTCGTTTTTGAAACTAATTAATTCATTTTACGAATCCGTTCAGTTCACTTTGGAAGTAGAGAATGTAAACCATTCACTCAATTTTTTGGATATTCAGATAAAGAGGGTAAATGACCATCTTGAATTCGATATATTCAGAAAACCCACTTTTTCGGACGTTCTTATTCATAACAGCAGTTCCCACCCATATAGAATTAAAATGTCAGCGTTCCACTCTCTTGTACAACGATCAATTTCAATTCCACTGTCAGAAAATAACTTCAAAAAAGAAATCGAAATGTTAAAATTACTATCCAATAACAACGGCTACTCTCCTGACATGATAGATAGGTTGATTTTCAAAAAGCAATATTCTAAACTGTTAACATGTATCTATCCACCTCAACCTAAAGACCAGAAAAAAAAAAAAAAAAAATTTGTCTACATTAACTACATCCCAAAATTAAGCGATAAAATTTGTAGTAGATTAAGACAGAATAAAATTGAAGTAATATGCACAAATAAGAAGAACTTAAGATCAATGTTTCTAAACGGCAAGGACCGATTAACTGATTCGGAAAAGAGTGGGGTTTATAAACTGTACTGTGATGAATGTCCTGCATTCTACATAGGCCAGACTGGTCGTTCTCTGAAGGTTAGGGTTGATGAACATAAAAAGTCGATATTAAAGAACAAAGCGACTACTGGATTTTCTGCTCATTGTATCAATTGCAATCACTTTATAGATTTCGGTAAAACAAAAATTTTACACGAGGGGGAAAAAAGTAAACGATTGGACTTTTTAGAATTTTTAGAAATATCCTCAGCACATAAACGCCAATTACCGATTGTGAACGATCAGCTGGAGTTCCGCTTATCTCCAATCTTAACAGCTGTCATTTGATTATAATCATGTAGTATTGTGTGTTTTCTTGTCAGTTTTGAGAATGGGATAAAACCCGAAACATGCATGTAAACTGAATGTTTTGTTTTATTTTAATAAATTCGTGCGAACTTAGTCCAGTGTTATTTTTTGTATTTTATGTTAATCAATATGTTCCACCAAGTGTTGAGCGAGGAATCTATTTATATTGATATTCGTTGATGTTTGACGTTGGATATCTCGTAACGGCTTCACTTAATCAAAAAATCATAGGAGACCATTTTTGTAGAGCAGTAAATTTCCTACAAAATCATGAGTTCCGCAATTCGAAATAATTTTTTTTCGTCGACTTATAAAATTTATAATAAAAACGAATATTTTCCTTAAAATAGGCAAACTTCAACTATGAATATCTTTTAATCGGTTGAGTTTTTGAAAAAATCATAAGACACCTTTTTTGTTAGGCATTCAATTTCTTACAAAGTCTATGCCACGGAATATTTTTCCAAGCAGTTGCAAGCTGATTATTCGAAAAAAATAGAAACCCGCAAAGCGGAGGACCTTCCCGTTATAATTTAGAGCTCATACTTGGAGAGAATTCTTTTTAGGTGTCTACGAACCCTTTTTTTTCAGAGTATAAAGTCAAAAATAAATTATTCGATTTTTTAGACCCACCCTAAACTACATGTTCGATATCTGTTTTTCGGACGAGCGTTCATTTTACCTTAACGCAATTGTAAACCGGCATAACTGTCGGTATTGACCAGATGAAAATCCAAGATTATTGCGTGAGCTGCATACTCAGCATGAGGTATCGCAACACCCCTAATCCTCATTCAAAATCAAGGGGCCGTACTCACCCCCGTTAGGGATTTGCAGTTAAGGGGATGAGAAGAGCGGAAAAGTGTTTCTCCTCGAACAGAAATTGACGGGTCCCAGCGATTTTCCAAATTTTCATTTTAAAGCCGGAAAATCGAGGTGTTAAGTTTTCGTTGGATCACACCGTATTCAGTTTACAAGTGTCAGAGGGGATGAAAGGATTTTTTGTCGTAATATCCCAATAATTCAGGTTTGATTAAAATTATGAACCAAATGTTTAATGGGAGTTCTGCCGATATTTCTCTTTCACTGTTTAACCGACTCATAAATGTGACGATGATATACACACATCGTCAAAAGTCTTGGGCCCCTATTCTAACTTAAGTTAGAATATATAATTCTGAATTTAAAGTAATTTAAAGTTTACTTCTATCAAATATTGACTCACATTAAAATTGGTTTTTTAAATTATGGAATAATTTCATATAGAGTCTTTATGTCCACAATATATTCCTCAATTGTTTATTATTTTTGAAATTCTGGTTATTTTTCTCATCATGGGACATTATTTGGGGTGAATAAGTTTTGTTATTGTTTTTCTGTGTTCCGAGTACAAATAGTTATAGGTTATACGTAACAATACGTTGATCATTTCTGTTTTATTTTGGATACTTTAAAGCTTACTTCAAGTTTATTCATTCCATGTTTTATCTTATTTCGGTAAGTTGAATTTTGATCTTGTTATATATTTGAATCTGAATTCAATACATTTCTGATGAGGCCATATAGGCCGAAATAGCTATCAAATGTTCCGAGTTCTCGTTCAATTTTTTTTATTTGATCCCTTATTTTGATAATTTCAGATAATTTTGGAATAGTGGATTTCCTTGTATTTGTATGTTAATATACATACTCATATAGTTGTTGTTAATACATTTCAAGTCGGAATGTAAAAAGGTTTTTTCCGAGACATTGAAAAATATTTTATATTGATTATACTACTCTGTCAAGAAAGTACCAGGAATTTTCAATTAAAACAACATTTTTACATTTAATTGTCAAAATTTATTGGGTCGCCTTCAAAATAGGCTCTATTTGCTCCAATACATCTATGCCAACGGCACTTTCAATTATCGAAACATTTTTTATAGGCACTTTCCGGGATGGACTTTAGCTCTCGCGCCGAATTTTGTTTTATGGCTTCAATCGACTCAAAACGGGTGCCACGAAGGGGCAATTTTAGTTTTGGGAAGAGGAAAACGTCGCAGGGAGCCAAATCCGGCGAATGCGGTGGTTGCTGAAGCACGTTTGTTGAGTTTTTGGCGAGAAAGTCAGTCACAATCGTAGCTCGGTGAGAAGGCGCGTTATCGTCATGCAAAATCCATGAGTTGTTAGCCCACAAATTTGGCCGCTTCTTACGGATACGCTCACGCAAACGTTTCATAACGCCTAGGTAATACTCCTTGTTTACCGTCTGACCCTCTGAAATGAATTCGTAGTGCACCACGCTACGGATATCGAAGAAAACAATGAGCATCACCTTCATTTTCGAGCGGCTTTGGCGTGGTTTTTTCGGTTTCGGCTTATTTTTTGCCACCCATTCCGATGATTGCTGGCTTGTTTGCATATCGTACTCGTAGACCCAGGTCTCATCACCAGTTATAATGCGTTCCATGAATGTAGAATCGGAATTACAGCGATCCAGCATGTCTGAAGCAACCTGTTCGCGATGACGTTTTTGAAAAAAATTCAGGTCTTTCGGTACGAGTCGTGCGGCCACCTTTCTCATGCCCAAAATATCAATCAAAATCGTACGTGCGGACTCGTGGGATATGTTAAGATCATGTGCTATCTCTCTCAAGCTGGTACGACGGTTTTTCAGCACCCTTTCCTTAATTTTATCGACGTTATCTTCGATCGAAGCCGTCGATGGGCGACCACTTCACGACCGTCCTTGAAGGCTCTGTACCACTGATATGCACGAGTTTTCGATAGAGCATTATCACCAAAGGCCTTTTGCAACATTTTCAATGCATCGGCACACGAAAATTCATTTGCAACACAAAACTTTAAACAAATTCTTTGCTCAACGTAATCACCCATAGTAAAAATCGGCACGCACTCTGACATCGACTGACTTAATCAGCTGTTGCAAACACACTAGTTGACAGATCCCGCTCAAGCTTGGCATAGTAATTAAGAACAGTGGTACCAACCTAGGAAAAAAAAATTTACCTGCCTCATTGCCCCGCCAGATTTAAATCGATAATTCCCGGTACTTTCTTGACAGAATGTATATAAGGATATCAATTTGATAGTTTTTGTATATAGTTTCAATATATAATGTAGAAGTTAGAATATATAATTCTGAATTTAAAGTCATTTTAATATATTGCAGTTGAAATACAGGAAAATATTCATCTCACATCCAGAACATAGATTGTCTATTTTTTGAGAAACCTATGGGACCAAGACTTTTGACGATGTGTGTATGTGTAGTGATATTTGATCAAAAATCGAGTTTCATATACAATTCTGGACTGAATCAAGTAAATTTATCTTCAAAATGAACTGCGTAAATGTTTACCCATTCATTCGTTTTCAATTATCGCCGATTCTCCTTCCTAAGCAAAACGAAACATTATGTTGAAAAATTGTAAACTGTTTTAACGTTTTGGTTCGAAGAAAATTTGTCGAGAAAAAACGATAGTCAAGTAAGGATAATATGCACCGTGAGCTTGTATTCTGAAATGATTGACACGATTGTATGGAGCAAAGGAATACAATCACATCATATCTCTATGTGAAAATCTTTAGGAGTAGCAGAGTAATAACTAATTAAGTTACAAATGGAGGTTAGTTATTATTGGTGCTTTTCAGCTGTTTCGTGTATTTGCCAGAATTCGAAGAGCTTTGGTCTGAACATTTATTAAACCACACTCACTCAAGTAATTACATTACAGAAGCACGGATGGAAAGGAGAGGCCTCCAAGTTTAGAGCAATGGAAAGGCGGATGTTCCTAAGTACTGCGATTCATTAACTTTGTATATAGTGATTCTCTGCTATTACCCGAATGATATTTTAGATAGGATATATAGATTTTATTACGATTTCCACTGAATGGCTTCCATGTTGCACATCTTGGTTGATTTTAATGCGTTTGAAGACCTATTCGATTCATTTCACAGATCACTTTCAATATAATTTTAATATTTACACCTTAAAATGTAGAAATTCCAATGTTTGCGTGAAAAAATTAGGAAACGTACAAAATAGTCAACTGCTCATAGAATGTCCTTCTCGTTCATTTAGAGGTACTTCTTTTGGTGGGGATTTCATGGTAGATTGCGCATGTCTCGTGTTAAGTGAAGTGCAATTCCTGTTTAGTAGTGTTTGACAATTTATATTGGAAAGACTTAGCCCGGCACAGCGTCTAAAAATGGTTCAACTTCATTACGAAAATGAGCGATCTACGAGAAATGTGTATTGGGCGCTTAGAGCAACTTATGGGCTCTTAATCGACCTACCGAACGCACAATAAGCTCTACGATCCGTAAGTTTGAGACCCAATTTCCGTTATTGGATAATACTCGACCAAATAGACCACACCCAGCAAGAAGTGAAGAAAATATAGGGGCGGTAGCGGAGAGTGTACGCGAAGACCGTGAAGTGTCGATTCGTCGCCGTTCTCAACAGCATGGCCTGTCATATTCAACTCTTGACAAGCTTGCAGAATATCCACTGTTTTCTTATTGGCCTGCTAGATTGTGTGATATCACACCTCTCAACCTTGGGGGCTATGTTAAGTCCAAATTCTATATGGATAAGCTGGCGACAATTGAGGCGTTGGAGGCCAATATTATTCGTGTTATTGGCCAAATACCACTAGAAATACTCAGACGTGTAATTGAAAATTAGAACTTCTGAATGGACGTTGTTAACCGTAGTCGCGAACAACATTTGAATGAAATTATCTTGAAAGGATAAATGTGAAGGATGGTTCTTATGTGTGATAATATAGATTATGAAATAGAATTGTTTTTATTCATTATTTTATTGGAAAAAACCTCTAAATGAATCATCCGATAGATAAAACCCTATAATTAGTATATAAAAAATAGCACGAACAATTCTAGAATATATTGATACTGGAGGTTTGATGTTATATATCGGGTGTTTTTTTTTTGAGTGATAGAACTTTCGATAGGGATAACTGTGATTTGACAGAAGGTAGGAGCCATGTTGTTTTGACATTTCTGTTCAGTAAGCATTGACAAATTATCATGGAATGACTAACGTCGCAACAAAGTGTAAAAATTGTTGAAATTTGTGTTCAAAATCAGTGTTCTATTCGCCAAACTTATAGAGCACTTCGTGTAATTTATGGTTTACCTAATCGTCCATTAGAGTAGCTTAATCGTCGAACTATCGATAGATTTCAGACAACATTTTCTCTACTCGATGCAATAACAACAACAAGACAAGGAACTGTGCGTACAGAAGGAAAGATCGCTGCTGTTATTCATAGTGTTAATGATGAGTCAGATTTATCTATTCGCCGACGTTCACAAGTTGGACTCTGTACTTCCACCACATGGAAAATTTTGCGTAATTATCTTGGTCTACACCCATAGAAGATCCAACTGGTTCAAGAACTAAAGCTAACTAACCATGATAAGCATCGTTTGTTTGCTGATTGGGTCCTAGAACAGCTTGAAGTTGATCTTTGACTTTTTTATCGTAAAATTGTGTTCAGTGATAAAGCTCATTTCTGGTTGAACGGCTATGTAAACAAGCAAAATTGCCGTATATGGAGTGAAAACAATCCTCAAGAAGTTCTGCAGGTTCCATTGCATCCTAAAAAATGCACTGTATGGTTGAGGCATCATCGGTCCAAATTTCTTTAAAAACGATGAGGGAGCTGAAGTTACAGTGAATGGTGCTCGTTACAGATCGATGATCAATGATTATTTGCTTCAAAATTTGAATGGTATCGACCCAGAAGTGTTTTGGTTCCAACAAGATGCTGCTACGCTAAAAATTTATTTATTGAAAGAAAGATTTGGCGATAACATTATTTCGAGAAATGGTCCAATTAATTGGCCTCCAAAAATCATGCGACATAACTCCACTGGATTATTTTCTTTGGGGTTATGTCATTGGTTTATGCTGATGAATCAGAAACAATAGACGCTTTAGAAGTCAACATAACCCGTGTTATTGACTAAAGAAGGTCTGAATTACTAGAAAAATGGTCCAAAATTGGTTTGGTCAAATGCGGTTCCTCAGAGCTAGTCATGGTGAACATATGCCTAAAATTATTTTTAAAACATAATTATCATGAAATTATCTTTCAAATAAAAAGAAAATTGGCTTCAATCTCAACTTAAATGTGCTTTATTACAATTTAAACTTCTATCACTCTAAAAAAACACCCGATATTTTAAACAGATCTTAATCAACAAAAATATAAATTAATATAATCGTAGGAGCCATTAGATAAAACTCCTCCCAATCAATTTCTCAATCCTTGGAATGAGGCGGAAATAGGCCATTTCAGAACTCAATTGTGGTTTGAATTCACATTAAATAATACTCTACAAGGAAAGACCATTTACTACAGTAATTTCTGGTAATTAGTCAGAAGCAACGGATTGTCCCATACAACGTTACGTGAACCCTAGTTCTTAATTCAATTCCTGGATTGAAAAAATAATCTTGAAATGGAAACAATCGAGAATAACTAATACTAGCGTATTATGTTATTTTTATTGTGAACGAATTTGAAAATTTCAATAATCAAGTTTCTTTCCTTTTGAATCTACTAATCCAATGTAAAATTTTCTTAAGATTTTCTTTTGTCGAAAGGAATTACTGTTTTCTAAAGAATGAGTGGCAAAAGTTTAATTTTTGTTTACTTTAGAAACCAGTAATTCCTTTCGACAAAAGAAAATCTTAAGAATATCTTAAGAAAATCTTACATTTAGATTCAAAACGAAAGAAAATTGATTATTGAAATTTTCAAATTCGTTCATAATAAAAATAATTTAAAAAATAATGAATGACTGTATGGAGCTATGTAAATCCAAATATT
Organism: Megalocaria dilatata; assembly: GCA_034642435.1. Classification (NCBI taxonomy): domain Eukaryota; kingdom Metazoa; phylum Arthropoda; class Insecta; order Coleoptera; family Coccinellidae; genus Megalocaria; species Megalocaria dilatata. The sequence goes on along the minus strand of CM067855.1, from coordinate 8,301,188 downwards.
TGAGATATACAACAAAATCATGTAAAAATAATGAATGACTGTACGGAGCTATGTGACCCCTAAACTTATTTGAGATATTTAAATGGGTACCATCTGTTTAACAATCTTCTTTGTCGATTGCCGACATTCCGATATCTGTTTGAAGGCCCCTCTTTTCAAACCCGGTTTTTTATCACCTTCCGTTTGTAAACCTCTCTACCACTATTAGGTGTTATCTAGAATCTATTGAAATATTCAAAATATTTATCACTTTTGTTCAAACACCACTGTACCACTGTTAGGCCTTCAGTTGTCTGATGACGGGATAGTTCATTTCCCGAAACTCGAGTCACAAGAAAATGTGTAATATATATTTTTTTGGTAGTAAAACATAGTAATTTCTACAATTTGTTTTAATTATGATCAACTACCAAATAGTACCGGCTAAAACAATTCGTTATTGCGATATATATTTGGTTGTTGAGCAGAATTTTAAGGTTCTTGTACCTGCTATTTCTACTGCTTCCAAAAGTGTAAGTGTGGACTTACGAATATACCTATTCTCAAACTTGCATGCAATTCCGAAAAATTTTCTCATCACGCCAGAATTCTGAAGTGCAAGATTGGATCTATAACATGCCATTGATCGCCAGAGAATAAATGATATTCCTAGTCTGAAGCTAGATTGGACTAAGATTGACGACTGCTCGGTGCAATGAACTTTTCAGGTACGATCGACAACTGAGTTCCACAAATTGTCATTCGATTTATGTCAATCAATCACTCACGAGCGTTGTTTTCAACAAAGAAATTCGATATGAGGCTCGAGAACGTTTTTATCTTCATTCTTATTGATCCCTGACACTCGTTTTCGAGAGAAAATTTTGTCCAATCATTAAATATGCGCTCAAGGAATGACTAGTCGATTCGATTATTTCTGGGGCCAATATCATGATATGAAAGCAATGCTTAACTAGTGTTGATATATTCTCTTTAAATATAATTGATTTTGCCGTATTGCCAGCTTATGTAATTCTACATACAGAGCTTCTACAAAAATAAAGGTACGTTCCAAATTACGGTGATTGAGTTTTATATGAGAACTGCCAGTTCAAGACTGCGTTGGAAAACACTCACGAATTATTCATGTGAAAGGAGGTTTCAATTGAGTTCCAATTGCATTGTTTCCAATAGACTTCGAAGACAGAATGCTAAACTATTTGGAGTCTGTTGAAAATTTCAAGTTGGTTTATAATAAAATTCATCTGTAAATAATGAATGACCATATGGATTCCTGAAGATCCAAGATATTTCACATACACACATGGCCAAAAGTCTAGGCCCTCCTAGGTTTCTCAAGAAATAAACAATCTATGTTCTGGAAATGAGATGAATATTTTTCTCTATTTCAACTGCAATATATTTGATAGAAAATCTTTGTTTGTTGCTCTTTGCTTTATGCAGGATGTGACTAAATAGGAAAAAGGAGAATAAATCTGAATTTATCGATTATTTATTTTTGATTAATTCCAGTTATTCCAAATCTGAATCCAACTTTTGACGATGTGTATATTTGAATAACATCTGTTTACCATTTTTAATGGAGAGTCCATTTAAAATTTGCAGTTATGAACGTTTTCAAATGAAAAACTAATGAATAATTCTTTGAGTTCATGAGTTTATTAGGAAGGTTGATATTTGACATTCATAAATGAAGAACAATGTCATAGTCGACTGGTCGTACAGGATTCCATTCGCTCAACCCATTTTTTCTGTACATTGTCGACTGTTGGAGGCTCAATGTCATCAATGGCATTTTCGATTTTATATTTCAAGGCATCAATCGTTTCTGTATGATTAACGTTGCACTTATCCTTAATGGATCCCCACAAAAAATAGTCCAACGGAGTCGAATCACAGCTTCGAAGCGGCCAATTGATATTAGCATTTCGGCTGATTGATTCATTCTCAAAAACGGCGCGAAAGATCGCTGGTTACGTTGGCCAGTGATGCCGCAACTGGACCAAAAAGCGCACCAAACAGTTACTCGTTGTGGGTGCATTCCCAAATGCGAAAGGTTTGCTTATTCACATATCCTCCGAGGTGAAAATGAGCTTCTTCGCTAAAGTCTAAAGGCGTTAAATCCCAAGAGCGTGGAGGCCAATTCTGGTCACCAAATCGGGAAATGACACGACCAGAAGCAAACTCGTGCAGGATCGCTGTTTATGGTCTACTGGCAGAAGTTGTTGAGTCAGTTGGATTTTGTAGGAATACAGCTGTAAATCTTTAGTGAGAATTCGCTGAAGAGTGCCTGTTGAAATATCCAAATCCCTTGCCTGATGGTGAATTGACGTCTCTGGCCTTTCTGTCACACTCTCGCGAAATGCCGTGATGTTTTATTCTGAACGACCTCTACGAGATCATATCGTATGTTTGACATCATTAACCGAACTAGCACTTTCGAATTTTCTGATTATTCTTTTCGCAGTAGAAGAATTGGGCACATTATTTCGACCGAACATTAGATGCACTTTACGAATAGTAGCAATTAAATTTTCATCATTTTGATAATAATTTATGACAATCAGGATACGTTGTTCTACCGTGTAATGCTCTATGTTTACTAACTCCCATCTGTCAACTTTCAATCTGTCACGTCATAAAAATGTGAGATTACGACTGTCAAACATGGCGCGCAATTCAAATCTTGCGCTCTTATTGAAACACCCTTTATTTCTATTTCTACAGAGTCGAAATAGAAACATGTGTCTTTCATTAATAAATCAATATTCTTTGTAGACTGAAATAATTTCAACGTTTACTTTGAAGTGATATATCTAATGACTGACAGGGCAACATTCCGCTTGATTGCGGAAAAATTATATTATATGCTGTGAAAAGGATAGCTTCCGGAGAATTGAAATACATTTGTAGCTATAAGAAGAGCAAGAATGTATTTAATTCGCTTCAGACAGGCAGATGCTTGGAGGCACCTGTGGTCATTAAATGTGCATATATCGAAAATTATCTGCAATTCTGAATAGTTAACAGAGACTTGGAGTATAAATAAGTTCGTTCGGTTTTTTTTTTGAAAATTAAAGCTTTATTGTGAAAAATTGGTTATACATTCAGACTTCCAAATATTGTCAGTCGCTAGCCACTACTTTGTCCCATCCTTCTGGCAAATGACGGATTCTATCGCGAAAAAAGGCTGGCTGGCTCTTTGCCTACTCCATTTTTTAACTTCGTCGTAATTCAAGAAGTACTGGTCGGCCAGGCCATGTTGCATCGATCGTATGAGATGGTAATCGGAAGAAGCAATCCCTGGGCTGTACGGAGGGTGGTGTAGGACTTTCCATTTCAGCGTTTATAAGTACGTTTTAGCGGGCGACACAATAGTGCCATACTGCAAAATAACTTTGTCATATCTGTCGGCGTACTGCAGCCGTTTTTCTCGTAATGTTCGGCTCAAACGCTCCAGTTTCTTTCTGTGGTCCTTTCGTCTGATTGTAGTAGCTCATAATACACTATAATATACAAAAAAATTTAGAATTAAATTAATGTTTAGAATAAGTACCGCTTATATTTAATAGACGTATATAATCAAAACTCAATGTACAAAGTCAAATGGAATAAATAAACCAACAGATATAAAGAAGGCAATTAAAATTAATGAGTAAATATCGTTTTTAAAGAAATATGAACCGATGATGCCTCCAGCGTGTAAAGCACACCATACAGTGCATTTTTTAGGATGCAATGACACCTGTAGAACTTCTTGAGGATTGTTTTCACTTCATATACGGCAATTTTGCTTGTTTACATAGCCGTTCAACCAGAAATGAGCTTCATCACCAAACATAAATATACGATAAAAAAGTAGATCAACTTCAAGCTGTTCTAGGGCCCGATCAGCAAACAAACGACGCTTATTATGGTCAAGTGGCTTTAGTTCTTGAACCAATTGGATCTTGTATGGGTGTAGACCAAGATCTTTACGCAAAATTTTCCATGTGGTGGAGTCCAACTTATTGTGAACGTCGACAAATAGACAAATCTGGATCATCATAAACACTAAGACTTACAGCAGCGATATTTGCTTCTGTACGTACAGTTCTTTGTTTTGTTGTTGTTGTTGTTGCATCGAGTAGAGAAAATGTTGTCCGAAATCTATCGATAGTTCCACGAATAAGCTACTCTGATGGACGATTATGTAAACCATAAATTTCACGAAGTTTGGCGAATAAAACACTGATTTTGAAAATAAATTTCAACAATTTTTAAACGTTGATGTGGCGTGAGTCTTTCCATGATAATTTGTCAATACTTACTGAACAGAAATGTCAAAACAATATGGTATCTACCTCCTGTCAAATCATAGTTATTCCTATCGATAGTTCTATCACTCTAAAAAAAAACACCCGATACTTTGCGCCACCATATAAATCGTGGATTCAAATGTGATTTACGTAGCTGGAAAGCGTGAAAATGGCACAGATAACTCAAAATAAAATGAGTATAATATAAAGTATTTCAGTATATTTCCATGTAAGGGTTAATGTGAAAGAATAGAAGAAGGAAAACCGAAAGACTGAAATAATAGCCAATAAAAACCCGAATGATAATAAGGCATCTTCTCAAATAACTACCAGCAAAAAAATAAATGTCAGTAAATCGAAGAATTCTAACAAATAAACTTCCGAAAACATCAACCACCCTCGGGCTTGAGATTTGAATATTTTCATCATGGGAATTGTGAGAACACGGCATATTTAACCCATTTCCAGGCAAAAAAAGGGTAGTTACGTAAATACCTCCCGGCAATAAAGAGCTGAAAATGCAAATGAAATTCGAGCAAGGAATGTCTACCGCTCGAATATGACTTCGACTGAACCGATATGGGAGAGAAGCTTTCGTTTCGGTACATTTTCCGCATAAAGCTCATAACAAGGAAATAGTATTATTTCCACAACAGTGCACGTTCCGAAACCGATAGGAAATTCTAGGTAGCATCAGCTGTCGAATAAATACCGTAAATTGGAATGAAATGAGAAAATACTATATTTTCTATCACTTTTTATTAACTGAATACACAGTGACTCGAGTTTCGTAGTGTTTACTACATTTTCAAACTGAATAAAACAAATGATATCTCAACTATTATATATCGGGTGTTTTTCTAGAGTGATAGAACATTAAATTGAAATAAAACACATTTAAATTAAGATTGAAGCCAATTTTTTTTGTCATTTGAAAGATAAATGTGTGGCATTTAGGTTTTAAAAATAATTTCCGGCATATGTCCACCACGACTAGCTCTGAGGAACCGCATTCGACCAAACCAATTTTGGACCACTTTTTCGAGTAATTCAGGCCTTATTTCATCAATAACACGAGTTATGTTGGCTTCCAAAGCGTCTATTGTTTCTGGTTCACCAGCATAAACCAATGACTTGACATAACCCCAAAAAAAATAATCCAGTGAAGTTATGTCAGCTAGCTGATAATAACACGGAATTATCAGCCGATCGACACACTAAAGTATCAAAAATAACCTATGGAAACATCAATATTACATATATAACACTTCTGCTCTCTGAACGTTATACATCAGTACATATAATGAAGCCCTAGAGGATAATGAAAATATGCGGCCCCCATTGTACCAATTAATTATGTGATTTTAATTCGATATGTATGGCATATTATGATATATGCGTGATATAATCATAATTCCATTCAGAAATGAAATATCCAAATTATGAGGAATTTTATTGAAGAATTCCTTTGCAAACAATGGCCACTTAAGTTTTAACTATTTTTGAATTGCATCCAACATTATGGATTGTATTATGAAATGAACTGAAATGGGCGGATCAAATTCCATAATTTAGTATCTATACAATTGTATGGGAAATTCCTGTAATTCCTCAGCAGGCGTATTCAACATCAACGTTGCTTTGAATGCTGCCAATAATCAACATTTACTAAATTCACATCAATCAATTCCTAACTTAAACATATCTGGTGTTTTTTTAGAGTGGTAAAACTTTCGATAGGGATAACTGTGATTTGACAGAGGGTAGAAGCCATGTTGTTTTGACATATCAGTTCAGTAGGCATTGACAAATTATTATGGATAGACTCACGCCGCAATAACTTTTACAAATTGTTGAAATTCATTTTCAAAATCAGTGTTCTATTCGCCAAACTTATAGAGCACTTCGTGAAATTTATGATATACATAATCGTCCATCAGAGCAGCTTATTCGTTGAACGATCGATAGATTTTGGACAACATTTTCTCTACTCGATGCAACAACAACAAAACAAAGAACTGTAGGTACAGAGGAAAATATCGCTGGTGTAAGTCATAGTGTTAATGATGATCCAGATTTGTGTATTCGTCAACGTTCACAATATATTGGACTCTGTGCATGATAATTTCTTTCAAAATTTGAACGGTATCGATCCAGGAATGTTTTGGTTCCAACAAGATGGTGCTACACCTCCTGCTGCTACCATAACAGTTGATTTATTGAAAGAAATATTTGACAATAACATTATTTCGAGAAATGGTCCAATTAATTGGCCTTCAAGATCATGCGACATAACTCCACTGGATTATTTTTTTTAGGGTTATGTCAAGTCATTGGTTTATTATGCTGATAAACTAGAAATAATAGACGCTTTGGAAGCCAACATAACTTGTGTTATTGATGAAATAAGACCTGAATTACTCGATAAAGTGGTCCAAAACTGTTCTGGTCGAATGTGGTTCCTCAGAGCTAGTCGAGGTGAACATATGCCATATGACATAAATGTCATAAAATTATCTTTCAAATAAAGAAAAAAAATGGCTTCAATCTTAATTTAAATGTGATTTATTACATTTTAAAGTTCTATCACTCTGAAAAAACACCTCCTGCTATTATTTAGAATGTTACATTCAATACGAAAACATTCTATATGACTACTTCTTTTTTCGATATGAACACACACGTCGCCCCAATTTTTCTCCTCTAAACTTCTTAAAGATTTTTTGCTTTGATTATTGAAATGTAAGTAGTAAGCCTTGTTTGATTTGTACAAATGTTGTGATTGTATGTGGAAAATACCTTTAACTTCCTTCATTTTTTTAATCTTGTGAACTCATTTTCTCCCTTAAATTTTATGTGATAAACTGATGTGATTTTTCCATTATCGGTACATTTTTTCTCGGAAAATTTGGATGGTTTTCATTTTTGGATATCATATAACTTTCAAAATGAGATTGATATCTTCCTCATACTAACTATCGTATGTTTTCTTTTAGAGTGCTAGAACTTTAAATTGAAATAAAACACATTTAAATTAAGATTGAAGCTTTTTTTTTTATTTGACGGATAATTTTATGACATTCATATTTTAAAGATAATTTCCGGCATATGTCCACCACGACTAGCTCTGAGGAACCTGCATTCGACCAGACTAATTTTGGATCAATTTTTCGAGTAATTCAGGCCTTAGTTCATCAACGACACGAGTTATGTTGGCTTCCAAAGCGTCTATTGTTTCTGGTTTATCGGCATAAACCAACGACTTGACATAACCGCAAAGAAAATAATCCAGTGGAGTTATGTCGCATGATCTTGGAGGCCAATTAATTGGACCATTTCTCGAAATAATGTTATCGCCAAATCTTTCTTTCAATAAATCAATTGTTACGTTATCACCATTTTGTTGGAAACAAAAAACCAAAACACTTCTGGGTCGATACGATTTAAATTTTGAAACAAATAATCATTGATCATCGATCTGTAACGAGCAACATTCACTGTAACATTAGCTCCAGCATTGTTTTCAAAGAATTATGGACCGATGATACCTCCAGCGTGTAAATCACAACATACAGTGAATTTTTCAGGATTTAATGGAACCTGCAGAACTTCTTGAGGATTGTTTTCACTCCATTCACGGCAATTTTGCTTGTTTACATAGCCGTTCAACCAGATACGATCTTCATTACTAAACACAATTTTACGATAACTTCAAGCTGTTCTAGGGCCCAATCAGCAAACAAACGACGCTTATTATGGTCAAGTGGCTTTAGTTCTTGAACCAGTTGGGTCTTGTATCGGTGTAGACCAAGATTTTCACGCAAAATTTTGCATGTGGTGGATGCACAGAGTCCAACTTGTTGTGAACGTTGACGATTAGTTAAATCTGGATTATCATCAATACTATGTAGTACTGCAGCGATATTTTCTTCTGTACGTACAGTTCTTTGACTTGCTGTTGTTGTTGCATCGAGTAGAGAAAATGTACGAAACCTATCGATAGTTCGACGAATAAGCTGCTCTGATGTAAACCATAAATTTCACGAAGTGCTCTATAAGTTTGGCGAATAGAACACTGAATTTTAAAATAAATTTCAACAATTTGTGAACGTTGTTGCGGCATGTGCCTTTCCATGATAATCTGTCCATGCTTACTGAACAGAAATGTCAAAACAACATGGCTTCTTCCTTCTGTCAAATCACAGTTATCTTTATCCAAAGTTCTATCACTCTAAATAAAACACCCGATATATTTTATAGTAGCATCATAGGATAATGAATTATAATAAAACAGAAATACATGCCCTCGATCAAAGTTAGTAATGAATTCCCGATTTTTGGAAAGAAGTTTAGTAAATGGATCTGACAGTTACGCGGACTTGGCAATGGAGAATGATTAGAATTGGACGTTTTTTTGTAACATGATTTTCGACATGCTGAACTATAATATGTCTGCAGGCTCTTATCTGCGATGGAACACATGTTTTGTTTTTGTTTTGGAGAGTGTTCAAAATCAGAAAATGGTTCATTTTGCGGCGGGATCGAAGAAAATATTTTATGTTCACTACTGTGCAGTGTTGATATTCATTAAATTAACTCTACAGTATCATAGAGTTTATTTTGTATATTTTTCTTGAATAAACTCCTATTCTATCCACTTTCCTTAGTAAGATTTCGCAGGGTAGAATGCAAAACAGGAAATATAAAACACATATCGGGAGAAGTTACATGTGTAACATCTTGCAAATTCCTGTAGATAAATTTGATTCACTTTGTCGTCTATACATCAGTATAGGAGACGTCTCTTGTAGATGTCAAGTCAAATCGGAAATCCATTCGGCAGTCATTCAGACTGAAAAAGCAGTTTACGTTTCAACGAAAGCAATCGAGCAAAGCCAGAGACAAGTAGACAAATGTCAATACGATCGGCAGATATTCCATTTGTCAGTCAACGCCTTCTGCCAGAGACAATACAAGTTCGTCGTTTGATACCCCTCAGCTTATCGGTCTATGAATTCTATGGATTCCCACTAACAGTTCAGCGAAGACACCGAAATGAGCTGTATATTGTGCAATGAACGACTTTGTGCGGCTTCTGCAACTCCCAGCAGAACCCTCAATATAGCACCAAGGATCAATAGGGCTTTTTGCGAAGTCGCAATCAATAATTCAGTCCTTTGGATGCGGCGAATGTGACAGGCTGAATGTGGAAAATATCCGTAAATCATTCATGTAAAGAAAGTGGGCGGTGTGTCTCTCTTTCACCGGCAAATATCATCTATATTTTACGGCGGAAAACGTGATTTTTTGCGCCCGCAACAAATTTTTCCGCTCGGGCATATCTGCTTACGTCGAGAGATGGCTAGATGGAAATTCCTACCCCGCATCTGATTTAGTATTTGGGATACATTATGCATGGGACGCATGGAAATTATTCGGATTTTTTCGGGGGTTTTATGCCGATGAATGGAAGAACTTTTCGAAATATTCATATCGGAATTTACGATTCGACCCAGCAAAGGTTAATACGAAACTAGCCAGCGAGTTCTAACAACGGTCAGTATAAGAAGTAGGATTTTTATGGATTAATATACATTCTGTCAAGAAAGTACCAGGAATTATCGATTTAAATCTGGCGGGGCAATGAGGCAGGTAAAATTTTTTTCCTAGGTTGGTTCCACTGTCCTTAATTACTATGCCAAGCTTGAGCGGGATCTGTCAACTAGTGTGTTTGCAACAGCTGATTGAGTCAGTCGATGTCAGAGTGCGTGCCGATTTTTACTATGGGTGATTACGTTGAGCAAAGAATTTGTTTAAAGTTTTGTGTTGCAAATGAATTTTCGTGTGCCTATGCATTGAAAATGTTGCAAAAGGCCTTTGGTGATAATGCTCTATCGAAAACTCGTGCTTATCAGTGGTACAGAGCCTTCAATGACGGTCGTGAAGTGGTCGCCCATCAACGGCTTCGATCGAAGATAACGTCGATAAAATTAAGGAAAGGGTGCTGGAAAACCGTCGTACCAGCTTGAGAGAGATAGCACATGATCTTAAGATATCCTACGAGTCCGCACGTACGATTTTGATTGATATTTTGGGCATGAGAAAGGTGGCCGCACGACTCGTACCGAAAGACCTGAATTTTCTTCAAAAACGTCATCGCGAACAGGTTGCTTCAGACATGCTGCATCGCTGTAATTCCGATTCTACATTCATGGAACGCATTATAACTGGTGATGAGACCTGAATCTACGAGTACGATATGCAAACAAGCCAGCAATCATCGGAATGGGTGGCAAAAAATGAGCCGAAACCGAAAAAACCACGCCAAAGCCGCTCGAAAATGAAGGTGATGCTCATTGTTTTCTTCGATATCCGTGGCGTGGTGCACTACGCTTTCATTCCAGAGGGTCAGACGGTAAACAAGGAGTATTACCTAGGCGTTATGAAACGTTTGCGTGAGCGTATCCGTAAGAAGCAGCCAAATTTGTGGGCGAACAACTCATTGCATGACGATAGCGCCTTCTCACCGAGCTACGATTGTGACTGACTTTCTCGCCAAAAACTCAACAAAAGTGCTTCAGCAATCACCTTATTCGCCGGATTTGGCTCTCTGCGACTTTTTCCTCTTCCCAAAACTAAAATTGCCCCTTCGTGGCACTCGTTTTGAGTCGATTGAAGCCATAAAACAAAATTCGGCGCGAGAGCTAAAGTCCATCCCGGAAAGCGCCTATAAAAAATGTTTCGATAATTGGAAGTGCCGTTGGCATAGATGTATTGGAGCAAATGGAGCCTATTTTGAAGGCGACCTAATAAATTTTGACGATTAAATGTAAAAATGTTGTTTTAATTGAAAATTCCCGGTACTTTCTTGACAGAGTAGTATTTGATAGAAAATCTTTGTTTGTTGCTCTTTGCTTTATGCAGGATGTGACTAAATAGGAAAAAGGAGAATAAATCTGAATTTATCGATTATTTATTTTTGATTAATTCCAGTTATTCCAAATCTGAATCCAACTTTTGACGATGTGGCGACCCAATAAATTTTGACGATTAAATGTAAAAATGTTGTTCTAATTGAACATTCCCGGTACTTTCTTGACAGAGTAGTAAATATAGGCTATTTTATATCAATGTCTAGTAGTCTAGTCAACTAGTGCCATTTGGGTCAACTGTTTTCAGCAATCTCCGAAAATTATGATCAAGATGTCATTCGATTCGGAATGGCATCTAGGTAATTTTTGAAAAAAATGAAGTTCCGCTTGCAAAAATTGCAAGAGTTATTAACTATTAACTAAAAAAAAGAGGGGTTTAGTTTTTTGTAAATATCTCAAAAACTAATGAAGATTTTTAAAATAAAAGAAAAGATTCAAAAAGAGGAGAAAATTTCCTAAAAAAGTGTCGACTCCCAGGATTGCAGTCCCAATATTAATAATTTTCCCACAGGGATGAAAATACGGCCGAAAACGGATACTCTGGCTTTCGTAAGCCACGCCTACTTTGGACACTTTATTATTTAATAAGAATTATTTTAACGGATCAAATATAATATGAAATTTAATAAATGGAAAAATTCAGGGGCGTACTGGATAGATGAATGAACAATAATCCGCCAAAAAAAAATTTATCTCAATTCTTCAATTAGTTATGCAATAGTTGATTAATAATTTTTTTCTGCTTGGAAATGAACACTGCCAGTGTGATAATTGTTAAACTATTAACTTGAGATTGTTCTCCTCTCTTGGAGCAAGTTTTGGAAGACTTCAAAATAGATCCCCGTTGGAAAAATTTGAAAATGTTTATTTTTCAGTTTTTTATTAACTATTTTCGTTGTCGCAAAATTAAACGCGGATGAATCTCAAGACACACCATATCCCCATACCTTCTTCCAGGAAACTGTTGACGTTTTTTGATTCAGCAATAAATCTCTACTCTTTCAAAACCACTAAACGTTTTAGGCTAACACGTCCCTTTTCTAAACATCTTGTAGAGGCAGGTAGAATTATATTATAGCTAAAGGACCAGAAGTGCTTTCAATCTAGCCGCCACGTAAAGTTTTAACTATAAATCATTAACCTATTATATACAAAGTATAAACTCAATTTCTACGCTCAAGGAATTGAATTCTTACATAAATATATTTGATATTGATACACGGACCTAATAATCTATTGGGAGCTCTTTTTTTGAGCCAACTGGGACATATCTCAAGCTGATTCTACTAAACAACAGCACTGAGGTGACCTCAATCCTTAATAGGATTCTTGCATTGGTTACCAATGGTATATTGCCACAAGGAATTCGTTAGGTACCTTTTCCTTACCACATAATATGCATTCCTAATTTTCAGCTGAACTTAATCCCACGAGAAGCAATTTGAGACGACAATGTTCTATAAGCCAAAGATGTATAGGGTCTTTTTCTTAGAGTGATAAAACTTTTGATAGGGATAACTGTGATTTGAATGAAGGTAGAAGCCATGTTGTTTTGACATTTCTGTTCAGTAGCATTGACAAATTTTCATGGAAAGATTCACGCCGCAACAACGGTTACAAATTGTTGAAATTTATTTTCAATATCAGTGTTCTAGAAAGAAAATATCGCTGCTGTAAGTGTTTATGATGATCTAGATTTGTCTATTTGTCGACGTTCACAATAAGTTGGACTCCACCACATGGACAATTTTACGTAAAGATCTTGGTCTACACCCATACAAGATCCAACTGGTTCAAGAACTAAAGCCACTTGACCATAATAAACGTCGTTTGTTTGCTAATTTGACCCTAGAACAGCTTGAAGTTGATCCACTTTTTTATCGTAAAATTTTGTTTAGTGATGAAGCTCATTTCTGGTTGAACGGCTACGTAAACAATCAAAATTGCCGTATATGGAGTTTAAACAATCCTCAAGAAATTCTGCAGGTTCCATTGCATCCTGAAAAATGCACTGTATGGTGTGCTTTACACGCTGGAGGTATCATCGGTCCATATTTCTTTAAAAACGATGCTGGAGCTAATGTTACAGTGAATGGTGCTCGTTACAGATCGATGATCGATGATTATTTATTTCAAAACTTGAATGGTATCGACCCAGAAGTGTCTTGGTTCCAACAATATGGTGCTACACCTCATGCTGCTACCGTAACAATTGATTTATTGAAAGAAAGATTTGGCGTTAACATTATTTCGATAAATGGTCCAATTAATTGGCCTCCAAGATCATGCGACATTACTCCACTGGATTATTTTCTTTGGGGTTATGTTAAGTCATTGGTTTATGCTGACCAGAAACAATAGACGCTTTGGAAGCCAACATAACTCGTGTTATTGATGAATTAAGGCCTGAATTGCTCTGGTCCAAAATTGGTCTGGTCGAATGCGGTTCCTCAGAGCTAGTCGTGGTGAACATTTGCCGGAAATTATTTTTAAATCATAATTGTCATAAAAATTTGGCTGTTATCTTAATTTAAATGTTTTATTTCAATTTAGAGTTCTATCACCTAAAAAAAAACACCCAATATGACAAAGTAATGGACTACTCCTTCCAATATTTATAATTAATTAAATATTAATTATTTATAAAAAGGTTTCGAATGTCTTATTTCTATATTTAAATCTAACACGTTATATTTCCCCGCACTCGAAAACAAAATGTCTACTGTCATTGAATATATCTTATTTTTTTGGACATAGAATTTATATTTGACAATGTCAATTATTCGATATTGTATCAGATAATGATAAACTCCCTTCATTTAATAGCATCTCTATTACTTTCTTTATGGTTAGCCCTATGGATCTTACATTTACTAGCAATTTTACACGGAAAGTTACGACTTCACAGGAAATATACTGAAATTAGTTCTGGAGAATTACATCCAGGAGTCTCTATCCTGAAACCATTAACAGGTATGGACCAGTATTTAACAGAAAATCTCGAATCGTTCTTCACTCTCTCATATCCTCTGTATGAAATCCTGTTTTGTATCGAAAACGAGCAAGATCCAGCTGAGAAAATCGTCGACGACCTGATGAAAAAGTATCCAAACATCACGACAAAAGTGTTCAAAGGTGCTATACGAGTCGGAGATAATCCTAAGATTAATAACATATACAAGGCGTTTCAGGATAGTATTTATGACTTAATACTAGTTTCTGATAGCGGTATTAAGATGAAAAATGATACACTCCTTGATATGGTAGCTTATATGACTGATAAAACTGGTTTAGTTCATCAAATGCCGTTCACGAGCGACAAAGAAGGATTCCCAGCTATTATTGAGAAGATCTATTTCGGAACTGTACATTCTAGGTTTTATCTGGCGGCTGATTTTCTTCATAGAAATTGCCATACGGGAATGTCGACACTCTTCCGGAAATCCGTCTTGGAAGATAGAGGTGGTTTGAAAACTTTCGGTTGTTATTTAGCTGAAGACTTCTTCATATGTAGATATTTCAAGGAGAAGGGTTGGAAGACCACCATAAGTAGCCAACCGGCTTTACAGAATTCTGTTCTGTGCGATATAAATGATTTCAAAGCAAGGATGACACGTTGGGCTCAACTTAGGGTAGCCATGATTCCATTAGTCATAATTTTCGAACCCCTGTCAGAGTGTTTGGTGATAGGAATTTTAGCTGCTTGGGCATCCTCTGTATTATTTCAGTGGAACTGTACAACTTTCTACCTCACACACATTTTGATTTGGTTCTTGTGCGATTGGATTTTGCTCACTACGGTCCAAAATGGAGTTCTGCCTTTCAGCAAATTCAAATTTGTGACGGGATGGTTGCTGAGAGAATGTTCTGGGCCCTACATATTCTTCAACGCTTTGGTAAATCCCGATATACACTGGAGGAATAGAGTGTTCAAACTTTCATGGGGTGGTGTTATTAAGGATATTGTAATATGATGATGGCTGCGAAGAATACGAAAGTGGTTTTGAAAAATTATCTCATGAAAAATCTTGTTCTGCTTTATTTTCGATAACTAAGTGTTTGTTTAATTTTTTGTTCGCCTTTAACTGAGGTATTTCTTTTTAATATTACTTTTTTTTAATGAATTGAGATTGCGTAGTTTTTATGAAGAACAACCAATAAACATTTGATATAGCATCAAAATCAATGGCCTATATTGTCGGAAAAATTTTAATATTTCAATTTGAAAAAGTTAACTTATTATACTTTCATTTTATAATTCACATTATTTATGTTTGTCTTTTCATATCTGACTGTTCATGAGAAATCATATCAAAACCTCATTGTCGAAAATGTTATTCAACTTCTTGGCTTTTCTTATTACATTCTGTCAAGAAAGTACCGGAAATTATCGATTTAAATCTGGCGGGGCAATGAGGCAGGTAAAATTTTTTTTTCCTAGGTTGGTACCACTGTCCTAAATTACTATGCCAAGCTTGAGCGGGATCTGTCAACTAGTGTGCTGATTAAGTCAGTCGATGTCAGAGTGCGTGCCGATTTTTACTATGGGTGATTACGTAGAGCAAAGAATTTGTTTAAAGTTTTGTGTTGCAAATGAATTTTCGTGTGCCGATGCATTGAAAATGTTGCAAAAGGCCTTTGGTGATAATGCTCTATAGAAAACTCGTGCATATCAGTGGTACAGAGCCTTCAAGGACGGTCGTGAAGTGGTCGCCCATCGACGGCTTCGATCGAAGATAACGTCGATAAAATTAAGGAAAGGGTGCTGGAAAACCGTCGTACCAGCTTAAGAGAGATAGCACATGATCTTAAGATATCCCACGAGTCCGCAAGTACGATTTTGATTGATATTTTGGGCATGAGAAAGGTGGCCGCACGACTGGTACCGAAAGACCTGAATTTTTTTCAAAAACGTCATCGCGAACAGGTTGCTTCAGACATGCTGGATCGCTGTAATTCCGATTCTACATTCATGGAACGCATTATAACTGGTGATGAGACCTGGGTCTACGAGTACGATATGCAAACAAGCCAGCAATCATCGGAATGGGTGGCAAAAAATGAGCCGAAACCGAAAAAACCACGCCAAAGCCACTCGAAAATGAAGGTGATGCTCATTGTTTTCTTCGATATCCGTGGCGTGGTGCACTACGAATTCGTTCCAGAGGGTCAGACGGTAAACAAGGAGTATTACCTAGGCGTTATGAAACGTTTGCGTGAGCGTATCCGTAAGAAGCGGCCAAATTTGAGGGCGAACAACTCATGGATTTTGCATGACGATAACGCGCCTTCTCACCGAGCTACGATTGTGACTGACTTTCTCGCCAAAAACTCAACAAACGTGCTTCAGCAATCACCGTATTCGCCGGATTTGGCTCCCAGCGACTTTTTCCTCTTCCCAAAACTAAAATTGCCCCTTCGTGGCACCCGTTTTGAGTCGATTGAAGCCATAAAACAAAATTCGGCGCGAGAGCTAAAGTCCATCCCGGAAAGCGCCTATAAAAATTGTTTCGATAATTGGAAGTGCCGTTGGCATAGATGTATTAGAGCAAATGGAGCCTATTTTGAAGGCGACCCAATAAATTTTGACGATTAAATGTAAAAATGTTGTTTTAATTGAAAATTCCCGGTACTTTCTTGACAGAGTAGTATGTTTCACGAATTAACAATTAAAATAAGATAATATTTTATTTGATAGAAGCATTATTTCAAACTTTGAGTATCAAAACATAATTAATCTGTTAGTCTTCTACAATTTTTTTTTAACTCTTTGAATTAAATTAATATCTTATAAGCACTGCTTATATTTAATAGACGTATAAAATCAAAATTCATTATACAATATCAAATGGAATGAAAAACCCAACAAATATAAATAGTTGATTGAAATTAAGAACATAAGTAATATTGAATGTTTCGTTCCAAACATGCGCACCTGAACTCGTCAGACAGGCGTGGTACGCATGTTTTGCCTGTAACATTTGACAAAACGTTCTGTCTTTGGTCTTATATTTATGAAAACCAAATCTCTTTCAAAAATACACAACATAACTTTAGGAACCTCTCCAAAACTAATTTATTTGAAATACTTATTATAATATGTTTAAATATACATTTAAGTTAATTCAAAAACTCTTAAAAACATGTAGCACATCCTTAAAAACAATTAGAATTCAGATAAGGTCAGTTCAACTTTACATTCAAGAGACAAAATCAAATAAAAATAAATAAACTTGTAAGCTTACCATACAATTTTCGGAATCCATCCTTATGTAAATTCGAACATCAGGTACATCCAATATCCAAGGTTCTATGTTTTATGCTAAACACAGAAATCACACAAAGTTTATAAGGCATTTTATGGCCTTCCCTAAACCACTGGAAACTTCATAATAACTTTCTTTATTCAAAAACTTGATATAATTATATATAATATATAGGATAAAATGATAAGAATCGGTTTTTTACTTGATAGAAGGATTATTACAAACTTTGAATATCAAAACAGAATTAATCTGTTAGTTTTCTACGATTTTAATTTCAAAAGAATTTTTCAAAACGTTTCAGAATTAATGTCTTATAAGCACTGTTTATATTTATTAGACGTATAAAATCAAAATTCATTATACAATATCAAATGGAATGAAAAAACCCAACGAATATAAATTGTTGATTAAAATTTAAAAAATGAGTAATATTGAATGATTCGTTCAAAACAATCAACAATTGTTAGAGTGACATATTCATGTATTATCATTTTGATAATATGGTTGAGTATTGGAAGGATTATAATCTCAAAGAGGGTTTATTTCAAAATCTTAAATATCAAGCAGAATAATTGTCACACCTTCACAAATTTTATTTGTGAAAAATTTTGAAAAAATTAATTAAACGAAATGTCTAAAAAACAATTTCTTCCTAGTGGACACAAAGAATTCATCAAAAATTGTAAAACATCCAAATGAGATAAAAGCATCTAAATAAAATATTGAATCTGAAATAACCTAGCAAACTTTAGCCGATACAGGTGTTTCACCCACTCACCTTATGAATAATTAATTCTATTCTAAATATCCCCAACATCAACTTAAAAAATCTCTCAAAATACCTTTCTTGAAGAAGCTCCTCCAAATATATGTAGGTCATCTTCAGAACAGCGTTTGAAAATTCTATCGCTACTCGTCAGTCAGCTTTTTGGAATAACAAATAAAAACAATAAATAAAATATCACATACCTGTCCTTCATATACCACTCTGTCAAGAAAGTACCGGGAATTTTCAATTAAAACAACATTTTTACATTTAATCCTCAAAATTTATTGGGTCGCCTTCAAAATAGGCTCCATTTGCTCCAATACATCTATGCCAACGGCACTTCCAATTATCGAAACATTTTTTATAGGCGCTTTCCGGGATGGAATTTAGCTCTCGCGCCGAATTTTGTTTTATGGCTTCAATCGACTCAAAACGGGTGCCACGAAGGGGCAATTTTAGTTTTGGGAAGAGGAAAAAGTCGCAGGGAGCCAAATCCGGCGAATACGGTGATTGCTGAAGCACGTTTGTTGAGTTTTTGGCGAGAAAGTCAGTCACAATCGTAGCTCGGTGAGAAGGCGCGTTATCGTCATGCAAAATCCATGAATTGTTCGCCCACAAATTTGGCCGCTTCTTAAGGATACGCTCACGCAAACGTTTCATAACGCCTAGGTAATACTCCTTGTTTACCGTCTGACCCTCTGGAACGAATTCGTAGGGCACCACGCCACGGATATCGAAGAAAACAATGAGCATCACCTTCATTTTCGAGCGGCTTTGGCGTGGTTTTTTCGGTTTCGGCTCATTTTTTGCCACCCATTCCGATGATTGCTGGCTTGTTTGCATATCGTACTCGTAGACCCAGGTCTCATCACCAGTTATAATGCGTTCCATGAATGTAGAATCGGAATTACAGCGATCCAGCATGTCTGAAGCAACCTGTTCGCGATGACGTTTTTGAAGAAAATTCAGGTCTTTCGGTACGAGTCGTGCGGCCACCTTTCTCATGCCCAAAATATCAATCAAAATCGTACGTTCGGACTCGTGGGATATCTTAAGATCATGTGCTATCTCTCTCAAGCTGGTACGACGGTTTTCCAGCACCCTTTCCTTAATTTTATTGACGTTATCTTCGATCGAAGCCGTCGATGGGCGACCACTTCACGACCGTCCTTAAAAGCTCTGTACCACTGATATGCACGAGTTTTCGATAGAGCATTATCACCAAAGGCCTTTTGGAACATTTTCAATGCATCGGCACACGAAAATTCATTTGCAACACAAAACTTTAAACAAATTCTTTGCTCAACGTAATCACCCATAGTAAAAATCGGCACGCACTCTGACATCGACTGACTTAATCAGCACACTAGTTGACAGATCCCGCTCAAGCTTGGCATAGTAATTTAGGACAGTGGTACTAACCTAGGAAAAAAATTTTTTGCCTGCCTCATTGCCCCGCCAGATTTAAATCGATAATTCCCGGTACTTTCTTGACAGAATGTACACTCCATCGCACAGTATCATTCTGATTCAGTTAGATCTGGAACATGTGTATTCTTTCTACTTCTGTGTATATTTTACAGACGAACATAGAATGTGAAGAAATGTTTTGTGTTAAGCTTTAACAGTCAATGTTATTCTTGCTTCGTAGAGCGTATACGAAAGACAGATGTGTAATATGTTTTTTTATTGATCGTCTTTTTTATTATCCAAAAAAATCCACTGGCATGCATCAGTTGGAGTTTCACATGCTGTTCTGAAATAATGCTTCATATTTTTGAAGGGTTTTGTTAAAGAGCTTTTTCAAGAGGGGTTTTTCCAAGTTTATTTTGTACATTATTTGAATAGAATTTGTTATTCATAAGGTCGGTATGAAACAGCTATATCAGCTAAAGTTAGGCTAAATAATTTCGGTCAATATTCTATAGTTGCTTTAGATTCTTTCATTTATTTTATGTGCTGTGCAATTTTTGATAATTCAATATGTACGATGAAAAAGGGCATTATTTCAAAACAGATTTAATCTGTTAGTGTCCTATAATTTTAGTTTCAAAAAATGTTATTCAGAAACTTTCAGAATTAAATTTATGTCTTATAAGCACAACTTATATTTAATAGACGTATAAAATCAAAACTCAATACGTAATATCAAATGGAACGAATAACCCAACAAATATAAATTATCAATTAAAATTAATAAATAAATATTTGAAGGAGACAAAATTTTGTTTCTGATCTCACAATTATGAAAACTAATTCCATTTCAAAAATACAAAATATAATTTTAAGAACTTCTCAAAAATATATGATTCATTTAAAATATTCAATATATTTGAATATTCGAATAAGTCACTTCAAAAATCTCTCAAAACATGTATATGGTGTTTTAATGATTGATACATATTTTGAGAGATATTTCAAGTAACTTAATTAAATATATTTAATTTTTCAAATAAATTATATTTTTTTGAGAAGATCTTAAAATTATGTTTTATAGTTTTGAAAAGGATTTAGTTTTCATAATTGTAAGATCAGAAACAAAATTTTGTCTGCGTCAAATATTTATTCATTAATTTTAATTGACAATTTATATTTATTTTGTTATTTATTCCCTTTGATATTATATATTGAGTTTTGATTTTATACGTCTATTGAATATAAGCTGTGCTTATAAGACATTAATTTAATTCTAGGCTTTTGAATGAAATTTTTTTAAATTAAAATTATAGGTGACTAACAGATTAAATCATTTTTGATATTCCAATTTAGTAATATTCCTTCTATCAAGTAAAAAACCTCTTCTTATTATTACATTTTATTTAAATTCACTTTTCAAGAAATATTTCAAAATTAAAATTTATAGGGGCGTGACATAATTATTCTGAAAAAGCTTTTTACTTGATATTCGAATTTTGTTATCAATATATTGCTTCTATCAAGTAAAAAGTCTTTTCCTATTTTATTTTATACATAATTTCTTTTTGTTATATTCCTTCTATCAAGTAAAAAGCCTTTCCCTGTTTCATAATATTTTTACCATTGAATGAACAGAATGTGTGCATGTCTCTGAACAACGAAGACAATATAAAATATGGAAGTAACATATATATGTTAACATGTATATTACAATAATTCTAAATAAATATAAACGAATGAAAATGACTTATTGTGGCAAAAGAGAAATAATGTATATAAATAAACTGCAAGTTTTTAGGCTGAAACGTCATATTATGAATATTTTATTAAATAGAGGTTTTCAAAGTAATAGTATTTCGGAAAATGATAAACCAGTAGCAAACTCTTTTAGAGAATCACTCTGAAAATATGGCATATATTCTCTGTTCAATCTGCAAAATACAGATTTCATGTAAATATACAAAGTTTCGTTAAACGAACTTCGACTTTACTCAGAGAAAAACATACAGAATTTTGGCAAACATCAAAGCTTGGAATTTAATATTCTAAGCGTCTCTAAGTGGGCTGTTCTGTGAAAATGGATCTGATTCGATTATTATCTTTATTCGAATATGCCCTATCTGCATCATTTTTCATGAAACTAATAGTCATAGAACACGATTTCTCTGAAGAACTTCTGAATTAGTCTAAGAATGACTCAATTTGAAACGACAAACTCATTTCCACATAAGTTTAGTAGCATGCAAACGCCGTTTCTCAAATTTTTTGTGTAGTATATCCCGTGAAGTTGATAAAAATTTCGTTATGTGTTACATCACGCGAAATCCAAACGTTTACGTTTACGGTCGTAGACTTCCGAATATAGCATTCTGAGTATGTAATGAATAACGAATTTCTAATACAGTCCCGTACAACTGTGACAATTGTTTTCTGAAGATGAGATAGTTAATTCCCGAAACTCGAGTCACAATTTAATGTGTAAAATATAAATTTATTGATAGTAAAACATAGAATTTCTACAACTCGTTTTAATTAAAACAGTAATATTCTATATGTTTAAAAATAAATTTAAATAACTCTCTTAGGAAGGACAGAATTTAATAAGTAAATGAGGATTTTTACTAACGTTCAATAATATCCAGGATGAGTATATAATTGTACAAAGGAAGGTGATCCACCATCTGAAGTTTTCTCCATTATGTATGGAAAAAATATAACTTCATCACCTCGTCAAAATTTTTTATTGAAAATTTTGTAGCAGCCGGACATCAAATAAAGATAAATGAAAATTCATAAACATCAGTCTATATTGAATTAATTGCGCCTGACTCTCACACAATAAACAAAATTTTCAACAGCAATATCAAGTTCCCGAAAGGCAGCTTCGGAATTTCTTGTCGAACCCTTGAGTATTCTACATTTTCGTTCTTGCCGGAATTATATGAGATGTGGAAATACTGAAAAGAATAATAATTACTTTCTCTTCTTAGAATCTGTTGAATTTAAGCATTTTGGAATGAACTTTTCACGAGAATTGTTCGCATTGTTGAACTTTCTGTGTAAGAAATGAGAAAATGTTTTTTTCCCTCCAATGAGTCTCTAGGGATCTGCTTCAATTGAAAGATTCAAGAAATTAAATTTAGTTAACGTAAATAGAGGTCATTCTTGATAGAAGGTATATAAAATAATATAAATATTTTAAAAAATTTTTAAACAATTTTAAAAAATTAGCCTTCTACATATTTAATTCCAAAAGATTATATTCAATGATTATAACTTCTGAAAATAAATTAAAATAATGTCGTATAAGTACCACTTATATCATGACATAAAATAAACATTCATTATAAGACATCCAAATGGTATAACAAAATCCAATAAATAAAAATTATTAACTAAAATCCTATAAATTAAACATTTTGAATAGACAAAATTTTGTTTCTGCTTATCAATCCTATGAAAACCAATATCTTTCAAGAATATCCAACATAATCTTAAGAATTTTATCACAAAACTATCTTACTTAGACTATTCAATATTATTGGATATCTAACCAGGGTACTTTATATAAAAACTCAAGATATGCAAAACATTACTGAAAAACAAGTTTTAAAATCGACTTTGCTCATCAGTATTCAAATATTCATATTCAATAAATATAAAATCAATTAATAACATATATTCAAACTCACCCCCAAGAATGACCTCTATTTACGTTATTTTATTTATAATATATAGTTATATGGTTTACTCAAACATTCATACAGATAGTCCTTGTGTTATACCAAAGGCCGTTAAATTTGTCTTTCAATCTTCTAGATCAGGTTAAACCACAGAGATATTTCTGTGTGTAGTGGATACCTATTTAAGGTTCTCATTTAAATAGAACTTTTTCTTGAAGACGAAGGGTGAGTTTGAATATATGTTATTAATTGATTTTATATTTATTGAATATGAATATTTGAATACTGATGAGCAAAGTCGATTTTAAAACTTGTTTTTCAGTAATGTTTTGCATATCTTGAGTTTTTATATAAAGTACCTTGGTTAGATATCCAATAATATTGAATAGTCTAAGTAAGATAGTTTTGTGATAAAATTCTTAAGATTATGTTGGATATTCTTGAAAGATATTGGTTTTCATAGGATTGATAAGGAGAAACAAAATTTTGTCTATTCAAAATGTTTAATTTATAGGATTTTAGTTAATAATTTTTATTTATTGGATTTTGTTATACCATTTGGATGTCTTATAATGAATGTTTATTTTATGTCATGATATAAGTGGTACTTATACGACATTATTTTAATTTATTTTCAGAAGTTATAATCATTGAATATAATCTTTTGGAATTAAATATGTAGAAGGCTAATTTTTTGAAATTGTTTAAAAATTTTTTAAAATATTTATATTATTAAATTTAGTTGCTTAACATTTTATTGGTGCTTCTATCTTAATGGAGTGTTATATCTATATTCAAGTTTTGTTGGTCTTATATATATTATGAATAATAATAATAGAATAGAAATTAAAATAGAAAAAGGCTTTTTACTTGATAGAAGAAATATAACAAAATTTGAATATCGAAACAGATTTAATCTGTTAGTCTTCTACAATTTTAATTTCAAAAAAATTTTATTCAAAAAACTTTTAAAATTAAATTAATATCTACAATAAGCACCGCTTATTTAATAGACGTATGTAATCAAAACTCAATATATAATGTCAAATGGAATAAATAAACCAACAGATATAAAGAAGTCATTGAAATTAATAAATAAATATTTAAAGGAGACAAAATTCTATTTATGATCTTACCATTAAGAACACCTATTGCCTTTCAAAAACAAGAACACAACTTAAGGACTTCTCAAAAAATATTTTAAAATTGTAGAAGACTAACAGATTAAATCTGTTTTGATATTCAGATTAAAAAAAATAATATAATAATAATCCATACAGTTCGTTTTGAACTATTACGATAATTTCAGAAATGATGTGAAAAAGGTTAGTGTATCAGAATGAAACATAAAGAAAAATTATCATTTTGTGTTGAAAATTTTTCAATTTTTTCTATGTTCAAATGATTCAAAATATCGGGTCAGTTTTTCAGAGTGATAGAACTTTCGATAGGGATAACTGTGATTTAACAGAAGGTAGAAGTCATGTTGTTTGGACATTTCTGTTCAATAAGCATTGACAAATTATCATGGAAAGCCGAAACAACGTTTACAAATTGTTGAAATTGATTTTCAAAATCATTGTTATAGAGCACTTCGTGAAATTAATGGTTTACATAATCGTCCATCAGAGAAGCTTATTCGTCGAACTATCGATAGATTTCAGACAACATTTTCTCTACTTGAAGCAACAACAAGACAAAGAACTGTACGTACAGAAGAAAATAACGCTGCTGTAAGTCATAGTGTTAATGATGAGCCAGATTTGTCTATTCGTCGACGTTGACAACAAGTTGGACTCTGTGCATTCGCCACATGGAAAATTTTGCGTAAAGATCTTGCTCTACACCCATACAAGATCCAACTGGTTCAAGAACTAAAGCCACTTAACCGTAGTAATTGTCGTCCCTTCTTCGGTCCTAAATAATATTCCAAATATCAAAATCAAAAAACTAACCTATATCAACAACGCACCACGTGTAAATAAATGAATGTTTCGAAACACAGATTTGAAGTTGAATTATAAAGTTGATCTGTGTTTCGAAACATTCATTTATTTACACGTGGTGCGTTGTTGATATAGGTTAGTTTTTTAATTTTGATATTTGGAATATTATTTAGGACCGAAGAAGGGATTGCTTAGAATTATATTTGTTTTTTGAAGATATAGTGCATGTTTTGAGGGATTTCTGAATTAACTTATTCGAATATTTAAATATATTAAATATTTCACATAAATTATATTCTTTGAGAAGTCCTTCAAGTGTGTTCATGTTTTTAAAAGGCAATTGGTGTTCTTAAAGGTAAGACCAGAAACAAAATTTTGTCTCCTTTAAATATTTATTTATTAATTTTAATGACTTTCGTATATCTGTTGGTTTATTTATTGCATTTGACATTATATATTGAGTTTTGATTATATACGTCTATTAAATGTAAGCGGTGCTTGTTTTAGACATTAATTTAATTTTAAAAGTTTTTTGAATAAAAAATTTTCTGAAATTTAAATTGTAGAGGATGAACATATTTTAATTTGTTTTGATATGCAAATTTTGTTATATTTCTTCTATCAAGTAAAAGGCCTTTCTATTTTAGTCTTTAATTCAATTGGGAATTTTCAGAGAAAAATTTTTTCTGGAACTTTATATATGTAAATTGAATTTTAACGAAATTTTCCATATTTTGTGAACTAGTAGAGGCTGTTAGAAAAGTGGAAGAACGATTTAAATATCATCGTTTAAGTACAAAGGGTTCAAAAAACTTTCTTCAGTATACCGACTGTTGGTTATTTGATTTTATATTAAACCTAAAAATTTTTGTGGATCCATTCAAAATTCCTTTCATTTCATTCAAATGGAAACTTGGAGAGGAATACCCTTCACTGGCACCTTGAGATTAATTAATAGTTATTAAAATCAATCACCTCCTACCAATAACACGATTATATTACACTTTCTACGAGTTCTACGCCATACATCTCGCATCGATTCAGGAGTTCCAAAATCCATTAAACACGTTCAACATTCTGTCGAGTTATTCTTAGAAGAGAGGCGGAATCTGTTTCCATTTGATTGAGTCTCTGGAAATTTGCCATCCGCGCTTCTGTTAATTACACTTCCAAGTTGATTGATCGCAAAAGTCGCAAATTACTCGAGTATCTGATCTGTTTCGCATCAGATGCGGCCACAAAAGCCAAAATCATAATTTCTTTTCTTAGAAGCGCATTCAACGGGATGAAAATTTTGGCAACAGGGTCCGCAGGAATTTGCTGGAAGTGATTGTGCATTTGGGTTTGTTGTTGGTGTGTTTAGTTGCGTTGATTTATTGCCATGAATGTTGAAGCAACTCTAAATGCTGGTTTTTGTGTGTCTGGCTTTTTATGCAGTTTTCAATTTCGTATATTTTAGGTCGACTGTTTGCTCAGGGTGGTGGATCGTTCCAGATTAAAGTGGTTTACAGGCGTAAATCACTTGGTACTTTTTGATGATTAATTTTTTTGCACACAGGAAATAATCTCTAAATGGATAACTCTGTGTTAGCCATATGGGGGAATTGTATGTTGATGTACATTCTGTCAAGAAAGTACCGGGAATTATCGATTTAAATCTGGCGGGGCAATGAGGCAAGTAAAAAATTACCTGGGTATTGTGAATGGAAATATCCCAAATAATAATCAAGAGTTCAACAATTTAAATCCATAAGAAGCAGTCAACGAAATGGGCTGAGAGATCCGAGCATTCAGGAAATATTTTTCAGGAAACAAAAGAAAATCCTGAAGTAGAGCAAAGTCAACATCAAAGGAACATTGTTAATTGACGATTACACTTACCAAAGGTTGAAATAAGTTTATTTATGTAGTTTCCCAATTTGAATTCAAGAACAAATCATTGCTTGTTTACGTTATAATTACGTTACGATATTTAGATAGGGTTAGGTTAGAACATAGAATTGAACATTTAAATTATTAATCACTGATTATTTTATTTCAAATTACTTTGATATAAAATATATAAGAATGTTATCATTTCTTATAATATTTTTATAATCGAAGAAATAGGCGATTTGATGTCATGATTCTGGAAGAATTTATTTTCTTTAGTTTAAAATATAACAGAATAACATACAGAGAAATAAAAAAATAGCTTACTAACCTGGAAGAAATCAAAAACAATGCTATTTCTCCGGGTTTCTCAATTCTCATTTCTAACAGCTAACTAAATATAACATGTGACAGTTTTAGGTTAAAATCTAAGACATAGAACGTAGATCATAGAACATAGAACATGGAAGTTACAAAGATGTTTTCCCTAAAAATAACAGTTTTATGTTTACATATATATGATAAAAAATTTAACTTATTGAAAATTCAAATTGAATCCTCCTCAAATCAAATTTAATAATACTTAAATTTCAATTATTGAACAACAAAATTAAAATCTTAAGAGCTAGCTGGCAACATAGAATACAAGCAACTAGATACAAGGGTGATCTAACTAGTATTCATTCTGAAATTATATATTTAAACGACATCGAATTGGCTCCACTAAAGTGGGGTAGAAAAAAGTGAAAGTAAATTAAAATTTTAATTTTTTATTCCATAACAATATATATAAATGAATAATGACGAAATTATTTAGATATAACCTTATACATTCTGTGAAGAAAGTACCGAGAATTATCGATTTAAATCTGGCGGGGCAATGAGGCAGGTGAATTTTTTTTTCCTAGGTTGTTACCACTGTCCTTAATTACTATGCCAAGCTTGAGAGGGATCTGTCAACTAGTGTGTTTGCAGCAGCTGATTAAGTAAGTCGATGTCAGAGTGCGTGCCGATTTTTACTATGGGTGATTACGCTGAGCAAAGAATTTGTTTAAAGTTTTGTGTTGCGAATGAATTTTCGTGTGCCGATGCATTGAAAATGTTGCAAAAGGCCTTTGGTGATAATGCTCTATCGAAAACTCGTGCATATCAGTGGTACAGAGCCTTCAAGGACTTGCCTCGTTCCCGACGCCCATCGACGGCTTCGATCGAAGATAACGTCGATAAAATTAAGGAAAGGGTGCTGGAAAACCGTCGTACCAGCTTGAGAGAGATAGCACATGATCTTAAGATATCCCACGAGTCCGCACGTACGATTTTGATTGATATTTTGGGCATGAGAAAGGTGGCCGCACGACTCGTACCGAAAGACCCGAATTTTCTTCAAAAACGTCATCGCGAACAGGTTGCTTCAGACATGCTGGATCGCTGTAATTCCGATTCTACATTCATGGAACGCATTATAACTGGTGATGAGACTTGGGTCTACGAGTACGATATGCAAACAAGCCAGCAATCATTGGAATGGGTGGCAAAAAATAAGCCGAAACCGAAAAAACCACGCCAAAGCCGCTTGAAAATGAAGGTGATGGTCATTGTTTTCTTCGATATCCGTGGCGTGGTGCACTACGAATTCGTTCTAGAGGGTCAGACAGTAAACAAGGAGTATTACCTAGGCGTTATGAAACGTTTGCGTGAGCGTTTCCGTAAGAAGCGGCCAAATTTGTGGGCGAACAACTCATGGATTTTGCATGACGATAACGCGCCTTCTCACCGAGCTACGATTGTGACTGACTTTCTCGCCAAAAACTCAAGAAACGTGCTTCAGCAACCACCGTATTCGCCGGATTTGGCTCCCTGCGACTTTTTCCTCTTCCCAAAACTAAAATTGCCCCTTCGTGGCACCCGTTTTGAGTCGATTGAAGCCATAAAACAAAATTCGGCGCGAGAGCAAAAGTCCATCCCGGAAAGCGCCTATAAAAAATGTTTCGATAATTGGAAGTGCCGTTGGCATAGATGTATTGGAGCAAATGGAGCCTATTTTGAAGGCGACCCAATAAATTTTGACGATTAAATGTAAAAATGTTGTTTTAATTGAAAATTCCCGGTACTTTCTTGACAGAGTAGTATATTCATATTAAAATAAATTAATTCAGCTGATATGTACCAAAAATCATTAATAAGGAGTACAGATCAGCCGAATCAATTTATTTTAATATAAATATGCTAATTTTTGAGCATTACGGCAAATTATGGTCTGATGTGAGCATGAGGAAAGTTTATTCCGCGTTGATAACGTGAAAATATCGAGAACACATTTCTTTACTTGAATTAACTCGCAAAGGTATGTCTAGTATGTATTTTGCATACTTTAGATGGCGCTAGTGTATTAGTAATATCTTTGGAGTCTCCATGTATAGCCAATATAGATACTTGACCGATTTAGAGTCACTAGCATACATTGCACTGGCGAAAATCAATCAGTTTGAAACGTGGGCATGTCTGTAATTTGTCTCTACAAAATCTTGTCGAGTTTGTTGGAGTATAGAATTGTTATACAGATGTATGTTACACTGTCTCGATTTCTAGAACTTTCTATTACCATAGCTCATACTCCTTATTAATGATTTTTGTATGTTAATGGTTGAATAAATTCCACTACCATGTAATATTTACTACTGGTTA
Source organism: Megalocaria dilatata (assembly GCA_034642435.1). NCBI lineage: Eukaryota > Metazoa > Arthropoda > Insecta > Coleoptera > Coccinellidae > Megalocaria > Megalocaria dilatata. The sequence continues at coordinate 8,271,321 of CM067855.1, read as the reverse complement.
TAATTAATTCAGATATTAAACTGTTTTAGTGGTAACTATTTATTAGTTTACATAATAAAAACAAGTTTTTGGATATGCGTGTTTCACTTCCAAATATTGAGTAATAAAAATTAAACAATTTCAAAACTGTTCTGATTTAATCTGTCAGTCTTCTACAATTTTAATATGAAAAAAATTTTTATTCAAGGAACTTTCATGTTTAAATTAATGTCTTATAAGCACAGCTTACATTCAATAGACGTATAAAATCAAAACTCAATATACAATATCAAATGGAATAAATAAACCAACAAATAAAAATTGTCAATTAAAATTAATAAATAAATATTTGAATGAGACAGAATTTTGTTTCTGATCTTACAATTATGAAAACTAATTCCTTTCCAAAAGTACAAAACATAATTTAAGGACTTTTCAGAATATATAATATATTTGAAATATTTAAATATTTGAAAAAGTTAATTAAAAAATCTCTCAAAACCTGCATCATATATTATATAGGTCTTCATCGGTCCTAATTCATATTTAAAAAATAAAATCAACCAACAACAAATATAACTCACCTCACTTTAAAATCCAAGATATTCTATGTCATAAAAATCACAGAAAGCTGTAAGGTATTATAAGGTCTTCTTCAAACCACTTGACATTTCATTATTTTATTGAGTAATAATTCAAAAAATAGAACACAGGGTTCACGGTATCATATAGAAAGAATGAGATTATTCAACAATATACATACACTCACCTTATGCCACACATTTTGAAATCCTTACCACTTAAACCGAAGAGAAAATTCTTCCATTTGAATAATAAATATATATAATAATGTCAGCGCCTTCACTCAATCTTGTAACTTTTCATATCGATTTAGCATCTGAAATTGAAAAATAAACAAAATAGACACCACAAGATACTCACACCGATCCACTCAATACGCAAAAAAACCCTTTATTTGAAAGCTTGATGAATGAAGCCATACTGATACAGTCATTCACAGCACTATATCCGATACGTAAAAATGTTCGAAAACGTTGATATTTCAAGAAGTTTTGATTGTCTCGGTCTTTACTTGACGGAAATTCATCTTCAATATAAGAAACTTCCGCTATTTCATTGATTTACACGACAATTGTTTCGTCATACCATGACTTCATCAGGTGACTATTTAAACTGAGGTATACAATGCAAAACATGACCTTAAATACACAGCTCTGGTACAAAAGTTAACATGTAGTGATTGCCCATGTGTATCTGTGGGACAAACAGGCCGTTCATTCCAAACAAGGATACGAGAACATGAAAAATGTTATATCAATAATAAACCGAATTCAACTTATGCCAACCATTTGTTAGAGACTGGCCATAATTTTAATATGAACTATGAAATATTACATATCGAAAACAAAAGTCAGAAACTAAATCTGTTAGAAACTTTAGAGATCAATAGATATAATAAAAGACAAATTTTATTGAATGATCAAATAGATTTAAACAGATCTCCCCCCACTTAATATTTTTCGTTAATTGTAAACCACTCCTCTATTTTTTGTACTAGAGCTGTGTATAACGAAACAATTGTCGTGTAAATCAATAAAATAGCGGAAGTTAACATTTGTTTTTCTTATGTTTCAAGAATTTTGCTGCGAATATAATTTGAACTTTTTCATTCGATCAGTTTTGTTTGAAAGTATACATACAGAATTCTAAAGAACTCTTGGTCGATGGCCATGATCACATATCGATCAACGTAATATCCTCAAATTTCAAAAATAAAGCTGAGATAAAACAAACATGCTCAACGGTAATTATCATTTCACAATTTTCAATATCCTAGAGCCTTATGTCCCTGCGTGTCTGGTTGCCTTGTAATCACGCAGTATTTGAAAAAAATGTTCCACAGCTCATGAATATAGATTACTCTCACGCCAACTCATTAAGTCACCTCATTCGATGAATTTCCATTTTTTTTTGAGTATCTGATATGAGTCCACGGATATTTCTCGAAAAAAAAGAGATGAAGTTTGTGAATATGATATGGGGTATTATACAGACCCCATACGCTCATATGAATGATGAATCTTGAATCTGGTTGAATAACAAATTCGTAATTCATAGGAAGAGAATTAGTTCATATGAAATATTCGTCTAATTTAGTGCTTTTCTACGGTTAGATTTGAATACAGTGTGTTTTTGAAAGGGCTTTTTTAATTACAGGAAATTGAACCGATTAAAATGAATAATATTCGACAAAATCACCGATATGTTGGATGCAAATTAAAAACGCGCCCAATACTTACATTAAAGTGTTATCTGATGTCTAGCTTGGTACTGTAGAGACGTGAGGGGTCTTTCATTAAGCACTTCCTATCTTCGAATTTAAATAAAACGTATGCAGGTGAGAAGGCATCGAATTTTTTCATTTATTTGAAAGGCCTATCGATTCCATTATGTATGGAATATAACATCTTGCAAATGTCCATCGCGCTTTTGCTGGGTGGTACGCATCCCAAATGTCCAATTTTCCAATACTCTGGCTCATAAATCGGCATGAGTTCGACCGATAGTATGAGTTAGGTTAGCTTTGAGAGTCGCTGTGATTTGTGGCTATTTCACATAGACCTGCTTCTTAAGATAACCCCTCAAGCAAGAGCCTAACGGGATCAAATCCCTCGATCTGAGTGGCTAGTTCACATCACGTCAACGTTATATGACCATGTGCTCAAATGGCTCTTGAATAATGTTCAACGTACAACCCGTCGTCCTGTTGAAACCACATGTCGTTGATGTCCACATCATCCAATTCAGTCCAGAAGAAGTTGGTAATCATCGACATATTGCGTTCGCTGTTGACGGTGATGGCCTGACCAACGTCATTCTCAAAACGATATTGACATATGAGACTACCAGCCCCAAATCCACACCAAACAGTGACTTTTTCGGGATATAATGGTCGCTCTTGGATTTCATGTGGATCTGTTACGAACAGTTAGATACAAAAAACTACCTACCACTAAAATATTTCTGACTCGTAAGGAAGAAATTTTACAGATGTCATCAACTATTTTAAAGTCAACTCTGGAAAATTTGAATATAAAAACAGATTCAATCTGCTAGTCTCCTATCATTTTAATTCAAAAAAATTTTATTCAAAATTTGTTTAGACTTAATGTCTTTTTAGCACAGCTCATATTTAATATACGTATAAAATCAAAACTCAATATTATCAAATGGAATAGATAAACCAACAGATATAAATTGTCGATTAAAATTAATAAACAAATATTTGAAGGCGACAAAATTTTGTTTCTGATGTTACAATAATGAAAACTAATTCCTTTTCAAAAATACAAAACATAATTTAAGGGCTTCTCAGAAAATATGATTTATTTGTAATATTTACATAAGTAACTCCAAGAACCTCTCGAAACATGTATTATATATTCAAAAATCAATTAGAATTCCGATAAGGTTTTCACCGGCCCTACTTCATATTTAAAAATTCAAAATTAATCATCAACAAATATAACTCATGTAACAAAACTGATATCCTTGATTTGTACACATTAACTTTAAAATCCAAGATATTCTATGTTCGTAGGAAAAATTACAGAAAGCTGTCAGGTATTATATATTCCTTCAATCAAGTAAAACACCTATTCATATTATTTTATTTTATATATAATATATAATTATACTAGATTTGAATAAAATTCATTATGGAATATCAAGTGGTTTAAAGAAAACCATATAATACCTTACAGCTTTCTATGATTTTTGTGACGATTTTGAAGTTTTATGTGTTCAAATCAAGGATTTGTCAGGTTGTTTAATTTTGATTTTTTGAATGTGAAGTAGGACAGATGAAGTCCTTATCGGAATTCTAATAGTTTTTTTGAAAATATAATACATGTTTTGAGAGATTTTTGAAGTAACTTATTTAAATATATTAAATATTTAAAATAAATTATATTTTCTGAGAATTCCTCAAATTATTTTTTGTATTTTTAAAACAGGATTAGTTTTCATGATTGTGAGATCAGAAACAAAATTTTGTGTCATTCACATATTAATTTTAATTGACAATTTATATTTGTTGGTTTATTCATTCCATTTGATAATTTATATTGAGTTTTGATTTTATACATCTATTAAATATAAGCTGTGCTTAAAAGACATTAATTTAATTCTAAAAAATTTATGAATAAAATTTTTTTTAATTGAAATTATAGGGGACTAACAGATTAAATCTGTTTTGATATTTAAATTTTGTAATATTCCTCCTTTCAAGTAAAAATTCTCCTTTTATTATTTTGACTCTGGAAAATATTCACAAGAAATAGCCTAATTGTAATGAATATTAAACGTTCGATTAAAATTGTTTCCAAATAAAAGTCGAAATTTGAAAGTTTACTAAGGAATTGAATTAAATTAAGCAGTGAATATGAAGACAATATATTTCAGGACGTGATTGGAGAGATCGAACATGGAAAAAACTTCCTATCAATTAACGTCCTTAAGACCCTGTTAAAACTTTCATCATGACCCCTAAAAAGCTGGGAATAATTTCAACAATAAGCTAAGGCGCGTTCATTGAACTGTCCCTGAAAAAGAGAGTAAAAAACGCAAAAAGTGCGTTTTCCAGAGATCCAAATATTGTCTAATACTGCCGTAAATCCTTAAATACTCGATGAAGGGATATTCCAAATATTTTTCTCAATTCTTGTGCTCGATTTATTAATTTAACATAACGTTTCTCTGAAGTATCTAAATTTCATGCAACCTATCAACTATTAAATCCTAGTTCACTATTTCTTTTCCAATTGCAGAACTCCTTTCTGCAGAACCTTCCTACTTTCTCCCAGTTTATATCGGTTATTCAATTTTCAATACGCCCATCCAATAAGGAGATGCACAAATCGGTGAAAAAATAATAATGTTAATGCAAATTTCTCCGATTAACTGTTATTCTTTGGGATACATTAATTTATATATGGAAAGCTGTGGTCGATGAAGTATTTAATATGTTAATTGTAAGACAACGGCCATTTCTCTTGCAGTTTAGTCGCCAGTTTATGCAGATTCAAATGTTTCGTTCAGTGGAATAATAGGTTCTGAATAAAATTATAATTTGTCCACGTGCTACCGAGTCACTGTGAAATTGGTTTCTTCAGCACTAGACCTATTCATTGTGTTGAAACAGGTCCTCTAGAGAACTCATGGAGAAAATGGTGATTCTTGAAGAACCGAATTAGGCAATCCTATTGAACCGTCTATCATTATATCAAATGGGTCATTATTTTTTTAATTTGATGAAGAAAATTTTAATGTTTAGTTTTAACGGCCATTTTCTGTTCAAAACTCATGTAAATTTTATGCGAAATGATATTGCTTTAATTACATGAATGAAGTATGCGGTTAGTTCTGAAACATTCTAACAATTTTATTTAAAATAATTCACACAGTTCTTATGTTTCACAATTTATTCAGAATCAATAAGGAATCAGTAGTTGTATGTTTTCTAAGAATGTCGAATTTGAACTTATTATTACTATAAAATTCGAATATCAAAACAGATTTAATCTGTTAGTCTCCTATAATTTTAATTCAAAAAAAATTTTTAATCAAAAACTTTTAGAATTAAATTAATGTCCCATAAGCACAGCTTATACTTAATAGGCATATAAAATCAGAACTCATTATATTTAATTAAATGGAATAAATAACCCAACAAATATATATTGTCAATTAAAATTAATAAATAAATATTTGAAGCAGACAAAATTTTGTTTCTGATCTCAAAATTATGAAAACTAATTCCTTTTCAAAAATACAAAACATTATTTTAAGAACCTCTCAAAAAATAATTTTCAATATATTTGAATATCTAAATAATACTTCCAAAAGCTCTCAAAACATATATCACATTCATTAAAAAATAAAATCAATTAACAATAAATAACTCTACTTCAAATAATTGTTTATTAATTTTAATTGACAAGTTATATTTGTTGGGTTATTTATTCTATTTGATATTATATAATGAGTTTTGATTTCATATTTCTATCAATTATAAGCTTTGCTTATAAGACATTGATTAAATTCTAAAAGTTTTTGAATACAAATTTTTCGAAATTAAAATTATAGGATAAAATCTGTTCTGATATTCAAATTTTGTAATAATCCTTCTATCATTTAAAAAACCTCTTCTTATTATTTAATTTCATTACTATGACTAGGTAATAGTAATAATAACTTCGAATTCGACATTTTTAGAAAACCTACCACTACTGATACCATAATCCATTCAAAATCCAATCAGTCATGGCAAATTAAAATATCAATTTCTGAAGTCAATTTCCGAAAAGAAGTCAATACAATTAAAACTATAGCTGTGAACAATGGCTATAGAACTGAAATCATTGACAAAATCATTAATAAGAAAACTTACCACAATATTTAAAACAAATTATATCAAAATTAATCCTTATGAAGAAAAGAAAATATGGTTTTCAGTGGCTTAAATAAATGTTTTCAGCAGTAGGATCTCTAATGATCTTCATAAAATGGGAATTAATTCTTTAGCAGTAAATAGAAATAATTTAGCTAAGATTTGATGAACAATAATGAAAGGAACCCCAACTTCTCGAATCAGGAATTTATCAAATTAATGTCTATTTTGATAAACCAAAAATCAAACGGTTTTGCACAACATTGTATAGAAAATATTAAATTTTTTAATGAGAAAGATGTCACCCTACTATTTAATGTAAATAAGGGTAAATTGATGGACTATTTGGAGATTCTTTCAATGAAAATAGCTATTGACAAAAAGGAGAATTTAACAAATTCCCAAATACTATTCGGCAACACCCCTTTATTGGATGATGTTATTTCCATGCGCCATAAAAATACACAGATATGCTAAGTGAAATAAAAGAACCTTTCTCAATTTTAAGTTTAGTTCCTTTTTGTAATCCTTTGAAGATGGTCGAAAGACCGAAACACGTGTCAATATTCTGAATAAATTGTGAAAGATAAAAACTGTGTGAAGTATTTTGAATAAAATTGAAAATATTGCTTTAGTAATTATAATAATATTTATTTCTAAAGTCATTATCACAGAAGTGGACAATAAAGTAGAAACATGTCAAAACAATTCAATACAAAAATCAGAAGAACACAGTCATTCATATTCTTAGACAGAAGTCTTTAAATTCTGCAAATTAGTGTGGTTGACAATTCAATATAAGCAGAAAAACAGCCTTACGAAATCGATTGTAATCTGATATGTCCCGAATATCTTTCGGTAGGAGAATATACAATTTAATGCTCATTTAAAGTGTGCTTTTTTCATTATAGGAATATTTATGGATCGGGAAAAAGTATTCTTGAACTCTTCTGGTGAAATTGTTATTATAACTCTCAAAATAATAATAATGTTTTCACAAAAATAGCAAAACTCTGTAGAAATAAAGACCTGAAAGAGTTAAAATATTGTTAGCCTTAAAGTAGTTCCTACAAGATGACCTAAATTTCAAATTGAACATAGTCCTGACTGCTACTTTTTGTGTTACAATATGTTCTACTGATGAACTGGAACCCCAAAATACAATGCCGTAAGATAGAAGTGACTGAAAATTTGCAAAATAGATGGTTTTCATTGTGGTTATATCAACTTGATATCGAATAGCCTTCAGTGTGTAAACTACCGAATTTAACCTTGATATCAGGGAGTTACAGTGTTGTTCCCAGTTTAGGTGTTTGTCTACTGTGATTCCCAAAAGTCTTGTACTTAGGCTTGTTGGTATTCGCTGGTTCCCAAAGTTAATGCACGCTGGAAAACTAACATTAGTCCTGATCCTGGAAAAAAACATGATGTTATCAGAATTAAGACTTAGTGAATTGCAGATGCACCGTTCGATAAAGCAGTTGTTAAGCCAACAGTCACAGATTCTAGATCTTGGGAAGACACTATCATATCAGTATCATCAGCAAAAGTGTAAGAACTCGTTTTCAATGCTGGTGATACCGTTTCTTGAAATGTATCAGGCTCACCTTCCAAAGCCTCTGGGAGATCGTCATCGTAGACAACGAATAAAATAGGTCCTAAATTAGTGCCTTGTGGTACGCCAGAAGTTATAGTAATTTCCGTTGAGGAATATTTTTCCTCATTCACATTCAATACGACTATTTGTTTTCTCTCCTTCAAGTAATCTTGTACAAGCTTGAGTGGTACGCCTCTAATACCTTTAATTTCAAGTTTCTGCAAAAGTACTTTGTAATCGAACGCTTTGGGAAGATCCACATACAACCCTGCTGGTATTTCATCTTCTACAAGGCAAGAATATATTTTCTGTGTGAATTAGAATATTGCCGTTTCAGTGCTTTTGCCTTTCGTGTAGCCGTGCTGATTAGTAGATGGAATTTTGAATGTCTGAAAGAATTTTACTAAACGATAAACAAGAGTTTTCTCAAAAATTTTTGCAAAAGATGTGATTAAACTTATGGGTCTGTAATTGGATAAATTATTAGGGTTTATTTTTTTTGTGACAAGGCTTCACAAGTGATATCTTTAATGCAAGGAAAAATAAGAGCGCACAAGTATTTCATGATTACATTTTATCATGCAAACGCAGGGCTAAATCTTCACCATGGAGAAATAGAGCAGAATAGAATATAGACCCTCTATAAGCCCACACAAGAACCAATTCGCAACCATGTCATATTCCCCTGAAGACCAATATTTCTACGCAAGCTGAAACAGCGCGATAATTTTTTCAGCGCAGTTTTCTACCAGGGAAGAGGATCGTTCCATTCCAGAGACCAGAAAGTGACGACCCTGTTCTCAAATCCCCCGTGACTTCAATATCCCCCAAGTCATCGCCAAAAGTGCCGTTTTTTCAGTTTTCTGATGCGAGGCCTGTACTTGAGGAGTTAGTGCACCCAAACGGCAAATCGAATGAACCCTGTTTACGTGAGCCAATATTGGCATCATCGTGAGAAAATCGTTTTCAACACGTTGACTCCGGAAAAGGATTTCGAAAACGGATTGAAAGCTCGATCGAAAATTGAAAAAAATATAAAGCGAGCTATACCACGCTCTCGTCCTTTGCCGGAACGAATTGTTCATGGCACATGATCGTGAATAATGCGGAAAAGGGATCGAAAGTTTATCGGCAAACAAATGAGGGTGCATGTTAGAAGAAAAGATAAACGATACGTTGAAATTATTCAGAATGAAAATCTCATTTAAGTACCTATGGTTTGTAACACGATAATTTTAGAAAGCGATTACCTGCAGACTATATAAAGTTGAAATTAAGTAATTGAATTTTAAAGATCTATATTGAATCAAAGTAATACGAAATATAAATCTGTGACTACTAAACTAATCGAATGTCCATGTTTCTATGCTTCTATGTTAACCTAATCTTAGCTTTAAATATCCTAACTCTAACGTAAACAATAAATGACTTGCTTTGAAATTGAATTGAAAAACTTCAAAGAAATAAACTTATTTCTACCTGTGGTAAGTTTGTTCGTCAATTATCAAAGTCCCTTTTATGTTGGCTTTGCTCTGTTTCTCGAATTTGTTTTGGTTCTTGGAGAATGTTTCTGGAATGTTTCAATTTCCCAGCCCACTTCGCTGATTTCTTCTTTTGGATTCGAATTATGGTATACTTGATTTATATGTGGGATATTTCCATTTAAAACATTTAGGTAACGTATTTCTTGATCACATTTCCATTCAGAAAAACAATGTTAATTTCTTTTTAGGTTTTGGAACTGGATTTTGAAAGAGGGATTTATTCAGAGCGACGTGTATCGGCTCTGGAGCATTTTCAAACTGACTTGAAATTTCGGCTGTCTTGCCTTTTATAGTTTGTCCGAAAAATTGAATTCCAAAGCTTACCAGCATTAAATAAAATAGAAAAAGGCTTTTTACTTGATAGAAGAAATATAACAAACTTTGAATATCAAAACAGTTTTAATCTGTTCTTCTACAATTTTATTTTCAAAAAAAATTTTATTCAAAACTTTTAGAATTAAATTAATGTTAACAATAAGCACCGCTTATATTTAATAGACGTATATAATCAAAACTCAATATACAGTGTCAAATGGAATAAATAAACCAACCAATATAAAAAAGGCAATTAAAATTAATAAATAAATATTTGAAGCACAAACAAGTTCCCTGTTACACAATATATTGAATATTTCAAATAAATTATATTTTTTGAGAAATCCTTAAGTTGTGTTTTATGTTTTTGAAAAAGAATTGGTTTCATTATGGTAAGATCAGAAACAAAATTTTGTCTCCTTCAAATATTTATTTATTAATTTTGATTCCCTTTTTTAATTGGTTGATTTATTTATTCTATTTGACATTGTATATTGAGTTTTGATTATATGCGTCTATTAAATAATGCGGTGCTTATTGTAGACATTAATTTAATTCTTAAAGTTTTGAATAAAAATTTTTTTGGAATTAAAATTGTAGAAGACTAACAGATTAAATCTGTTTTGATATTCAAATTTTCTTACAAGCATTTGTCAAAATTATTTTAAAATGTTGTTTTCGATGGTTTTACAAAATTTATAATACCTTATTTTTTGGCTTTTTAGTATTCTAGATAATTAACTCATTTCTCCATGAACAATTGATACCAGTTTTATGAAAATTGGTTGAGTTCAAATACTTATTTTCATATGAATAATTTTACAAATGCCAATATTTCGCATAGTGCAACTAATGCTTTTAACTTATGAATAACTTAAAATAACCCATGAATTTGATTACATTACTTCAACTCATATACTATTACAACTTTATCAATGCATAAGCATCTTCAAGGATATTTCTTACATACATAGTTTCAAAATTGCTGACATAGACACTATGTTTCCTCTAATTAATTGAAGTTTGATCAATTTTGTCCCATTTACATCATTCTATTAGGTAAGATTTAATTAAGCTTGTTAATTATTGATAATTTCAATACATTATAGAGGAATTATGAAAATAACAAATTTTTTCACGTTTTTCTTCATAAGTTCAAATCAGATATTCAAATTTCAAATACTTCTATTTCTTGCAACTTTGGCTGTCTTAAACATTTAATATAATAAAATGAATGGAGGTTTATTCTTGATAGAAGGTATATACAATTATTTAAATATTTTAATATTTACAGATATATTCTGTTAGCCTTCTATATATTTAATTTCAAAAAATTATGTTTAATATTATAACCCAGGAATTAAATTAATGTCATATATACACTGCTTATATCAAACGACATAAAGAATAAACATTCATTATAAGACATCCAAATGAGATAATAAAATCCAAAAAATATAAATTGTTAACAAAAATCCTATAAATTAAATAATTTGAGTAGGCACAATTTTGTTTCTGCTCATCTCTCTTACGAAAACAGATATCTTTCAACAATTTTTAACATAATCCTAAGAATTTCATCATAAAACTATTTTACCTAGAATATTCAATATTATTGAATATTTAACTATGTAACTATTTAGAAAATCTCAAGATACGTAAAAACACTACTAAAAAACAAGTTTTAAGAGAGACTTTGCTAATTTAACAATCCAGAAAGCATCTTGGCAAATGAATACTGAACAGTTATATATATGATGTCTTATGTGAGCTCAAATAAATAGTTCTGTGGTTTATCATAGATCTCAAAGATTGACCGGCAATATAACGGCCTCTGTTATAGCACAAGGACATCTGTATAAAGAATGTTAAGGAAACCAAATAATTATATATTATAAATAAAATAAAATAAATGGAGGTTTTTACTTGATAGAAGGTATATAAAATTATTTAAATATTTTAATGAAATATTCTGTTAGACTTCCAAAGGTGAGTAAATATTTTTGTGTTGATTGATATTATATTTTATTAAATGTGATTGTGTGTTACGAAGCAAAGTCTGTCTTAAAACTTGTTTTTCAGTAATGTTTTTACATATTTATGATATATTGGGCCGTTGCTTGGTAGAAATCAGTTGTAATTGTCATTATAAAATAAAACACTTGTTTACATTTTCTACAGTTTTTACATATCTTGTGATTTTCTAAAAAGCAGATTAGTTAAATATTCAATAATATTGAATATTCTAAGTAAGATGGTTTTATGATGAAATTCTTAGGATTATGTTAAACATTTTTGAAAGATATCTGTTTTCATAGGAGGGATGAGCAAAAACAAAATTTTGTCTACTTAAATTATTTAGTTTATAGGATTTTTGTTAACAATTTGTATTTATTGGATTTTGTTATCTCATTTGGATGTCTTATAATGAATGTTTATTTTATATGTCGTTTGATATAAGCAGTGCTTATATGACATTAATTTAATTTCTCAAGTTATAATATTAAATATAATTTTTTGATATTGAATTGAATCAGTCCTTACTTGGTGAAAATCCATATTAAATAATGTTTAAATAAGGTTATTCTGATTTTCACAATTTTTTTGTAAAAATTTATGAAAATCAGAATAATTGTTTCTGAATATAATTTAATTTTTTTAAATTAAATATGTAGAACGCTAACAGAATATATCTGTAAATATTAAAATATTTGAATAATTTAATATAATGAATTGAATACTCCCTATGAATTCTATTTAAGATTTTCAAAAGGATTTTTGATACTTGATCAATGATCAACAGAAGTTAATCTGTCATAGTTTGACACAATGACTAAACCTATGATCAGCACTTTGGGAACATAGAGATAGAACTAGATGAATTGTGATCCAGAGGCTTGATCCGATGACCACAGTTTTGTGAAAGTCACAAATGAATATGTCAAAAAATATCGTTATTATGTTTTCATTCCTGAACAACGTTGAAGAAAAGGAAAGAAGTTCGTATATTACTACATTTCTCAAAAACTAAAAATTAATCGGTGTATATGGTAGGGTTTTAGACGTCGTAATTGCTTTATTATGGAAAAATAATACATTTGAAGATATTCGTTGACGTCTAATAGAGAAACTGAGGTGGCAAAAAACCATTAGATGGCAACATCCGATTCGATCCACCGAATTTATGATCGCGCTCGTATCCAAACCAAAACATTATTTCGGGAAACATTAAATGGAACAAAAAAGTCTGCGTTCATCGAGAATCCGGTACATAATGAGCTTTTGGACAAATAAACGACACGTCGCGCAAAAAAAGCGACTGCTGTAGATGTATGGAACTATCTTTATTAACTATACATGTCGGAGAACGCAAACACAGTTTGGTCACGAATTTCGGGGTCCTGATTGATGTTTAAGCGAGTTCTGCGTGTTCGTATTCAATTGGGTTTCGAATGTGACGTTTCTGTTGAATCGCGAACGTCACCATGAATTTCTATAATTCCGAGTTGACACTTACGCATTTTAATCAGGGAGCTTCGCCTCAGATGTTGATGAACGACTGATTTATTGAATAGTTGTTCGGTTGAAATTTATATGCGAATGCAGTGACAACGGGAAATTTGAGCTTCAGATTTTAGCGGTTAGTCACGGACGATTGTTTGTGTTCATAAATTTTGAAAAATGGCGACTGAGTTATGAATAAATGAATATTGGAAGGGAATTAGGTGGAAATTTCAAATACTTTCGGAGAATATGGGAAAAACAAATGTTAACTTCCGCTATTTTGTTGATTTACACGACAATTGTTTCGTCATACCATGACTTCATCAGGTTAGTATTGAAACTGAGGTATACAAAGCAGAACATGACTTTAAATACACAGCTCTGATACAAAAAATTGAGGGGTGGAACGAGATGGTTTGTGAACTCCAGATATTTGTTTTTTGGAATGACGTCTTTATTATTTTTTTATAAGCTGCCTGAAGAATTAATGGTTCTAAAAGAGAAGTTATAATTTTCTTTTTTCTTTAAATATCTAGCAATCTTTTCAGATTTTTGGCCTATGTAAGTTGATGAAATAAATTTTGTTTCGTTTTAATTTTCGAATTTTTGATATACAAGTGATATTTTTTTCTTGTAATTTATTTTATCAAGTAAATTATCTAAAATTAATGGTATAAAATCATTACTGAAAACCATCAAACAAATAGCTTTGAGTAGTTATTTTAATCCGTTAATTTTGGATAATTTACTTGATAAAATAAATTACAAGAAAGCAATATCACTTATTATATCCAAAATTTCGAAACTCAAACGAAACAAAATTTATTTCATTAACTTACATAGGCCAAAAATCTGAAATGATTGTCAGATATTCTAAGAAAAAAGAAAATCATAACATTTCTTTTAGAACCATTAATTATTTAGGCAGATTAATAAAAAATAATAAAGACGTCATTCCTAAAAACAAAAAATCAGAAGTTTACAAGTTGACAGGTAGTGATTGTCCATGTGTGTATGTGGGACAGTTCATTCCAAACAAGGATACGAGAACATGAAAAATGTTATATTAATAATAAACCAAATTCATTTTATGCCAACCATTTGTTAGAGACTGGTCATAATTATAATATGAACTATGAAATATTACATATCGAAAACAAAAGTCAGAAACTAAATCTGTTAGAAACTTTAGGGATCAATAGATATAATAAAAGACAAAATTCATTGAATGATCAAATAGATTTAAACAGATCCCCCTACTTAATATTTCTCATTGATTTCAAACCATCTCTTTCCATCCCTCAATTTTTTGTACCAGAGCTCTGTATTTGAGGTCATGTTTTGCATTGTATACCTCAGTTTTAATACTCACCTGATGAAGTCATGGTATGACGAAATAATTGTTGTGTAAGTCAATAAAATAGCGGAAGTTAACATATGTTTTTCTTATATTGAGAATGAATTTCCGTCAAGTAAAGACCGAGACAATTTTCGGAGAATTAAATACAAAATTATTGTCAATTCTTCACAATTAATTTTTTTTCAAAAAACAACTTGGAGAATTTTAGGAAAAGATTTGGCGTTACAGTTTTTCTTGGAATTCTCCAAATTGTAGTTTGAGGAAGATTTAATTATTAAGAACGATGTGGGGCGGATAAATTTGGATTTTCTCTCATACTTGTTGCAATGAAGTCAATA
Source organism: Megalocaria dilatata (assembly GCA_034642435.1). Lineage (NCBI taxonomy): Eukaryota > Metazoa > Arthropoda > Insecta > Coleoptera > Coccinellidae > Megalocaria > Megalocaria dilatata. The sequence goes on along the minus strand of CM067855.1, from coordinate 8,256,212 downwards.
TTCCCTAGTATGCGTTCATTTCTTTGTCGTACTGGTACTCTTGTATCGTTTGGAGAAAATTCAGTTTCAAATTTGTCTACAAAACGACGAATAATAAGTCGATTAACTGAATAAAGTCGTTCATGAATTATTCTTAAATTTCTTACAGTCTTCACAAATAAGTAATGATTTTGATGAAAAAATTTAACGATTTCTATACGTTGTTGAATCTTTAAATAATTGATTGGTATAGCCTACGGAACACAAATGACATGATAAATTCACAGATAATAGCTGGAATTAATTCTTCTGAACTTCTACTAATTTCAATCTAAATAAATCTCATGAAAACTCATAAAAAAAATTATTTAGACATTACCTTATACCTATATGTTGAAGAATCACAAGTTCCATCACTAAAAAATGTTCAACGTATACCTTAAAGAGCCCTTTTGTATTTTCTTTTTTAAAGAATATATATCACATTCTCCAGAGAAAGAACCTGATAAATTCGGAGCCAAATCTCTTCAGTAAGGAGTTATTTGAATAAACAAAATAATCCTTAAAAAATACCTTTTTTCACCAGAAATTACGACACAGGTTCTTTCTCTGGAAAATGTGCAATATATTCTTTCAAAAGAAAAAAGAAAAAGTGCTTTTTGAATTTCAATTCATAATTATTCAATGTAAAAACTGCCAAAGTTGCAAGAAATAGAAGTAATCTGGATTTAGATATCTAGTTTGAACTTGATGAAGAAATTGTTGAAAAGATTTGTTATTTTCATAATTACTCAATAAAATACTTTATGGATGAAAAGCAAGACTTTCACTGTTCTGCTCAACATGAAACATACATCAAAATGTAGTTTAAAGAATAGGCTAATTTTCAACAGTAATTTCAAACCAAGAAATATTGTAAATTTGTAAAATTATCGAAAGCATCATTTTTCAATAATTCTGACAGAAGCTAGTAAGCTTTCAAATTCAATTTTTCGTGAAAATTATAAATAGGGATGACACGGAAAAAATCAATCACTCTTAAAATTACGAGAGCAGAATTCAAAAAAGAACATTTTTTCTTCGAAAATCCATTTCCAAAACCTGAAAATAAATTAATATTATTATTGTGAATGGAAATGTGATATAAAAATTTCGTTACCTGGGTATTGTGAATGGAAACATCCCAAATAACAATCAAGAGTTCAACAATTTAAATCCATAAGAAGCAATCAACGAAATGGGCTGAGAGATCCGAGCATTCAGAAAATATTTTTCAGGAAACAAAAGAAAATCCTGAAGTAGAGCAAAATCAACATCAAAGGAACATTGATAATTGACGATTACACTTACCAAAGGTTGAAATAAGTTTATTTATGTAAAGTTTCCCAATTTGAATTCAAGAACAAATCATTGCTTGTTTACGTTATAATTACGTTACGATATTTAGATAGGGTTAGGTTAGAACATAGAATTGAACATTTAAATTATTAATCACTGAATATTTTATTCCAAATTACTTTGATATAAAATATATAAGAATGTTTTCATTTCTTATAAATTTTTAAAATCGAAGAAATAGGCGATTTGATGTCATGATTCTGAAAGAATTTATTTTCTTTAGTTTAAAATATAACAGAATAACATACAGAGAAATAACAAAATAGCTTACTAACCTGGAAGAAATCAAAAACAATGCTATTTCTCCGGGTTTCGCAATTCACATTTCTAACAGCTAATTAAATATAACATGTGACAGTTTTAGGTTAAAATCTAAGACATAGAACGTAGATCATAGAACATAGAACATGGAAGTTACAAAGTTGTTTTCCCTAAAAATAACAGTTTTATTTTTACATATATATGATAAAAAATTTAACTTATTAAAATTTCAAATTGAATCCTCCCTAAAAGATCAAATCAAATTTAATATACTTAAATTTCAATTATTCAACAACAAAATTATGATCTTAAGAGCTAGCTGGCAACATAGAATACAAGCAACTAGATACAAGGGTGATCTAACTAGGATTCATTCTGAAATTATATATTTAAACGATATCAAATTGGCTCCACTAAACTGGGGTAAAAAAAAGTAAAAGTGAATTAAAATTATAATTTTTTATTCCATAACAATATATATAAATAAATAATGACCAAATTATTCAGATATAACCTTATATATCTGAATAATTTGGTCATTATTTTATATTTCTGTTGATTCTTTATTAGTTAATTTTCACCACATGTGATGATAATATACATTCTATCAAGAAAGTACCGGGAATTATCGATTCAAATCTGGTGGGGCAATGAGGCAGGTAAAATTTTTTTTTCCTAGGTTGGTACCACTGTCCTTAATTGCTATGCCAAGCTTGAGCGGGATCTGTCAACTAGTGTGTTTGCAACAGCTGATTAAGTCAGTCGATGTCAGAGTGCGTGCCGATTTTTACTATGGGTGATTACGTGGAGCAAAGAATTTGTTTAAAGTTTTGTTGCAAATGAATTTTCGTGTGCCGATGCATTGAAAATGTTGCAAAAGGCCTTTGCTGATAATGCTCTATCGAAAACTCGTGCATATCAGTGGTACAGAGCCTTCAAGGACGGTCGTGAAGTGGTCGCCCATCGACGGCTTCGATCGAAGATAACGTCGATAAAATTAAGGAAACGGTGCTGGAAAACCGTCGTACCAGCTTGAGAGAGATAGCACATGATCTTAAGATATCCCAAGAGTCCGTACGTACGATTTTGATTGATATTTTGAGCATGAGAAAGGTGGCCGCACGACTCGTACCGAAAGACCTGAATTTTCTTCAAAAACGTCATCGCGAACAGGTTGCTTCAGACATGCTGGATCGCTGTAATTCCGGTTCTACATTCATGGAACGCATTATAACTGGTGATGAGACCTGGGTCTACGAGTACGATATGCAAACAAGTCAGCAATCATCAGAATGGGTGACAAAAAATGAGCCGAAACCGAAAAAACCACGCCAAAGCCGCTCGAAAATGAAGGTGATGCTCATTGTTTTCTTCGATATCCGCGGCGTGGTGCACTACGAATTCGTTCCAGAGGGTCAGACGGTAAACAAGGAGTATTACCTAGGCGTTATAAAACGTTTGCGTGAGCGTATCCGTAAGAAGCGGCCAAATTTGTGGGCGAACAACTCATGGATTTTGCATGACGATAACGCGCCTTCTCACCGAGCTACGATTGTGACTGACTTTCTCGCCAAAAACTTAACAAACGTGCCTCAGCAACCACCGTATTCGCGGGATTTGGCTCCCTGCGACTTTTTCCTCTTCCCAAAACTAAAATTGCCCCTTCGTGGCACCCGTTTTGAGTCGATTGAAGCCATAAAACAAAATTCGGCGCGAGAGCTAAAGTCCATCCTGGAAAGCGCCTATAAAAAATGTTTCGATAATTAGAAGTGCCGTTGGCATAGATGTATTGGAGCAAATGGAGCCTATTTTGAAGGCGACCCAATAAATTTTGACGATTAAATGTAAAAATGTCGTTTTAATTGAAAATTCCCTGTACTTTCTTGACAGAGTAGTATATGTCCATAAAGTGATGCAGTGTATTTAGGACATGTTTTTTTAAATTTAATTTTTAATGTTTTCATGTGATTCATTTAGACTTCAATCTGAATTCAGCCAAAATCTGGTTTCAGACTCCGAACTGAATCAATCATGTTTAAACTCTTCGTTGAGTTTCATGTGGTTCAGAAAAAAAATTTGTGATTTCGGTGTTTTCTTCACATCACGAAGTACTAATTGAATATCAGAAATGTCGAGGCATATGTTCTGGACCACGAAGCCACGCCGTGATATGTCGACTTTGATGCTGAATGATTTAATTAATGCAGCATTAGCTGGCAGTCAGCCCTGCGGGATCAATTAATGATGAACTTTCTTAATTCGACAAGATTGAATAATTTCTGCTTGATGGAACCAACCGTGAAATTCGCTATTTGAAATAGAATCTTCATCATTTCTGGTTAATTAAACATTTGCTCGGTAATATAATCGTCTTGACTCCAGTCTTCAGGAATTAATACTTTATCTTGTGGTTCTTAAATTCCTCCTGAGTATCTCAACTTTGCCAAAATTGGGGGAAATTGTTTAAACAAGGTTTATGTTATGTTTCTTCGAGTTTGCTTATAATCATCTCATACCTATTGATTTTCGGTACGTTGAACTTGGAGTTGATAGAAAATAAGCGCTGAAAATTCATACGAAACTCCATCATCAACTTTTTATCTTGGAAAATTTTTTGCGAAAACAAAATCTTACTTTTCTCACTTTATTGACTGTTACACATAGATATGCGTCTCTAGTCTTAAGCGTCACAAAATACGAATTCGAAAACATCAAAATTATCACCCCCTCAGGATAACTTGCGTTTAGACTAATATCTCAACAATTCTACAAAATGTTTTGAAGATTATATACTAAAATATAGAAAATAATATAAGAGAATATAATCGATATAAAATATTTTTCAATGTCTGTTCCGCTTTAAGACATAAAAACGTATTAATACAAATGTATTGACACAACATATATAGGTATGTAATGTCATGGATTTTGTGCATAACACCTTGTAAACAAGTAATAAATAATCATTATTTAAATACTCAGATAATAAAAATCGATAGAATTCAAGGAAAAGACTCACCCCTGTATATGTGTTGACTAGTTAGAGTGTAATCAAATAAAAATTAATTATTTAGATCAATTCAGACAGAAATATCAATAAGTCAACTCATAAACATACTCACAAATTTTGAAGAAAAAGCATATTTAGAATACATAACCACTAGTCGAGCGAAAATTCTTTGAACGATGGTCAAATATTAAGAAATCCATTTGATAATCTTAAATAGAACTCATAGAGAGCATTCAATTGATAAATATTAGATGTTTAGGAAAGCTGAAGTCACAATAAATAGAAGTAACTTGAATTCAGATATCTAGTTTGATATTGGTGAAAAAAATTGAAAAGATTTGTTATTTTCATGATTACTCAATAAAATGTATTGAAATTGTCTATCAGTGCCATTGAAAAAACATAGAACATCTTCAACAGATCTGTACCAATAAATGAAACTTTTAAAATAGATAAAACATCTAAGAACAGGAAATCAGGTGTTTATAAGTTAACTTGCAGTACTTTCCATTTTGTATAGGTTGGTCAGACAGGTAGACCGTTCCAGACGAGACTTAGGGAACATGAAAAATGTTATTGTAACAAAAAGGGAAATTCAACCTATGTAGAGCACCTTCTAGATACAAGACATAGTTTTGATAGTAACTTTGAAATTTTTCACACAGAAAACAAAAGTTTCAGATTAAACTTGTTAGAAACTTTAGAAATTAATAGATATCATAAAAGAAAAATATTATTTAATAACCAAATAGAATTAAGTAGCTCCCCTTTGTTAAATCTTTCTTGAATCCTTTTTGCAGAATTCCAAAAGAATTGTAAAACTCTCTTCACCCCCTCTATTTTTTGTTATGTCCATGTACTAAATAATGAAATTCTTGTTCATGGTATACTCAGTATCTTGTAATACTCATCTGAAGAAGTCATGGTAGGACGTGACGATTGTAGTGTAATAAAATATTGGCAGAAATTATAATATTGTTTTTATTCATATTTTCAAGATGAATTTCCGTCAAGTAAAGACCGAAACAATCATAAATACAGTACGACTCGACTGTGCTTAACCTTTAATACTGACAAAAGAACCTAATGGAACTGAACATCGTTTGCGCCTAGAATTTGCTGGTTGGACTGGCTCTAAGGGATGTTTAGCAAAAATATAACCAAATAATGTTCCATCAATTGAATTCCGGAAAACATTTGACCATTCAGCAGAGAACGTAAACAGCACCAAATCCAATGATTTTAGTCGAATAGTTTTTCATTGCGCATACATGTAAGGCTATCGACGTTCGACGTGCATCAATCAGCGCTGCAAAAATGCCAAATATTGGCTGGCCGATGTAACGAGATTGCATCCAATTTGCCGCCTGGCAACGCAGATCTGGGAAACACATCCAGCGAACGGTAATTTCATCCGTAGCAGGCGCAAAAACGGGGGATGGTGGCTAAAAATAGGTCCCCCTTCACCCCGAAACTGAATATTCGGAATTTTGCACGCATTCAGCCGTGAAATCACGGACTTCAAATCTTAATTAAATTTTATCTCGATCAGGGCCGGCAACGAGCCGTTCCGTAACGGAATGTCACTTTATGTCGTTTTCGCGTTTCGTTTCGGAAATTGCGATTTTTTGTCGGGCCCCCCACTGGCGGTGAATGGAAATGGCTGCTCTGGGAAATCGTTTGAGGAGGAAATGGAAACAGATGTCGGTACGGGTTTTTGTGCTTGTAATTACCTCGCCGTGACTAAGTTGATTCGGGAAAGACTGGTCGAGGTCAGTATCTAATTAAGGAGTATTTTGTTTGGTACGTGATGCTGAAAAGTATAATATATTTTTTAGTGCAGCGGACATTGAAATTTTACATTGCATTATTATCCATTCGCTTCTTATTATCGACAGTTGATAAGCAATCGATTCATTCATCTTGATATGATGATATGATATTATTCTGATACTTCTCGATCTTAATACATTAAATAAAAACAACTTAGCTTACGGCCAGTTTCATAAACAACATCAAAAGGGTCCTTTATGATAAAGTCCCTTTATGAAAAAGGATCCTTTAAATGGGAGCATCAGTTTCATAAACGCACATCGACCGTACTTTACTTAAAGCTTCCTTTAATGCGCCGGTCATATGTTTCCGACTGTTGGCTATCCTGAGAACGAGTGATTTTACGAATATAGTTGGTGATATTCTGTAAAAATTGTGAGTTATGCGTCGGAACTTGTAAAAAGAAAAAGAGAAGAAGCATAAATCAATCAAGAGAATAGAAGAAAAGAAGAGGAGCATTCGAAGCTCAAAATATTAGATTTGCAAATTATGGAGATGAAGAGAAAATTAAATAATAATAATTAAATCTTTTTATTTTGAATGCACTTTCTGGGAAAAGCTGTATTAAAATTTTATCAGTATTGCTGCAGACTACGAAATCCCCTTAAATTTTAATTGAAAACATAAATTTCAATAACACAATATTTTTATTCATTTATTCTCACTTGAAACTTTTTCAGATGTTACCTAAAGTAAAACAAGGAATCTAAAATACAAACATAGAAACCTAACTAAATATATACCTTGTAAAATCTTATAAAAATTATATGAAATCTTGTGATGTTGAGGACACAAATTGAATAAATTGAATATGATGAATAGTTTCACAAGTGACAAGCAAATTTATTTTCAATTATCACACAAATATAAATTGTAAATTAGCAAAATGTTCATTAATAATAGACTCTCAATTGACGAGCTGCATTAACAATAGTTGCATTTGTTTGAAAGTCCTCTTCCTCGTGCACATCATGTAATAATTCATTTGGAAATATTTCGTTCATATCTACAGCTATATTGTGCAATACAGCGGTAGCAACAATAATTGCCCTTATGGTCCTTAACTTAACACTCATTCCTTTAGAAAGTGTAGGACAAGAACCATCTGTATAAAGAATATTAAGAAAACCAAATAATTATATATCATGAATAAAATAGAATAAATGCAGGTTCATACTTCATAGAAGGTATATAAAATTATTCAAATATCTTAATATTTACAGATATATTCTGTAAGCCTTCCACATTTCAAAAAAATTATATTTAATATTATAACTTCAGGAATTAAACTAATGTCATATAAGTACTTCTTATATCAAACGACAGATCAAATGAACATTCATTATAAGACTTCCAAATGATATAACAAAATCCAATAATCAATGATAAACCACAGAATTATTTATTTGAGTTAACATTACACTCATTTATACATTTAAATTTTCAGTATTTATGTTATATTCTATTGAATATTAATATAATTGAGTACTGACGAAGCAAAGTCTCTCTTAAAACTTGTTTTTTAGTAATATTTTCACATATCTTGAGATTCTCTAAAAAGTAACTTAGTTAGATATCCAATAGTACTGAATATTCTAAGTGAGATAGCTTTATGATGAAATTTTTAAGATTATGTTAAACATTTTTGAAAGATATCTATTTTCTTAAGAGAAATAAGCAGAAATAAAATTTTGTTTACTCAAAATATTTAATTTTTAGGATTTTTGTTAACAATTTATATTTATTGGATTTTGTTATCTCATTTGGATGTCTTATAATGAATGTTTATTTGATATAGGTAGTACTTATATGACATTAATTTAATTCCTGAATTTATGATGATTGGAAATTAAATGTGTTGAAGGCGAACAGAATATATCTGTAAATATTAAAATATTTAAATAATTTTATATACTTTCTATCAACTATGAACCTCCATTTATTTCATTCTCTTCTTATTATTTTAACCTATTTGCGATTAATTAATTTGCTATTGTTTATTGTTTAAAAATACTGGGATCATTAACATAATAACAGCGGTTAACAAATCTTAGTACGATACAGGCCATAGTATCCAATAGAGTATGACACAAGTTGAGGTCCTTGTTTGAAGTTTCGATTTCAACGCCAACTCTTTGACATTGATTAATCTATGTGAACAATAGTTGAATATAAAGGCTTCAGTAAAGAATTCATAGAATGATTTTCAATCAACAGCGCAGTTTTTCAACGTGTGACTAATTTAGAGCCATTATTCCGCTGTTGCTATGCCGAAATAAACGTAGATAAGATAGATGGGCGTCGATGTCCTGGAGAGGAATCCTGCTGGTCCGAACAATACGCCGATCAATCGGACGCATTCGAACTGGATATCGGACGATATTGACTCACCTTCTACGCCAGATGTACGGAAAATAACATTCGATAAACGATGAGTCCACAGCGAAAACTTACAGCTCGGCTCGAATCCCGATCGAAAATTTAAGAGAAACGTGTAGAAATCAGAATGAAAAACGACTTCGCGAATGGACGGTTGCCAGAATTCATTAATGAATCCATCTGTTAGATCAAAGTGCCAACAAAATGTTCACAATAGAGGTGAAATTTGTGAATTTGTGCTTCGACTGGGAGAAATTAATTGGAGGCTAATTTTATATCGTCGGATACATTTTACTGTTCCACCGTATATTTCTCACCCAATCGATATTTCAAAGATTTCGACTCAAGTGATGTTTTGAAATTTTCAAATAATTTGTATGGGTTAGTGAAAAGTTTCGAATACCTTATGATAGACGAAATTCGTTTTTGTTCGTTAATAATAATTCATGCAATGAGTTAAAAAATACTGATATTTGGATGGCATATCCTTCAAATGCCATTATTTCTAGAAAATTTCCCAGTTAGATTCCAATTTGTCAGTTTGTAGAATATTTAATTGAATCGGTCTTCACTCGATGAAAATCCATTCGAAATAATATTAAATACGGGTATTCTCATTTTCACATACTTTTTTATGATATTACCATCCTAAAATAAATTAATTCGGCTCATCTGTACCAAAAATCCTTAATAAGGAGTATGAGCTATGGTAATAGAAAGTTCTAGAAATCGAGACAGTGTAACATACATTCTGTCAAGAAAGTACCGGGAATTATCGATTTAAATCTGGCGGGGCAATGAGGCAGGTAAAATTTTTTTTTCCTAGGTTGGTACCACTGTCCTTAATTACTATGCCAAGCTTGAGCGGGATCTGTCAACTAGTGTGTTTGCAACAGCTGATTAAGTCAGTCGATAGCACATGATCTTAAGATATCCCACGAGTCCGCACGTACGATTTTGATTGATATTTTGGGCATGAGAAAGGTGGCCGCACGACTCGTACCGAAAGACCTGAATTTTCTTCAAAAACGTCATCGCGAACAGGTTGCTTCAGACATGCTGGATCGCTGTAATTCCGATTCTACATTCATGGAACGCATTATAACTGGTGATGAGACCTGGGTCTACGAGTACGATATGCAAACAAGCCAGCAATCATCGGAATGGGTGGCAAAAAATGAGCCGAAACCGAAAAAACCACGCCAAAGCCGCTCGAAAATGAAGGTGATGCTCATTATTTTCTTCGATATCCGTGGCGTGGTGCACTACGAATTCATTCCAGAGGGTCAGACGGTAAACAAGGAGTATTACCTAGGCGTTATGAAACGTTTGCGTGAGCGTATCCGTAAGAAGCGGCCAAATTTGTGGGCGAAGAACTCAACAAACGTGCTTCAGCAACCACCGTATTCGCCGGATTTGGCTCCCTGCGACTTTTTCCTCTTCCCAAAACTAAAATTGCCCCTTCGTGGCACCCGTTTTGAGTCGATTGAAGCCATAAAACAAAATTCGGCGCGAGAGCTAAAGTCCATCCCGGAAAGCGCCTATAAAAAATGTTTCGATAATTAGAAGTGCCGTTGGCATAGATGTATTGGAGCAAATTGAGCTTATTTTGAAGGCGACCCAATAAATTTTGACGATTAAATGTAAAAATGTTGTTTTAATTGAAAATTCCCGGTACTTTCTTGACAGAGTAGTATATACGTGGCATATGTGTGCATACTATGTAGAACATGATTCTTACAAGCGCAAAATCTGGGAAATAGTGGGTCTTAGAGAAAAAATCATTAAGACCATTTTCATAGAGTATTTTAAGATCTACAACTTGAAATACTTTCGATGAAACTTACCGTTTTCAAGAAAAATCCAAAAAACCTAAAATGTTGACCTTGGACCCCGAATAAGTCCCTTAGCGCACATGTGACTGATTTGGACTTTTGACACTTTATTCCTTGTGGTAAACCTAAGGTCTCTACGAAGATATGGGTCTATCGGAATTTTTTTTATTTCAATTGTCTAAATGGACCGGACTATTTGGCGATCGGATCATCTCACGCTTGGGACCAACGAATTGGCCGGCTAGATCTCGACTTTTTCCTTTGGTGCTTTGTAAAGTCCAAGGTCTATTTGGATAAGGCGGTGACAATTGAGGTATCGGAGGCCAATATTACTCGTGTTATTGGCCAAATACCACTAGAAATACCCAGACACGTAATTGAAAGTTGGAACTTCAGAATGGACGTTCTTAACCGTAGTCGCGGACAACATTTGGGAGAAATTATCTTTGAAAATAATTGTAAAGAATGGTTCTTTTGTGTAATAATAAAGATTATAGAATAAAATTGTTTTAATTCATTTTTTTATTAAAAAAACAAAAATACCTCTAAATGAATCACCCGATAGAATAACGGATTTATGTCAATCAAATCTTCTTGCAGTCCCATCCGTTCCTACCGCAAGCCCATCGATCCCTACCTACGGTCAAGTCTGCATAGCAACATAAAATAATTGAACAACTTGAACGGCGTGACAGATGCACGTGCACGGGCTGCACCTCGATGCATATGAATTTTAAAATGAAAGCGAAACAAATTTACGAGGCGAAGGGGTCACCATTGGGGCTCGCGCCAGATGCTCCCACAACGATTTATTGCGGACATTTTGTTGCCAAGTCGTACTTTGTTGCAAGCATCGCGTGAAATGTGCTACGAAATTTATGAAGAGTTATCGGACAATAGCAGACCAGAGACCATTATTTATAAACGAATGTGGATTTCGATGAGTCAGGGAAACTATCGCCACTGTCTTTTTCATAAATCCGGTTGTCACCCAGTATATTAGATTTACTGCTACTTCCCGTCTTCCAGTTGGGAGATTTATTTTAATCATGTTAATATATGTTGTCATGGATTTTATAAAAAATCCTGTGCATCAAATATTATGAATCATGTAAGAAACTAATACTACATAAATCAGAAATCTCTAGAAAAAGTCTTACCTATGCATATAAGTCGACTCATTCGAGAGCAGCTGAATCAAAATTGTTCAATTATCGGGTGTTTTTTAAAGTGATAGAACTTTCCATAGGGATAACTGTGATTTGACAGAAGGTACAAGCCATGTTGTTTAGACATTTCTGTTCAGTAAGCATTGACAAATTATCATGGAAAGACTCACGCCGCAACAGCGTTTACAAATTGTTGAAATTCATTTTCAATGTCAGTATTCTATTCGCCAACCTTTAGAGCAGTTCTTGAAATTGATGGTTCACATAATCGTCCATCAGAGCAGTTTGTTCGTCGAACTATCGATATATTTCGAACAACGTTTTCTCTACTCGAAGCAACAACAACAAGAAGACAAAGAACTATACGTACAGAATAAAATATCGCTGCTGTAAGTCATAATGCTAATGATGATCCAGATTTGTCTATTTGTCAACGTTTACAACAAGTTGGACTCTGTGCCTCCACCACATGGAAAATTTTGCGTAAAGATCTTGGTCTACACCCATACAAGATCCAACTGGTTCAAGAACTAAAGCCACTTGACCGTAATAAGCGTCGTTTGTTCACTGATTGGGCCCTAAAACATCTTGAAGTTGATCCACTCTTTTATAGTACAATTGTGTTTAGTGATGAAGCTCATTTCTGGATGAGCGGCTATGTAAACAAGCAAAATTGTCGTATATGGAGTGAAAAAAATCCTCAAGAAGTTCTGCAGGTTCCATTGCATCCTGAAAAATGCACTGTATGGTGTGCTTTACACGCTGGAGGCATCATCGGTCCATATTTCTTCAAAAACGATGCTAGAGCTAATGTTACAGTGAATGGTGCTCGTTACAGACCGATGATCAATGATTATTTGTTTCAAAATTTGAATGGTATCGACCCAGAAGTGTTCCAACAAGATGGTGCTACACCTCATGCTGCTACCGTAAGAATTGATTTATTGAAAGAAATATGTTACGATCATTATTCCGAAAAATGGTCAAATTAATTGGCCTCCAAGATCATGCGATATAACTCCACTGGATTATTTTCTTTGGAGTATGTCAAGTCATTCGCTTATGCTGATAAACCTGAAACAATAGACGCTTTGAAAGCCAACATAACACATTTTCTTGATGAAATAAGGCATGAATTACTCTAAAAAGTGCTCTAAAATTGGTCTTGTCGAATGCGGTTCCTTAGAGCTAGTCGTGGTGGACATATACCGAAAATTATTCCTAAAACCTAAATGTCATAAAATTATCATTCAAATAAAAAAATGGCTTCAATCTTAGTTCAAATGTGTTTTATTCCAATTTAAAGTTCTATCACCCTAAAAAAAATACTCGATATGATCAATTCAGATAGCATTATTCATAATTCAACTCAATAAAATACTTAGACGCCAAATTTTGAAGAAATATCATGTTCGGAATACACAATAACTAGTCGAGTGAAAATTCTTTGGAACATCACTCGAAAATCGAAAATTCTTTTGAAAATTTCAAATATAACCGATAGGGAGTATTCATTGCACAATTATTGAACGTTTAAGACTGCCAAAGTTGTGAGAAATTTAATTTGGATGTCTTTTCTGAAATAGATGAAGGAAACGATAAAATAATTTGTTGTTAATCTATGTTGAGTTTACAGATAATAGGTGAATTGATTCTCCGGAACCTCTGCAGATTTAAATCTGAATAAATCTCTTGAAAACATCCCTTAAAGAATCAAGGAAACATGAAGTATTGACCAAATTATTTAAAATCATCACCTAATACAATTGTTTCGAGTGGATATCTAGGAATCACAAGTTCAGTCGCCAAAAAATCCACATAGAATTCAAGAGGGTTTTTTTTAATTTCCCTTTCAAAATATAGAAAGCACATTCCCCAGAAAAAAAGCCCGAAAAATTCTGACCCACGTCTTGTCAGTTAGGAGATATTGCATAGCATCATGCAAAATTTAGGCTATTCGACTAAAATATATAATGAAAGAAGATATGACATAGACTCAGCATTAGAAAACCGACATTCACTGTTTGATAATATCGGGTGTTTTTTCTTAGAGTGATAGAACTTTAAATTGAAATAAAACACATTTAAATTAAGATTGAAGCCAAATTTTGTTTTTATTTGAAAGATGATTTTATGACATTTATGTTTTGGAAATAATTTCCGGCATATGTCCACCACGACTAGCTCTGAGGAACCGCATTCGACCAGACCAATTTTGGACTACTTTGTCGAGTAATTCGGGCCTTATTTCATCAAAAACACGAGTTATGCTGGCTTCCAAAGCGTCTATTGTTTTTGGTTTATCAGCATAAACCAATGACTTGACATAATCCCAAAGAAAATAATCCAGTGGAGTTATGTGGCATGATCTTGAGTCCAATTAATTGGACTATTTCTCGAAATAATGTTTTCACCGAATCTTTCTTTCAATAAATCAATTGCTACAATAGCAGCATGAGGTGTAGCACCATCTTGTTGGAACCAATACACGTCTGGGTCAATACCATTCAAATTTTGAAATAAATAATCATTGAATATCGATCTGTAACGAGCACCAGTCACTGTAACACTAGCTCCAGCATCGTTTTTAAAGGAATATGGACCGATGATGACTCCAGCGTGTAAAGCACACCATATAGTCCATTTTTCAGGATGCAATGGAAACTGCAGATTTTCTTGAGGATTGTTTTCACTCCATATACGGCGATTTTGCTTGTTTACATAACCGTTGAACCAGAAATGAGCTTCATCACTACACACGATTTTACGATAAAAAAGTGGATCAACTTCAAGCTGTTCTAGGGCCCAATCAGCAAACAAACGACGCTTATTATGGTCAAGTGGCTTTAGTTCTTGAACCAGTTGGATGCTGTATGGGTGTAGATCAAGATCTTTACGCAAAATTTTCCATGTGGTGGATGCACAGAGTCCAACTTGTGAACGTCGGAGAATAGACAAATCTGGATCGTCGTTAACACTATGACTTACAGCAGCGATATTTTTTTCTCTACGTACAGTTCTTTGTCTAGTTGTTGTTGCATCGAGTAGAGAAAATACTGTCCGAAATCTATCGATAGTTCGACGAATAAGCTGCTCTGATGGACGATTATGTAAACCATAAATTTCACGAAGTGCTCTATAAGTTTGGCGAATAGAACATTGATTTAGAAAATAAATTTCAACAATTCGTAAAAGTGAGTCTTTCCATGATAATTTGTCAATGCTCACTGAACAGAAATGCCAAAACAACATGGCTTCTATCTTCTGTCAAATCACAGTTATCCCTATCGAAAGTTGTATCACTCTAAAAAAGCACCCGATATTTATTGGAATGATACATGTTATTATAAATATACGAAAGCGCAATAATATATACGATATTCCGTACATCAAACATGTGAAATTTGTACGAGAGAGTACTTCAAAACGCCATTCCTCCAATACATCAACTTTTCACGAAACCAGATGTTAAGAGCATAAAAAACACCGACTGCAATGTAGTTTCCAGCTCGAAAAGAGAAATGTGGTCATATAGAAACCATAATACGGATTACGCGCCCATATTTTATATTACTTTTCACCCGCTTTTCGTGCAAGTAAATCCAACTCTATTAAAAAATTAATGTTGAGTTCCCTTGTTTTTCTGGATAAAAATGCACAATTTTTATGAGGGTATATACTTTTCTAGATATATCTAATCTATGTCACTGAAAAGTTGTATGAAGAAAAAATGCTAATGTAATTTTGATGATAGTGCTTCCCTTTTTTCAGAGCTATATCAAAACTACAGTTTGATAACCGTTTTTGATGGTACAATGAAGTATGTTCTTTATTTCAGTTTCGTACAATACAATCATTCAATTATTTTCGGTTCTGAAAACATAAAAAGTGATGAAAATCAGAACAGATCTGCTAGTTGAGTTTCAAAAAATTAACAACCTCACGGAAATAATTGCTATTTATCATTCATATCTTGAATTATACTGTCATTATTTCTAATTTTCTATAGGTCGAAAAACCCGATAATAATATAAAAATATTATAGATATCATCAATTACTCTTGATTGGGCCTACAAGTTACAAATTGGAAAGTGGAACTGCATATGTTATTGCAATTTGCATGTTTTCCTTCAGCAGCTTCCAATATGTCATAAACATGATACTATGTTTTTCGAAGGAACTCTAACGAATGGGATGAAAATTATTTTGCAGAAATGAATCTTTATATTATATCTATTTCACTTTCTTTCCGAATTAATATATGAATTTAAAGAAAATGTTCCTTGAAGGAGGGCATGTTTTAAAATTCATCTGATAAAACTGAATAATTCTATGAAAACTCTACACAATTTAATTTTTAAAAAACTAAATCAAAATGTCTTGGAATTACTGTTTCTATAAGTAGACATATAGAATTCTTGAATATCAGAGAACACTCAAAAATGTAAAGGAACTGATAGAAAATATAGAATATTGACTGAAATTGAATAATATACTACCCTTATACAGCTGCTCGATATGAACATTTCAAATACGTTTTACGCCAAAAATGCTCTAAATGAATTAGAAAATTGAGAAAAAAATAAAACCTATTATATTTTCAAGAAAAGCGTTCGGAAATCCATATAAGTTTCAAATGCTGTCCAAGGGAATATCCTATATTTTTGAATTTTTTCTTTTTCATAAAGCATTTCTTGATATAGAGATTGTTATTTATAATATCCATATGAAACAACTGTATCGGCTTTATATGTTATTTAATCGATAGATATTGCCCATTCATGAAGTGAATTTAAGGTCTTAAAACCCACCAAAAAATAATTTGAATATCAAAACAAATTAAAATATGTTTATCTTCTACAATTTTAATTTCAGAAAAATTTTTTATTCAAAAAACTTTTAGAATTAAATTAATATCTAAAACAAGCACCGCTTACATTTAATAGACGTATATAATCAAAACTCAATATATAATGTCAAATGGAATAAATAAACCAACAGATATACGAGAGACATTAAAATTAATGAATCAATATTTAAAGGAGACAAAATTTTGTTTCTGGTCTTACCTTTAAGAACACCAATTGCCTTTTAAAAACATGAACACACTTAAAGTACTTCTCAAAGAATATAATTTATTTGAAATATTTAATATATTTAAATATTCGAATAAGTTCATTCAGAAATCTCTCAAAACATGCACTATATCTTCAAAAAACAAATATAATTCTAAGCCATCCCTTCTTCGGTCCTGAATAATATTCCAAATATCAAAATCAAAAAACTAACCTATATCAACAACGCCACGTGTAAAGGAATAATGCTTCGAAACACAGATCAACTTTATAATTCAAGATTGATCTATGTTCTAACAAAATCAAAGAACAGTGTGAGTTATTTTTAAGGCTTATTTAAATTCATTGACATTCCATAATGAGATTTATTGAAGCCAAAATATAATTATATATTATATATAAAATAAATAAGCCTTAAAAATAACTCACACTGTTCTTTGATTTCGTTAGAACATAGATCAATCTTGAATTATAAAGTTGATTTGTGTTTCGAAGCATTATTTCTTTACACGTGGCGTTGTTGATATAGGTTACTTTTTTGATTTTGATATTTAGAATATTATTCAGGACCGAAGAAGGGATTGCTTAGAATTATATTTGTTTTTTGAAGGTATAGTGCATGTTTTGAGAGATTTCTGAATTAACTTATTCGAATATTTAAATATATTGAATATTTCAAATAAATTATATTCTTTGAGAAGTCCTTTAAGTGTGTTCATGTTTTTAAAAGGCAATTGGTGTTCTTAAAGGTAAGACTAGAAACAAAATTTTGTCTCCTTTAAATATTTATTTATTAATTTTAATGACTTTCCTGTATCTGTTGGTTTATTTATTCCATTTGACATTTTATATTGAGTTTTGATTATATACGTCTATTAAATGTAAGCGGTGCTTGTTTTAGACATTAATTTAACTCTAAGAGTTTTTTGAATAAAAAATTTTTTTGAAATTAAAATTGTAGAAGATAAACATATTTTAATTTGTTTTGATATTCAAATTTTGTTATATTTCTTCTATCAAGTAAAAGGCCTTTCTATTTTAAAAAATAATTTGTTTTTTTTTCGAAATTCGAAATTTAAGATGATTGCCGGAATATTCCAAAAAAATCGAATTCAAATACAAATTGATCAGCAATCCGTGAGAGAGCATTTTAAGCTGAAAATGAAAACGATAACCGCAACAAATTATTTGCGGCGCATTCGCCATTTTGTAAAATCTGATTGGATTTTTTCATTTGATCGAAAAATTCAATATATAATAAATAGTATTTCTACTGTATGAAAGAAAGAAGCTACCGTATGCCTTTTTAACGTCCGTTAAAAATGGAGATTTTGAATTTGTTTTCAATTTATGTGTGATCTAAATCTTTGGTTTTCAAACTTTGAATATCAAAACAGATTTAATCTGTCAGTCTCCTACAATTTTAATTCCAAAACATTTTTTTTTAATTTTTAGAATTAAATTAATGTCTTATAAGCATTTCTTATATTTAATAGACGTATAAAGTCAAAATACAAATTTTGAATAACTGTTATTCAAAATGTAATCTTGCCTGATGATGCTACTGTGATAGCGAAACGATTGTTGTAAACATAACAATAAACATTTGTGAAAATCAGAATAACCTTATTCAAATATTATTAAAAAAATATATTTTTATGAAATATGTTGTCTACCGGCATCAAAAAACTTCCGGAAAGGTGGACAAAATGTGTAAACAGTGAGGGGAATTACCTAGAAAAAATGTGATTTTTTGTAAATTTTTCGATAATAAATAAACGTGTTAGATATTTGATTGATTCGGTCTTTACTTGATACATTGTTAGGTACGTGACCAAATAATGGAAGCACAAATCATAAAAACTCTAGGTGTTTATTGGAGTTTGCCGCTAAAAATGCCATTAAGGAAAGATATTAAGTAATGGAGACTTATCAACATCTGTTTGTTCGTTCAAAAGTCTTTTACGGACATTATACCTGTTGATTTTAAAAAATTTTAAAAGTGTTCATCTAGAACTTTTGCTTTTAACGTGGATAATTTCATAATTATTGTTGAAATTATGCCTGAAATCCTTAAGATGATTAGCATATGTCGAATGTACAGAATTGGATATATAACCCCTTTGGTGTTCTCGGACAGGTTTCTTGAATGATCTACCAGTCTGGCCAATGTATACTAAAGGGCAATCTTTGCAAGTCAACTTGTAGACTCCGGATTTATTTTCTTTATTTGTTCGATCTCTATTGTTTTTTATGTAGGTACTAAGGCTATTAATTGTCTTAAAAGCCGCGTTATAATTGAAACAGTATTTGAAATATTTAGCAATATTTTCAGATAATTCATTGACATAAGATAACGAAAAATATTTCTGTGTATTGTCCTCTTTTATGATTGGGTACACGAGATTTAATGCCATTTTCTTTTGTTTATCGGATACCATTTTGCCTATAAGAAAGGGATTGTAACCGTTGTTTGACGCTATTTGTTTAATAATATTTAATTCTTTCAAAAATTTTTTTTAATTTAAAGGTACACTCAATAGTCTATGGATAAAATTATTATATGCTGACATCTTTTGGTTGGTGGGGTGGTTTGAAGTTTTATGTATTGTGATGTCTGTATGTGTTGGTTTTTGAAAAATAGTAAAATCATGTAAATTACTTAATCTTTTTATTGTAAGGTCAAGAAAATTAATACTTTGATTCTTTTCTTTTTCGATTGTGTATTTGATTTTTGGGTGTAGTTTATTAATGAAATTCGTGAAGATATGTAGTTGTCGGTCGGTGCCTTTGAAACAACAAAAAATGTCATCTACATATCTATACCAATAAAGGAAATATTTGCTTATCGGATTCAGGTGTATTTTTGATTCCAGATCGTCCATGAATATTTCAGCTAAAATTGAACTGAGTGAATTTCCCATTATTGAACCATTGTCAGAAATATAGACGGTTCCTTTAAATTGAAAGTAGTTTTGTTCAAGACATATTTTCAGGCAATTAAGTATATCATTCAATCTGATGGGATTGGTATTATTTTTGATTAATAGTTTGCCACATCGTGGTGGAACAATTGTTGTAGTAGTACAACCATTTTTGTGGAAATAAATTACATTTTTTTAATTGAACGTGTTAGAGTATTTGTCTCGATCATATTTGAATCACCCTAGTATTATTATTACGTGTGGGAATATAGAAAATATGAAAATACCCATATAAGTACGTGACGAAAAATCACCAATTCAAAAATCGCTTTTCCATTCTCACATTTCACGTCGACGCTCTATCACTCTTACAGCGGGAAATTTCCCTCACGGAATCGCTATCGAATGACCTTGGCAATGACCGTTCTCAGCTTCACCTCTGATGGGGTAGTTTCCGGCGGGCGCAAGCGCGCTAGATGCAACATGCAACCCGTAGATAATGATTATTGGAAAACGTAAACTCAGGAGGCTGGAAATCCGCCAAACGCAACACTTTCTCGGCTGCTCACGTGACAGCTCCCGACCTTCCCCAATCGCCTAGTGGTGGTGAACTGGAGGCACGAATGGGGAATATCGATGCGGTTAAAAATAATGGAATCGGTGAGAGCTGAAGAGGTCTGGAGAGGGCAGACTTTTGAAGGAGTGCTCGACGTGCGAAACAGTTCATGTTCGTATTGGAACTGCGTCATCCGTTGAATATAGAATAGCATCACTTGAAATGTGGTGAAATTCCTGTAGTACGAAAACTTCAAATGTCTCCATAAATGCGCGACGAAGATGTAAATACTTCATGCTGATTTCCTCCTGCAAGACCCATTAACATGATGTTTGATTGTATCGGTCTCTACTTGTCGAAAAATCATCTCGATGATTAAAATAAAACAACTTAACTTCCGCTAATTTATTACTAAGGTTTGTTTGGACCAAAACTATTTTTTATTTGATGGAATATTTTATGAAGCTAATGATGGTCTCACTATGGCAAACCCACTTAGTCCGATATTATCCGAAATATTTATGGGCTTCCTGGAAACCAAAATGCAAGAGAGCCCCTTCTTCGAATATTTCATTTATTGGTATCGTTACGTGGATGATATTTTATTAGGAGTACAAATAAGTTTCCGCCGTTTTTTAACACAAATTAAATATTTATTATAGAAGAATGATTTTAAACGATGTGAGACTGCTTGCTGAGTGACTTTTAATGTTAGAGCAAGTTCTTTTTGTGTTTGAGATGAATCTTCCTCCAATAATTCCTCCAATTCTGCATCCTCGTAAATTTTTGGCCTTCCACTGCGATCTTTGTCTTCTTCGTCGAAATCACCGTTTTTAAACTTTTGAAACCATTCTCGACACGTTCTCTCACTCAAAGCACCCTCACCATATGCTTCTACGAGCAATTGATGCGCCTCAGCAGCAGATTTCTTTTAATTAAAGAAGTAAACTAATATTTCCCGCAAATGACGCTTACTTGGCTCAAATTTTGACATTTTCAACTTATAAAAATTATATTTTACCAATATAAAATCAATGATATTAATAGGTTATGTTGTTCTTGAATGTCCAAACTATTTTTTAAGCCGGTTATCATCTGCGAAAGCTAACCGAAACTCCGTGCCGCGCCATCTACAATAAAACGGCGGAAACTTATTTTTACTCCTAATATCTCTATTCACCGGTACCAGTAGACAACTAGCGATGTTTTTAGAATTTATAATTACATCATCTCCTACAATAAAATTCACCAATGAAATAGAACAAAATAACAGCATCAATTTTTCTAATTTAATAATTTCAAAAATTAACAATAAACATGACTTTTCAAATTTCCGGAAACCCACTCATACAGATAATACGATCCACTCAAACTCTTATCACCCGCATTCTCAAAAACTAGCAGCTTATAACAGCATGATATTTAGATTAATCAACATATCTATGACACAAGAGAACTGAATATAATAAAACAGATTGCATTTAACAATGGCTTCAATCCGTTCATCATAAATAAAATATTGAAACGAATGCAATTTAAACAGTCAATATCACTTGTATATCCAACAACAGCTATAGATACAAAATATATTTCTTTAACGTACATAAACGAAAAGTCCGAAAAAATAGCAAGATATTTAAAGAAAAAGAGTAACTGCAACATTTCATTCAAAACAAGAAACACGTTAGAAAATTTAAAAGTAAGTTAACTTGCGGTACTTGCCATTTTGTATATGTTGGTCAGACAGGGAGATCGTTCCAGACGAGACTTAGGGAACATGAAAAATGTTATTGTAACAAAAAGGGAAATTCAACCTACGCAGAGCACCTTCTAGACACAGGACATAGTTTTAATAGTAACTTTGAAATTTTACACTCAGAAAACAAAAGTTTTAGATTAAACTTGTTAGAAATTTTAGACATTAATAGATATCATAAAAGAAAAATATTATTGAATAACCAAACAGAATTAAGTAGCTCCCCTTTGTTGAATCTTTTTTGATTCATTTTTCAGATTTCCAGAAGAATTGTAAAACTCTCTTCACCCCCTCTATTTTTCTTATATCCATGTACTATAAAATGAAGTTCTTGTTCATGGTATACTCAGTATCTTGTAATACTCACCTGAAGAAGTCATGGTATGACGTAACGATCGTAGTGTTAATAAAATATTAGCGGAAATTAGAATATTGTTTTAATTCATATTTTCATGAATAAATGAAAGTGCAATATAATTTGAAAAATTATGGATTTTCTTTCATATTTTTCTGCTAAGTATTATGACTTAACCTCTTACCCGATTCGTGCTTGACGTCGACTTCTGGGACACTCTGTATAGAAATTCTCGACCACTGTGAAATCAGTATCCAGTAGTACCCACCTGAAGAAGTCATGGTATGACGTGAAACTAAATATTATATTAGCGGAAATAGAATATTTCCGCTAATTAATATTAATATTAATAATTTCAAGATGAATTTCCGTCAAGTAAAGACCGAAATAATTATAGAATGGAATAACGATCTAGTAGCAAAATATGCTATTAAAACCGCAGGAACTTATTTCTACTCTTAATACTCCTTATTGATTTTATTTGTCTGATTTATGTAGAGGGGATTCTGCTTAAATTTATGTAACTGGACAAAAATATTTGGATGTTCCGTTTCATAAAATAATTTTTGGATTTTCTTTGAGAAGCGACCAACTCAGTTGAAATTGATATATCTGTTTTTTTCTGGAATGTAATTTAAAAATAGTTAAGTTTGTTTGCGTTTTGTCCGTTGAATTATCTGTTTTTTTAGAGTTGTGGGTATATTTTTATTTTTTGCAAACTATTTCGATGTATTAATTTGTATTTCAAAATCGTGTGAAAGAGTTGATTGCTCTAAATAGTTGCAGAACAAAAATCAGTCAAATATATTCAGTAGTATATAAGACAAACTGTAATTTTAGAACATTTATATAACTACTGACAATAAATCCGTCTTTTTATAAAATATCACCAATACAAAACATACAGCATACTTAAATGACCTCGAAATGTGAATGCGACAAAGGGAGACAAATTATTCTTTTGACATGTTAAAAAATTCTTCACTAAAACATATCACCTGTATCATCAAACGCTTAACAATAATAAAAATAATTATAACTCACCTTTAGTTAACCTACAATTGTGAACCTATATCTCTGTAAATCGTACCTGCTAAAATTGTTCGAAGACTTGTAACTGCTATCTGTGTTTTCGCTTGATAATGACCTAACTGTCAGTCAAGACCGGTCGTGGTTATTGATGATGGTTAGTGAAAATTACTAAAAGTGTTTTCTTTCTCTTTTATAATAAATTTCCATATAATATAAATATAAAATCATCTTTATTATATGGCTTAACAAAATATTTGAATGATAAATTTGTAAACGCATAAATAATATGTACAAAAGTGCAGAAGATGCTTATAGTCCTTCAGAAATCGAAAGAAATATTAATTGGTTCTTCCGAGATTTGAAGACATTCCAGTTCAATTATCGACCAGTATTTATTTCATATCAATTTAATGAATTTTTAATCAATTTTCATCTTGATTTTTCCTTATTTTACAGCCGCAACCGGTCATTATGAAATTCAGAAGAGTAAGTCTTTCAGTTTCGTGGCAATATTGTCAGGGTCAAGATAGAAAAACAATCGAAATTCTATTTCGACTTTCTTATTTCAGAAAGGTTGCGGAAAACACTTGGGAGACAGGTCAATTGAAAGAGTAAGTCATTTAGATCAAATTAAACTGCTCTACCGAAGTTCCATTTCAAATGATAGTTTGAATATTGTTCCATCTTTGAAATAATGAACTGCTGTAGAGCATTTGAAGAAAATATCAAGTTGTGAAATTACACACCAAAATATGTTATCTTTGAATAATATTTAACTGCATGAAAAAGCACTCATGAAACCATGTATGAGTTTATTTCGGTGAATGAATTTCATTTGAACTATTACTCGAGAGACTGGTCCATTAAATGAAAAACGTTATTCCATGCTATTGTGAAGTTAAATACTTACTTGTTATGCAGATTCATTTGCAGTAACACCTGAAATTAAATACAGTAGAGACTCGATAATCCGGATCAATTAATGCTGGGGCTAATTCGGATTAATAAGGAATTCGGAATATCGCTTCTTACAATTTAGTAGAGATGCAATTTAAAAACCGGTTAAAATAAATATTAGCTTCATTCTCGAAATTACAAAACAAATATATTATTTCAAATAATCAGATATTTTACGTTGTTTTCCAACTGTAAGAGTAGAAGAATGTTCAACTATATATTTTTCAGGAGCAGAATGTCAGTAATTCCAATATGGTTCTCTTCTGCCCATTGCAATCCCAATGTAAAATATTTTATTGCGTCGACGTGCGTGATTTTGTTTGAGTTGATATCGACTTCTTCATCACTCCTATCATCTATAGATCAAGATTGCCATCCTCTATGACTTTTTCAGCATCTTCAACCCATTGATTTAGTTCAACATTTGAATGAACCTCGCCTTCAATTTGTGTCAGCATGTTTGAAATGTCTTGATAGTCATGACTTATTTGCTGCATTTTTTTCTGTAATAAGTGTGGGGGAATCAAATCATCTGGATCAGAATGACGTAAGTTGCCTGATAAAAGTTTGTGCCAACACTTTTCTAAAGAGTTCGTTGTCACTTTGTGCCATGAATTATGCAGTAAACAAACTGCATCGAAAAGACTTTTTGCCGACATAATCCTCGTCTTCGAGTATCGAAATAGTATGTGCTAAAAGGCTTTTTCGGTAATTCAGTTCTGTTAATTTGATAGCATTTTGATCCATAGGTTGTTTCAAAGCTGTGGAGTTTGGCGGAAGAAACATTGTAAATATTTTTCCATCTTCGCTAATCAAATCCTCCTCAGAGCAGAGACTCGGAGCATTGTCAATCAACAATAAGGCTTTTTCAGGAAGCCGTTGATTTTTTAAAAATGATTTCACTTGCTTGCAAAAGGAATCTTGAAACCAAGTTTTAAAAATTGCCGAAGTCATCCACGCGTTTCCACTAGAGGCGTATTAGTATCATCGCCGTTTGTGCAAGCTAGAAACGTGATTTGTTCTTTGCTTGATTTTCTGCCAGCATTAAAAATTTGCGGGGATGGAGATCATGAGCTTTTATTGTCTTAGTTTAGCCAGAAAGGGGCTACAGCAGTTTCATCATTTGATAATTTTCCTTCGCACATTTCAAGATGCCTCAGCCGATGCCTTTTTTTTTAATTGAAAAGCCAGCCACTGCTTGCAACAAACGTATCTTGTTCATAAATATTCTGGATTAGTCGTCAAGCTTTTGCCGCTAG
The DNA here is from genome assembly GCA_034642435.1 of Megalocaria dilatata. Lineage (NCBI taxonomy): Eukaryota > Metazoa > Arthropoda > Insecta > Coleoptera > Coccinellidae > Megalocaria > Megalocaria dilatata. Next base: position 8,230,433 of record CM067855.1, on the reverse strand, counting down.
TATTTTAAACGAAACGGAAATACGTTTTCTTCGTTCTTTAGTAAACCAGGAATACAATTCTCTTTCCATAACCGGATATTCTGCTTTCCGTAAGCTTTTACGAAAACCCAGAATGACCAATTCCAATGAATCTGAAACATTGATGATTATTAGATTCAGCTTGCTTCGAAATAAGCTATTGTTAGCTCCTCATTTTATCTCAATCAGGACTAGTAAGATATCAGATTATTGTTCTTCGGATTATCGAGTCTCTACTGTACTGAAGTCTTATTTGAAGTTATCGAAAATTGGAAAAAAGGGAATATATTTTTTACAAATAAGTCGGAAAAATCGGACCCTAGAAAATCATATTTTATATCAATATTAAGCGAATATGAAAATAAGAGCCTCCTATTGTTTTATACTATCTTGAAACCAGTTATTTGAAATTTGTTATTTAATTACTATTATCCAATAAAATATTGATAATAAATCTCAATGAAACCATTGTCAGACTGCTTTCCAATGTTATCATGAGTATTGGAGTATTCCGTTACTTGGAGATAGTTCATTTCAAAAATGGAATAAATGAGTGAAGCTCTTTCGGATGCGGTGTTATGAACGAGCTTTCAAACCTCTTGATTTCAGGAGGTAAGCATTTCGTTCCAGCTTGCAAGCTCCTGAACTCATCAGATTTCCAATAGGGTGCAAGCCTGCCAATGGTCGTCCAACGCTGGTGCTCTGCTCTACTTGGAGCCGGCGAAGACGGTGAACTAAGTATCGAAAAGCGGTCGCATCCTCCATATGATACGCCGATTTGTCCTACATATACGCAACAGAAATCATGATTATTGGTAAGATTATTGAAAATTATTGAGCCGGTTACCATTAAGAAGGGGTTGGGAACTTTATATGAAGGTGTGAAAGCTATTCCAATGTTAGCTGTTGAAATAATTTGAGATATCTTTTCTGAAATTGGAATTGGTCCAAAATATCTTCTATTTACAACATTTTTATAATGTTTTCTCTTCGGAAATTGAGTATATTTCTTTCAGAATGAGTTGTTATTTATTTCTGTTCATGAAAATTTAGAATGGAATGAAATAAGAACTTACTTTGTTTTTTATCACTTTTTATAATATTATTACTGATATACAGTGATTCGAGTTTCGCAGTGTTAACTACATTTTCAAACTGAGTTTGAAAATGTAGTTTGTCGAATAGAACACTGATTTTGAAAATAAATTTCAACAATTTGTAAACGTTGTTGCGGCATGATAATTTGTCAATTTTTACTGAACAGAAATGTCAAAACAACATGGCTTCTACCTTCTGCAAATCGCAGTTCTATCACTCTAAAAAAACACCGAATATATCAATATCTTCCTTAAAACTAGTCTCGAAATTAAACCAATTTTTAAAGAACTAGCCCTATTCAATGAACACTCAATTGAATTCACAAAAATTATAAAAAAAGTTAGCCCTCCATCTAACAGTATCCTAAGTATCATATCATGTCCTTTGTATGTTACTGAGTACACAAAATGCCGATTGTATAAATATAATCGAAAAGATACTAAGAAAACTAACAATCTGTTGATAAAATAATGAAATTTCAACCCTTTTCGAACTTTGCGAACTTTTCTCTGAAAAATTTATTTCCTTTCCCTAAAGAAAATTTTTGAAATCCACACATGCAAGGCATATCATATTTCGCTACACATGATGTCGACATTTTTGTTTGCTTCAGAACCAGAAAACAAACTGAAACATCTGAATGGTGTACACCATAAGGTCAAGTTTACTATGGAACTACTATCTGATAATGAAATGAATTTTGTGGACATAACTTTAAATAAGAACAATAATGAGATTTTCTTTGATATATTCAGAAAATTCCATAACGATACAACCATCCCTAAGTTTTCAAACCATAAACTCGCTGTATATAGATCAATCCTATATAGAGCATTTCCCATTTCTTCAAATGATATTGTGTTCAACAGGTAACCGAATACGATCAAATAAATATTTATGAATAATCATTCTAAAACAAAAATTCGAATTCTCTCATAAATAAAAATAACTCATTCTGAAAGAAATACACCCCACTCCTACAGAGAAGACAATGACCAAAGAGGTTGTTGAACTAACAAATTTTATAAAATAGAAAGGCTTTTTACTTGATAGAAGAAATATAACAAAATTTGAATATTAAAACAAATTGAAATATGTTTATCTTCTACAATTTTAATTTCAAAAAGATTTTTATTTTTAGAATTAAATCAATGTCTAAAACAAGCACCGCTTACATTTAATAGACGTATATAATCAAACCTCAATATAGAATGTCAAATGGAATAAATAAACCAACAGATATACGAAAGTTATTAAAATTAATGAATAAATATTTAAAGGAGACAAAATTTTGTTTCTGGTCTTACCTTTAAGAACACCAATTGCCTTTTAAAAACATGAACACACTTAAAGGACTTCTCAAAGAATATAATTTATTTGAAATATTTAATATATTTATTTTAATATATTTCCCAGCAATAGTCCTTGTACACGTGCCGAATATTTGAATATATTAAATTTTTCAAATAAATTATATTCTTTGAGAAGTCCTTTAAATGTGTTCATGTTTTTAAAAGGCAATTGGAGTTCTTAAAGGTAAGACCAGAAACAAAATTTTGACTCCTTTAAATATTTATTTATTTATTTTAATAACTTTCGTATATCTGTTGGTTTATTTGTTCCATTTGACATTTTATATTGAGGTTTGATTATATACGTCTATAAAATGTAAGCGATGCTTGTTTTAGACATTAATTTAATTCTAAAAGTTTTTTTAATAACAATCTTTTCGAAATTAAAATTGTAGAAGATAAACATATTTCAATTTGTTTTAATATTCAAATTTTGTTTAACATATTTTAGGCCCATTTCACACAAAATAGCTCAAATAGTTTAAAAAACTAACATTCAAGTAGTCTTCACACCCTCATAAAAAAATTTCCACCTCTTTGTTAATGCTAAAGTCAAAAATCGGCTGAATAATTCAGAAGATCATAACAAACTTCACAGAGAAATTTAAAGAACATCAAGCATTATTTAAGCATCGAAGAGATAACTCTTATTTTACGAATCAATTTTCCCAAAATTAGATGATTTCAAAAAACTTCATCTGAAAGGTGAAGGCAAGAAACTTGATATCCTGGTATCAATAAAGGTTCACTAAAATTATAACGATTCCGCAATAGAAATATTACTTGTTGTACACCAATTTGAAATGTAGTATTAGGAATACAAATAAGTTTCCGCCGTTTTATTGTAGATGGCGCGGCACGGAGTTTCGGTTAGCTTTCGCAGATGATAACCGACTTAAAAAATAGTTTGGACATTCAAGAACAACATAACCTATTAATATCATTGATTTTATATTGGTAAAATATAATTTTTATAAGTTGAAAATGTCAAAATTTGAGCCAAGCAAGCGTCATTTGCGGGAAATATTAGTTTACTTTTTTAATTTGAAGAAATCTGCTGCTGAGGCGCATCAATTGCTCGTAGAAGCATATGGTGAGGGTGCTTTGAGTGAGAGAACGTGTCGAGAGTGGTTTCAAAAGTTTAAAAACGGTGATTTCGACGTAGAAAGCAAAGATCGCAGTGGAAGGCCAAAAATTTACGAGAATGCAGAATTTAGGAAGATTCATCTCAAACACAAAAAAAAACTTGCTCTAACATTAGAAGTCACTCAGCAAGCAGTCCCACATCGTTTAAAATCATTAGGAATGATTCATATTTAATTTGTGTTAAAAAACGGCGGAAACTTATTTGTACTCCTAATAAAAACTGCGGAACTCATGCCACTTTCTCCTTAGAGAAGTGAAAGAAAAAGTGGTAATTTCTTATTTATTCCATTTTTATATAATGAATGATAAATAACAACTTGAAATACCCTAACTTGAAAGTATTCGGTTATCGGAATATCTTCACGTAAAATAATAGTTTTTCAAGCTTTCATTGACTTTTATTAAACCTCAAATATGGAAGAGAACTCTAAAAAATGTTTAGTCATCAATACATCACTTTCATTAAAAATTAGTGAGAAAATACATTATCCGTGGAATGTTTTTTCTTCGAATGTCTTTGTGGTACCAATGTTTTTCTAGGCTCTTATTCAATAATGTTATTTTCAGTGAATCGTATTATGTGGAAACCTTTTTCTAAATTTTGGACGAAATATTTTATATATGAAGTTCTTGATGTAGATACTTCATTAAGAAATGTGTTCCCTTTTGAGAATAATTCTTTAAAATTTCTCTATAATTGATACGTTTGGAGTTATTCTCATAAGCTTTTTTTCAATACATGATTGTTAACCTATGTAAATATTCCATGAATACGATACAAATTTTTCTAGATTAATTTCAATTAGCTCTCACAAATATTTCAAAATGCAGCGATAAGAATAAGAACGTTCTTCAACACATGAGCCAGTCTGCGATAACAGAAATTTCAATCATTCTGTAACTTTAACAGAAATAAACGCATCGAATCGTGATACTGACGAAATTCTCCAATCAATATGATATAGACTCTAACCCTTAACAACTGTTAAAGTAAGTTTATTATCCTGTAAAACAAGGTGCATAATAAACTTATGTCAAGAAAAACATAGAGAATGCAACAGTAAGTAATATTTATCATTAATTCGCATTAATATTAGTCAAAGGGTGAAGATTTTCAGTTTTGATTGCTTGTATAGGGTGGTTTTTTAGAGTGATAGAACTTTAAATTGAAATAAAACACATTTAAATTGAGATTGAAGCCAATTTTTCTTTATTTAAAAGATAATTTTATGACATTCACGTTTTAAGAATAATTTCTGGCATGTTTCCACCACGACTAGCTCTGAGAAACCGCATTCGACCAGACCAATTTTGGACCACTTTTTCGAGTAATTCAGGCCTTATTTCATCAAATACACGAGTTATGTTGGCTTCCAAAGCGTCTATTGTTTCTGATTTATCAGCATAAACCAATGACTTGACATAAGCCAAAGAAAATAATCCAGTGGAATTATGTCGCATAATCTTGGAGGCTAATTAATTGACCATCTTTCGAAATAATGTTATCGCCAGATATTTCTTTCAATGAATCAATTGTTACGATAGCAGCATGAGGTGAGGTACCATCTGGTTCGATACCATTCAAATTTTGAAACACATAATCATTGATCATCGCTCCAGTATCGTTTTTGAAAAAATATGGACCGATGATGCCTCCAGCGTGTAAAGCACGCCATACAGTGCATTTTCAGGGTGCAATGGAACCTGCAAAACTTCTTGAGGATTGTTTCCAATCCATATACGGCAATTTTGCTTGTTTACATAGCCGTTCAACCAGAAACCAGCTTAATCACCAACCACGATTTTATGATAAAAAACTGGATCAAATTCAAGCTGTTCTAATGGCCAATAAGCAAACAAACGACGCTTATTATGGTCAAGTTGCTTTAGTGCTTGAACCAGTTGAATCTTGTATGGGTGTAGACCAAGATCTTCACGCAAAATTTTCCATGTGGTGGATGTACAAAGTCCAACTTGTTGTGAACGTCGTCGAATAGACAAATCTAGATCATTAACATTATGACTTACAGCTTACAGCAGCGATATTTTCTGCTGTTCGTACAGTTTTTTGTCTTGTTGTTGTTGTTGCATCGAGTAGAAAAAATGTTGTCCGAAATCTATCGATAGTTCGAAGAATAAGCTGCTCGGATGGACGATTATGTAAACCGTAAATTTCACGAAGTGCTCTATAAGTTTGGCGAGTAGAACACTGATTTTGAAAATAAATTTCAAATATTAGTAAACGTTATTGCGGCGTGAGTCTTTCCATGATAATTTGTCAATGCTTACTGAACAGAAATGTCAAAACAACATGGCTTCTACCTTCTGTCAAATCAAAGGTATCCCATATCGAAAGTTCTCTCACTCTAAAAAAAACACACCCGATATATCTGAGTTCAGTGCATTCGTTTTTATGCAATCGACAAATCGGACCCAAAATTGGTTATAGTCATATCATTATCATTTATATTATCAAAGTAATTGAACAATTTAATTTCCAGATTTACTAAAAAGCATAACATATAAAGTTAAGAAACGTAGAGAGCGCATACTCATTGTGAGAATTTCGAATCGAAATGTGAGACAGAAAATTACTATTTCATATTTCGAAAGGAGTTACAGAATTCTAACATTCTTATGTGACTCCGTATTTATATTCTATTTAAAATTGCCTGATTTTTCAGCAACGTGGTCACAGACGTTTGGCTTTTCTAGATTTCAATGGAGTAAGTTAACTGATTTGATGTCTAACACGAGGTTTTTAATTTTGTCTTTACTTTCTAGAGGGGTTATCTTACCAGTTTTCGAAACGTGAGTTTCTTGAATGAATTGAAAGTTGGAAATTGTATTGAAATTGATCTATTTAAAAATATTTCAGCCGAATCATGACATAAGACCACATTCGAGGACTCTCTTAAGTTACTTATACGTCATTAATGTAAGTTTTTTCTTTTCAAAGTGAGCGTAAGACCACTAAAACTAGCCAATGTTTGTGAATTTAGAGAGTACCAAAAGATACAGAAGAAACTATGGAGAAGTTCACTCGGTCTCTAAGAAAGAAATTAGTAAGTTGAAAACTATATTTTCTCGACAAGGCGAAAAATCAGTAACGAAAATCGTTAAAAACTCGTTTTTACAGCGAATTAATGTGCAACGATCGGAGGACAGTTCACATCCAACAGCTGTAAGTTGGACTATAAATTGTTATGTTCCGATTCCTTTGATATCGGAAGAGGTTTTTTGCAATTTGAATCGTATTTTTTGTGCTGCTTTTCAGGTACTAGGACCAGACGGGGAGCTGCTAACTCCTACTACTCATAGAGTAAGTATACGATTAAAATTTCATATTAATCTCGGAAAATCTTCATAATCTATTGAGTTCAATATTACCAAAAATTATTCCTATGCATTGTAGGGCACTTATTTATTTGGGCGATGAGCTTATTATTTTTTCAATCGTATCACGGGTTTATCCAATTTTCGGTGAAAACATAAAAAAAATCTACTGTCAGAAGTTGGGCGCGCTTGTCCAACAGTCTATTTTCCACGGAAACTTCAAATCACTGAATAACTTCTTGAAGAAGCTACATATGATGAAAATAAATTTCCATTGTGCTTTGTGTCACATCTAAACGATAAATTTAAACTAGATCTTTAGACCGGTCAATTTAGACATAAAAATAATGATCAAATAAAGAAAATTCCGACAGAGCCAAATCTTCGTAGAGACCTTAGGTTTACTACAAGGAATAAAGTGTCAAAAGTCCCAATCAGTCCCATGTGCGCTAAGGGACTTATTCGGGGCCCAAGGTCAAAATTTTAGGTTTTTTGAATTTTTCTCGAAAACAGTGAGTTTTATGGAAAAAGTACTTCAAAGCAAAGTTGTAGATCTTAAAATTCTCTATAAAAATCGTCCTTATGATTTTTTCTCTTAAACTCACTATTTCCCAGATATTGCGCTTGTAAGAATCACGTTCTACATAATATGCACACATTTCCACACCACCTGTGAGGTAGTGTACTCGATGCGTTTTTTTTAACGTGGTATCCCCGGTAGGCCATTCCACGAACGTTTATGACGTTATTTTCAGGAACAATAATTATTTAATAGTATGAAGATTATTGATATGGGTTACTGAGTTTAAGTGTCGTTCTAACTTTTTTTTATTACTTTAATCTGACTCATACTCTTCATATTCAACTTCAACAATCATTTTTTCTTCAATTTCTTCTTCTCCTTCCTGTTGATGAATGCTTAGAAATTGTTCAAATGAAGATGAATCAGTTGTCTCTTCATCAAAATCACATGAATCTTCCTCTCTTGTATTTAATTGAACATTTGAGGCAATTGGTACACGCTGGAGAACACTGCAACCCTACTTTTTTACAACTACATTTGGCACTACAACCTTTCTTGCAATTGCAAAAATAGTGTTAAGAAGTTTTTCTGGAGCAGGGGACAGTAAAGTTCGAATCGGTTCGAAAGTATTATTTATCAATTTCCAACCCCAGTCTTCAGGGTTCAGTTCATTGCCTTGCCATGTTTGAACTTGATAGTATACTCGAAACAAATGTTGAGTAGCAGATGCCGATGTTGGAGGAAGACAAGATAGTTGTACTTGCTTTTTGTTTCGTGTATTTTATACAAATGTTAAATATCTGTACGTATCTATGCAATCAGTGTTTTTTGGAACTCCATAAACTGCAAGAAGAAACCGAATTCCTTTAGTAATTAGTATCTGAGGTGAAGAATTAATTTCTGTAAATACTTTTGCGCAGTCAATCAAATCTTTCTTTTCAAATAATTTTAATACTGAATTTTGGCCCCTTCTAAACATTGCTGACATAGTATCGCATCCGGTTATCGCATGTAAAAATAAAATACAGTTTGGGCATTTTGGGTGAGCTGATAGAGTATATTTTCTTAGAATAGTATAATGTATATATAAAAAAGACACGAGTAGGAATTTTTGCTTGCTTAAGTACCTAAAAATGTATATACGTGGCATATGTGTGCATACTATGTAGAACATGATTCTTACAAGCGCAATATCTGGGAAATAGTTGGTCTAAGAGAAAAAATCATAGGAACCATTTTATAGAGAATTTTAAGATCTACAACTTGGCTTCCAAGTACTTTTTCGATAAAACTTACCGTTTTCGAGAAAAATCCAAAAAACCTAAAATTTTGACCTTGGGCCCCGAATAAGTCCCTTAGCGCAAATGGGACTGATTGGCACTTTTGACACTTTATTCCTTGCGGTAAACCTAAGGTCTCTACGAAGATTTGGTTCTGTCGGAATTTTCCTTATTTCAATTGTCTAAATTGACCGGACTATTGAGAGTGTTGCTATTATGATTATGATTTCTTTAGCGCTCAACGCTGCCCTGATCACAAAATTTCATTCTATCGAAAGAGAAGCGCTGGAGAAATTGCATCGCTCTTTTATGAATAGTCAAATTTGATGAAGAATGTTGTTTTGTTTATTTATAGTGAACTTATCAGCCCGTGATTTAAGTAATGCAGGCAAGTTCCACCATTTCTTGATAGGTTGTTAACATGCGATAAAGTGCATATTCTACTCAAATTCTTAATGTGCGTATCATTGGTTTTAGCCTCTAGATCCGGTACCATATACTTCCTGACACACACTCAAGATTTTATTGTGTGTTTGGCAGATAGCAACCGGACTAGTCCATTATAAGCTTGTATTGTAAACAGTTTCAGCAAATACAAGCAGCAACGTGCAAAAACAGTATCTTTAATGAAGTATTTCTTCAGAATTACTACGAACCGTTTACTGCATGAAGAACCTAAGAAAATATATCAGAACTTGGCTGAAAAAACGTCAATACACTATCCATACACTCCTTTTATATTAGGAGTACAAATAAGTTTCCGCCGTTTTTTAACACAAATTAAATATTTATTATAGAAGAACGATGTGAGACTGCTTGCTGAGTGACTTCTAATGTTAGAGCAAGTTCTTTTTGTGTTTGAGATGAATCTTCCTCCAATAATTCCTCCAATTCTGCATCCTCGTAAATTTTTGACCTTTCACTGCGATCTTTGTCTTCTACGTCGAAATCACCGTTTTTAAACTTTTGAAACCACTCTCGACACGTTCTCTCACTCAAAGCACCCTCACCATATACTTCTACGAGCAATTGATGCGCCTCAGCAGCAGATTTCTTTAAATTAAAGAAGTAAACTAATATTTCCCGCAAATGACGCTTACTTGGCTCAAATTTTGACATTTTCAACTTATAAAAATTATATTTTACCAATATAAAATCAATGATATTAATAGGTTATGTTGTTCTTGAATGTCCAAACTATTTTTTAAGCCGGTTATCATCTGCGAAAGCTAACCGAAACTCCGTGCCGCGCCATCTACAATAAAACGGCGGAAACTTATTTGTACTCCTAATATCAATAAGTAATTGTCAGGTTTTTTGTATTCTCACGAATATATGAAACAAAGATTGTTAATTAGATTTGATGAATATGATGAATGCGTCGGTCAACTTTTCTACTCTAACTCATTGACATTTGGCATTCAAAATTCTGTCAATTTTGTGAAGGAAAAAAATTTAATGGTCGGAATTGGTTATTGGTTCAAACGCTTAAAAGTGAGAAAAATAAATACGGTAAAAATAATGTTGAAAATTTCTTTCATTCCATTTATATCTAAAATACAATTCAACTACACTATTTCACTATACTATGAGTTCTTCAGGTGAGTATTTAAACTAGGTATACATTACAGAAAATGCTCTTAAGTACTGAACTCTGTTCAAAAAAATTCAAAAGGGCGAAAAATATAGGGGTGAAGATAATTTTCAACAATCAAAAGAATTTCAGAATGTTATTCAAAAATATTAAGCTTTGGGGATTTGCTTAGATCTGTTGGATCGTTCAATCGAATTCCTTTTTCTACGATTTCCAATAAATTGAGTCGATGACTTTTATTTTCAATGTATTATATTTTAATGAAGTGAATAAAAACAACTTATTTTAAGTTTCACTGTTTATTTGATGTCTGTTGACATATATGTTACGTGTTTTCAACCCATTTTCAAAACTGAAGGAAACAAAACATAAAATCCTATTTAGTATGGTAGGGCAGATCACAGGTTCAATTTTGAACCTGTGATCTGTGATCTGTTCGGTCCTAATCTTTTACAGATAAGAGCAATAGTGATAAATTAAATTGAAGTTGTTCATTTGTGATTGGTAGCTTCTTACCATGTGCTAAACAAATTTCCAAACTTTCTAAAAGGTCCATTCTTCTGCTTTTATTACCTACGTGTGAAATCTCAGTTCTACTGGAATCTATGAAATATTATTTATACAATGTTCCTAAAAACCATATGTTATTTCATTATGTAATATACTTTTTCTTATGTTCTTCTACCCTTATGTTTATAGATCGTCTTGTCTGACCTATGTAAAATGCAAGGCATTCATTACAATATAATTTGTATATACCGCTTTGTTCACACGTTTCACGACAGTCTTTGCTTTTGACTAAGAGATTTCTACATTGGTCAGACAGGACTATCTATAAACATAAGGGCAGAAGAACATGAAAAAGTATATTACATAATAAAATATCATCTGGTACCATTGTAAGTAATAAAAGCAGAAGAATGGACCTTTCAGAAAGTTTTGAAATTTGTTAAGCACATGGTAAGAATCTACCAATCACAAATGAACAACTTCAATTTAATTTATTACCATTGCTCTTATCTGTAAAAGATTAGGATCGAACTAACACCATATTTTTACACTCTTCAAAATTGTACATGTGATCTACCCTACCATTATAAATAGAAATTTAAGTTTTGTTCTCTTCAGTTTTGAAAATGGGCTAAAAACCCGAAACACATATGTCAACAGACATCGAATAAACAGTGAAACTTAAGCCAAGTTGTTTTTATTTAGGTACTTTATTAATTTAAAAATGTTTCACCAAGTGATATGCCAGAAATCAATATCGTGTTATATTTTGTTGTCGCTATTATAATTATATCCTGTTTCTAGCAAGTAAAATTGCAAAACCTTGAAAGTCGATAGAAATAGGGGTGGGCTATATGAAATTTGCATTTTTGATCGGCTATAAATGAAAAAATAATAAATGTTTTCTGTAAGTTATGAATACACCAGAAAGATGAAATTAAAAAATATATAAGAGACCGCATTTTAATTTTACAAAAATGTTCAATACCACAATTGTTTCATCTCGATGTAGGTTCTTCAGGCATCTACGTTCTACTGACTTATGGTGTCAGTTATAGAGAGTTATAGGTGACAAAATAATGCCTCTTATATATTTTCTAATTAATACGAATTTACACCATATAAAGACCGAATCAATCGAACAGAAAGGTATAATAAAACGGGTTTCATCAAATAAAGAACCAGTTTTCGCGAACAAATTGATCCTCAATAGGCTGTTAGGGTATTTCATGCCTATCGAATTTTCCACGTTAATTTCTAATAGAACATTCACCACTTTCGACATGGGTTTTCAATTTCTCTCAGTTTTGTTCAAGCGTCAGTCCACCCATTTCGTTAAATATTAAACTAACTTTCCGTCAAAACACTCTCACATAAATTTAATATCATGCGTGATATTATTGAATATAACATTTTTTAAATTCTCTCGATAATTGTAATCTATTTTCTTCACCTTTTTTTCACTCTCCTTTCTACATTTTTTGTGAACAGTGTCCAGTATTAACTGAAATTTTCTGCAATTTACACTCAGTTCAGCTACTCATGTGATGAAGTCATGGTATGACGAAACAATTGTGTCATGAATTAAATTTAGCTGAACTTGAATTTGGTTTTTTTTATTCATTTCAAGATTAATTTGCGTCAAGTATATCCCGAAATAACCAAAGATTTAAATAATATCGGAATTAACCAAATGTACTCATTAATATGCGAGTTAGTATTCTACTCGTAGACGCCGAATTTCAGTTTGATCGAAGCTGAAGTTTAGAAAACATTGCGAAAAATATGAAACTTTTTCAAACGTAAATAACTGCGAAATTGTAAAACCAATTCTGACCATTAAAAAAGTTGGCCGTGGCATTCACCCCATACCTTCTCTGAAAGATTCAAAGCTTTAGCTCTTTCCGTTTAAAAGCAAGTGTTTAAAGACGAACCGGCTGGAAGGAAGTCCAACTTAGTCGTCTAATACCCTTTTCGGCCCAAAATTCGACAATTACAGACATTGGGCGAAACGATAGCACGTTTTTGCCCTAGAATTAGCGCACAAAAATGGAAATAGTAATGGGCAAATTTTTATATGGTACCGAGATTGACGCTATAGTATGGATCAAGCAAATAAACGAATTTTTATATCTTGCAACAAACTATTTCGTCAAATATTCGTCTATGTTACATATTGATGTTAACTCTCAATTACAGAGTCCCATAAGTGAACATTTTGCTCTGCTCAACTTATCTGCAACACCTAGAGTAAGTGACAAGAATCTTCTACTGAATAGTAGAGATCTGGAATAAGTGGATCCTTGAATTTTATTCAGTTTTCTCCCAACGTTTCATTAGCATTAATCCATAAAATTGCTTATTTCTTAATGTTTGAGGAAACATTGATATTTTGAAGAATGAAGGGAACACTTTGTATCCAGAATCTACATCCCATTTTCATTTTATGCCTACCATCGAGTCTTTTATTCAATGCATATCAATTCAGTGATCCGACAAGAAATTATAGAACAAAATTGATTAATTCGTTTAGTTCTTATATTTTATACATTTATACTACTCTGTCAAGAAAGTACCGGGAATTTTCAATTAAAACAACAATTTTACATTTAATCGTCAAAATTTATTGGGTCGCCTTCAAAATAGGCTCCATTTGCTCCAATACATCTATGCCAACGGCACTTCCAATTATCGAAACATTTTTTATAGGCGCTTTCCGGGATGGACTTTAGCTCTCGCGCCGAATTTTGTTTTATGGCTTCAATCGACTCAAAACGGGTTCCACGAAGGGGCAATTTTAGTTTTGGGAAGAGGAAAAAGTCGCAGGGAGCCAAATCCGGCGAATACGTTTGTTGCTGAAGCACGTTTGTTGAGTTTTTGGCGAGAAAGTCAGTCACAATCGTAGCTCGGTGAGAAGGCGCGTTATCGTCATGCAAAATCCATGAGTTGTTCGCCCACAAATTTGGCCGCTTCTTACGGATACGCTCACGCAAACGTTTCATAACGCCTAGGTAATACTCCTTGTTTACCGTCTGACCCTCTGGAACGAATTCGTAGTGCACCACGCCACGGATATCGAAGAAAACAATGAGCATCACCTTCATTTTCGAGCGACTTTGGCGTGGTTTTTTCGGTTTCGGCTCATTTTTTGCCACCCATTCCGATGATTACTGGCTTGTTTGCATATCGTACTCGTAGACCCAGGTCTCATCACCAGTTATAATGCGTTCCATGAATGTAGAATCGGAATTACAGCGATCCAGCATGTCTGAAGCAACCTGTTCGCGATGACGTTTTTGAAGAAAATTCAGGTGTTTCGGTACGAGTCGTACGGCCACCTTTCTCATGCCCAAAATATCAATCAAAATCGTACGTGCGGACTCGTGGGATATCTTGAAGGCTCTGTACCACTGATATGCACGAGTTTTCGATAGAGCATTATCACCAAAGGCCTTTTGAAACATTTTCAATGCATCGGCACACGAAAATTCATTTGCAACACAAAACTTTAAACAAATTCTTTGCTCAACGTAATCACCCATAGTAAAAATCGGCACGCACTCTGACATCGACTGACTTAATCAGCTGTTGCAAACACACTAGTTGACAGATCCCGCTCAAGCTTGGCATAGTAATTAAGGACAGTATTACCAACCTAGGAAAAAAAATTTTACCTGCCTTCTTGCCCCGCCAGATTTAAATCGATAATTCCCGGTACTTTCTTGACAGAATGTATCTTCAATGGTATGAAAATAATGGGTTTTCCAATAAGAACGATATGTTTTGAACATGTCATCTCCGTCTTCTAATATTAATACAAATGAATTTATTTCACATAATTTGACAACACGTATGTACCTCAATATCAAATGAAAAGACATATCGGGTGTTTTTTTTGAAGTGATAGAACTTTAAATTGAAATAACACACATTTAAATTAAGATTGAAGTAAATTTTTTTTTATTTGAAAGATAATTTTATGACATTTATGTTTTAAAGATAATTTCCGGCACATGTTTACCACGACTAGCTCTGAGGAACGGCATTCGACCAGACCAATTTTGGACCACTTTTTCGAGTAATTCAGGCCTCAATATCACGAGTTATGTTGGCTTCCAAAGCAACTATTGTTTCTGGTTTCTCAGCATAAATCAATGACTTGACATAACCCCAAAGAAAATAATCCATAGGAGTTATGTCGCATGATCTTGGAGACCAATTAATTGGACCATTTCTCCAACTAGTGTTATCGCCAAATCTTTCTTTCAATGAATCAATTGTTACGGTAGCAGCATGAGGTGTAGCACCATTTTGTTGGAACCAAAACACTTCTGGGTCGATACCATTGAAATTTTGAAACAAATAATCATTGATCATCGATCTGTAACGAGCACCATTCACTGTAACATTAGCTACAGCATAGTTTTTAAAGAAATATGGATCGATGATGCCTCCAGCGTGTAGAGCACACCATACAGTGCATTTTTCAGTATGCAATGGAACCTGTAGAACTTCTTGAGGATTATTTTCACGCCATATACGGCAATTCTGCTTGTTTACTTAGCCGTTCAACCAGAAATGAGCTTCATCACTAAACACAATTTTACGATAAAAAAGTGGATCAACTTCTAGCTGTTCAAGGGTCCAATCAGTAAACAAACGACGCTTATTCTGGTCGAGTGGCTTTAGTTCTTGAACCAGTTGGATCTTATATGGGTGTAGACCAAGATATTTACGCAAAATTTTCCATGTGGTCGATGTACAGACCTCAACTTGTTGTGAACGTCGACGAATGGACAAATCTGGATAATCATTAACACTATGACTTATAGCAGCGATGTTTTTTTCTGTAAATACAGTTCTTTGTCTTTTTGTTGTTGTTGCATTGAGTAGAGAAAATGTTGTCCGAAATCTATCGATAGTTCGACGAATAAGCTGCTCTGACGATTATATAAACTATAAATTTCACGAAGTGCTCTTTAAGTTTGGCGAATAGAACACTGATTTTGAAAATAAATTTCAACAATTTGTAAACGTTGTTGCGGCGTGAGTCTTTCCATGATAATTTGTCAATGCTTACTTAACAGAAATGTCAAAATAACCTTCTTTCAAATCACAGTTATCCCTATTGAATGTTCTATCACTCTAAAATTAACCTTCGATACATGATTGGCTCCTTCCTGTGAGTGTTAATCTATACTTTGGATAGTTAATATTTAATGCTCTAGCATTGTAAGTTAAATTAAAGCCCTAAATCCCTTAATCCCATTTTTACAATTGATTGAATCACCTTCCTTTGTGCTATAAATACTGTCTCTAAGGTTTGAAGCGTCCACGAAAAAATAATCCTATATCTCATAACAGATTCATAATTTGTAAGCAACAAAATCAAAACATTCACATGAGTATTATTTTCATCTGTGAAAAGGCACTAATTGAGAGTGTATTTTCGGATATTCTTAATAATCACTTAGACCATAATTGGCTCAGTAATCGTGCAATTTTAGCGGCGAAAAATGTTGATTTAGATGAAATTAACTATCAAATTCATATTGCCAGGCGATGGCTTTTAAGTAAATTGACACCATTGTTGATGAAAGCCAGATCGTCAATTTTCCTATTGAATTTTTAAATTCTTTGGACTTTCCAGGATCATTCTTTATCAATCACTTCCTTAATAATACCAATAGTACCAAATAATTAAACCAAGAACAAGAAAACAACAGCATAGCGTGGCCGGGTCTGCTAGTGCCATAACAAAAAGTGAAGTTCGTTTCGAATCTTTAAACGATTCTATCTATAAAAAGCACTAAGAATGACTACATGTACATCTTCGAGAAGATCACGTCGATGAAGAAACATAATTACGTTTACAAAATATTTTGATAAGGAGCAAATATTTAAGTAGTTTTTTTGATTTTCAATGATGAAGTCACACAATCATCTTTAGCATTCTAAACATATCGTCCTCATCGGAAAACCCAATATGAATATCATCTGAAATACCAAATTATCGTCCAAAAACTGAATGATTTTATTTTTATCTGTCTAAACTTCAATTGAAATTGTTTGTAGAGACCGGAGCTAGCTCTTGTTGAACCACCAAAAAAAGTGAGTTGAGGGAAAATCGAATTTTCCATGATACACTTGAAATCGCTGCATTTTCAGGAAACAGCATTAGGAGCAATCAAGAAGATTTTTATACCAAAGAAGAAGAAGAGTGTGAGTTTTTTAAAGTTTAATTCAAGCAACTATCTCAAAAATTTGTATGAATACGTGAGCTTAAACGAATTTAGAAAAATACAGCGGATCAAAATCAATAAAAAATATAATCTGAGAATACTCTAGATCTCCAAAAAGAACACTCATACGATGAAAAGAAATTATATTTTTTGCCATGTAGATTACATAATTCAAATATTTTGTCAAACCTTCAAGATCTATTTTATTGCCTAGTTTTTCAGCTGCGTCATTTTGAAATTTTTATATAGGCAGTGATGTGATGTGGTTTTTTTTATTGATTTTGATCTTTCCTAAAATAATTTTGGTTCAACAAACGTTAATCCAGGGTCAGTTATTCTAATATAACACGAATTTTATTTGCCTGGAACTATTTCAAAGATATGAGGTCTTTTATGTCATTTGGGCTCTTCCAACTTGTCTCCCCCAGCTAAGAGAGATCAGTAACTTCTGTTAGCTTTCAAGAATATAAGAAGTTTTGTGGAACGACAAAATTATGAGCCGGAGAAAATACTCGAACTCGTATCAAAAAGTTGGATTCATACTTCTGACGTTGCCTTTGCAACTTTGCAACTTTCTTTCATTCCAATCGGGAGTTATCCTAATCTGTTATTTTTATCCTTGAATCAGTTGTTATTTATGGTTTTCAGGAATAAATGGTGAATATACGATAGAAACATTTTCAAAAAAAGTTAATTTAACCGTATCACTTACTTCTAATGACCAGATGGTTTATAACATCATTATATACCAGATCAGAATATGTGCTATATTGTAATTTAATTGTTTCAACCTTTCTTGTAGAGATCGAAGAACGATAATGGATTAATGCGGGACTATCGTCAATATCCGATATACAATTTGTAACCTACCACAGCTAGTTTACCGCAGTATTTTGCCTATTATTTCAGTATTTTGAAATAACAGACAATTGCAGGTTTAATAATCGCAACGATTAATTTCGATGGGTTTAAGGGACTGTATTTAACGTAATGTATCCAAGAATTTAACTTCAAGAGCACTTGTATGTAGTTATCTCGACGAGGAACTAGCTTTGTTTATATAATAAGATAAACCAACGAAGATGATAAGGAATTGAAGTGAACACTCCAACACTTATAATAACAACAATTATATCTTTTGGTTTATTGTATATAAACCAAGTCAAAATATATGATTATTACATTGAAAACAAATATAATGAAATTGCCAATACTTTGACGATCGACTGGATTACTATATTAACAATAATAACCGCGACAGCTTGGACCGAAATGTCACAAGCGACGAGTTTGACTATCCGTAGACAGTGTATGATGTAGAAAAGGCTACATCCGACAAGTTTGACTACCGTAATGATGATGATTTTACAGTATGTTCAAACACTGAATTTTAGGTGTCTCAATGCATCCCTTCTAACAAAAAGGGGGAAATTAACCTGTTAGTCTTCTACAATTTAAATTTCAAAACAAAAATTTTAAAAACTTTTAGAATTAAATTAATGTCTAATAATAAGCACTACTTATATTTAATGGACGTATAAAAATTCAAAATTCACCTTACAATATAAAATGGAATAAAAAACCCAACAAAAATCAATTATTAATTAAAATTAAAAATAAGTAATATCGAATGTTTTGTTCCAAACATACGCACCTGAACTCGTCAGAAAGGCCGTGGTACGTATCTTTTGCCTTTGACAAACATTTGACAACATTTTCAGTTTCTGGTCTTATATTTATGAAAACTAAATCGTTTTAAAAAATACACAACATAATTTTAAGAACTTCTCCAAAACTAATTTATTTGAAATATTTAATATGTTTAAATATTTAGAACTTTCACAAACTCTCAAAAACATGCAGCACATCCTCAAAAACAATTAGAATTCAGATAAGGTCGGTTCCACTTTACATTTATAATAAAAATTTAATTAAAAACAAATAAACTTGTAATCTTATCAAACAATTTCTGGAAACTGTGAATGCAATTAAAACTAGGTAGTTACATCTAATATCCAAGTAATCTATGTTCTATGCTTCTGATATAAGAAAGTAATTCTCGAAATGAATGTCAAGAATACTAAAAATTTCCGAGGGAGAATCCAAAATAATACCTTAACATCTGTGTAATTTTCAGGGAAAGAAAAAGAAAGAAGAACCAGCACATGGTTTCCCCGTAAGTTCTTTTAGTACAGAATATGTCTCTATTATTTTTCATAAAAACAAGTTGGATATTAAATGTTCTCATATTATTCGTAGGATTCATTTGTGGAGGGACCTCCTCGACCACCCCGCGTAAGTTTCACATAAAAATTTTACAACTAATATATCATTGAAAAATGAGTAACTTCATAATATTTTCAAATCTTTAAGTTATTGCAAAGATGATGAAGAAATATGCAAATCAAGAATGAGTAAGTGAAGAAACATATATGTCATTTTTGGAATTATATCTGGGTATTTTACTGCATAATGTCAGGGAAATATTAGCCATAAATTATGGTGCCATACATGGGCATACCCAGCGAGGGGCAAGGGGGGCCGCTGTCCCCCTTAGAAACAAAAAAATTAATCGTTATTAAATTTTGTTGCTGGAATACATTATAATTCTTGAAATAAATATTTTAATAATAAAAAAAATATTGGATAGGGTAGTCCGTTACTTTGTGATAGATTATTTCAGTTAAAAAAACGAAATTACTTTGTTAACACTACCTTTATTTAATTACAGTTACTCGACTTTCGTAGTTATACTACATTTTCAAACTGAAATATTCAGTTGCGTATTTTTTTCTTTATAGGTTATAGTCTGCACGTTCAATAGATTTATTGCCGGGTCATTTTGGTGTTCATTAATTTCTAGAACTTCGAAAATATTCATTTTATTGCCCTTTGTCGCAAGATGTAGAATTTCCATATCTTCTAGTTCAGGGAATGTATGGTTTATTTCAAAGAAATAGGTATCAAAATTGTACTTGTCCTGTATTAAAAGGTGTTCTTTGTATCTGTATACTTCTATAAAAAAAATTACTTACAATATTGAAAGCTATGAAATTAGGATAACTTATCGTTATTTTATTGTCGATCGAAAATATCGTACAATCTTACTCAGTTATTTTCTATAGTAAAACAGAAAAATAATACTATTTATCGATATACGATATTCGACATTTATTCTTAGAGTATCAAATTCGAGATTTTTTTATATTTCACATGATTTCACTCGAAACATATTGTATTCTAGTTCATTGGTCGAAAATCCTGATTTAGCGTGACCAGATTCAGTTGAAACCGATATATTCAGTAGTTGGCTCTATTTTCATGAAAAAAATAAACGAATAAAATAAAGTTATGACTCAATCTTCCTAAAAGCTCTGGAAATAAATAGACACAATAAAATTGGAATATCATTCAACGGCAAATTTAACTACTCTATCCAATATTCAAACATTTATTGCTGGAATTCCCAAGATCTCTTGTACCTGCCTCATATTTACCTATACAGGGTGTATTGAATATCTCAATTTCAAATAGAATAAATCGTGTATTTATTATGTATCTATTATTCTGACAATACTAAAAATTATTATGACGTACATAACGACCTCGATTCATCTACAACTGAATAATGTACAAGCTGTCAGAAACATAATATCATCATTGCAACTCCAATAGGGTGGTAAAAATGAAAATGAGAGATTCCTTGGTTAATTCTTTGAATCAAAAGTCCTATAAACATTTATTTATTATAAATAACATGGACCCGCAAACGCTTTTTCTTTCTTTCTATAATCTCTAGAAAGGGGGTTTTCTTTGACCTTTCAAATTTGAGAATTGACTATGGTGATCTGACACTAAAGCATCACTCGGATAGATATCGAAAAAAATGCAGTCTACACTTCACCAAAAATTCAGAATGAAATTATAGGATTATGTGGTGAAGTTGTCAAAGAAAAAATTATTGATGACTGTAAATAAGCAAAATCTTACGCTATAATGATGAAATAGCAGATATCGCTGGAAAAGAACAGCTTTCTATCGGATTGCGGTTTTACGATGAGAATAAACAAAAAATCAGAGAGGACTGGATTGAAACGAGAGTTTTGAACAAGTTTTCCACAAATCCAAAGAAAATAGTAATAGTATAAGGCATGTTACTATAATACATTTTTTCAAGCAAATAATTGTAATAACTTAGTTGATAAAGTACTGTTATAATTATACATATTTTTCGAAAAATTTTGGTTTCATTCACCTTCGAAAAAAAAATATTCCGTGATAAAATGTTCCCGACCATGGTTTGATCCCCCCCCCTAGATTTGATACTGGGTACGCCCTTGGTTCCATATAATTGAACAAAAGTCTTTGGATGTTCTACTAAACAAATAATATTCATGAGCTGTTGGCACGAATAAGATTTGAAATTCATTATGTCTTTTCATCTTTAAGAGTCGTAATGGCTTCAAGTTATAACTTATATTATCACTGAAAGTATCATTCCATTAATCGATTTGATTGAATGGAATTATATTCAAAATCAAGGCAATATTTCACTTGCTTTGGCCATTTATCCTTTGTGAACTTTTTGGCACTTATGGCAGGTCAACTTATAACGTCCTAATTTTGGATTCTTATGATTGCCAAAAAGTTTTTGCGACACCAATGGAAATTAACTTATCAGATATAAAAAAGTCGTAGCTGGATCTCAACAAAAACTAACATAAAAGGATAGCTTCGTTATTTCATCATTTATTTACTAGAGTGTGACATCACATAACATTAGATACCCTATTGCTCAAGATACCATTCGGTCTACTTCTTTGGTATGTGCAATTCATTCGTCACTACATAAAATGAAATGGAAATCTGTGAATTGAGAGTAATAATAATATATTTTTAACTACCCATATAATGACCGTGTATTTCATAAATGACATTTCTAATTTTTTTTTCATGAGTGAATTATTGAAATATCATTCTTGAAGCATATTCTGATTCTGAAATGATTCAGTTATTTCCTAAATCTATCCTGATTTCAGATGCTTTATGAAGGATTAGGATCGGAAGATCCTTTCGTAAGTTCATACTCGTTTGGTCAGACTATCTTCAAATCAGATCAACTTCATTATGTGAATCACATATCAAAATTACAATTTCCTTTTTTATGCTTTTTCAAACTACTTGCAGGGACAGGAAGGGGCTTCGTTATTCCCATCTACCTCAGTAAGTTTCATTTTGAAATATTTACCAAATTTCAGTTTAACTCGGTTTCTTTCAACGCAACATGAAAAGGTATGTAACTAGCAAGGTCTGTCGCTGCTGTAATAAATTATATTTCACAATTAAAATTACGACGAAACAAGTTCACACAAATGGATATTCATCCCAAACAAACAGTTCTGGAATTTTAAGTAAAGCTTGGATGAAAATTCCAAGCGTGACTTTAATTGAAATTATCATGGATACAATTTCGAGTAAAAGCCATTGCATCTCTACACGTAAAAGAGCTAAGAACCAAGAACGAGAATAACCTTATACTCAAAAAATGTGCTAAAACTACTACGTGAATACTTTGAATGTACACATTGTTTATAGATTCTCTATTTATCCCATCTAATGAATAATAAAATCTGATGATATCTTAAATATCACACAGATCAATTCTTCTTACCTCACCACAAATTTTAATTTTATAAAAAACTTTCTCAGAATCTTTTTAAAATTAAATTAAATAAATGTCTCAGAAAACACAGTTTTAGTAGACATATAGAATTAACACTCATTTGACAGCACTAAAAAGAATAAAAGAATCCAAAGAAAATATAGAATATCAATTAAAAATATTCAATAAAAATGTTTTTGGAGTTTTCTTGAAGAAACTTTTTAGAGAGGCTTAATTTCGGAGAAATTTTTGAGGGTTTTCATCATACATGGTTATAAAACAAACTTTCGTATCCTTCAAGTATTTATTTGCTATTTTTAATTAATATTCTTCATTTTCTTTGGATTCTTTCTGGTTATTTTGTTGATTCTACATCTCTACTTTTTTTTCTGGAAATGCAAACTTTGTACCAGATGGATACCAAATAAATCAGGATCAAATAGTAAATAATGTTGATGTTACGTTTTCTCTATTACCAAGAGGGAGCCCATCAACATAGTGAATAAGATGAGAAACACAAACTCTTGTGGGTACGATGGTAATTTCCGTCCAATTATTTCACTTGGTTCTTTCGCAAAAATATTCGAGAAACTTTTGGTCGATGGGCTTTCCTCATTCATGTATAAATTCAAAATTTTCTCTGAGAAACAACATGGCTATCTAAAAAACAGAAGTACTACTACAGCGATGTATGAATTAGTATGTGATATTGCTAATGCTTTGGAGAGTGATGAAGTGCTGTTTGGGCTTTCTCTAGATTTATCTAAGGCATTCGATAGCGTGAATCATGAATGCCTTTTGAAGAAACTCTCTTTATGTGGTATTCGCGAATGTCAACTGGAGTTGCCCAGGAGCTACTTGTCTGATCGAGTTCAGAGGGTTTGTATTGATAGTGAAGGACTAGTTTTTATGTCAAAGGATAAATATGTCAACGTAGGAGTTCCCCAAGGAAGTAATATGGGACCCTTTTTATTTCTGATATATATCAATGTTGTTTGTTGTTTGTTGATGATGCGGGTGCTTTTCTGCGTAGCAAGAATCTTAATTTGAGTATTGAACAAACTAGATTAGCCTTCGATTCAGTACAGCATTGGTGAACTCAAAATGAGTTACTTCTCAATGTCAGTAAGACTGAGTGTGTAATTTTTAGAACGATTCAGTCTAAAAATATTTATCCTCAGTCGAGAACTTTGGATAACACCCTGGTCAGATTTTTGTCTTCGACAGAATTTCTTGGAGTTTCGTTCGATTGTCACCTGAAATGAAATGATCATGTGTGTCAGGTCAGCAAAAAACTTAATAAAGTTTTGTACATGATCAGGGTTTTGTCACGGAGAGTGGACATGGAACTTTTAAAACAGTTTCATGCAAATTTTATTTCACTTCTGAGATACAGGCTTGTCATATGGGGTGGAAGCAGTGATTAAAATATATTATTCATTCTGCAGAAATACGCCTTGAGGGCAATAATAGGATTGAAATATAAAGAATCATGCAGAGGTCATTTTAGAAATAATTCCATGCTACACTTCCGGGACTATATGTTTAGGAATGTCGTTATTTGTGAAAAAACATTCCCAATATTTTAAAGATCTGTTGAATGAAAATAACGTACTGTTCCATACCACTTTCCAAGGCATTCCTTGACACTTACTGAAAGAAACACAAAATATATGTGTATAAGATTGTTCAACGTACTACCTAAGGAGTTCATCAATGTATCTAATTTAATAAAATTCAAAACCGAAATAACTAAAATTATTGAAGATATAGAACCATATTCGATTGAGGAATTTATAGAATATTCTTTCAGATCTTGTTGAAGTTGTGAAGGTTTCCTCTTTTCATTTATATAATTGCATTGATTATGAGAATAAAGTTTATGTTATGTCATGTTACTGAATTAAAACTGTGAAATTTATTTAATTACATTTCAAAAAGTTTCTGAGAAATTTTTTTTATGAAATTAAAATTTGAACTGAGGTTAGCAGAATTAATTAGTGTGATATTTTAGTATGGTTAAAGCCTTCTTTCAAGTGAAAATTATTATTATAAAATCTGTTGATATGTTCGAGTATAAGTGCATTCGTATTTTTACCTTTGTCCATACTAAAAAGAATCAGTGACCACTTTTTAAACAAATGATTATTCGAATAGGTCCTGTAAACGTGTACAAAATATGTTTCTCTATTTCAGTCAATTTCAATTTAAATTAGGCGGTTTTCTGCAAACTTGAATTGAGTTCAGTATACAATTGGTTTGATATTAGTGTAGCTTCTTCCAGTTTCAGTGAAAGTTGAGAACATATGATATTATATTATTATAATACGTTTCAAGAGAGTTGATTTAAAACATCTCAATTACTACAAATTTTAGAATGACTCTCAGGAAAACACCAATGAACATTCAAGTAACTACTTAAAGTATCGGGTGTTTTTTTAGAGTGATAGAACTTTAAACTGAAATGAAACACACTTAAATTACGATTGAAGTCAATTTTTATTTGAAAGATAATTTCATGGAATTTGTTTTGAAAATAATTTCCGGCATATGTCCACCACGACTAGCTCTGAGGAACCGCATTCGACCAGACCAATTTTGGACCACTGTTTCGAGTGATTCAGGTCTTATTTAATCAATAACACGAGTTATGTTGGCTTCCAAAGCGTCTATTGTTTTTGGTCTATCAGCATAAACGAATGATTTGATATAACCCCAAAGAAAATAATCCAGAGAAGTTATGTCGCATGATCTTGAAAACCAATTAATTGGACCATTTCTCGAAGCATGAGGTATAGCATCATCTTGTTGGAACCTAAATATTTCTGGGTCGATACCGTTTGAATTTTGAAACAAATAATCATTGACCATTGATTTGTAACGAGCACCATTCACTGTAACATTAGCTCCGGCATCGTTTTTAAAGAAATATGGACCCATGATGTCTGCAGCGTGTAAAGCACACCATACAGTGCATTTTTCAGGATGCAATGGAACCTCCAGAACTTCTTGAAGATTGTTTCCACTCCGTATACGGTAATTTTGCTTGTTTACATAGCCGTTCAACCAGAAATGAGCAATTTTACGATAAAAATGGATAAACTTCAAGCGGTTCTAGGGCCCAATCAGCAAACAAACGACTATTATTATGGTCAAGTGGCTTTAGTTCTTGAACCAGTTGTATCTTGTATGGGTGTAGACCCAGATCTTCACGCGAAATTTTCCATGTGGTGGATGCACAGTGTCCAACTTGACTGACTTACAGCAGCGATATTTTCTTCTGTACGTACAAACGAATAAGCTTCTCTGATGGACGATTATGTAAACCATAAATTTCACGAAGATAAATTTGGCTAATAGAACACTGATTTTGAAAATAAATTTCAACAATTTGTAAACGTTGTTGCGGCGTGAGTCTTTCCATGATAATTTGTCAATGCTTATTGAACAGAAATTTCAAACCAACATGGCTTTTACCTTCTGTCAAATCACAGTTATCCCTATCGAAAGTTTTATCACTCGAACACCCGATATAATATTGGATCAACGACTTCTTTCATCTTAATCTTCATAAAGAAAAGGGATACGGAGCATGAAAGAATTGCATTATATTGCAAGTTATTCGATTTATTGCTTTCAGTTAATTCAAAAGCAATTATTTGCTCAACGTCCAAAAATTTTTTACGACAAATTAAAAATGCTTAGTTTCAGAACGAAGTGAATTCTAGAATATTCCATTATATACCAACAACAGCTGGCTAATCTAACAAAAGTACGTGAAGGACTTTCTTGAAATACGCATAAAACGAATTCTCATTTTGAACACAAAAGAACAATGAAATAATTTGCTCAATGAGAAGCGAAACTTATCGCATGACCTTGAAACTAGTTCTACCTTCATGTTGTGGAAGAAATTATTAAAAATCATTTTCGAAAATTGCTAAATATCTTGACAACTCATTGAAATCTCGGCTTACAGGGTGTGAGATCTGAAGCTGCTGCATTTTTACCAACAGTAAGTTTGGAACAATCCAAGTATGTAACGTTATTTCTTCGGTGCTCAAAAGATAGAATTCGAATACTCCAATTTAAATAATAAAGAATATTTTTTATGTTTCCAACGTTTTTGAGATGTCTTTCGTGCACCATATCTTATACTTAACCCTTATAGCAGTTTCAGAGTTGAAAATTTGTCTCACCTTCAGTACTGCAGTACTGTACACTCCAAAACCTGTTGAAGATTGTTGAGTTCTCACATAAACAATGACAGACGTACTAAAGGAATAAGTTTTGCAGAATAAAATCGCATAATCCAATCATGTAATTTATATTCTGCAACTTCACTGAGATTGTAATCATACCACCATTTCACACCTACCATCAACAATTGATTTTGCAATTCAGTAAATCCTACGTGAGTATGATGCAGTGATAAGAAATAGCAACGATGGACAATGTTGCATTCGAATTCGATTGAAATTATCTTCTCCGCATTTGAGGAGGAATTTATATTCTTCTAACAATCCGGTCCGTCTGGTAAGGTGAACTGAATGAATCCAGGAAGAATTGTGAACTGACTTCTTGTTTCGACATTTTAATTTGAAATTTTCAATCTCATACGTTTGTTTTCAGGAGGATGTTGGAGCAACTGCCCTTGACTATTTTTCAGTAAGTTTTAATTCTGAAAGAATCTGAGGATTTTCCATATCTAACATTGGGAAATTTATGTGTGTGACGTGATATTTCAAAAATATCCCCTTTTTAAATTCCCATTTATAACGAATATATATATATAGGGTATAAAAATTGAAAATTACTATAAAGAAGTATTTGCATATTACAAAATAATTGCTGGGATTAATTCACTACAACCTCTACAGATTTTAATCTAAATAAATCTCATGAAAACATTTAATTATTCAAATAATTCCTTACTGAAAAAATTTTGTGTCCGAATGTATGTATGTGCTATATATTCTTTAAAAAAGGAAAATAAAAAAGGCCTTTTTGAATTATATGTTGAACATTTATTGGTGATGGAACTTGTGATGCTTTAACATCCAACCGAAACATATATCGGGTGTTTTTTTAGAGTGATAGAATTTTAAATTGAAATAAAACACACTTTTTTCGAATATTAAAATATGTTTATCTTCTACAATTTTGATTTAAAAAAATTTTTTATTCAAAAAACTTTTAGAATTAAATTTTATGTCTAAACAAGCACCGCTTACATTCAATAGACGTATATAATCAAAACTCAATATATAATGTCAAATGGAATAAATAACCCAACAGATATACGAAAGTAATTAAAATTAATAAATAAATATTTAAAGGAGACAAAATTTTGTTTCTGGTCTTACCTTTAAGAACACCAATTGCCTTTTAAAAACATGAACACACTTAAAGGACTTCTCAAAGAATATAATTTATTTGAATTTATATTAAAACCTGTAGAGGTTCTGGTGAATTAATTCCACCTATTATTCTATATATAGCGTATTATAGGTAATATAAATATAACACTCATCGGAAAAAAATCCATAAAATGTTATTCACATAAAATTATTATAAAACGAGTTTTCAGAAATCACTATATTTTATTACCAGAAAATGAAGACAGATCATAAATATGAATTAAGACACATCTGAAACATATGATAAGTTTACCTGACTCTGTTAAGTTGGCATGGTTACTTTTTATTTTTTAATAAACCTATGAAAGTGTCAAAAGACACCAAATAAACTATCGATTATATTTTCATTAGAACGAGAAGTTATAATGCAGCAAAAAATTCATTTTGAACTAATCATAATTCAACAATAAACAAAAATACATGGCTATAAATCTTATATAAGAGGACAATACACAGAAATACCTTTCGTTATCTTATGCTAATGGAATATCTGAAAATATTGCTAAATGCTTCAAACATCCACTATCTGTTCAGAGGAACAGTACCGTATTTGTCTTAAATATAAGAAAAACAAATGTTAACTTCCGCTATTTTATTGATTTACACGACAATTGTTTCGTCATACCATGACTTCATCAGGTGAGTATTAAAACTGAGGTATACAATGCAGAACATGACCCTAGATACACAGATTTTGTACAAAAAATAGGGGGATGGAAACAATCCCTGAAAAAAACAAACATTGAAAAATATCAAGTAGGGGGGATCTGTTTAAATCTGTTTGATCATTCAATAAAATTTGTCTCTTATTATATCTTCTGATCTCTAAAGTTTCTAACAGATTTAGTAGATTTAGTAAGATTTCATAGTTCATATTAAAATTATGACCAGTCTCTAACAAATGGTTGGCATAAGTTGAATTTGGTTTATTATTAATATAACATTTTTGTTCTCGTATCCTTGTTTGGAATGAACGGCCTGTCTGTCCCACATATACGCATGGGCAATTACTACATGTTAACTTGTAAACTCCTGATTTTTTGTTTTTAGGAATGACGTGTTAATTTTTTTTTATTGAGCTGCCTATAGAATTAATGGTTTTGAAAGAGATGTTATAATTTTTTTATGCTAGATATTTAAAGAAAAAAAATTATATCAACTCTTTTAAAACCATTAATTCTTTAGGCACCTTAGTAAAAAATAATAAAGACGTCATTCCTAAAAACAAAAACTCAGAAGTTTACAAGTTAAAATGTAGTGATTGCCCATGTATATATGTGGGACAGACAGGCATTCCAAACAAGGATACGAGAACATGAAAAATGTTATATTAATAATAAACCAAATTCAACTTATGCCAACCATTTGTTAGAGACTGGTCATAATTTCAATATGAACTATGAAATATTACATATCGAAAACAAAAGCCAGAAACTAAATTTGTTAGAAACTTTAGAGATCAATAGATATAATGAAAGACAATTTTTTTAAATGATCAAAAAGATTTAAACAG
Organism: Megalocaria dilatata; assembly: GCA_034642435.1. Lineage (NCBI taxonomy): Eukaryota > Metazoa > Arthropoda > Insecta > Coleoptera > Coccinellidae > Megalocaria > Megalocaria dilatata. The sequence goes on along the minus strand of CM067855.1, from coordinate 8,200,739 downwards.
ATCTGCCCTACTAAATATTTTTTATTGATTGTAAACTGTCTCGTTCCACCACTCTATTTTTTGTACCAGAGCTGTGTATTCAAGGTCATGTTTTGCATTGTATGTCCCAGTTTTAATACTCACCTGATGAAATCATGGTATGACGAAACAATGTCGTGTAAATCAATAAAATAGCGGAAGTTAGCATTTGTTTTTCTTATATTGAAGATGAATTTCCGTCAAGTAAAGACCGAGATAATAAAAAAAAGTATTTGCTTATCCTCACCTATATCAAGTTCCCCTGTGGTGTCTGAGAATTAAAAATTGACTATGAAATGTTGAAAAGTTAAGGTTGAATTTGAGTAATTTCTATATTGTTTTCATGTTTGCGCTTTAAAGCTATGTATTGTCATTTGAAGTTAAGCCCAACTTCCGCAGATCCTTCATAATTTTTCTTCTAATCGGCTTCATTTCTTGCACTAGTTAAATTTTGTAAGCTTTCAAAGAAAGATCCTTACGTAAAATACGCAAAGTTGTTGAATATGACAGGCCAAGCTGTTGAGAACGGCGACGAATCGACACTTCATGGTCTTCGCGTACACTCTCCGCTACCGCCCCTATATTTTCTTCACTACGTGCTGGGTGTGGTCTATTTGGTCGAGTATTATCCAATGATGAATATTGGGTCTCAAACTTACGGATGGTAGAGCTGATTGTACGTTTGGTAGGCCAATTATGTGGATCATAAGTTGCTCTAAGCGCTCGATACATATTCCTCGTAGAACGCCGATTTTCGTAATAAAGTAGATGAATTTGTAGACTCTGTGCCGGGCTAAGTCTTCCCATTATGAATTGTCAAACACTACTGAACACAAATAGCACTCAAATTAACACGAAGCATGCGCGGTCTACAATAAAATCCCCACTACAAAATGTACCTCTAAATGAATCACCCTTTACATATTTCAATTATAACTTTCAACAAAAGTCTATGTGTTTTTGAATGTATGCCTGTACTATTTTAATGGAGAATATATAAATATATCAACCAGTTATCTTCATATTTTCCTTTTTGTTACAGGTGAGTGCAGTTGAACAATCTAGAGCCATAGCAAGCGTAAGTTTTTCAAAGAGATCTAAATAATTCCCAAAATTCACAAAAATGTCTAAATTGTCATTATTTAACACAGAAATGAATCTGTTCATTATAAGGCATATTATACAAATTGAACTCGTTAGTATAGATTAGGGCATGAACAATCTGGGTACATAAGTAGAGATGAATAATCTTATGGACTGTAAAATATTTTCGAATCACACAAATTTCATTTTTTCTAGTTGCGACATTATTTCTCAAATTGTATACCTGTTGACAATCAACAACATTTGATAAATAGTGTTGCCATGCAACTTTGGCCATAGCCGACTATCTGCACAAACTATTTTATACATTATTTTTGTCTTAGAATGTTACAAAAAAGGAGTATATTAAAATTATGAATAACAATTAATTCCGGATACTTCCTAGATGGATTATAATTTTGAAATTTCACTCGTTGAAAATAAAAGTCTCAGACTGAGCCTTTTAGAACGTTAGAAATTAATAGGTATCATGAAAACAAATTTCATTAAATGACCAATTAGAATTAAGCAGATCCCCTCTACCGAATCTTTTTATGAAATATTCCGGAATTTCTAAAGAAATGTAAAACTTCCTTCATTCCCTCTATTTTCTGTTATGCAACCTTTACTATATATAGACATTTTAGAGCATTATCAGTATGCACCTGATGAAGTCATGGTATGATGAAAAAATTGCTGGAAATAAAAGCGGAAATAGAATATTGTTTTTATTCATAATTTTAAATTAAATTTACACTTCTTATGAATAATTAACTAGCAAATGTTTGTTCAGGAAAGTTAGATAATTATTCAAATATCAGTAATGCAAACTATAAATTAAATATTCGATTTTCATTCCTTCTATAGTGTACAATTAATATTGAACAAATATCTATAAGTGCCACTGAGAAACTTAATTCCTTTCCTCAATCATTACGTTCGTGGCATTTATTTCGATAAATACACTTTCCAATATGTTCTTGTCAGTAATAACACATACTCTTTCATCTAAAAACACCCAAAGTAGTTGGCTAGTTGCTTTCAAGTCCTAATCTACATCTGTGCAATTATTTAGCTTCTTTAAACTTGGACATCTTTTGAGAAGTTAGTTTCGAAAGAGAATGAGTGAGGTGAACAAAAAGCTGTTTACTTCACAAACTGCTCTTTAACTTTTCCTTTGCCCGTAAAATCAACAACTTCACCAAGTTCGTACAGCACTTTAAAGTCTACGATATTATCTGAATTCACTTAGCAGTCGGAATTGTCGAACCTATTATTTGAGCGAAAATTGGAAATGACTTGGTACATAATACTCCCAAACAGTAAAATTCATGTGTTTTTCCCGATGGGTCTGTGGACCGAGTGAGGCGGAGGAAAAAGCATCTGTATAAATGTTACATACCAATGATTTGAATAGAAAAGAGTCTAGAAAAAACAACTGTCATTATAACATTCCTAATTTACAAACACAACGCATAAGTAAATAAATTTGGTTGCTATCGATATCGAATATAATTATCCATATTCCTTTTTGTGAATAACGAACAAGGTTGCTCGTATTTCGTTAGCCGTTTTCAAAGTTCTCAAATTAATTTTGGCAAAACGCATGATGAATTTACTGCAAAAATTTGGCTGCAGATATGTAGTTTGATTAATTGTCGGAAAAATCCAGGAATTTTATGATAAAACAAATGACTGAAATTCATAGTGATATTGTGTCACTAATATTATATTTTGCCGAGAAAGCGATTCATTTTAAGGCTGCCACATTCAGGTTACATTGTTCTAAGATAAAAACCTGTCTTGAGATCAAGAATAATGTTAATATCAGCAAGTATTCCAGATTATCATGTATACCAGCTAAGAGAATCTAAAATTTGCAGTACCGAAAAATTTCTCTCACAAAACTTCCGATCAGAAAGTTCTTTGGCTTTAATTTAACATCTTCGTTGAATGATAGTGGTTCCGATACAAATGTGAGAATGAATATCAAATGAATGTAGGAATTTAATTTCTCGTATAGAGAAGTTTAATTTCTGATTGTATATAGTTCAAAAAGAAGAACCCTTTGTGCATGGGCATAAGGGATGGTTTGATTGACATGCAAAAACTATTCATAAGCCTGGATGTCCCATAAACTTCCGAATACCGTTTTGTTTCACTGCGGAAGATTCCAATTTATTCTGTCACACTTTTTTTGTGGTTTCAGTTGGAAGACGCTTTTCAGAATAAAGGATTCTTTATGATAGGACCTAATTGACCCGAGCATGAATGATAAAGTGTTTCCACGATTTCGGAAATTTGAGAGTATATTCCTGATTTATTCTAAAGTAGGGGGAGGTTGAAAATCGTGAACTTGAGAAAACATGGTGACAGGGTTGCCAAGTTGGGGAATTTCTCCAAATTTGGGGGATTTTTGGACACTGGCGAAAATTTGGGTCATTCCATGGGGTATTTTTTGGGGGTTTCAGTTTTTCCACTGGGTTTTTTTGTTCAAAATCAAGATCTTATACAGGTATGGAAAATATAGTCGAAAACATAGAAAATTCAATGTTAATCTGTAAGCAACGTCGGTTCCAGAATTATTCAGCAGGTTGTCTTTGTCTTTTGCATTAAAATAGAGGTAGGAAATTTTATATCAGGGTGTGAAAGCTGTTATTATCTTAATTTTTGACAAAATTTGAACTACTTTCTGTGAGACTGGTCCAAAATATGTTAATTTTATGAATTTATTGTCTATATTATCTGATATTTAAATGAGGTATATTTGCTTACGAGTTTGTTGATTTATTTTTATTTATGAGAGAATTTATCATTTCAGTTTCGAAATGATTATTTGTGGCTATTTGTTTGATTGTATTCAGTTCTTTTTTTAACGTAATATTATTTAATCACTGATCCATAAAGCATTTTCAATTCCTTTAAATAATATTACGTTAAAAAAGAACTGAATGAAATCAATCAAATAGCCGCAAATAATCATTTCGAAACTAAAATAAAAAATTCTCTCATAAATAAAAAAAAACAACTGATTCGTAAGCAAATATACCCCATTTCCATATCAGATAAAATAGACAAGAAAATATTTTGGACCAGTCGCACAAAAAATAGCTCAAATTTTGTCAAAAATTAACATAATAACAGATTTCACACCCTCATATAAAATTTTCAACCTTTTTTCTTAATACAAAAGACAAAAACAAGCGGCTGAATAATTCTGGAGTCAATAAATTAAGTTATGAACAGTGCAGTAGCGTATATATCGGACAAACTGAAAGATCTTTCCACAGAAGGTACAAAGAACATCAATCTGCCCTTAGCAAGCGGAAATATAACTCCAATTTTGCGAAATATTTTTTCGTAACCGACTATATCTTCCCAGAATGGGACAATCTCGAAATATTGCACGTGGAAGCGAAAGAAAAAACTAGACATCCTGGAATCCGTAGAAATCCACAAATACAAAAAACACGTACCGACAATAAAACTATTAAATGAGCAGACGGACCTGTCGAAAACCCCAATTTTTGAAGTTTTGCCAAAGCCATCCAGAAATACATATATATAATAGTTGAGATATAATTTGTTTATTCAGTTTGAAAATGTATTATCACTACGAAACTCGAGTCACTGTATAATCAGTAAATAAAGGGATAGAAAACAAAATAATTTCTCATTGCATTCCAATTAAAATGAACTATCACTAAGTAACGGACTACTCCGTCCAATATTTTCAAGAATATATTGTTTTTCATCTTAATATCTCACATGAAGGGACACTAACGCATATTTTTCACTTTTTGTTTCTTTATGTGAAATGGAGGAAAGCAACTGATTGAGATGAAAGATAAGAGCACACAATCCAGAATAATTCTTCGCCAACTTCCATTTCCTGTTCAACGATATGAACACGAATCGTCGATTTTTCGTGGTTTATGGCTTCCTTTAGGAATTAGTGAAGAAAACGGTCATTTATATGATTTGTTATAATTATTATGGTATCCAACCCAAACAAACAGGAAATTATATCTGACACAGTGATGGAGGGACTCCATCAAAATGTCGGAGGTTAATGTCTTGCCATATATATTGCCTGTTTCTCCTTATAGTCTGATCTATGTTCGTAACGTCAGATGAAATGACATAAAAAACAGCTGAGAACAATATAACAATAAATGTTCTTGTCGACTCGTTATTTGAAATTAATTGTTTTAATGGAATAACCTTAGCCAGTTACTTGAAGCACAGTAATTTTTAAGAGCTGACCCTTTTGAGTTCTTAAACATTAACGGCTCAATTCAGCAGAGGTAACTGCTGCCATCATGAAGAGATTGCCATAGACTAGCTTGCTACATCCCTAGATGCGGTGATAGTTACTACCATCAACTCATCGGTGTCTACAACTGCAAGAGAATATCGCGGAAACCAATGGAAAGGTTTGGTCGTTGGCTGCTCTAGCACTCAATTTCCTTCTGTCGCCATCAAAATGTACCTCATATATCAAAAACGCAGTCGAGCATCTAAGAATAAAATTTAAAAAAAAATTGAAATAAAAGTGATAATCATTTTTTATTTCGAGAGCCTACATATGGTCAACGATGGTGAAAAGTACCGTAGTGAAGATGAAAAACAAAAGAGCACCATTGCCGCCAAGAACGGCCTGGCATCTTATTGCTTCCATGTCAAGAGCACTATTGAATATGACAACATCGAGAACAAGATCGGTGAAAGCGACAAGACCACAATCATGGAGAAATGCAACGAAGTCTTGGTTAGATGCCAACAAGTTGACAGAAAAGGAAGAATACGAGCACAAGCACAAAGAATTGGAGATCATTTGCAAGCCAATCATCACTGCCTTGTATCAAGGTGCTGGTGGAGTTCCTGGAGAAATGCCCGGTGGTATGCCAGGTGGTTTCCCAGGAGATGGAGGTGCCGCACCTGTTGCAGAAACCGGTGGTGCTGGACTCACCATCGAAGAAGTTGATTAAATTAAGACTCGTTCCATTCCCATTTACCTAAAATTTCATTTTATAGCTTGGGTAATACCGCTTCATTTCGCTTCGTGAGTTTTTTGTATGTGACAGATTAAGAAAGGGAAAGTTTTTGATGTTTGATATTTTATTCTGATACTTCTACATGTTCTGTGGTTATCCCGCAGATGCTGTAGCAAGTTAGATCAGTTTTGGTGAGGTTAGGTTTTTCATGCTTATCCTTACTCCTTGGTGGTCTAGTTTGTTCTTCGACTGGACTTAAATTAGGTGATAGCTAACTTAATTGAAGCAGCAGATGCAAAGAACATTAAGCAAATAACTCATGGATAAGAACAATAAAAGTAGCAAAGTATCAAGGTAATCAAAATTGAGAATACATATAGAGAAATGGATAAGAAGGAGAAGCAGACGAAAATATAAAGGGAAGAACGAATAAGGAGAGAAACATGGACCCAGATTTTTCCCTCCAAAAGATTTTCGTACATTTCTATGAACGAATACATAAATATTGAAATATAACCCTCTTTATTAGGTCTTTGTACTTCAGTGAACGATCCACTGTATTTACGTCGTATGATAGAAAATTATATAACTCAAACAATGAGCTTATCATCGATAAACCTTTTAGTATGTTTGAATTTTTGGGTGATGTATGTGCCTTCATTAAAAAACATTCGAATGAGGCATTGGTACATATAGAGGCCTCTCACGTCCAAAGAGTGTTTCCTCATGAAGTTGGGTGGTGGAGTAGATTATGTAGTTTTTTAGTAATTTTGAGTTATCGGTTTGGTTAAACTGAAGTTTAGAGATCGTATTATTGAATAAGACTCCCCACGCCGTCATGTAGTATTGAATAACAGATTCAGTCAGCGAGGTTTATAACATCATGAGGTTTTTTTCTTTAAAGAATATCTCTAATATTATAGAGTCGTTAATAATTTAACGACTTTCCTTAGCCTGTCTAAGGACACATCGTCAAAAATTTTGGCCCCCCTAGGTTCCTCAAGAAATAAGCAATCTATATTCTGGAAATTAGATGAATATTTTCCTCTATTTCAACTGCAATATATTTGACAAAAAATCTTTGTTTGTTCCTTTTTGCTTTATGCAGGATGAGACAAAATAGGAAGAATGAGAAGAAATCTAAATTTATCGATTATTTAGTTTTGATTAATTATAGTTATTCCACAACTGAATTCAAATTCAATAGTCCGTATTACCACCTCTTCTTTCAATCGACTGCCCAATACGCATAGGCATCCAACGAATCAAGTCATTAATGAAATTTTCAGGCATATCGTTCCATTCTTCCTGAAGGGCTAAACTCAATTCTTGAAAAGTTGAAGGTGGGTTTTGGCGATTGGATATTGCTTTCCTTAAGTAATCCCATCTGGTGAGCAGCTTATTCGTCGAACTATCGATAGATTTCGGACAACATTTTCTCTACTCCATGCAACAACAACAATAATACGAAGAACTGTACGTATGGAAGAAAATATCGCTGCTGTAAGTCATAGTGTGGAAGGTGATCCAGATTTGTCTATTCGTCGACCTTCACAACAAGTTGAACACTGTGCATCCACCACATGGAAAATTTTGCGTGAAGATCTTGGTCTACACCCATACAAGACCCAACTGGTTCAAGAACTAAAGCAACATGACCATAAAAAGCGTCGTTTGTTTGCTGATTGGGCCCTAGAACAGCTTGAAGTTGATTCACTTTTTTATCGTAAAATTGTGTTCAGTGATGAAGCTCATTTCTGGTTGAACGGCTATGTAAACAAGCAAAATTGCCATATATGGGGTGAAAACAATCCTCAAGAAGTTCTGCAGGTTCCATTGCATACAGAAACATGCACTGTATTGTGTGCTTTACACGCTGAAGGCATCATCGGCTCATATTTTTTTAAAAGCGATGCTGCAGGTAACAGTGAATGGTGCTCAATGCAGATCGATAATCAATGATTATTTGTTTCAAAATTTGAATAGTATCGACCCAGAAGTGTTTTGGTTCCAACAAGATGGTGCTACACCTCATGCTGCTACCGTAACAATTGATTTATTGAAAGAAAGATTCGGCGATAACAATATTTTGAGAAAGGGACAAACCCGTCCTCCTTTCAAGAAAGAAAAAGAATAATACATTTCGCTTTAAACTTTTGTCATACACAAACTCAATTTGAATCTGCAAAATAAGTGGGACACTTTAAGTTTTGGATATAATAGAAGCATTGTTCCCTTTCAGTAATTTTGTTCCAAATTCTCTTTGATGTCTCATTTTATATCAGTTCTTATCGGAAATACCGATATCAACAAATAAACCTTTTCCTAGTTATACACGTAATCATTATCATCACGTATTAATCTTTCTTGATTGCTCATCTAATTATATCTAACATAAGCATAATATGTCCTCGGTAATAATTAAAAATTCCGATCATTCGTATGTTGTTTGTCATTTACATGGTGAATTATAATAATTCATTGTTTATTTTACGCGTTACTTGAAATTCTACATTCCTGATTTCATAAAACTGTAACCTGGCTAAACAAGACGTGATCTTTTTGAAACTTAACACAGTCGTCATATCGAAATGCCAACAATTTTATTAGAGCGTCTTATGAACAATGTAATGCGATAAACGAGCTATCCTTGAAGTATTAGGCTTTCTGTTCCAGTTTTGAGATACACAAACCGAAAGAAAGATTTAGAAGCTTTTATTAAGCGATTGTGTAATAAATACCAAAATTTGCCTTAATCTCACAGTATATCAAATGAAGATCTTGCAATATCATTTCATGCACATCATTGACCTTCACGAAATTCGTCCTGTAGCGAAGTGCTACCACGAGTGAATTCGGGAAACTAGTGAAATAATAATAATATACCTTTATTTGATCTGAAAATATCACAAAAATGATCACGACACAAAAATCATAACTTAAATATTAAAGTTCATTAAAGTCTTTCTCAGCCATAAACTCTTTCACACTGTAGTAGCCTTTTTTATATAAAAATTTTCTTTTGTATCATTTAAGGTCTTGTTTTGAATGTTTGTGGTAATTCGTTCTTCTGTATATAGGCATAATTTGGTTTTTCTAAGATGAGTTCTTCCTCTGGTATTATAACCATGAGCATTAACATTTCAAAGTTACTGATTACATACATAATGCACTCATATATATACAGGCAGTATAGTGTTAATACATTATTATTCCTAAAGATATTTCTACATGATTCGCTATATTTTAGCGACAGTTCTCAAAATTTTTTCTGTATGGTGAAGACTCTTTCAGCATCAGCAGAATTCGCTCAGAAGATGATTCCATACCTGAGTCTGTCATGGAAGCATCTGACACTATTGTTCTTGTTAAGATCCTTAAAGCATAGCAGTACCTTGCAAGGCTTTATATTCAATGTGTGGCCGCCAATTCAAATCCCGATATAAATAGATTCCCAAGAATGGTAGAGTATCTTAACCTCTTATGTTCTCACCATGATAAATTAAGTTAATGGTATGTTGATTCTTTTCTCTAAATATTATCAGTTGTGCCTTGGTGTTGTTCATTGTGAGATTATTCGTTCCGAACCGTTTTTCGAGGTTTTCCAAATCTTTTTCAACTGCGACTTTGCATTCATCTGGACTGGAACCAACGCAGATTACTGTTACGTCATCGGCATACATTACAGTATCATTGGATGTTACTTTAATCAAATCGTTTGTGTAGATTATATAAAGTAGGGGACCTAATATTGATCCTTGGGGAACCTCTCTATCTACATGGAAGGCATTTGATATTATTTGCTTGCTATTTTTTCCTTTTTCAGCTGTCCTCTGAATTCTCCCTGTTAATTATGATCGTATGACTCTTATACCATACCTTTCCAATTTTTGCAGTAAGATGTCATGATTCACTGTATCGAACGCTTTCGTCAAGTCCAAGAAAAGTGTCGATTGATTTTCATTCAATGATTTTATTACAGAATTAAGAACTCGATATAACGCATCTATGGTCGATTTGCCTTTCTAAATACACATTGTTGTTCCACTACATGTTCCATTACATCCACAAAAAGTCACTGTATGGTGAGCAATTTGGTCTAGTGGAGTGAATGGCCCGTATTTTTTTGAAAATGAAGGAGGTGTCAATTCTCATCATTAGAGCCGAATGATTACTGATTTTTTTTGGCCTGAAATTAATGATATCGAATTGGAAGAGATGTGGCTCCAGCAAGATGGTGCAACAAGCAACACAACACGAGCGTTGGCTTTATTGCAAGAAAAATTCCCACACAAACATAAAGATAATAAATCGGGGGTTTATAAGTTAACCTGCGGTGATTGCCCTAAAGTTTACATAGGTCAGGAAGAACTCTCCGACATAGAATTTGTGAACATTTGAAGAGTTTCCTCAATAATAAAAGTAATTCCACATATTCTCACCATTTGTTAGAAACGGGACATACTTTCAACCATAATTTTAATTCTACATATAAAAAGTAAAAGTTATGCCTTAAACCTGCTAGAATCCCTAGAGATAAATAAACACAATAAAATTGGAATATTACTTAACGAACAATTAGATTTGAATAACTCACCTCTGTTAAATATATTTAGATAAGCAGGAATTTGCAAAGACCCTTTTTTGGATTTTTGTGCTTAATAAAAATTCATTGTACTTACTGTAATATAAATAGCAATGGATTCCGGAAACAAGCTTATTCATTCAAAATGTAAACCTGCCTGATGATGCTACTGTGATAGCGAAACGATTGTTGTAAACCTAACAATAAAAATTTGTGAATAACCTTATTTAAATATTATTTAATATGGATTTTCACCAAGTAAGGGCTGATTCAATTCAATAGATAAATAACTATTTTGTTCTCATTTTAAAATAGTATTTTCCACTAACTCATTTGAATAGAATTCTCCAAGAAAGTTCTTCACTCACGGAACCCAATGAATTGTTACATTAAAAACATATTCGATTCATGAAATGAATTCTCCTCTTTGACTTTGTCTTGATATAATTTTCCAAGTTTCCTTCATCTCTCACCATTCATGTAATAACAGGATGTTGGAAAGTTTGTATGATCAGATAAATCCATAAATTTGTCACAGAACAAAAGCAACTTTGTAAACAGCCATAAAGAACATACTGAACCAAATTATGGAAATCCCCTGTCGCCAGCTTGATTACAGAAATTAATGCTAGAAATGCTGCCGAAACGGCGGTTTCCACTGTAAAATGAACCAGTATGGTGCGAGAATATTTGGTATTTTTTAAGGTACATATGAAGCATTATCAATAAATATATATTGAAAATAACTATGAAGAAGTATTTGCATATTACAGATAATAGCTGGAATTAATTCCCGAGAACCTGTACAGATTTTAATCTAAATAAATCTCATGAAAACATTTGGAATAAAATTTTAAAACATGTCCTAAATACGCTGTATCACTTTATAGACATACCTATATATTATCATCACATGTGGTGGAAATTAACTAATAAAGAATCAAACGAAATATAAACTAATGACCACATTATTTAGACATCACCGTATACATATATGTTTCGATTGGATGTTGAAGAATCACAAGTTCCATCACTAAAATATGTTCACTATATATATATATATATATATATATACTAGCTGACCCGGCCACGCGTTGCTGTGGCTTATCTTCATTATAATATGAATTCAATTTACACTTCAGTCTAAGTAACACGTGACCGGCTATGCTAACACCAAAAATTTAAAAAGTGGAAATAATTGAATTATACGGTATTTTGTTCACTACAAAATAAATTTAATTAATTTTATAGTGTCAACAACACGTGGTAATTATGCTGTTAAAATGTAGCTTATATGACACGTTCGTAGATTTACCATAGCAGCGCCATCTATTGATTACTTACTCAACCCAGTCGAAAGGTATCGACATCTGTTAGAATCTGTTAGAAGTCATTTGGAGTTAACAGATAATTGTGACTGTCAAATAATAACAGACAAATAATTAGCAATAAATTGAAATTGCGACTATAATTTGAGATTTAAACTATCCTATCTCTCAAGTTGGATCGAACTGCATATGGTGTGCGAATTTTATTATAATCGGTTAAGTGGTTTAGGAGTCCATTGAGGACAAACATTGTGACACGAGATTTATATATATTAAGATTACATATATATATATATATATATATTAAAAAAAAGTATATGAGACAGTACTTGATTTCCACAAAAATGTTTTTACTACTACAACAATTGTTTCACCACGATGTGGCTTCTTCAGGTATTACATTGTACTGTCTGATGGTATTCAGTGTAACCGAGTTTAAATACATTTTTAGATACGTGACCAAATGATGGAAGCACAAGTCATAAAAACTCTAGGTGTTTATTGGAGTTTGCCGCTAAAAATGCCTTTAAGGAAAAATATTCAGTAATGGAGAATGATCAACTTCTGTTTGTTCGTTCAAAAGGATTTTACGGGCATTATACCTGTTGATTTCAAGAAATTCGAAAAGTGTTAATCTAGAACTTTTGCTTTCAACATGGATAATTTTATAATTATTGTTGAAATTATGCCTGAATTCCTTAAGATGATTATCATATGTCGAATGTACAGAATTGGATATATAACCCCTTTGGTGTTCCTGGACACGTTTCTTGAATGATCTACCAGTCTGGCCAATGTATACTAAAGGGCAATCTTTGCAAGTCAACTTGTAGACTCCGGATTTATTTTCTTTATTTGTACGATCTTTATTGTTTTTTATGTAGGTACAAAGGTTACTAATTGTCTTAAAAGCCGCGTTATAATTGAAACAACTTTTGAAATATTCAGCAATATTCTCAGATAATCCATTGACATAAGATAACGAAAAATATTTCTGTGTATTGTCCTCTTTTATGATTGGGTACACGAGATTTAAAACCATTTTCTTTTGTTTATTGGATAATATTTTGTCTACAAGAAAGGGATTGTTACCGTTGTTTGGCGCTATTTGTTTAATAATATTTAATTCTTTCATAAAGTTTTCTGAATTTAAAGGGACATTCAATAATCTATGAATGAAACTATTATATGCTGACATCTTTTGGGTGGTGGGGTGGTTTGAAGTTTTATGTATTGTGATGTCTGTATGTGTTAGTTTGTGAAAAATACTGAAATCATGTAAATTATTTAATCTTGTTATAGTGAGGTCAATATTAGTATTTTTCACAAACCAACACATACAGACATCACAATACATAAAACTTCAAACCACCCCACCAACCAAAAGATGTCAGCATATAATAGTTTCATAGATTATTGAATGTCACTTTAAATTCAGAAAACTTTATGAAAGAATTGAATATTATTAAACAAATAGCGTCAAACAACGGTTACAATCCCTTTCTTATAGACAAAATGGTATCCAATAAACAAAAGAAAATGGCATTAAATCTCGTGTACCCAATCATAAAGGAGGACAATACACAGAAATATTTTTCGTTATCTTATGTCAATGGATTATCTGAAAATATTGCTAAATATTTCAAAAGTTTTTTCAATTATAACGCGGCTTTTAAGACAGTTAATAACCTTTGTACCTACATAAAAAACGATAAAGATCGTACAAATAAAGAAAATAAATCCGGAGTCTACAAGTTGACTTGTAAAGATTGCACTTTAGTATACATTGGCCAGACTGGTAGATCATTCAAAAAACGTGTCCAGGAACACCAAAGGGGTTATATATCCAATTCTGTACATTCGACATATGCTAATCATCTTAAGGCATTCAGGCATAATTTCAATAATAATTATGAAATTATCCACGTTGAAAGCAAAAGTTCTAGATTAACACCTTTAGAATTTCTTGAAATCAACAGGTATAATGCCCGTTAAATCCTTTTGAACGAACAAACAGATGTTGATCATTCTCCATTACTGAATATTTTTCCTTAATGGCATTTTTAGCGGCAAACTCCAATAAACACTTAGAGTCTTTATGACTTGTGCTTCCATTATTTGGTCACGTACCTAAAAATGTATTTAAACTCGGTTACACTGAATACCATCATACAGTACAATATAATACCTCAAGAAGCTACATCGTGGTGAAACAATTGTTGTAGTAGTACAAACATTTTTGTGGAAATAAATTACTGTCTCATATACATTTTTTTAATTAAAATGAGTTTCCACCAAGTAAAGACCGTATCTATCAAATATATATATATATATATATATATATATATATATATATGTTCGTTGAACCTCGTCTTCAAGGAATCCTTTCGTCCCGTCTATCCTATATATTTATTACTGCACGTCGAACAAGATAACTCATAAACTCCCGATTTATGTATGTTTGGAGCTGGGTCCTTTGCATTGAATAATACGGATGATAATTTATTTTGTGTTTTGAAAGCAATATTAAATTCTTGCAAGTAATCACATTGATGTCAGTAACACAGTTTTAAAAGAACAACACCAAAAACGTAATAGATAAACCGGCAAAGCATTAAACGTACACGTTAACAAAGCAGAAGGGCAAAAAGCGGCGCTCCCGATGACGCGTCATCCCCTCTCATGCAAAAAAAATGACGAAGCTGAACTCTAAGCGCCATCTCGTAGGGGCTGACGAAACAGGTGACATCACCAGAATATATCCATTTCACTTCCAGCGTTTCCTAGACGACAGTTTCAATTCACAATCGACCAATAAAGTTCGCCAATTATTCCGTATTTCCCTATTTCGTCTTCTTTCTACAGCGTTCGCTGAGATTGGAGGCAGTAATGAAAGCGAAACCGTTCTAAGGATTCCCTTCGATAACGACCACGTTGCTTCTGGCGGTCGTATTGAATAGTTGAATTTATGAAACCCTAGCAATTTCCAATCAACGTCCCCGTTCGGATAAATATAGAAGATCGTTCCGTTTCGTAAATCAGCGAATCAGATTCGGTAGTAGACTCCGAATAATTGAGTGAATGTGGTGATTAATATCAGGTAGACATAGAGGTATCATTAGTGTTCGGATATGAGCGACACCATGACCGGCATCGAAAGATCTATTGCTCGCTCAACCCACTTAAACTTATAATTGCCGTATTCAGTTCTATTGTAGTGTTAATTCTAATTCTTGTGATAACTCCATGTAAGGATTCGGTTAACTCCTGAATAGTGTACACACGTGCTCAAGTCTCCACATTCTGCCCCAAGAGGCAAAAGGTCTAATAAGGGTAACGCCGTATCATCGCGCTTGGCGAGAAACCTTCCGAAGAGATGAACCCAGTTTTTGCTTCAGTTCGAAAACCAACAACCGTCTGACTGGTAGCAGCGAAGCACTATCCAACCTCTACTGGCTCTGCATGGAGTTGTTTGGGACGCAACTCAAACTCCGGAGGGGCCTCTTATCCATCCACCCAAACGCAGTCTCACGAACTAAGATAATCTCAAGATTGATTCTGGTACGAGCACCGTCAATCTGGCCTGTACGTTAAGACCCACGAACTCTTGTGAAGTTGATCCTGGCGTCAAGCACCAACGGAGTACCTACTCAGAATTGTACATGTCGGTATATGAGCAGAGCTCTTCACCAGCGTTATAGTACCATTGTCATCATTGCTGTCTCGGGTTTCTGCTCAAGTTTTGACACTCCAGCAGACCCCCTATAAGTTGGAAGAGAAAAGATAGGAATTTTGAAGGAAGATTATAGAGAACTTTGCGCCAGCACAACTTGGTGAGGGACCTCCACAAGTCACCTCCCTCCTCCAAAAAAGGATCGCAGTGTCGATCCCAACACTCAGTCATTTGAGCTGAATGTCTATATGGTTGTGAAAGATTGAAGCATCGAAACAACACAAATAACAGCTCTCTAACCCCTTAAGGACCGACTGCTAAAAGCGAGGCTCCGAAGCATCCTAGAGGACGGGCTTTAGGATCAAAAAGTGGGGCCAGAGTTGGGAGCGAGTAGAGCAAACCTTCCGAGATCTCACCCCGCTCGAAACGTCGTAGTCCCCCTTCTCCTTCAACGTACCACTTCTGACCCCGCATCAGATGAGTTAAGCTTAAGGATTCACAAATGGGGCCGAAGTTTGGGGGCGAGCAGAGCGATTCTTCCAAGACCTCCAATTTTTGTGAGGACCTATAAACAGGTAGTCTCAACAAGTACCATAAGGAGATGGTTGCATTCCTCAAATTTAAAGGCAAGAGGACCTTAAAGAGTACCTCAGCTATCACCTGAACATAGAGCAACCCGTCGGCAATGGGCAGAACATCACCAAGATTGGCTTTTACCACAATGGCGCCACGTACTTTTTTTGGTCGAGCCACGATTCGATTTACAAAGTGATAGTCGACGAGAAAGGGTTTGGAAAGGTCCATGCAACTGGAGCGGCTCAATTTCGCTCGGGAAGTTGTGCCCTTACAAAGCGGATCAATAATGTGCTGGAGGGGTATAATGTTCGGTCGCCGACCGCTCTTATTATCGTTGAACGAACAATGACTGGTGCCATCTACGTATAAAACATCATTGAACCAATCATTGTTCCTCTCCGCAACGAATTTGGGGATAATTTCATTTATCAGGATGATAACGCATGGATAAAAAGGGTGAAATCTGCAAGGGGTTACAGAATGGGTGACCGGGAGTTTACGATTCTCTGTTATGCCGATGACGCAGTACTCTTCGCGGAGAGTGAGGACGACCTTCAGAGAATCCTCCAACTCTTCTTCAATGCCGCGAAATAATTCAATATGGACATAGCTACGGAAAAAACTAAATGCATGACAACAGCAAAAGAACCTCTCCGATGTAAACTAGAAGTAAATCAGAAGATAATAGAGCAGGTGATGTCATTCAAATACTTGGGTATCGAAATATCCAGTTATGGCTGCATTGAAGATGAGGTATCTCAACAAGTCATGAGGGCAAATAAAATTGCAGGCTGCCTCAACGACACCATATGGAGGAAAAAACATCTGAACATGAAAACGGAGGCAAGAATTTATGAAGGTACCATAAGATCGATTATGACTTACACGGCTGAAACCAGACCAGATACTGCGAAGACAAGACGTATGCTGGAGACAGCGGAAATGAAGATTCTTCGTAGAATTTCCGGAAAAACCCTATATTACAGAGAAAGGAGTGATGAGATTAGAAATCTGTGTGGAGTGGAGAAATTCGGGGAGTGGATAAACAACAGAAAGGAAGAATGGAACGCACACATAGAAAGAATGGGGTAAGACAGAATGGGGTAAGACAGAATGGTGAAGAACCTCTAGGAAGAAGAAGTATCGGGCGACCCAGAAAGAGATGGAGTGATAACTTACGCACCGAATAGAGACATCATTGAAGAAGAACAGGCTCCAAGCCTAAGTGGAAGACGGAAGAAGAAGAAGGATGATAATGCCCCACTACAGCGCATACGTAGGGTTCAAAGTATTATTCATGAGAACAATATCCAGAGAATGAACTGGCCAGCAAACTCACCAGACATGAATCCAATTGATCACGTATGGAATTACTTAGGGAGAGCAATATCCAAATCGCTAAAACCCACCTTCAACTTTTCAGCAATTGAGATTAGCTCTTCAGGTAGAATGGAACGATATGCCCGAAAATTTCATTGATGACTTGATTCGTGGGAAGCCTAGGCGTATTGAGCAGTTGATTGAAAGAATATTGAATTTGGATTCAGTTGTGGAATAACTATAATTAATCAAAAATAAATAATCGATAAATTAAGATTTTCTCCCATTTTTCTTCTTGCATAAAGCAAAGAGTGACAAACAAAGGTTTTCTATCAAATATATTGCAGTTGAAATAGAGAAAAATATTCATCTCATTTCCAGAACATAGATTGTTTATTTCTTGAGGAACCTAAGGGGACCAAGACTTTTGACGATGTGTGTAGATGCCAGAAATTACGTGTGGGAATCTTAGGGAAGTACAGGAATGAATAAGAAACGGTTCAAATAGAAGATAAAGTAACTTTGCACTCATTAGAATCTGTTCGACCATTTCTCAGACCTGCTTTTTATTTTCTCACTTGATTTTAGCAAACGTTCCCTGCTTGTTTCAATGTTCCCATTCATAAAAAAATCTGTCTTATATTTAGTAATTTTTTCTGAAACTCTTATATCTCCTGTGAATAACTCTCGAAGATTGAAAGCTTGTTTGATTGAAATATGAACGAACAATGGAGCCTTGATGACTACTTCAATTAGTAAATCTAGCTTATGTTTCAGGTTTCATTTAAATAATTTTATGGAAAGTGGTTTATTTTGTACAGATCTCTCAAAAGAACTCTTGAAATATTCTGTATATGGTCGTCATGTTGATTTACACACCTCGCAGAAATAATAATAATAGTAACCATTCACAGACCCTGAATCTTATCACTTCAATTCGACATAATTCAGCTTGATATTGAAGAAACCTTTAGGAATATTTTAATAATTTGATTGAATATATCAGGTGTTTTTTTTTAGAGTGATAGAACTTTCGATAGGGATAACTGTGATTTTACAGAAGGTAGAAGCCATGTTGTTTTGACATTTCTGTTCAGTAAGCATTGACAAATTATCAAGGAAAGACTCACGCCGCAACAACGTTTACAAATTGTAGATATTCATTTTCAAAATCAGTGTTCTATTCGCCAAACTTATAGAGCACGTCGTGAAATTTATAGTTCACATAATCGTCCATCAGAGCGAACTATCGATAGATTTCGGACAACATTTTCTCTACTCGATGTAACAACAACAACAAGGCAAAAAACTGTACGTACATAAGAAAATATAGCTGTTCTAAAAGTCATAATGTTAATGATGATCCAGATTTGTCTATTCGTCCACGTTCACAACAAGTTGGACTCTGTGCATCCACCACATGAAAAATTTTGCAGAGATCTTGGTCTACATCCATACAAGATCCAACTGGTTCAAGAACTGAAGCCACTTGACCATAATAAGCGTCGTTTGTTTGCTGATTGGGCCCTAGAACAGCTTGAAGTTGATCCAATTTTTTATCGTAAAATTGTGTTTAGTGATGAAGCTCAATTCTGGTTGAACGGCTATGTAAACAAGCAAAATTGCCATATGTGGAGTGAAAACAATCCTCAAGAAGTTCGGCAGGTTCTATTGCATCCTGAAAAATGCACTGTATGGTGTGCTTTACATGCTGGAGGTATCATCGCTCCATATTTCTTTAAAAACGATGTTGGAGCTAATGTTACAGTGAATGGTGCTCGTTACAGATCGATGATCAATTATTATTTGTTTCAAAATTTGCATGGTATCGAACCAGACGTGTTTTGTTTCCAACAAGATGATGCTACACTTCATGCTGCTGCCGTAACAATTGATTTATTGAAAGAAAGATTTGACCATAAGATTATTTCGACAAATGGTCCAATTATTTGGCCTCCAAGATCATGGGACATAACTCCACTGGATTATTTTTTTGGGGTTATGTCAAGTCATTGGTTTATGCTGATAAACCAAAAACAATAGCCGCTTTGGGAGCCAATTCGATAACTCGATGAAATAAGGCCTGAATTACTCGAAAAAGTGGTCCAAATTTGGCTTCAATCTTAATTCAACTGTGTTTTATTTCAATTTAAGGGCTATCACTCTAAAAAAACACCCGATAATACATATTGATATAAAATTTTACTTATTGTCAAAATTTTGTTCTAATAATTTTTCCTGATTTTTTCAGACAAGTGGTGCGGGAAATGATACACAACTACCTATTCTTGAACGAGTAAGTCGCATTCCAAATTTTTTTAGTGATTTCGACCGAAAGTGCGACAATTCCCATTCTCAGCAGAGTGAATCTTTTTTTAATCTGAACTTATTAGAAATTAATGGTCGAAACGTTCACCCATTTTTTGATATTAAATGTGAATATTTTAGGCGGAAAGGGAGAGGAGAAGGAAACAAAAGGAACAAGAAGGTTATGTAAGTTGAGGAAAATTGGAAATTCATTCAAAACAAATTTTACGAACTCAGTTTGCCAACCTTATTCCAGATTCTACCCGAAACTGAAGATTACCCTAATTTCGCGTTAATTGGAGCGGATAGACAGTTTATTAGAGATTTTTACCCTGATGATCCTGAAAGGAACTAGAAATAAAAAAATTATATTTGAATGAAATCATTCGTATCATAAATGGTGAGTTAAATCAGTGTTTACTAAAATTGTTTCAATTTCAAAAATTGTAGATGTTTCGGATAGGCGCACTTCCGGTTGATACTAATACTGATATCTTTCTGTAGACTTGTTAAATATTACTAGTAGTGTTCTTCAACTGTCATTGTAGTATCCCACAACATGGTTTCCAACGATAATAAGTCTCCCAATTGATGTGAAAATGTGGCCATCCATATGTTTTTATTAGAAGTAAAAACAAGTTCGTGTGGTTTTTATATTAGGAGTACAAATAAGTTTCCGCCGTTTTATTGTAGATGGCGCGACACGGAGTTTCGGTTAGCTTTGGCAGATGATAACCGGCTTAAAAAATAGTTTGGACATTCAAGAACAACATAACCTATTAATATCATTGATTTTATAAAGGTAAAATATAATTTTTATAAGTTGAAAATGTCAAAATTTGAACCAAATAAGCGTCATTGGCGGGAAATATTAGTTTAAAAACAGGGCTTCGTACGTTTGTCTGAAGAGTTCAGTACGCATGCCTGGAACGAAACAAAAAATGTTTGCTTATTTATATTTTGATTTCAATTGACAATTCATATTCGTTGGTTTTTCTTGATTCCATTTGATATTGTATGATGAATTTTGATTTTATACGTCCACTAAATATTAGCAGTGCTTATAAAGACATTAATTTAATTCTTAAAGTTTCTTCAAAAAAAAAAATTTTTTTTGAAATTAAAATTGTAGAAGGCTAACAGATCAAATCTGTTTTGATATTCAAATTTTGTAATAATCCTTCTATCAAGTAAAAAACCGTTCCTTCTCATTTTAAATATTAGTTTACTTCTTTAATTTAAAGAAATCTGCTGCTGAGGCGCATCAATTGCTCGTAGAAGCATATGGTGAGGGTTCTTTGAGTGAGAGAACGTGTCGAGAGTGGTTTCAAAAGTTCAAAAACGGTGATTTCTACGTAGAAGACAAAGATCGCAGTGGAAGGCCAAAAATTTACGAGGATGCAGAATTGGAGGAATTATTGTAGGAAGATTCATCTCGAACACAAAAAGAACTTGCTCTAACATTAGAAGTCACTCAGCAAGCAGTCTTCTACCGTTCTTCTATAATAAATATTTAATTTGTGTTAAAAAACGGCGGAAACTTATTTGTACTCCTAATAACATATGTCGCTTATTATTCCATTGTTTCATCTGGCTATACCTTCATTTTGAAGTGTCATCATTAGACTTTATTTTCAGTATCTTTCATTTCGCTGAAGTGCAAATAACATAGTTTCTGATATTCCAATATACAAGTGTCCCAGAAGTTGACGTCAAGCCGGAATCATGTAATAGGTTGAGTCGTAATAGTCATCAGAAAAATATCAAAGAAAATCCAATTCCTGTATTTTTCAAATTATATTGCACTTTCTTTTATTCAATAAAATGCACCCCCTGTGATGATTTCTGAGCTCCTGTTGCTACAATGTTTTACTTTTTTCAAATTTTATTTTTCCTACGTTATCCCGAATAGTGCTTCTGTAACCTGTAATTCAATTCAAGTCAATCGCTCCAGCTTGGAAAATAATGTCACTTTTTGCCGAACCAAGTATTCAAAATTAAAATTTCGCCCAACTTCAATTAACTGTACTGAAAAAAAAATTGTACTACATGAGTTTGGCAAGTTAGTTGAAAAGTTAGCACATTTAATATGAATTCTAAAATGCTATAACACTAACTACATTATTTTTTAGATTGGTCAAAAAAAGTTATTTCTTAGTACTGAGTGGCACGTCTTCAAGTAAATTCGGCAACTGATTTCGTTATATATCTAAATAAATTTCAGCATTTAAAACCTCTGGCAACTCAAAAGGTCCTATGACTATAAATTCGGATTTTCTACGTGCCACTCGGTTAAACTGTGTAAGTTCATGTAACAATCTTTTTTGAATGTTGATTCATCCGACCACAACATTTTTTCTAAAAATTGTGGATCTTCCCGGTTCCTTTGTAGCATGGTTTGGCAAAACGTAACCCGAGGTTCATAATCCCGAGCTTGTACTCGCTATACATGATATGGCGGGAGCTTATGTTTTTTCAATAGCCGGTGAGCTGTACTTTTGAACACCTGTGCTTCGCTCAATCTTACGTAGCGAAGTACTTGGATCTTCCTCAACTGCTTGAAGCACAATATCGTCGTAAGATAAGGAAATTCTTCCTTCACCATGCATTTTGTTTGGATGTCGCCTCGTTGTGAAGAGTAGACGGTCACATTCGTAAAAACTCGATGATCTGGATAACGATTAGCATTAGGGTATCTCTCGCGATACTTTCTCAAAACTGCACTAGAGTTACATCTGCATTCCCCATAAATGATGCATGTTTGCATATTCCTGTGTGGTATACACAGACATGATGGCAATACACAATCAAAGGTTAGTCTAAGTGAAACCAAAGTTAGTCGTTAAGAGATCAAAACTATCCAAATCACAAGCAAAGTAAACAAATCTAATAAGCGAAGCCAATAGTCGTAAGTACACAAATAACACGATCAAATACGGAAAGATGAGCGGTAGACCAACGGGCGTAGCGTACTGATCTGTGTTGCATTTACGTATGCCAATACCAAATAGTGGCGCCACTATCTGTCTCACTCACACTTCATGGAAAGACTCAGCCTATGTCATTCAAACCGGATTATTAAAGTATTGCATTTTTAGAAAGTTCTATGAAATTGTTCGAAAGTGTGTTTCTTTAAGAAAGACCTTTTTTTTAGACCGATCTAAGAAATAATGTAGTAACTGTTATACCATTTTAGAATGCCTAATATGTGCGCTAATTTTTAAAGTAATTTGCCAAACTGATGTAGTAGAGTTTTTTTTTCAATACAGTCAGTTAAATTGTGCGAAATATTAATTTTGAATGCTTGGTTCGGCAAAAAGTGACATTATTTTCCAAACTGAAGTTATTGGCTTAGAATTGAAGATCACAGGTTACAGAAGCACTATTTGGGATAATATTGGAAAAAATAAAATTTTAAAAGAGTAAAAAATTGTAGCAACAGAAGTTCAAAAATCATCAAAAATAAAAAATGCAATATAATTTGAAAAGTACATGACTTAGATTTCTTGAATATTTTTCTGATGACTAATATGACTCAGCCTATTATCCGATTCTGGCTTGACGTCGACTTCTGGGACACCCTGTACAATCTATATAAAATATTTTTCGGCGTCTCGGAAAAATCTTTTTTACTTCTCGACATGAAACGTATTAATTCAAATGTATAAACAAAACTGTTTGAGTCAAACATACAAACACTATTCCAAAATTATCTGAATCTAAAGGATTTTCCTGTATTTGTATGCCTATATCCATAGCTATATAATTTTTAAAAAAAATTTATCGGAGACATTGAAAAATATTTTATACCTATTATATTGACTTGCAACGATTGCCCTTTAGTATACATGCCAGAAAGCTAGATCATTTAAGGAAAGAATCTAAGAACACCAAAGGAGCTATATATCTGATACCATACATTCGACATATTCTAATCATCTTAAGAGATTCAGGCATAATTTCAACAATTACTATGAAATTATCCACGTCGAAAGCAAAAGTTCTAGATAAACACTTTTAGAATTTCTATAAATCAACAGGTGCAATGCCCGTAAAATCCTTTTGAACGAACAAGCAGATGTTGACAAGTCTCCATTACTGAATATCTTTCCTTAATGGCATTTTTTAGCGGCCAACTCCATTAAACACCTTGAGTTTTTATGACTTGTTCTTCCATTATTTTGTCACGTACTTAACACTGTATTTAAACTCGGTTTCACTGATTACCATCAGGCAGTAGAATGTAGATACTTGATGAAGCCACATCGTGGTGAAACAATTGTTGTATTATAAAGATTTTTGTAGAAATGAAATACTGTCTCCTATATATGTTTTAATTGAAATGAGTTTCCATCAAGTCAAGACCAAAACAATCAAATATTTATATAGTACTCTTTTAATTATTATTTCATTTTTACAGTTTGGTCATTTACTGTATTTCAAGCAATATTCATTTATTACCTAATGCATTTTAATAATTCCATTTAAACGGGAGAATGGCAATGATCAGTGCTCCGGTAATAAGTTGAGTTGATTGGCACATCAAAATAAAGTCCATTAAACTGATTCATATAAACGATTAGTGAAATCATTCAGTGAATGAATTGTTTATTGAGAATTTAAAGCTTCATTTCACATTCATTACTTCTCGTAATATGACGATGAAATATTTATTTATAGCAAATACACTGAGTTTGTTCGTAATGCTTGAAAGTCTATGTTCATTACACAGCTGAAATTTTGGTACTCTAAATCTGAGTTAACAAACTAAAACGGCTTACTTAATTAGTTTTGAAACGATATTATATGGAGAGAGCATATTCTAATTGCAGAGGATAGTGGTATTTTGTCACGAATGCATAAAGTATTCTAACATGAGTTCAAAAATCGAGAACCAGCGTCGATTTTTCGGATGAACGAGTGAATGTAAATGGACCTTGTGTGAGAGAATTTGCTGCTTGGGTAATATTTGATTTCAACTAATCAGTTTCTAAAAATATACCACTTAGTGATTTAAGCATTGAAATTATGGTGAATTAATAAAAAACACGGAGTAACATTCATCTTTGCCTT
The DNA here is from genome assembly GCA_034642435.1 of Megalocaria dilatata. Classification (NCBI taxonomy): domain Eukaryota; kingdom Metazoa; phylum Arthropoda; class Insecta; order Coleoptera; family Coccinellidae; genus Megalocaria; species Megalocaria dilatata. The sequence continues at coordinate 8,175,779 of CM067855.1, read as the reverse complement.
CTGTTAACCACAGCTGAATCGACTCTGTTGTTTTCACCGTTTGTTGTTGAACAATATGTCAACAATTTCAACAATGTATCAACAAAAGAATATATTTTTTCACTAGTTTATTCATTCGTTTATCATTTGTAATCGAATTTGAACGGGTTTCTTTATTTTTGCTCTGTAATTAGTAACCGGTGCATTCACCATTTTGCAACTATAAGTGATTATATAAGTTATGTAATAAAATCCGTGAATTTCCCATAGTTACGGTTTATTGATGAGTAAATATACCCTTGATAATGCGGTGTAATCCTTTTGGTGTTTCGCCTCTTGCCATATTGTGATCTATAGTAACGTTCGCCAAATAAAATAAAAGTCGAACACAAAGAAATGTATAAGAAAAACAAATGCTAACTTCCGCTATTTTAGTGATTTACACGACAATTGTTTCGTCATACCATGACTTCATCAGGTGAGTATTTAAACTGAGGTATACAATGTTAAACATGACCTTAAATACACAGCTCTGGTACAAAAAATAGAGGGGTGGAAAGAGATGGTTTACAATCGATGAAAAATATTAAGTAGGGGGGATCTATTTAAATCTATCTGATCATTCAATAAAATTCTATTATATCTATTGATCTCTAAAGTTTCTAACAGATTTAGTTTCTGACTTCTGTTTTCGATTTGTAATATTTCATACTTCATATTCAAATTATGACCAGTCTCGAACAGTTGGCATAAGTTGAATTTGGTTTATTATTAATATATAATTTTTCATGTTCTCGTATCCTTGTTTGGAATGAAGTCTGTCCCACATATACACATGGGCAGTCACTACATGTTAACTTGTAAACTCCTGATTTTTTGTTTTTAGGAATGACGTCTGTATTATTTTTTATTAAACTGCCTGAAGAATTAATGGTTTTAAAAGAGATGTTATAATTTTCTTTTTTCTTTAAATATCTAGCATAAAAAATATATAACATCTCCTTTAAAACCATTAATTCCTTAGGCAGCTTAATAAAAAAATAATAAAGACGACAATAATGATTTTAATGCATTAATTATAGATAATTTACCTGATAAAATAAATTACAAGAAAGCAATATCACTTGTATTTCCAAAATTTCAAAATTCAAACTAAACAAAATTTATTTCATTAACTTACATAGGCAAAAAATCTGAAAAGATTACTAGATATTTGAAGAAAAAAGAAAATTGTAACATCTCTTTTGAAACCATGAATTCTTTAGGCAGCTTAATAAAAAATAATAAAGACGTTATTGCTAAAAACAAAAAATCAGGAGTTTACAAGTTAACATGTAGTGATTGCCCATGTGTATATGTGGGACAAACAGGCCGTTCATTCCAAACAAGGATACGAGAACATGAGAAATGTTATATTAATAATAAAGCAAACTCAACTTATGCCAACCATTTGTTAGAGACTGGTCATAATTTAAATATGAACTATAAAATAATACATAACGAAAACAAAAGTCAGAAACTAAATCTGTTAGAAACTTTAGAGATCAATAGATATAATAAAAGACAAATTTCATTTAATGATCAAATAGATTTAAACAGATCCCATTACTTAATATTTTTCATTGGTTGTAAACCATTTCTTTCCACCCCTCTATTTTTTGTACCAGAGCTGTGTATTTAAGGTCATGTTTTACATTGTATAACTCAGTTTAAATACTCACCTGATGAAGTCATGGTATGACGAAACAATTGTCGTGTAAATCAATAAAATAGCGGAAGTTAACATTTGTTTTTCTTATATTGAAGATGAATTTCCGTCAAGTAAAGACCGAAACAATAAAAAAACAAAGAAATGTCATTGAATTTTTTAAAATGCAGTGCTTTGGTTATTATAGTTCTAGTATTGAAACAGATCAAGAAATTGAAAATTTTACACCAGAAAATACCACAAAAACACATAATTATGTTTGGAAACAGTCTACGGTGTTTTGTGAACATCGGAATTACAAACTTTTGTGCTAGCAGATATATTGAAAGATTGAGTATTCAACATAAAACGTGCAAAGGGCAGAGAATATAAAGAAAGTACAGTAAAAACCAGTTGGATTATTTCTGCTAAACTCTTACAGAAATGGTTCATGAAGAAATCAACAGAGAAATAAATCCATTCAAAGATAAAATTTTTGAAAATGCAAGAAAGGGTCGTGCAGCTAAAAGAAAGAAATAATAAGCAATTCAGGACATAAAAAAGCTCAGTCGCTCTTAACGGAAAAAAAATACCAAAATTTTTTCAAGGCGGTTTTCAAACAAATTTTCCAAATTTGTGCTGTGGAATTGAAGCAAAATATTTGAGGTTAACTCAAAACAGTTGTCAATTCTATATTTAAACATAGAAATATATGAAACCAAATCATGGTCCAGAACCGATTATATCAAAGAGGTGTTGGACTCGTGTTAAGAACAAATTATGAATTATTATATATTTTGTTTATGTTTTCATAATTTGAAGGAGGGTAATATTTCAAAATTTGAAATATTAAAACATAAAAATGATGTGAAACCTCTATATAATTCAATTTTTCAAATGTAGTTAAGTAGAAGTTTCACAGAATTATGCTATTTTAATATTCAAAAGTTTGAAATATCAACCCCTTTCAAAAAAAATACCGTTTTCATTTAAAATCTGACAAAAGATATAAATGAATCTTAGACGTGTCATTCCATCTTTTTAATCTATTTCAAATTCAGGAAGTAGTGTAATGAAAAATTAATTTCAGTAATTATTGTTCAATGTAAACATGACCAACACACTATCTTCACTATATAGTGAATGTTTCTATATGAAATCTCTGATTCTATTTGTGAAGAAATATAAGCAAAATTGTAGACTTTCTCATATATCTATATATCCCGGCCAGTAACCTCAAAATAGGTATTTATTAACCTTGTCAATCTGCATCAGTATAATAGCGTAATATTGCTAATTGAATAATAAAATCATAACCTTGTGCTAATGATATATATAATTCTGAATTCGTTCCCAGAAGATGCTGATTCTTTGTATTTAACTGGGGATTGCAAAGCACATAAGCTTACCAAACTGTAGGTAAATCCACGAAAAATTGAGTTAAATTTTACTTACATTCGAAAAAACAACGAAATCGTGCTACGATGTGTTTTTAAAGGTGATTTTTTATGACAATCCCGGCCAATAACCTCAAATTAGACATGACTTAACCTTGTCAATCTACATCAGTATAATAGCGTTATAGCGCTAATTCAATAATAAAATCATAACCCTTTGCTAAAGATAATGATCTGATTTCGTAACCAAAGGATGTTGGTTCTTTGACTTCGACTGGAGATTGCAAATCACAAATGCTTACCGAACTTTTAGGTGTAACATTCCGTATTTATATGCGGTATGCATACTAATGGAAAGCTTATCTCTAAAATAATTCTTTCAACTAGAGAACTGCGACATGATTTTTTTCTATTGAACATTTCTTCAATTTCAAAATCGAAATAATTCTTTCAATTTTAGGCTCCTATTTCTAGACAGATTTCATAAGATTGAATTGTAAAATGGTTTTGATAATATTTCATCTTTCATCAAATCTCAATGGTAAGTATATAAATCATTCTTTCAAAACGTACAAAAAAGTATTATTTCCCTATTGATTATATACAACTCCAGTAATTTTTATCTTTTAATCTCAGTAATTGCACCATAAATATTCTATTGAAAATTAGAAGTTGCGGTGGATAAGGGCACAAAGAAATTTGAATTATTTTGCTTTAGTAAAAACCTCTTGTGAAATCACAATGGTGGATTATTAATGAAAGACGTTCTAAATTTGAAATCAAAGCAAACAAATCATACCTTAATATACAGGGTGTCCCAGAAGTCGACATCAAGCCTGAATCAGGGCATAATAGAGTCATAAAAATATCCAAGTCCTGTATTTTTCAAGTTATATTGCACTGTCTTTTATTCTATAAAATGCACACCCTGTGATGATTTTTGAACTCCTGTTGCTACAATTTTTTATTTTTTTTTATTTTATTTTTTCTTTGTTATCCGGAATAGTGCTTCTGTAACCTGTACTTCAATTCTGAGCCAATTGCTCCAACTTGGAAAATAATGTCACTTTTTGCCGAACCAAGTATTCAAAATTAAAATTTCGCCCAACTTAAATTCATTGTACTGAAAAAAGTTCAATAGTCGGTGAGCTGTACTTTTCGGTAATCCTGTATTTTGCTGATTTTCACGTAGCGAAGTACAAGGATCTTCCCCAACCGCTTGAAGTGCAATATTGTCATAAGATAAGGAAATTCTTCCTTCACCATGCACTTTGTTTTGAAGTCGGCCAACTGTGAAGAGTAGACGGTGCACATTCGTAAAAACTCGATGATCTGGATAACGATAAGCATTAGGGTATCTTCCGCGATGCTCTCGAAGCTGCTCTAGCGTTACATCTGCATTCCCCATAAATGAGGCGCATATGTCTGTGTAGTATACACAGACATGATGGCAATACACAATCACAGGTTAATCCAAGTAAAATCAAAGTTCGTCATAAAGAGATCAAAACTATCCAAATCATAAGCAAACAAATCTAATAAACGAAGCCAAAAGTCGTAAGTACACAAATAACACGGTCAAATACGGAAATATGCGCAGTAGACCAAGGGGCGTAGCGTACTGATCTGTATTGCGTTTACGTGTGCCAATACCAAATAGTGGCGTCACTATCTGTCTCACTCACACTTAATGGAAGGACTCACCCTATCTCATTTAAAACAGATCCTTAAAGTATTGGATGCACCAGAATCATTTTTAGAAAGTTCGAAGAAATACTTCGAAACTGTGTTTTTTTAAGAAATACCGTTTTTTTACCGTTCTAAGAAATAATGTAATAAGTGTTATACCATTTTCGAATCCCTAATAAACGCGTTAACTTTTAAAGTAATTTGCCAAATTGATGTTGTACAGTTTTTTTTCAGTACAGTCAGTTAAAGTTGTGCGAAATATTAATTTTGAATACTTGGTAAAAAGTGACATTATTTTCCAAGCTGGAGTAACTGGCTTTGAATTGAAGACCACAGGTTACAGAAGCACTATTCAGGATAACATAGGAAACAAAAAATTTGAAGAAAGTAAAGAATTGTGGCAACAGGAGTTCAAAAATGATCACAGGATGTGCATTTTCTCGAATATAAATAATGCAGTATAATTTGAAAAGTACACGACTTAGATTTTTTTTAATATTTTTCTGATGAAACTATGACTCAGCCTTGTTGAATTATCTAGTCTACCTCTGTTGGATTTATTCTTATAAGGGGCCCAGTGATTCTTCCATAAGCACTAAAAACTTTATTATACCCTTGTCTCAAAACTGAAAACAAAGAAGTCTTATCAGTAAAAACAATATTCTCTATATGCAAGTGAATTTATTAATGAAATTATATTTATGTAAAATTATGAGTGATATTAAGTTTGTTTTGTTTATGTATACTGCTATCCATGAATTTGAGAGTTATAGCTTACCCAATAGCGTTCCTATACAATATACACTGTCAAAATTCCAGCGCATTGGTAAACATCATATATCAAGTTACTCACGAAAACTTCCAAAGTATCTCATTTCTCACTATATGCATTATTCTAGTATATTCGTTATCATATATTGCGTCCAAAAAGTGTTCTTTACCACCATTAAAATTATCTCCCTCAATTTTCGCCGTTTCTATTCCTAGACGATACGCTTGGGAAATATAAATGGAATAGAGCATCCTGTTTCCGCAACAGCTATCCCCAAGGGCAAATTTCTGAAGATTAAACCTGTCTTTTAAATTGCTCCTATATTAAATTGATTCCTTTTCATTGCTTCACGTGAAAATGGAGAGCAAGTGATGAAATCGGAATTCCCATTATTAAATAGAGTTTTTTATTACAGATGCTTTTAAAATGAACAGTTGTAAAGTTATTTGAAAGATTAAAATGTTGAAGTGAAATTGACTGGAAAGAATGAATTTGAAATAGTAATTTTGACGAATGAAAGCCTTTTGAGTACGCAGGTGAGTAGTGCAACGCAATTCTCAAAATGTTCAGGATCAATGAAGAAACGCAAATTTAAGCTATGTTTTTATTTACAGATTAGATTAATATTCATTTGAAAAAATCAGTAAGAGAATAACTGAAAATTATGGTTTACCTATTGCAAGGATGAAACATCTGGAAGTTTTTTCATTAAAATGATTCATTAATCTACATAGTAGACTCGAGACAAAAATTTTATCATCAATATAATTTATCTACATTAAAACTGCGTTTTCTTCCAATCTCCAAATTGAATCAAATCGAATTTATTTTTGCATTTAGAGTACACTACTTTTCATAATTATATTTTACCTAGAAAACAGAGACTGTTTTGTAACCTTGCTATTTCTCAAGTATTATATGGAATCTACATAAAAAATCTGAGAATTCTATTGAACACGGCGATATCTCAAAAAGGGAAAAACAGGGAAAGATCATTTTACTGGATACATGTATAAAGAATATTATATCCTAATATAGTGTAGAAGTGAACCTGATATTTAAAAAAATAAATGTAATAAATAAAGGATTTTTCGAAATTAACCTTCTTTCTATTCGTTTAAGAGTTACAGGATGTTTTATGTATTTTATCAAAAACTTTCAATCGACATACCCCTTGAACGCCTGCATGGATCTTCATGAAAACTTAAGGGAATGAGTTTAGGCCAATGCCAAATATTTTCCCATAATGACTTATCGATAGCACAGGTTCGGACTGAGAAAATTACATTCTTTATCCCACATCTTGTAAAACTCCCTGTACATCCAATCTTCAAAAAGCGAAATCTCTTCAGAATCTACAATAAATACTGTTTCAAACAAGCCTATTAGGATTAATGGCACACTTCGCATCATCATTTTATGAACCATTGAATATTAGGAATTTTCAATTCATAGTAAACACGGACCTGTGAATCTCCGAATAATGCGTATATTCATATTGAATCGATTGAAATTCTCAGTAACATGACTTAGGTATTGTGCTGCATCTTATTTCATCCAATACATGAATGTAGGGGCAACATTAAATATTTTTTGCAAAACTAAATTTAACCGAGAACTCGAATTAACATTAAACATTTAATTGGACTATTATATAATGGACTTAATAATAAAAATATGAAATGTATCTTATAAACATGTGTGGAACTGAGAAAAAATTGACAATAAATAAGAGAAAAAATTATAACTTGTTTTCGAAAATACCCCCTTCCTCTTCTAAACACTTTCCAGCTCTTGTGATCAAATGAGCTACAGCTTTCTTCAAAATGTCCGGTCGATTTCGTATTGCTTCACATGCAGCTTGAATACGATTAATCAGATGCTCCCTGTCTATGATTTCTTCAGAGTAAACTTCATTCTCTAAGTGTCCCCAGAGAAAATAATCCAAGCATGTGAGATCTGGGGATCTTGCATGCCAGTCATGAGGTCCCCCTCTACCAAACCAATGATCTGGATAAACTTCATTCAAATGCGCTACAATTTCACGGGTAATATGTGCCGGAGCTCCATCATGTTGAAATTATATTCCTCTTGGAATATTGCTTCCATCATTCAAGAGCCCTGGCAAATGCTTGATTGAAAATTGCAGATATGTCACTCCATTCAGCCTGTGTGGGAAAATATATGGTCCAATTAGGCGATTATTGTAAATTCCACACCAAATATTGACTGAATAACGATGTTGTGAATTGCGTTTCCTAGTCACTTTCGGATTTACTCTGGATCAAACATGTGCATTGCGAACATTCAAAATGCTTTTGTGAAGGTCGCTTCAGCAGTAAAAGCTTTCTGAAGATACTCGCTGGTTCCGCAAAACCCATCTGCATCCTCGGTAGTTCATCGCCTGGCTCCACGGTTTGGACGGATTGTAAATGAAATGGATGCCATTTTTCACGGTGCAGAACTCGCCAGACCTGACTAAACATTGATAGGTAAAAAACTATATCATATTTAGTAATCCAGGTTCTCTATAAAGTGAACTTGTTTGATAACAGCATTCTTTTTCCATGAAGAGGAAGCAGAAGGACATTTTTGCGGTCTTCAAGAGGTCTAAACTTAAAATTTTGAGATCCCGTGTGAAATACACTTCTATCTTGCCAAATTTCTGTTATATTTATAATGCTGATTTACTGTACGATTCTCCCACAGACAAAGAAAGGAGCAATTATTTGTAAATCTTCCCTAAAGTCCCACATAAATTCCTATAACTTTCAAGTACCCACATATCTGCCATTTATACATGTTGTAGTTTCTCTTATCCAAAAGAGTGCGCATATTTTCATAAATTTCTTTTGTTCGTCACTGTAATGGCAACTGGTATAGAGGGTTTTAAATTTTCATTATGCAATATCACAGCTTTTGAACTGTGGTTAGACGAATCTATAAATAAATGCCACTCAGAGGGGAAATGCTCAATATCAAGTTCCTGCATCAATATTAGTACACGCACACAAAGAATTTTCTATACCGTAGAATGCAGAAAACGAAGCATTTCTTTTTCACAAATCGTAATTTTTGTTTCTTTGCCTAATAAGTTCCATTCCTTAAAACGAGAACCAAGAAGTTCTGACTGTTGCTTAGATAACCCCAAATCACTGAATCATTTAACTCACTTTAAACAATTAAATGTGCGTGCACTGTTCTTCGGAGCTGCGTTGCCTCCAATAACTTTCAAAACAATATTATACGGATCTAAAGATGCAATCGGCACTGGTAGATCTGCATTATGAAGAACAGGTCGTATTGCAGACCTCCCTTTAAGGAAGAGCATGTATATTTGGTCCGATTCGTCGATCTCCCTCTTCCTTTCTCCTAATTGCCCAATAAATTCGAGGAGAAAATACTTATAATTTGCGCACAGCATGGTTCCGTCACAAAAAGTCCGGATCTAGTTCTTCCTGGGTGGTTGTTAAAACTCCATTAGGGAACAAATTGCTCGAAAATTCGCTAATCCATTCGGAGGGGGACACAGACAACCGTGACTGTTCCCCGAAATAAGAATTATAATTGTTACGTAAGAAAGGTATCGGCCCACATAATGTTGAAGGATGTCCCGTCCAAGGACGACAGGATCGAGTATTTGCCGTTTAGTGAACTATTTAGCCAGTGTTGGCGGTGTATATGTGAAAATAAAATTTATAAATTTGGTTAGGAAGTTTCAGTCCGCTAGTACATTAATCATTGAATGAATTCGGTATGAATTTAGATGTGCAAAAACAACCTTGGAATGTATTCGTTTACATATTTTTGAAAATAAAATTTTCATCAGAAAATAGGAAATTTTTCATCAAAAAATAGGAAATTATTCAGGTTACCAGCTGTGTTCATTCTTTATTCACTTTTGATCTTTCCATGTTAATTAAATATTATTGGGGTATTCCTTTTGTAAAGTCACTATAAGAAATAGGTCGAGATCGGCTTATACGCTATTTCGGTTCATCCAGTCTCTTGAAAAGCGTTCAGATATTAATATATTTTTTATTGAGAAAGCATTCTACTCGCTTTTTTAATTTTCTTGAGGGAAAAACACCCGATCAATGTCTTAAGAAATCTATAGAATCTGGCGCCACATTCCGATTCAAAAACTATCAGGTGTTTTTTTAGAGTGATAGAAATTTAAATTGAAATAAAACACATTCAAATTAAGAAAGAATCCAAATTTTTTTTCTATTCGAAAGATACTTTTATGACATTTATGTTTTAAGAATCATTTCCGGCATATGTCCACCACGACTAGCTCTGAGGAACCGCATTCGATCAGACCAATTTTGGACCTCTTTTTCGAGTAATTCAGGCCTTATTTCATCAATAACAAGAGTTATGTTGGCTTACAAAGCGTCTATTATTTCTTGTTTATCAGCATAAACCAATGACTTGACATAACCCCAAGGAAAATAATCCAGTGGAGTTATGTCGCATGATCTTGAAAGCCAATTAATTGGACCATTTCTCGAAATAATGTTATCGCCAAATCTTTCAATAAATCAATTGTTACGGTAGCAGTATGAGGTGCAGCACAATCTTGTTGGAACCAAAACACTACTGGGTCGATACCATTCAACTTTTGAAATAAATAATCATTGATCATCGATCTGTAATGAATACCATTCACTGTAACATTAGCTACAGCATCGTTTTGAAAGAAATATTGACCGATGATGCCTCCAGCGTGTAAAACACACCATACAGTGCATTTTTCACGATGCAATGAAACCTGCAGAACTTCTTTAGGATTGTTTTCACTCCATTTTTGGCAATTTGCTTGTTTACATAGCCGTTCAACCAGAAATGAGCTTCATCACTAAACACAATTTTACGATAAAAAAGTGGATCAACTTCAAGCTGTTCTAGGGACCAAACAGCAAACAAACGAGGCTTATTATCGTCAAATGGCTTTAGTTCTTGAACCAGTTGGATCTTTTATGGGTGTAGACCAGGATCTTTACGCAAAATTTTCCATGTGGTGGATGCACAGAGTCCAACTTGTTGTGAACGTCGACGAATATAAAAATCTGGATCATCATTAACACTATGACTTACAATAGCGATATTTTCTTCTGTACTCACAGCTCTTTGTCTTGTTGTTGTTGCATCGAATAGAGAAAATGTTGTCCGAAATCTATCGATAGTTCGACGAATAAGCTGCTCTGATGGACGATTATGTGAACCATAAATTTCACGAAGTGCTCTATAAGTTTGGCGAATAAAACACTGATTTTGAAAATAAATTCCAACAATTTGTAAACGTTGTTGGGGTGTGAGTCTTTCCATGATACTTTGTCAATGTTTACTGAACATAAATGTCAAAACAACATGGCTTCTACCTTTTGTCAAATCACAGTTATCCCTATCGAAAAATATAAAAAACTATAAAAAAATACCTAATATTATACTTAAAATGTCGAATTTGGACACAGGACACTCTGTATATGCAGAAATTTGGTTTGCTTAACCGCATCCTACCTTTTCAAAATACGCGGCAGGAAATCGCTTAGACTCGTCAGAGGAAATTAAGTTCGTTAGCACCCAAGCAAAATCCAAAAGGAAAATTAATTCATGGCAGTAGAGGTGTGTAATTAGTTCAGGAGTTTTGTGACTACCCACATTATCTCTACTTCAGAGGCAGCTTTGGACATTTCAGGTTTCTAAGCCACCTTAACTCCATCCAGCAATGGCAGAGACTTTGACAAGTTAAATTGCCGGATTCAGGGTTCCTGTGAAAATTATGAAAGTCTTCTTCAGTACAAAGTTCGCTCTAATTTGTTCACCTAGATTACTTTAAGTCTATCTCGAAAGTAAATCTTCATTTGCATATGATTGTAATTTTCATTCTTTATTAAATGAAACTTCAGCACTATATATATATATATATATATAAATATATATATATATATATATATATATATATATATATATATATATATATATATATATATATATATATTTCTGTAAAATACAGTACATGTAGTATAATAGGAAACAAGTTATGGACGTGGGGCATATAACTGATGAAAATATTGTCCTGTTAATACAGTATTTGTTTAGTTGCAGAACACTGAATCGCGAATCGCAACGCAAAATATGCAAGTATTTGGATGAATTAATGTCGTTAATTCATAACGAAAACTATGTTTCCGAAGTTTTTCCTGTAGTTTTTTAATACTTTAGTGAATTATTCATTTTTCTGCTTTCATTTGAATTCTATTTACCCCATAATCTGGCAGTACTTCTGCGTTTACAACTCGTGCGATTACTCAAAATGGGGAAAGCCCTACGAAAAGTTCTGTTAGATAAATATCATAACAAAAGCCCCTTGTAACAAATTTTTATATCAATACTGAAGTAGATTTGTATATTACAAATTTCAAAAAAATTATTATTCAGCATATCACTTAATGGGGAAAATTGCTGGTGCTATGCGAACGTACTGAATTGAATTTAAATAATAAATTTGATTGTTAGTAGTTCCAGTAATTCGAAAAATACATTGAATTCAGAAGTTATATGATCATAATTCGGATTCGCATACATTTTTATTTTCAGCAAATTTCGGGAAAATTTTGTGATTTTATTACCAGAACACTCTTTGCATCACTACTAGTAAGATGCTCCTCGCATAGCTGTTTTCTCAGCGTAATATCTGCTATCTTTCAACCTCTTATCTGTTTGAAAATAAAGAAATTCTTCAAATGTCACTCAATAGAGCTGGAAATATCAACTTATACAGTATGGTGCAAATGTACGAAATAAATTTTTTTTCTCTCAAAAACACAATTTTGTTTTTTTTTTTAGTTTTTGAATGGGTGTTTTTGGATTCAAGATATAAGAGCGGGTTTTTTCCATTATCCTTCAAAATTATAATGGCAAATACTAATAGCAAATGGAATGAAAAAAATTTATAGTCTCTCCCAAATATGATTTTCCAGAACTATAATATTATTAAGAATTACCTCGAAAAGACCACACATATGGCGAAAAATTATTCTAACATGAACATTTGGAATTGAAAGACCTGATCTGAAAATTAGTGAAATATTAATTATCTACAGAATAACCCTTTCCTTTTTGGGTAGAGACGATCTGTGGATAAAAGAAGTTTACTGAAGAACCAATAAATCTTCATGTACTGTACTGGGGTGAGAACGAAGATGGAGACAAGATGGCCGATGTCACATTGCGAGGGGCTATAGACATCCCAGATGAACCACGCAGTGCCACGATTAAGATTTATGGTTCTTAGAAACTCAGAGATTCGACGATATTCCGCATCGAATACGATGTTTCAGTTCTCTTATCGTCCACTTTCTGTCAGCTGAACTGGGAGAAAATTTAATGGGACCAAGATCTTAAGTACCATCTCCCTCTTCTGTCTGTGGATGGATGATGGTCAGATAAGGGTAAGAAAGGAACGTGGTGAAATACGAGATCCACAATTTGTCAGAGAGGGCCTTGGGAACTACACTGTGGACGTTATGGTAGGGATTATATTGCATTTGGTACCTGATCACTACTAATTTTCATTAAATGCAATCAAAGCTACCAATCAACAAGCTAATGCTAGACCACATGTTGCCAGATACGGCAGCCTACATGAATCAACCGTTCATCTTTATCCTCAAATTTACCTGATTTGAAAATTTCTCGTACTAGTCGCAGGCCTTCACTTTATAGCACCTACCAGAGACTTTAACACATTTCTCTTGAAGTTAGGGTACCTGTAAGAGGTCCCATGAAGTCATCGATCATCTCATCCGAATCGATCATAGGAGCATCAATGAGTTCATAACAAATCGCTTTTAACAACACATTATTGATCCAAGAATGAAATAAATTATATGATGAAGTTTGATCATTTACCTAATATGAGGCACTTAAGACGTAAACACAAAATTATTGAAATCATCTCTTTTTCTGTCGGTCAAAATATTTGGAACTTCATTTAATCACTGTTGATTTGTACACTCTAAAAACTCATATATTGAAAAACTCTATTTCTGTATCCAACGTTATTTCAATTTATTACTTACCTTATGTATAATGCTGAGTATACCATTCAAGTTTAATTGTGTGTAATTTTGTATTTCGTTACAGAGAAATTACTGTTTCTCGACTCTTCCGTGCGCCACTGTTTACCAATTTTTTTGCTCACGTTCTTTCTCTACAAACGTACTCAAGATTGATTGCCTACCTGTCTGACGTGTTTCAAGCTTGAAAGTGAACTGAATAGCATTCGATTATTCCATCCATTGTCGAAACGTGTCGTGTAGCTGTTTTTGTACGTCGATTTTTCGATGCATTGAGTTTTTGAGATGGTTGTCGTTCTCAGTTGGAATTTTCTCTACCAGTCGATATCTCTTGGGCTTCCAGTTCTTAATTTCATGTCGCTGCAATTGGATACTTGTGTGACATTTGGTCGAATTTGCATTTAGATGGAGTGTTCACTTCCTAATAGTTGTATTGTCCAAGCCGTTAATAAATTTAATAGGGTGTTTCACTGGGGATATATAGATCCAACAAGAATTACTTCTTAAAGATATAAGTACCCAGTAGGCAAATAAATACCCTGGTAGTTGAAAATTATTTCAGTTTATGATAAGTTCGGGCTCTTCTGTAATTGATTACACACTTCAATTTGCAGTATAATTCAATATTATAATCAGTTACAGGAAATCTTATTTAATTTACGTTATCAAAAGTCTAAAGAAATTTTATACAGGGTGTTTCACGAATGATTGTATAGCGTTTCAGGGTAGATGCAGGACATTTTGTTGAGTCTGAATCAGTACTCGCAATATGTCCTAACTATATTCGTTTAAGAGTTACAGGATGTTTTATGTAACTTTCAATCGGCATAACTCTTGAACGCCTGCATGGATCTTCATGAAAATTTGGGGGAATGAGTATAAGCCAATGCCTAATATTTGCACTCAATTACTTGTCGGTAGCGCAGGTTCAGACTGAGAAAATTGTATTCTTTATCCCACATCTTGTAAAACACCCTATATATCAAACTTTCGAAAAGTTAAATTCTCCTTAGAATCTACAATGAACACTCTTTCAAAGAAGCTCATTTGAAATAATGGCACACTTCGCATCAATATTTTATGAGCTATTGAACATCTGGAATTTCCGCTTCATAGACACACGTATACAAAACGAAATATTTTTCGACATCTTATTTACACTTTCGCAAATAAATTCTTATATTAACCTTTCTTTCTGGTCCACTATTTATCTTCTCACATGCTGCTTGAATCGATCTGAAGCTTAAGATATCATTTATTTTCAATGCTTTGTGATCTTTCACAGAATTCGTTTACTCTAAATTCGACCCATTTGAAAATTTAAGTGGCTCATGCTAAGAATTTTGACATTTCAAACCATTGTCGGGCAATTATTGAAATAGAAAAATACGCAAGTGGTAGATTGTTGTGTTTTCATAAAATTTTCATTAGGAGAATTATAGAAATACCGTCATTTACGAATACTGAGTATACTGATATGTTGTAAGTTTATGGATTTTGTAAGTGCAATGGTCGGGAAGCTGCTAGGGAATATCGAAGGCTATATCCGGATCGTCGAATTCCTAACCACCAAACATTCGAACAAGTTAATCGCTCACTTCGTGAAACTGGACAGTTTCCGTCAGTAAGTATAGTTCGATGGTAAATCATGAAGAGATAATAGAAGCTGTCCAAGATAATCTCTCAACCAGCACTCGGCGTCTTGGTTCAGTTTTAGATTTTTCACATTGTCAGGTCTGGCGAGTTCTGCACCGTGAAAAGTGGCATCCATTTCATTTACAATCCGGCAAAACCTTGGAGGCGATGAACTACGGAAGATGCGATTTTGCAGATGGGTTTTGCAGAACCAGCGAGCTATCTTCAGAACGCTTTTTACTGCTGAAGAGACCTTCAAAAAAAATGACATTTTGAATGTTCGCAATGCACATATTTAGTCCAGAGTAAATCTGAAAGTGACTAGGAAACGCAATTCACAACATCGTTTTTCAGTCAATATTTGGTGTGGAATTTACAATAATCGCCTAATTGGACCATATATTCTTCCACACAGGCTGAATGGAATGACATATCTACAATTTTTAATCGAGCATTTGCCAGGGCTCTTGAATGATCGAAGCAATATTCCAAGAGGAATGCACTTCCAATATGATGAAGCTCCGGCACATTTTACCCGTGAAATTGTAGCGCATTTGAATGAAATTAATCCAGATCATTTCTTGGCAGAGGGAGACCTTGACTGGCCTGCAAGATCCCCAGATCTTACATGCTTGGATTATTTTCTCTGAGGACACTTGGAAAATGAAGTTAATTCTGAAGAAATCATAGGCTGGGAGCATCTGATTAATCGTATTCAAGCTGCATGTGTAGCAATACGAAATCTACCGAAAATTTTGAAGAAAGCTGTAGCTCATTTGATCACAAGAGCTAGAAAATGTTTAGAAGAGAGAGGGGGTTTTTTCGAAAACAAGTTATGATTTTTTCTCTTATTTATTGGCAATTTTTTTCAGTTCCACACATGTTTATAAGATACATTTTATATTTTTATTATTAAGTCCATTTTTATTAATAGTCCAATTAAATATTCAATGTCAATTCGAGTTTTCGGTTAAATTTAGTTTTGCAAAAAATATATGATGTTGTCCCTACATTCATGTATTGGATGGAATAAGATGCAGCACAATGCCTAAGTCATGTTACTGAGAATTTCAATCGATTCAATATAAATAGACGCATTATTCGGAGATTCACAGGTCCGTGTTTACTAGAAATTGAAAATTCCTAATATTCAATGGTTCGTAAAATGATGATGCGAAGTGTGCCATTGATCCTAATAAGCTTGTTTGAAAGAGTATTTATTGTAGATTCTGAAGAGACTTTCGCTTTTTGAAAATTGGATGTACAAGGTGTTTCACAAGATATGGGATAAAGAATGTAATTTTCGCAGTCCGGACCTGTGCTATCGATAAGTCATTATGGGCAAATATTTGACATTGGCCTATACTCATTCCCTCAGGTTTCATGCAGGCGTTTTGATAAAATACATAAAACATCCTGCAACTCTTAAACGAATATAGTTAGGACATATTTCGAACACTGATTCAGACTCACCAAAATGTCCTGCATCTACCCTGAAAGACTATACAATCATTCGTGAAACTCCCTGTATAAAACTCACCTGTGTTTGGAGTTCAAACTGCTTATTTCCAATTATTTATAATAACCCTAAATTTTGAGAACATGTGCATGTTGTTTGAACACTTTCTGAACACACAACTTTATAAGATGAACTGTATATAGAACGAGAATTTCTCAATTAATCTTTTGTTGGTAAAACGAGATTTTGTTGAAGTACCAAGAAGCTAATGAGAGAAACTTTCGGAGCTAAAAAGAAACTTTGAACACGAACTGTTTTGGCAAACATGACTCGCCAATATAATTTCCTGATTACTGCAATAAATTAAACAATCGATATTTTTTCTACTTTATGTCTTCTGGAACAAGTTTTTACAAGACTATAGTCCCCAGGCTTTGTTCTCGAGTCAGTAAAAGGACGAATCCGATGAAGTAAGCAATATATTTTAAATTCCAAAGTAATTGGATAACGTCGTCTCTAATTCCGACTGTTTATCTGACCTACTTAGAAGTTTCATGGAATTCCAGATCCTGAACACTGAATCCTGTCAAACTATGATGAAATTGCCTCGGAAAATATCTGGGCGGAAATGAAACCGGATGAAATTCCTGTTCCCGCAGACTTCTCTTCTCCATGCATATTTCATATATGTGTAATTTTTGTTGTTTGTTTTGAACCCTGCGGTATCTACTTTAGAAGAATTCTACAGTTTACGAACACTACTGAAGCAATAGTTTGGAAGAATACGTGCCACTTCCTCTTAAGTAAGATACCACTGCCGACTGCATCGCTTCAAAATATTTTTAATCTGAATATCTGCATAATACAAAATAATCAAACTCTCATAATCTTACTTATCATTTATATGCCAGATTGTTGAGTTTTCTGAATCCGCTCGTCTTGAAATTTGATCCTTAAATAATGGAAATTGTTTTTTCACATACACGTGTTTTTGAAATTAAGTAATATCAAATTGCAAATTCACATATTAGTACAAGAAAGTGAATCAAACAGAATGAAAAGTATTTGGTTGTGCCAAAATTCTTTTGTCTCAGAACACAGTAAAATTTGTCCGAAGTTTTTCTTGTCACCCTGTAAATACTCGTACTATAGTGTTTTAGATATATTATTTACAATTCATATCCATCTAGGAGTATAAGGATAAAACAATCACTTTTGTCGCTTATGGCTCCGGCCAAGGATATCCCAATTAATATCATTATTAATTAATTTATTTGAATATGTATGCTAATTATGAGCATTACGGAAAATTATGGTCTGATTTGAGCATGAGGAAAGTTTTTTCTGCTTTAGTAACGTGAAAATATCGAGAATTCATTTCTTCATTTGAGTTAACTTAAGCAGGTATGTCTTGTGTGTATTCTGCATTAGACTGGGCCAAAAAAACAACTATTTTTTTTTAATAATACCGTGAAAATATCATTCATGATAATAAAAAAAAATTATCGTCAAAGTTTGAGCCCTTAATAATAGTATGAAGGGGTGTATCGTTACGACTCTTGGTTTTTTAACAGTAATCTCATTTTTTCACTCAAACCTCGTCAATTATTAATCTGAAAAATTTGAGCGACGCGTATTTTCAAAGGAAATTTAATTCCCTACAAAAAAACTTTCTTTGTTAATTAAAGTAAAACAAGCCGTATGCTTGTTATCGTGCCTTCAACATTGATTAATTTTTTCCATTTTGCGTTTCGATTTTGCATTTTTGTAACTACCAAGAATATCAATATTTTTATAGTACAAAATAGGTATTCTAAAGGAAATTTAATACTCTACAAAAAAAGTTTCCTAACATTTTTCATGAATTTCACTCATTCCAAAGTTATTCGACGTTGAAGTTAAATTCAAAAGTAATTTATCATTTTTTTCGCGTTACACATGATTTTTTCCACTTGATTGAAAAATTTATCACTTAAATATTGAAAGTAAGTTTTTTCTGTTAGACCACTAAACTTTTTTCTATAATATCATAATTTATTAATGTATTATTCTGCTTTTTAACGATTAGTTATATACATAAAATCATTTTTAATGACATCATAAAACTATCTCACTTAGAATATTCAATATTATTGGATATCTAACTAAGTTATTATACTTTCTGTAAAATCTCAAGATATGTAAAAAATATTACTGAAAAACAAGTTTTGAGAGAGACTTTGCTTCGTCAATACTCAATTAATTCATATTCAATAAAATATAACATCAATCATTAAATTGCCTTTCAATCTTTTAGATCAATGGTAAACCACAGAATTATTTATTTGTAGTTAACATTACACTCCATTTAAATTTTTCAGTATTCATTTACCAGAAGCTTTCTGAATTGTTGAAAGGTGAGTAAATATTTGTTGTTGATTGATGTTAAATTTTATTGAATATAAATTAATCGATTACTGACGAAGCAAAGTCTCTCTTAAAACTTGTTCTTCAGTAATGTTTTTACATATCTTGAGATTTTATAGAAAGGAACTTAGTTAGATATCCAATAATATTTTTAAAAAAATTTGAATATCAAAACAAATTGAAATATGTTTATCTTCTACAATTTTAATTTTCAAAAGAATTTTTTATTCAAAAAACTTTTAGAATTGAATTAATGTCTAAAACAAGCACCGCTCACATTTAATAGACGTTTATAATCAAAACTCAATATACAATGTCAAATGAAATAAATAACCCAACAGATATACGGAAGTGATTAAAATTAATAAATAAATATTCAAAGGAGACAAAATTTTGTTTCTGGTTTTATCTTTAAAAAATACTACTTGCCTTATAAAAACATGAACACACTTAAAGGACTTCCCAAAGAATATAATTTATTTGGAATATTTAATATATTTAAATATTCGAACAAATTATTTCAAAAATCTCTAAAAAATGTGCACTATATCTTCAAAAAACAAATATAATTCTTGATAATCCCGTCTTCAGCCCTTTTTCAATTTACAAATATCAAAATCAAAAACATAACCTACATCACTCACGTGTTAAAAGACTTAAGCTTCGAACTACAGATCAACTATATATTCAAGATTGATCTATGTTCTTACAAAATCAAAGAACAAAGTGAGTTATTTTAAGGTTTACTTAAATTCATTGACATTCTATAATGAGATTTATTGAAGCCAAAATATAATTATATATTATATATAAAATAAAATTGAAAGGCTTTTTACTTGATAGAAGAAATATAAGAAAATTTGAATATCAAAACAAATTGAAATATGTTTATCTTCTACAATTTTAATTTCCAAAAGAATTTTTTATTCAAAAAACTTTTAGAATTAAATTAATGTCTAAAACAAGCACCGCTCACATTTAATAGACGTTTATAATCAAAACTCACTATACAATGTTAAATGAAATAAATAACCCAACAGATATAAGAAAGTAATTAAAATTAATAAATAAATATTCAAAGGAGACAAAATTTTGTTTCTGGTTTTATCTTTAAAAAATACTACTTGCCTTATAAAAACATGAACACACTTAAAGGACTTCCCAAAGAATATAATTTATTTGAAATATTTAATATATTTAAATATTCGAACAAATTATTTCAAAAATCTCTAAAAAATGTGCACTATATCTTCAAAAAACAAATATAATTCTAGATAATCCCGTCTTCAGCCCTTTTTCAATATTACAAATATCAAAATCAAAAACATAACCTACATCACTCACGTGTTAAAAGACTCAAGCTTCGAACTACAGATCAACTATATATTCAAGATTGATCTATGTTCTAACAAAATCAAAGAACAAAGTGAGTTATTTTAAGGTTTACTTAAATTCATTGACATTCTATAATGAGATTTATTGAAGCCAAAATATAATTATATATTATATATAAAATAAAATAGAAAGGCTTTTTACTTGATAGAAGAAATATAACAAAATTTGAATATCAAAACAAATTGAAATATGTTTATCTTCTACAATTTTAATTTCCAAAAGAATGTTTTATTCAAAAAACTTTTAGAATTAAATTAATGTCTAAAACAAGCACCGCTCACATTTAATAGACGTTTATAATCATAACTCAATATACAATGTCAAATGAAATAAATAACCCAACAGATATACGTAAAGTTTTTTGAATAAAAAATTCTTTTGGAAATTAAAATTGTAGAAGATAAACATATTTCAATTTGTTTTGATATTCAAATTTTGTTATATTTCTTCTATCAAGTAAAAAGCCTTTCTATTTTATTTTATATATAATATATAATTATATTTTGGCTTCAATAAATCTCATTATAGAATGTCAATGAATTTAAGTAAACCTTAAAATAACTCACTTTGTTCTTTGATTTTGTTAGAACATAGATCAATCTTGAATATATAGTTGATCTGTAGTTCGAAGCTTAAGTCTTTTAACACGTGAGTGATGTAGGTTATGTTTTGGATTTTGATATTTGTAATATTGAAAAAGGGCTGAAGACGGGATTATCTAGAATTATATTTGTTTTTTGAAGATATAGTGCACATTTTTTAGAGATTTTTGAAATAATTTGTTCGAATATTTAAATATATTAAATATTTCAAATAAATTATATTCTTTGGGAAGTCCTTTAAGTGTGTTCATGTTTTTATAAGGCAAGTAGTATTTTTTAAAGATAAAACCAGAAACAAAATTTTGTCTCCTTTGAATATTTATTTATTAATTTAAATTACTTTCGTATATCTGTTGGGTTATTTATTTCATTTGACATTGTATATTGAGTTTTGATTATAAACGTCTATTAAATGTGAGCGGTGCTTGTTTTAGACATTAATTTAATTCTAAAAGTTTTTTGAATAAAACATTCTTTTGGAAATTAAAA
Organism: Megalocaria dilatata; assembly: GCA_034642435.1. Classification (NCBI taxonomy): domain Eukaryota; kingdom Metazoa; phylum Arthropoda; class Insecta; order Coleoptera; family Coccinellidae; genus Megalocaria; species Megalocaria dilatata. The sequence continues at coordinate 8,154,185 of CM067855.1, read as the reverse complement.
TTGTAGAAGATAAACATATTTCAATTTGTTTTGATATTCAAATTTTGTTATATTTCTTCTATCAAGTAAAAAGCCTTTCTATTTTATTTTATATATAATATATAATAATATTTTGGCTTCAATAAATCTCATTATAGAATGTCAATGAATTTAAGTAAACCTTAAAATAACTCACTTTGTTCTTTGATTTTGTTAGAACATAGATCAATCTTGAATATATAGTTGATCTGTAGTTCGAAGCTTAAGTCTTTTAACACGTGAGTGATGTAGGTTATGTTTTTGATTTTGATATTTGTAATATTAAAAAAGGGCTGAAGACGGGATTATCTAGAATTATATTTGTTTTTTGAAGATATAGTGCACATTTTTTAGAGATTTTTGAAATAATTTGTTCGAATATTTAAATATATTAAATATTTCAAATAAATTATATTCTTTGGGAAGTCCTTTAAGTGTGTTCATGTTTTTATAAGGCAAGTAGTATTTTTTAAAGATAAAACCAGAAACAAAATTTTGTCTCCTTTGAATATGTATTTATTAATTTTAATTACTTTCGTATATCTGTTGGGTTATTTATTTCATTTGACATTGTATATTGAGTTTTGATTATAAACGTCTATTAAATGTGAGCGGTGCTTGTTTTAGACATTAATTTAATTCTAAAAGTTTTTTGAATAAAAAATTCTTTTGGAAATTAAAATTGTAGAAGATAAACATATTTCAATTTGTTTTGATATTCAAATTTTGTTATATTTCTTCTATCAAGTAAAAAGCCTTTCTATTTTATCCAATAATATTGAATATTCTAACTAGGATAGTTTTATGATGAAATTCTTAAGATTATAACATAAATAGAGGTTAATACTTAATAGAAGGTATATAAAATTATTTAAATATTTTAATATTAGCCTTCTACATATTTAATTTCAAAAAATTATATTTTATAATTATAACTTCAGGAATTAAATTAAATTAATGTCATATATGTACCACTTATATCAAACGACATATAAAATAGAATAAATTCTTGATGTTATAATTATTAAATATAATTTTTTGAAATTAAATATGTAGAAGGCTAATATTAAAATATTTAAATAATCTCAAGATTATATTAAACATTTTTGATAGATATCTGTTTTCATAAGATTGATCAGCAGAAACAAAATTTTGTCTACTCAAAATATTTAATTTGTAGGATTTTGGTTAACAATTTTTATTCATTGGATTTTGTTATATCATTTGGATGTCTTATAATGAATGTTTATTTTATATGTCGTTTGATATAAGTGGTACTTATATGACATTAATTTAATTCCATTTCTGAAGTTATAAATATTAAATATAATTTTTTGAAATTAAATATGTAGAATGCTAATATTAAAATATTCAAATAATTTCATATACCTTCTATCAAGCATTAAACTCTATTTATGTTTTTGGTACACATCAGCCGAAGTAATTTATTTGAGCTAAGTATGAAGTTCCACCAACATAACCAAATGTTATTGGCAACTACGTGACTAAGTTAACAAACTTGTATTTCTTAGTGTTAAAAGTAAAATGTGATTTTAATTCTACTAGCACAAGAGTAAAAATATCATACATTCCACTCCATCAAAACAAATCCTATTTGATTATTACTTTGACACAAATGGTATTTTTTTAATATTTTTCGTGAAAATTTAAGCATCCAAAGTTACGTTATGAGATAGATACAATAAATGTCGCCTCATTCACTGAAAAGAAAATGTTATCTTCATCACGAAAAAGTTTCATTTCTTGCACATTCGGTTCAAAATTGGGGCGCGCGTGATCCAATAATAGAACATATAATACTGACTTGCACTACTCCAGCGAAATTATAAAACCTAAAAGTATCATAAATTCAGTTTATACCGACAGCTATTACTAAATATCGCAGACAATTTTGTTGAATCCCTGCAGTCTAGTCATGCTAAATTGCGAATATTTATTCATTATGTCTTCAAGGAGTGTCACTTAACCCTGAAAATATTCTATACACCAGAAGCAAGGAAGATTTTTATACAATGAATACATTTGAAGTACCCTCAGTCACTCTCATTTAAATAAAATAATGAAACGATGAATCACATTTTTGATATGTCTGAAATATATTCTACTAGAAAATTTGAAGGTTGACTTGCATTTTTTAGATGCATGCTGGATATATCACCATTATACTCTTTTGATTCATTCTATGATAAAAATAGTAAAGAGGAATGATTTTTAATTATAGACGTTTTTTAAAACATTTAAATAATATGAAATTAATATGCAATACCTTTAATGAATATTCCACAATATTTTTCATATATTTCGATACATATTATTGTCTAAGAAACACAGTTCCCTGAATGACAAATTTTGAATTTCATCAACTGACATTATTATCAAAATAAAAAAATCAATGAAATAACTCATCATAATAAACATCATCTAAAAACGCTGATATATACAATAATCTGAATACAATATTACATATTTCGTTTTAAAGTACATAAATTGAAAATTACTATGAAGAATTATTTGCATATTACAGAATAATAGCTGGAATTTATGCTCCTCTACAGATTTTAATCTGAATAAATCTCATGAAAACATTTAGAATATAATTTTAAAACTTGTCCTAAATGCACTGTACCACTTTATAGACATATATATTATCATCACATGTGGTGGAAATTAACTAATAAAGAATCAAAAGAAATATAAAATATTGATCAAATTATTCAGACATCACCTTATACATATAATTGGATGTTAAAGAATCACAAGTTCCATCACCAAAAAATGTTCATCGTATAATCAAAAAGGCCTTTTTTATATGCCTTTTTTAAAAAATATATAGCACATTCTCCAGAATGGAACCTGATACATTCGGACCCAAAATCTCATCAGTAAGGAGTTATTTGAATAAAAAAAATAATCATTGAAAAATATATAAAAATATCTTCTTTAACACAACCGATTTCTACACTATTCACTTGCTAGTATATCCAACAATAGCTATTGTTACAAAATATATTTCTCTAACGTACATAAACAAGAATTCCGAAAAAATACAAGATATTTAAAGAAAAATAGTAACTGCATCATTTCATTTAAAGCAAAAAACACGTTAGGAAATTTAATAAAAAATAATAAAGATTTGATCCATAAAAACAAAAAGTCGGTAGTCTATAGATTAAACTACGGTACTTGCCCATGTGTCAGACAGGTAGATCTTCCGGCACTAGAATACGTGAACACCAAAAAGCATATCTTGGTAAAAACGGAAATTCAACATACGCTGACCATCTTTTGGAGACAAGACAATAACTACAAAATCTTACACCTAGAAAATAAGAACCTCAGGTTGAACTACCTAGAAGCCCTCGAAATTAACAGATACAATAAAAAAAGGTTCTACTAAACGACCAGATGGACCTCAATAAATCACCCTTATTCCTTTCTGAAACTTTGTACAATAATAAAATAACAAATTACTGTAAATTCCCACTACCTTCTTTTCTGTATATTTTAAATATTTAAAGAACTTAATCTCAAATATGTAGTTAGTACCATACTCACCTGATGAAGTCATGTGGTCATGACGAAACAATAGTTGTGAAATTAAATAAATTAGCGGAAATTAAGTTGTTTCACTTTTAATCATCAAGATGTATTTCCGACAAGTAAAGTCAGATACAATCAAATATTTATTCATATACTGTAAATAGAATAAAATAATCAAAAAGGGTTTTTCACTTGATAGAATGGTTACCATTTACAAAATCATTAGAACTATAGTTTAGTTTGTGAAACAACATCAGTTTTCGTTAGGTATGATGTATTTTTTATTGAATATTTTTATTTTTTGGACAGAAAGTGTCGGCTGGCGTTTTTGAAGATGTGCTGCATGTATCGGGTGTGTTTTTTAGAGTGATAGAACTTTAAATTGGAATAACACACATTTAAATTAAAATTGAAGTCAAATTTTTTTTTATTTGAATTGAATTGAAATAAAACATATTTAAATTAAGATTGAAATCAATTTTTTTTTGTTTGAAATATAATTTTAGGACATTTATGTTTTAAAAATAATTTCCGGCGTATGTCCACCACAACTAGCTCTGAGGAACCTCATTCCAACAGACCAATTTTGGACCACTTTTTCGAGTAATTCAGGCCTTATTTCATCAATAACACGTGTTATGTTGGCTTGCAAAGTGTCTATTGTTTCTGGTTTATCAGCATAAACCAATGACTTGACATAACCCCAAAGAAAATAATCCAGTGGAGTTATGTTGCATGAACTTGGAGGCCAATTAAGTGGACCATTTCTCGAAATAATGTTATCGCCAAATATTTCTTTCAATAAATCAATTGTTACGGTAGCAGCATGAGGTGTAGCACCTTCTTGTTGGAACCAAAACACTTCTGGGTCGATACCATTCAAATTTTGAAACAAATAATCATTGATCATCGATCTGTAACGAGCACCATTCGCTGTAATATTAGTTCCAGCATCGTTTTTAAAGAAATATGTGTGTAAAAAACACCATACAGTGCATTTTTCAGGATGCAACGGAACCTGCAGAACTTCTTGAGGATTGTTTCCACTCCATATACAGCAATTTTTTAATCAGCAAACAAACGACGCTTATTATGGTCAAGTGGCCTTAGTTCTTGAACCAGTTGGATCTTGTATGAATGTAGACCAAGATCTTTACGCAAAATTTTACATGCTCAGACTCAAATTTGTTGTGAACGTCGATGAATAGACAAATCTGGATCATCATTAACACTATGACTTACAGCAGTGATATATTCTTCTGTATGTATAGTTCTTTGTCTTGTTGTTTTTGCATCGAGTAGAGAAAATGTCCGAAATCTATCGATAGTTCGACGAATAAGCTGCTCTGATGGATGATTATGTAAACCATAAATTTCACGACGTGCTCTATAAGTTTGGCGAATAGAACACTGATTTTGAAAATGAATTTAAACATTTTGTAAACGTTTTTGCGGGGTGAGTCTTTTAATGATAATTTGTCAATGCTTACTGAACAGAAATATCAAAACAACATGGCTCTTCCTTCTGTCAAATCACAGTTATCCCTATCGAAAGTTCTATCACTCTAAAAAAACACCCGATATTTGGAGAATTTCTTTAAAGAAGCTTTTCAAAGTGGGTAATTTTCGGAGAAATTTTTGAGGTTTTATTGTGCATTTTTTGGAGAGGAATTTAGTTTTCATTATACCGTTATGTAACAAACGTTCGTTTCAACTGTTTTATTTAATAATTTCAATAAATTTTTTATATTTTCTATGGATTCTTTCATTTCTTTTTATATCTTCCAAATTGAAACTGTGGTTTTGAGAGATTTATTTGATTAAATTTCAAAAAGATTCAGTTAAAAATTTTCATAAAATTGAAATTGGTAGTGACTATACAAGAATTAATCTGTTTGATATTGAAGATATTGTTCTATCAAGCAAAAAAACCCTCTTTATTATGTTGTTTTGTTTTGGAAAATCCAAGTTTCCATTGAAAATTTGTTTCGAAATAAATTGAAGCGTAGAGCCCTAGAAATTGTAAATCCGCCACTGAATATAATTGACGAAGCAATTATTGTGTGATTCAATGAATATCAGTGAAAATCGGCATTAAGACTGTACCTCAATTAAGTGCTTTCATCATTTTTTTTTCTTTGAAAATGAATAACGTAATATAACATCGCACTTTTAAGTGCTTCTTGTTGCCTCTGAAATGCGTCGAACACATTCATCCATATTCAATGGACAGGTGTACGATAAACCTTTTCAATTATACAAACAAATTTACATTGATTAACCTAGTGAATAATCTATAGGAATGTCAGTAGACAGCTGTTAACGTGTAAAAGTCCGTTGAGAAAGAAAATGTTTGCGCTTGTTCAAGTTTTGTATTTTATAAAGAATTCAGAACAATGATGCGATTGAAAACGAAGTCTGCAATATATATTATGTCTCCCACTCCTAACACAAACTTTTTACTCAAAACAATTTGAAGTAATGCACCTCGAAGTTTCTGAATCTATAAAACCCAAAAACTTTCCCCATGGAAAAGTAGTCTGCAGAAGTTTTCAGCGGTAATGGCTTCGAACTGTGATGATGGCGAGTATTCTAGAAAATTGACGTTATATAAATAAGAGCGCTTTATGACGGTTCGATACCCATTTCTGAAGAAAATTTTCCGATGGAACATAATAGGAGGTGACTCGCAATTTGTCCTGAATAGAAATATCAAATGGTATGTAAAGAACTGGATGGAACTGTTTCGTCGTAGAATAGAATAGAACGATCACGTTGTACTGTAGATATATTTTTCAAATAATTCATGGAAAACTCGGGCTTTGATTCAAGGAAAGCTCAAGCTATTACTTGTTTAAATACTTTAGATATCATATCGGGTCTTTTTTTAGAGTAATAGAACTTTCGATAGGGATAACTGTGATTTGACAAAAGGTAAAATCCATGTTTTGACATTTCTGTTCAGTAAGCATTGACAAGTTATCATGGAAAGACTCACGACGCAACAACGTTTACAAATTGTTGAAATATATTTTCAAAATTAGTGTTCTATTCGCCAAACTTATAAAGCACTTCGTGAAATTTATGAATTACTTAATCGTCCATCAGAACAGCTTATTCGTCGAACTATCGATAGATTTCGGACAACATTTTCTCTACTCGATGCAACAACAACAACAAGACAAAGAACTGTACGTACAGAAGAAAATGACGCTGCTGTAAGTCATAGTGTTAATGATGATCTAGGTTTGTCTATTCGTCCACGTTCACAACAAGTTGGACTCTGTGCATTTACCACATGGAAAATTTTGCATAAAGGTCTTGGTCTACACCCATACAAGATCCAATTGGTTCAAGAACTGAAGCCACTTGACCATAATAAGCGTCGCTTGTTTGCTAATTGGTCCCTAGAACAGCTTGAAGTTGATCCACTTTTTTATCGTAAAATCGTGTTTAGTGATGAAGCTCATTTCTGGTTGAACGGCTATGTAAACAAGCAAAATTGCCGTATATGGAGCGAAAACAATCCTCAAGAAGTTCTGCAGGTTTCATTGCATCCTGAAAAATGCACTGTATGGTGTTCTTTAGACGCTGGAGGCATCATCGGTCCATATTTCTTTAAAAACATCGCTGGATCTAATGATACAGTGAATGGTGCTCGTTACAGATCGATGATCAATGATTATTTGTCAAAATTTGACTGGTATCGACCCAGAAGTGTTTTGGTTCCAACAAGATGGTGCTACAACTCATGCTGCTACCGTAACAAATGATTTATTAAAAGAAAGATTTGGCGATAACATTATTTCGAGAAATTGTCCAATTAATTGGCCTCCAAGATCCTACGACATAACTCCACTGGATTATTTTCTTAGGACTCATGTCAGGTCATTGGTTTATGCTGATAAATCAGAAACAATAGACGCTTTAGAAGTGCTAGTCGTTGTTGACATATGCCGGAAATCATTTTTAAAACAAAACTGTCCTAAAATTATCTTTCAAATAAAAAATTAATTGGCTTCAATCTTAACTTAATTGTGTTTTCTCAAATTTAAAGTTCTATCACTCTAAAAAAACATCCGATACTTCAAATACAATTTTTCCACCGTTTCATCACGATATTTTTCATTCTGTTTTTTTTTAATAATCGCAGTAGGTAAAACTTTTTGAAAGTTTTATCTGGAAAAGGGTGGTGATTATCACATAGTAATTGTTAGAATAATACTATAGCTAAATAGAACATTTCTAAATCATTGATATATTGAAGATCTTGAAAACTTGGCAAATACTATCAGTGATTTTTTTCTGGGAATGCCAACTTTGTACGAGATGTAGAACAAATAAATCAAAATCAAATAGTAAATAATGTTAATAGAAGCTCATTTTACGTTTTCCCTATTCCCAAGAGGTATCAACATAGTGAATAAGATGAGAAATACAAACTCTTGTGGGTACGATGGTATACCGATCACTGTATGTACTAACTAACTAACTGTTATTAAAAGTACTATACAGGTGGTATCGGGGATGTTAGCTCATATTATGTACCGCTCATTCACTGAAGAAATATTTCCATCTGCACTCAGAATAGCTTTAATCAAACCCCTGCATAAGAAAGGATATGTACATGATGTCAATAATTTCCGTTAGTTTACTCAGTGCTTTCGCAAAAATATTCGAGAAACTTTTGATCGGTAGGCTTTGCTCATTCATGTATAAGTTCAAAATTTTCTCTGAGAAACAACATGGCTATCTAAAAAACAGAAGTACTACTACAGCGATGTATGAATTAGTATGTGATATTGTTGATGCTTTGGAGAGTGATGAAGTGCCGGTTGGCCTTTTTCTAGATTTATCTAAGGCATTCGATAGCGTGAATCATGAATGCCTTTTGAAGAAACTCTATGTGGTATTAGTTATTGTCAACTGGAGTTGCTCAGGAGCTACTTGTCTGATCGAGTTCAGAGGGTTTGTATTGATAGTGAAGGACTAGTTTTCATGTTAGAGGATAAATATGTCAACGTAGGAGTTCCCCAAGGAAGTAATCTGGCACCATTTTTATTTTTGATATATATCAATGAACTCGACCTCTTATTATTGCGAGTGCTTTGCTGGGTAGCAGGAATCTCAATTCGAGTATTGAACAAAATGTATTAGCCTTCGATTCAATACAGCATTGGCGCACTCAAAATGAGTTACTTCTCAATGTCGGTAAGACTGAGTGTGTGATTTTTAGATCTAAAATGTCTAAAAATATATCTCAGTGAATAACTCTGGATAACACCCAGGTCAGATTTTTGTCTTCGACAGAACTTCTTGGAATTTCGTTCGATTGGACGTTTTTGCTATCAATGACGCCTTTGCCTCCCTCCCCTCGCGGTATTGTCAGCCTTAGAGTGTTTGCTTTCGGGTGGTGTTTTCTGTATATTGTCAGAGTTTTTCTAGTCTCTCTCATGATATTGTCAAGAACCGTATCTGTCCATGTTATTACTCCAAATGAGTATGTATCGCCAGAGTGTTTATTGATTTGAATAGGTGTTTGCTATTGAGCTCGGTGTTGCAGACTCTCTTTACTCTGGATAGATATTCTTTCGAAAGGTTTTCCCTAATACTCCTGTGATTGATCGTTCTCGCTTGTTGGTATCCTAAATATTTGCAAGTATCTTCTTCAAGCATGGACTGTATTAGGCCTCCGTCAGTCACTTGAACTTCTTCAGTGATGTACTTCCCTCTTTCTATATTTATCACCTTGCATTTGTCCAGGCCGAAAGTCACACTGATATCCTTGGAGAATTGTTCCACTAACATGGTAAGTTCTTTCAGCTTATCATGGGATGGTGCATAGAGCTTGAGATCGTCCATGTAGAGTTGGTGTGATATGATGTGCTTGATTTGGCCTCCTTTCAGAGAGTATCTTATTCCTGTCCGATTTAACAGTCTGGAGAGTAGGTTTAGTGCCAAGCAGAACCACAATGGGCTTATAATCCCCCTGGAATATTCCGCAGTTATTATTATTCTAAAACCTCAATGTTTTTACCACAGCATACTTTAAACATAGTTATTCTATTGCCCAGAACTCAAGTTGAAGAAACTATGTGTTTAGCATTAATGATTTTAGTGAGAATTTTAATGGATCTTCTCTTGATAGTAACAGTATAAATTCACTTCTTTCATTCACTTCAGGTATTTATACAATTCATACAAGAATACATTTTCAGTTGGAAAACATTTTATTCCGAAGAAAACTGGAGACTCGATAAATGGGTTGTTAAAAGCAAGTATGAAGACATTCGACATCGAATTATCAATGATTAATCTGTAAAATGACTACTGAAAAACACAAAACTTTTCCAGCTCTGTAGCCGAACGAAATACAAAATCTCGGCCCAGAGTTTTGTTTTTCAGGAATCATTTTTCATTATTCCAAACAGATCCATTTTCAGATAAAGCATAATTAATCATTACTATCTTGACTCCCAGCCGACTCTCGGAAAATAAAGGGTTATTCCCTGCGGAAATTTTCGAGAGTATGTTTCTAGGTGGATGCGTCTTTCGTTCACTGCAAGTATGAAAACAAACACTAAGCCTTTCAGTTTTCTTTTTTCAGAAATCATGCGAAGGGTAGGATGAACTCGTGGATATGAAATATTAAAATTTATTGAAGAAAGGGGAGAAGTTAATTGCCTTTTGTAGTCAGATCAGAAGATAGGATCGCATTATTGCATAATTATATTTCAGTTTTTCATTTTCTCATATATCGAGGGTTTTTTTAGAGTGATAGAACTTTCGAAAGGGATAATTGTGATTTGACAGAAGGTAGAAGTCATGTTGTTTTGACATTTCTATTCACTAAGCATTGACAAATTATCATGGAAAGACTCACGCCGCAACAACGTTTACAAATTGTTGAAATTTATTTTCAAAATCAGTGTTCTATTCGCTTAACTCATAGAGCACTTCGTGAAATTTATGGTTTACATAATCGTCCATCAGAGCAGCTTATTCGTCGAACTATCGATATATTTTGGACAACGTTTTCTCTACTCGATGCAACAACAACAACATGACAAAAAACTGTACGTACAGAAGAAAATATCCCTACTGTAAGTCATAGCGTTAATGATGATCCAGATTTGTCTATTCGTCGACGTTCACAACAAGTTGGACTCTGTGCATACACCACATGGAAAATTTTGCAGAGATCTTGGTCTACACCCAAACAAGATCCAACTGGTTCAAGAACTAAAGCCTCTTGACCATAATAAGCGTCGTTTGTTTGCTGATTGGGCCCTAGTACAGCTTTAAGTTGATCCACTTTTTTATCGCAAAATTTTGTTCAGTGATAAAGCTCATTTCTGGTTGAACGGCTATGTAAACAAGCAAAATTGCCGTATATGGGGTGAAAACATTCCATTGCATCTTGAAAAATGCAATGTATTGTGTGCTTTACACGCTGGAGGCATCATCGGTCCATATTTTTGTAAAAACTATTCTGGAGCTAATGTTACAGTAAATAGTGCTCGTTACAGATAGATGATCAATGATAATTTGTTTCAAAATTTGAATGGTATCGACCCAGAAGTATTTTGGCGATAACATTATTTCGAGAAATGGTCCAATTAATTGGCCTCCAAGATCATGCGACATAAATCCACTGGATTATTTTCTTTGGGGTTATGTCAAGTCATTAGTTTATGATTAACCAGAAACAATAGACGCTTTGGAAGCCATTATAACTGGTGTTATTGATTAAATAAGGCCTGAATTACTCGAAAAAGTGTTCCAAAATTGGTCCGTTCGAATGCGGTTCCTCAGAGCTAGTCGTGGTGGACATATGCCGGAAATTACTTTAAAACATAGATGTCGTAAAATTGTCTTTCAAATAAAAAAATAATTTGGCTTCAGTCTTAATTTGAATGTGTTTTATTTCAATTTAAAGTTCTATCACTCTAAAAAAAAACACCCGATATCAAAGCCCGCCAAAAATTATTATTCGAACTTCGTATGAATTTAGACTGGGCCAAAAAAACGACTATTTTTTTATGATACTGTGAAAGTATCATTCATGATGATAAAAAAAAATTATCGTGAAAGTTTGTGCCCTTAATAATAGTATTAAGGGGTGTATCGTTACGACTCTGTTTTTTAACAGTAATCGCATTTTTTCACTCAAACCTCGTCAATTATTAATCTCGAAAAAGTGATAAATTTTTCAATCAAGTGGAAGAAATCATGTGTAACGCGAAAAAAACGATAAATTACTTTCGAATTTAACTTAGTTACAAAAATGCAAAATTGAAACGCGAAATTAAAAAATTAATCAATGTTTAAGGCACGATAACAAGCAAACGGCTTGTTTTACATTAATTTACAAAGAGAGCTTTTTTTGTAGGGAGTTTAATTTCGTTTGAAAATAAGCATCGCTCAAATTTTCAGATTAATAATTGCCGAGGTTTGAGTGAAAAAATTCGATTAATGTTAAAAAACCAAGAGTCGTAACGATACACCCCTTAATACTATTATTAAGGGCTCAAACTTTCACGATAATTTTTTTTATCATCATGAATGATATTTTCACAGTATCATTAAAAAAATAGTCGTTTATTTTGGCCCAGTCTAGAATATACGAAGTTCGTACGAAGTGTTAATACATTTTGGTACGAATGTACGTGTATGACGATCTCCCAGATGAGAGGACCTGTCATCTTTTGCTTCTGTGTCGGGAAGACATCTCAGAACATTGAAGCCTTTGTCTGGCGGACTGTGTGTCCCCAAAAGAGTTCATTACCCGTTTTCAAATTCTCCCCGGTATCCACTAAACGCGACAACCCGGTGTTAATTACTCAGAACTTGGAGGATATATCCCGTAATCCCACGGGAATTACGGAGAGTGCGGGGGGAGGTGGCAGAAGCCGGTGGGGTTCCTTCTCTTCTTCTTTGACCCGAATTTATCAGCAGTCGCTGGATGATACACTCGGATAACACCTTTTTAATTGAAAATAAAGGATTGGTTTTTTTTAACAAGGACTGTTGTACTGATTCATCCATATGAGTCAACAAAAGGTGAATTTCAGTTCAATATATCCAAAAAAACATGAGTTTCGAATGTCTTCGAACTTCAGTAAGATTTCGTAAATTATGTCTGTAATATACTGTTTCATTTTAGATTTTGATATCGGGTGTTTTTTTTAGAGGGATAGATTTTTCAATACGGATAACAGTTATTTGACAGAAGGTAGAAGCCATGTTGTTTTGACATTTCTGTTCAGTAAGCATTGACAAATTATCATGAAAAGACTCACGCTGCAACAACGTTTACAAATTGTTAAAATTTATTTTCAAAATCAGTGTTGTATTCTCCAAACACTTCGTGAAATTTATGTTCTATATAATCGTCCATCAGAACACCTTATTCGTCGAACTATCGAAAGACTTGGGACAACATTTTCTCTACTCGATGCAACAACAGGACAAAGAACTGTACGTACAGAAGAAAATATCACTGCTGTAAGTCTATTCGTCGACGTTCATATCAAGTTGGCCTTATTGTTAAAACATGAATGTCATAATATTATCTTTCAAATAAAAAAAAATTTCGCTTAAATTTTAATTTAAATGAGTTTTATTTCAATTTAAAGTTCTATCACTCTAAAAAAACACCGGATACAATGAATGGAATCGCGATTATCGATAATCCTGTACTTTAAACGCCATATAATATAATAATAATATGGTTTATTCACAATTAAGTTTACATTGATAGCTTTTGACAAAAAAGTAATGTACACACTGGAAAACTGAACAAAATAATAAGCCAATACAACACATGCTATCAAATTTTAATTTCAAGACTCCCCAGGACCAGTTAAATTATCATATTATATATAATAATATATTATTGTATATAATTATTATACAGAATGTCCCAACAAAAATTTGACCTCCCCTCAGAAGTCAGAAATGAAGAATTTTCGAAGATTTTAAAGAAACATGACAACTTCTGTTTTGAGGGGGACGAATTTTTATCATGAGTTTGTTCCGAAAAACCACCCCCAACATTTTTTTAATAGGGAAGATATGTCGATTGTTGGTTCGTTTGAAAGTTATTTGTGTTCTTTACACAACCCAGTTAGAATTTTCAAAATCGGTTCATGAACAGATATTTAAACCGCCCAAACGCAAGAACCTAAGAGTTTTGAAGGATCCAAAAATAATTTTCAAGTTCTGTATTACGGAGAAAAAATTCCTATGGTCTCCTAGGAGACCATTTGTGCTCTGTCAAATATCTTTTATCAAATATTCTATAACACGTGTTCGTGTAAGTACGATAGATATTTTTTATTGTTTTCATTTAACTTGAAGAAAAGTGGGCTGATGATTACCGTTGCGAGTCTTAAACGCCTTCTTGAAAATGTGTACATATTTTTGAAGAGTGATTTCGAAAGTATGGAATTTTTTTTTCAGAGTAATAAAACTTTAAATTGAAATAAAGCACATTTAAATAAAGATTGACGCCTAATTTTTTTTTATTTGAAAGATAATTTTATGAAGTTTATTATTATTATTATTTATTATTTAATATAGCTAAGAGAAGAGGCAAATGCCTATACATCTCAGAAACATACAAAAACAAAAAAGAACATTGTCGGTGTACGACGTACAAGAACCCAATAAAGAAAAGCAACACAACAATGACAAGGCAAAAACAATAATGAATGATAATCACGGTCCAGTTGTTAAGTGATGGTCAAGCCGATTTTTGAAAGCGTTCACTGACGGGGCACATACCACTTCACCAGGAAGGGCGTTCCAAGCGTGGAACACACGGTTAGAAAAGAAATGTTCACGAACCGTACACTTGAAAATTTCGTGGTATAGTTTAAGACGGTGACCACGGAGGCCCGCCCGATCCAGCACAAACAGACCACTCACGTCACTTCCGAAAAGCCCATGAAGGGCTCGATAAGTTACGATGAGATCACCTCGCGCACGACGGTCCGAAAAAGATGGTAGACCAAACAACCTGAGTCTCTCCTCGTACGTTGGACGTGTGACACCAAACGGAATCCTGGTAGCCCTACGCTGGACCGACTCCAAGGCTTCACGATCTCGAACGAGCACAGGCGCCCAGGCAGGACCAGCATACTCCAGAATAGGTCGAATGTAGGTCGTGTAGAGTAATTTGCAGGTTTCAACTGAGCATCGAGGAAATGTTCGCCTAATGAGGTATATGAGCTTGTTTGCTCTGCTTACTACACCATTTATATGTTGGGACCAACTGAGGTCGTCAGAAACCACAACTCCAAGATCGCTATGGGAACGTGTAACGCGAACCATGTGCCCATCAATGAAGTAATCATGCCCGGGGTTTCCTCTTCCCAAATGCATGACAACACACTTCCCAACATTCAACGGCAAGAGCCACCTATTGGACCACTCGAATATCCGATCCAAATCCCGCTGCAAACCAACACTTGAGGAGACGTCGGCAAAGATCTTAATGTCATCAGCATATGAAGAGTGACGGCAGACCAAACCCGTCGGAAGATCAGCCACGTAGGCCAGGAAAAGGACCGGACCAAGGACAGACCCCTGGGGAACACCACTACCAACCGCAAATTCCCGAGAAGCAACGTCAGCCACCCTCACCTGAAACCGGCGATCCCGCAGAAACGACTCAATCCACCGAAGCAGTCCACCCCTGACACCAAAATGTTCGAGCTTGTAAAGGAGCCTTCTGTGCGGCACACGATCGAATGCACGCGAGAAGTCCAAGTACACAACATCCATTGGAATGCCCCGATCAACCGACTTAGTCCACTCGTTCAAACACTCTAGCAAGGCCGTTATAACCGACCTTCCCGGAAGAAAACCATGCTGATCGCTCGGAATAACGTTATTGTGCTGAAAAAATGACAGGAGTCTCGAACTGACCAATCTCTCAGCGATCTTGCCAACGATCGGAAGCAGGCTTATAGGCCTATAATTAGAAGGATCAAGCTTGTCCCCTTTCTTATAAACTGGAGTCACTTTAGCACATTTCCATAATGAAGGCAGCTCCATGGATTCAAAAGACATATTTAGTAGTCTGGTAATGGGATCTGTTAAAGACTCAGCACAGTTTTTAAGAATGCTTCCCGAGATGTTGTCAGCACCTGGCGCGGACGTGGGGTCAAGTGATCTCAGGATATCACCAACCTCCGTTGAAACAAAGCTGACACGATCCAATGTCTGGTTGCATCTTGGTGTCTTCACTGCTGGAATCGGACCATCCTGCTCTGATGTGAACGAAGAAGCAAAAGAATTAGCAAAGGACTCTGCACATTGCAGGAAATCAGCGCTAATCTCGCCATCTGGGTTTCGTACATGAGGTGTTGAAACTTTTGAATTGAGCTTTGATCGCACATATTTATAGAACTGCTTCCGGTTTCCTGAGCCAGCCAACTTGGTCTCGAAATTGTCCTTTGCCACCTTGATGGATGCTGACAGCCTGTTCGAATAGCGTCTATGGTTTTCGTAATTGGACCGCGATCTATTACGTAGGTATCTCTGCCACAGACCTCTTTTGTAGCGGATCCAGTTGATCACTTCATCGTTCAGCCATGGTTTGGTAGGTATCCTTCGAATGATGCGAAACGTGGTGCTATCATCCACATTCTCCCTCAGGACGGATACAAAGGAGTTCCAGGCGGACTCAATATCGGTGCCAGGGTAAAACACCCGATCCCACTCCACCGACGACAAACCCTGATTCAGGAGGTGGTAATTGATTACTTTCTTCCTTTGCCTGCGACAGTTAATCTTCGGATAACCCATGAACTGGATATTAGCCGTAATAACCACATGGTCCGATCTTCCGATGGGGTCATGAGGAGTGATTCCATTAATTAAAGCATCATCGTCGGTCAACAAAAGGTCAAGTGTGGACGGAGTCTGGCCTGGCACAAATCTAGTGGGGAAGTCGACAAGCTGGAAAAGACCTGCATCCTGGAGAACCGAGGCGAACTGCGCAGCCAGGGAAGCACCAGGTGGGGAAACAGTAATTGGCCATGTGAGCTCTCTGAAGTTGAAATCACCGGCAACGACTATATTCTTCTTGCAACCTGTAATGGAGATTAGATGCTCGAAAAGAGAACCATCCGAAGGCGAGGGACGTGGGCGGTAAATGCAGCCGATATAGGCTGAGAATTGAGGGGAAGACAAGTCCAAAAACAAAGTATCAATGCCAGACAAAGCAAGACTAGTGACCCCGATATCGAAGCTATCACACAACTCCTCCACAACATAAATACAAACTCCACCAAAACCAACGTTCGTGGAACTGTCACTCCGAAACAACGAGTAACCGTCGATACTGAAAGTGGAGTCCGGTATCTCTGGATGGAACCACGTCTCAGCGATGCACATCAAGTGAGGTCTAAAGTGGTGGGCTAGCGCAGCGAGCTCATTCATCTTGTTTTTCAGCGAACGCGCATTTGCATAGAGTAGGTTCCATTGATGCACAGGCCCCGTCAGTTTCCCGAGTCAGCATCAACAGCCCTGGAGACAATAGTTGGAGTACCCTTGATGAACTTTATAGTAAGATTAGTCTCCCCTCGCTGCTGCCGCTGCCTAAGTCTATCCCGCAACTCTCGAAGATGATTGGACTGATTTGGTGTCATGTCGTCAGAGATAGAAATTCCCCGAAAAGAGTCCACTCGCTTCAAAAGATTTTTATTCCTCAATATTTTTTTGACAATTGTAGGGTTGCCGAAGGACACAAGTATTGGACGGTTTCTGGAAGGAGCTAAAGTGCCGACCCGGGATATCGAGACGACATGATGAGATTGCTGAGGAATAATATGCTCTATGATTAGACTGACCAAGGTAGTATCCCGCTCAACCACGTTCGACTCCGGAACGTTTCGAACTATAATATTGTTCGATCTTCGAACCCGCTCCATAATTTCGGCTGCGTCTACTTGAGTGCTTGGTTCGGTAAATGAACGGGGGTCTGCCCGCAGCTCTTGAACATCCTTCCTCACCTCAGAAATGTTGGCGACCACATTAGATAAATCAGACTCATGCCGTTCCAGCCTGTGTTCATGTTGGGCTAGAACTTGTTCATGCTCGGCAATTGAAGAAGAGCAACGAGAAACTTCAATCTGTAAATCACGTTGGGTTTCTTTTATTGTAGCAATATCGTTTTGAATAGCAACGATATTGGTTGACAGACTATCCAATTTATCCATCATCAGTCGAAACTCACGCATCGTGAGTGGTGCATCATCAGGATTAGAAGTGGACCTGGACTGCTTGTTAGCATCACTGATGGCAGAGTTGGTAGGAGGAATGCGCTTATTTCTCCTTGACGAGGTGCAGTAGGTACAATACCATTTGGTGCCTACCTCGTCGAGGGCCTTCTTGTCATCAGGGGTTAAATGGACGCACTGTAGGTGAAAATGATTTCCACAAGATGAGCAAGAAACAAAAACAGAATCCTGTGATATAGCCCTCGAACAACTCAGACAAGCTGGCATTATGACGACTTGGCAATAATCGACTCAAGAAATATATAAAACACTAAAGAAACTGACAAGTCGCGAGATCAGAAGTATAAACCGATACTAACCGATCATTTAATCTGTTGGAAGGGAAAAAGGATCAAACGCACTTCACTCTCCCGGGCCTATAGGAGAGACTTATAACAGAAAATCGACCGCGGCAAATAGGAAACAGGAGGAGGAGAAAAACAGAGGATAAGCGTTTTAATGTTGATTAGCGTATTTCAATCTCTAACAGATAATATTATAATCAAAAGTGTGAACACCTGCGATACAGCACATGAGATAAGCATACGCGGGTGCTCGCTGCCGCCGCCGTGAATGGAAATAAACAAACGATGCCCCGAATGAAAAATGACTTCAATCCAAAACGAAAAATCGGAATGAATAAAAATAATGGATAATTCCTACCTTAGCATTCAAATGAACCAACTTAAACTTTCAACTGTCAAAAACAAGTGCATCAAAATGGTGCAAATTGAGGAGCACTTCCAAATACGTCCGCACAAGGACAACGAAATGTTTTAAATGTTTTAAAAATATAAATAATTTCCGGCGTATGTCCACCACGACTAGCTCTGAGGAACCGCATTCGACCAGACCAATTTTGGAACACTTTTTCGAGTAATTTAGGCCTTATTTAATCAATAACACGAGTTATGTTGGCTTCCAAAGCCTCTATTGTTTCTGGTTTATCAGCATAAACCAATGACTTGACATAACCCTAAAGAAAATAATCCAGTGGAGTTATGTTGGAGGTCAATTAATTGGACCATTTCTCGAAAAAATGTTATTGCCAAATCTTCTTTCAATAAATCAATTGTTACGGTAGCAGCATGAGATGTAGCCCCGTCTTGTTGGAACCAAAAAACTCCTGGGTCGATACCATTCATATTTCGAAAGAAATAATCATTGATCATCGATCTGTAACGAGCACCATTCACTATAACATTAGCTCCAGAATCGTTTTTAAAAAAATATGGACCGATGATGTCTCCAGCGTGTAAAACACACCATACAGTGCATTTTTCAGGATGCAGTGGAACCTACAGAACTTCTTGAAGATTGCTTTCACTCCATATACGGCAATTTTGCTTGTTTACATAACCGTTCAACCAGAAATGAGCTTCATCACTAAACACAATTTTACGATAAAAAAGTGGATCAACTTCAAGCTGTTCTAGGGCCCCAATCAGCAAACAAACGACGCTTGTTATGGTTAAGTGGATTTAGTTCTTGAACCATTTGGATCTTGTACAGATATAGGCCAAGATCTTTACGCAAAATTTTCTATGTGGTGGATGCACAGAGTTGTGAACGTCCACGAATAGACAAATCTGGATTATCATTAACACAATGACTTACAGAAGCGATATTTTCTTCTGTACGTACAGTTTTTTGTCTTATTGTTGTTGTTGGGTCGAGTAGAGAAAATGTTGTCCGAAATCTATCGATAGTTCGACGAATAAGCTGCTCTGATGGACGATTATGTAAACCATAAATTTCACGAAGTGCTCTATAAGTTTGGCGAATAGAACACTGATTTTGAAAATAACTTTCAACAATTTGTAAACGTTCTGGCGGCGTGAGTCTTTCCATGATAATTTGTCAATGCTTACTAAACAGAAATGTCAAAACAACATGGCTTCTTCTGTCAAATCACAGTTATCCCTATCGAAAGTTTTGTCACTCTGAAAAATAGTTTCGAAGAACTTCTCGAGTTGGGCAGTTTTAGGGTGGAATTCGTTTTTCATAATGCCATATCCGCTAAAAGTTTTTTGAGTAAGTTCGATCGATATTCTATATTTTTTTTGGATGCTGCACCATGAGTGTTAATTCTATATCTCTTCTGAAAAACCAGTGTTTCTACGGCATTCATTTAGTTTCGTTTTTAAAAAATTTTAAAGAATCAAAACTTGTAGTGAGGTGTGACAGAATTACACTGTTTGATGTTTATGATAGTGAAAATAATGTCTTAATCTGAAACGCACAATTATCTTTAGTTTTCAAGATTTCACCTCAATGTAAAACTTTTTCATATTCAATTTTTTTTTTCATTTGTGCAATTTTAGACGCCCAATCTCCTGGTAAAAAAGCTCACCATTGAAAACTTTCAGATCAATTATTTTCTGGTGCATTCAATTGAATGTTTTACCGAGACGACAAAATCAGAAATAGAAGAGAACAACCCGTAACTTTCTAGCATCACCTCACCCCCCACAAGCACTGCTGAAATCGCTTATTTCTTGTTGTTTATCTCCAAGGATCAACAGGGGATAATTATCGTGAACGGTAATTTCAATTAAGTTCGATTGTTGATCCCGGGAGCAGTGAAGTACAGAAGAAGACACGCCTAATAGATGTGGGAGAAATACTCCGAGGGATCTGAGTTAATCAACCGGGATTTCGAACCTGCTATAAATTAGGGATTTAAATTGGGGATGTTCCGGGTGTTCGATTTATTACTCCCATCTACTCAAGAAGAACGGATTCCGGGCTCCAGGCGGACGAAAAATAAATTGGAGTGATTCTGGAAATCACTCAAACATAGGAAAGAAATATTTCCGGTTGAATGAAGATAAACATCGGGTATAGTTAGAGAGAATTATTTTTTTGGGAAACATATACCAAGGTTATATTAGGAATGTTTTTAACTATACCTTATTTTTAACTGACCGGTAGTGGATCTATTTTTCTCTTACTATAGAAAAATTTTCTCAACAAGGACAAAGTGAATTCAATGAGTATACAGTGTCCCAGAAGTGGACGTCATGCCGGAATCGGGTCACAGGGTGAGTCATAAAAATATTTAGAAAAATCTAAATCATGTACTTTTCAAATTACACCCTGTGATGATTTTTGAACTTCTGTTGCTACAATTTTTTACTTTCTTCAAATTTTATTTTTCCTATGTTATCCCGAATAGTGCTTCTGTAACCTGTGATCTTCAATTCTAAGCCAATTACTCCAGCTTGGAAAATAATGTCACTTCTTGCCGAACCAAGTATTCAAATTAATATTTCGCACAACTTCAACTGACTGTACTGAAAAAAAACTGTACTATATCAGTTTGGCAAATTACTTTAAAAGTTAGCGCATTTATTAGGGATTCTAAAATGGTATAACACTTACCACATCATTTCTTAGATCGGTCAAAAAAACGTATTCCTTAAAGAAACACAGTTTCTAACAATGTCTTCGAACTTTCTAAAAATGATTCTAGTGCGTACAATATTTCAAGAATCTGGTTGGAATGAGATGGGGTGAGTCCTTCCATTAAGTGTGAGTGACACAGATAGTGACGGCGCTATTTGGTATCGACACAGGTAAATGCAATATAGAACAGTACGCTACGCCCCTTGGTCTACTGCGTATCTTTCCGTATTTGATCGTGTTATTTGTGTACTTACGACTTTCGGCTTCGTTTATTAGATTTTTTTACTTATGATTTGGATAGTTTTGATCTCTTAACGACGAACCTTGATTTCACCTGGACTAACCTGTGATTGTATTAGGAGTACAAATAAGTTGTTTTTTAACACAAATTAAATATTTATTATAGAAGAACGGTAATATAAATTTATTTAAAATATTACCCATCACTTGCAACCACTTTTTCCCATCTCTCAGGCAGCATTCGAATCCCACGTCTGAAGAGCTCCTTGTCTTTTGAGGCTATCCACGAATCAACCCAATTTGTGGTATCCTCATAAGATGTGAACCGCTGCGCCGTCAGAGGATGTGCCATGGACCGGAACAGGTGATAATCGGACGGTGCAATGTCTGGTGAATACGGCGGGTGGGGTAACACTTCCCAATCAAGTGTTTCCAAGTACTTTCTCACGGGAGCCGCAACATGTGGACGAGCATTGTTATGCAGAAGAATAATTTTTTCGTTTCTAGAATAGTATTGAGGGCGTTTTTCCTTCAGAGCTCGGCTCAATCTCTCAATTGTAGATAGAGGGCTTCAGTAATTGTTTCGCTCGGATTAAGCAACTCATAATACACTACACCTAGCTGATCCCACCAAATACACAGCATAAGTTTTTTTTCCGTGTATATTCGGTTTTGCTGTTGATGTTGACGCGTGGCCAGGTAATTCCCATGATTTTCTTCCTTTTGGATTGTCATAATATATCCACTACTCATCACCAGTTACGATACGATGTAAAAAACCCTTTTTTATGCCTAGCTAGCAGCATTTCACTTAAGCATAATCGGCGTTCAATATCTCTCGACTTTAATTCGTACTGAACCCAATTTCCTTGTTTATGATTCATTCCTAATGATTTTAAACGATGTGAGACTGCTTGCTGAGTGACTTCTAATGTTAGAGCAAATTCTTTTTGTGTTCGAGATGAATCTTCCTACAATGATTCCTCCAATTCTGCATCCTCGTAAATTTTTGGCCTTCCACTGCGATCTTTGTCTTCTACGTCGAAATCACCGTTTTTAAACTTTTGAAACCACTCTCGACACGTTCTCTCACTCAAAGCACCCTCACCATATGCTTCTACGAGCAATCGATGCGCCTCAGCAGCAGATTTCTTTAAATTAAAGAAGTAAACTAATATTTCTCGCAAATGACGCTTACTTGGCTCAAATTTTGACATTTTCAACTTATAAAAATTATATTTTACCAATATAAAATCAATGATATTAATAGGTTATGTTGTTCTTGAATGTCCAAAATATTTTTTAAGCCGGTTATCATCTGCGAAAGCTAACCGAAACTCCGTGCCGCGCCGTCTACAATAAAACGGCGGAAACTTATTTGTACTCCTAATAGTTTTTACGAATGTGCATCGTCTACTCTTCACAGCGGGCCGACTTCCAAATAAAGTGTAAGGTGCAGAAAGAATTTCCTTACCTTACGACGATATTGTGCTTCAAGTAGTTGAGGAAGATCCAAGTACTTCGCTACGTGAAATTCAGCGGAGCACAGGAACTAGAACAGAGCTAATCTCACTGAATACCATGAAAGTCCATGTTCATTAATGAAAATTCTCGGGTCGAATTGGATTTGTCGTCTGTCGTCTTGATTTAACTAAGAACATTTGTATAAAATTTCAATTAATTAACATGTTTCCACTCAAAGGGAATTTGAAAATTCTTCCTGATTCGCATTATCCTATTTCAAAAGCGATAGGAATTAATTCAAACTTTTTTCCCAATTATTCCCACCAACTCTGTCTTCATTTAATTCCTTTCTGTTCTAATTGTGAGATTCCATTCGGAATAGGTCTTTCCTCGAAGAATAAAGAGAGCGAGAGAGAGGAGGAATTGGGACATTTTACTTCTCTCCAGTTTCTTTCTTGAGCCAATCAAGGAGTGAAAAAATATGAACTCGGGAAGTGTTAGTAGTAGCTTTATTAATATTTCTACTTTATTAAGCTATTGGTTCATTTTCACCAAGGTTTTGAGTTTACTACTGCAATTAAGTACGACAAAGAGCCTCTACTAGTAATCCACTGAACATGAGTTCATAAAAAAGATACAAATTTCACACAAAGCTTTTGTTAATAGTAAGAATAATAATAATAATAATATTTCTTTATTTCAAATAAGGTTCACCAAGATGACAATCTGGAATGAAATAGTGTCCTAGAATCAAACATAATCAACTAAATTTAGCATTGAAAAATCCTCTAGTATTAACTATGAGATTTTTTCAATGCTAAATTGAGTTGATTATGTTTGATTAATAATAATAATAATAATAAATGGTCTTTATTATCACAATACGAAGTTTACAAAGAAAAATTACTTATTTGAGGGCGAGATTTAGCTCGTATGATCTCAGAACAAAATAGAGTTAGTTATTCGATAAGAACATAAAGAAATCATACGTCTACTCTTCCATCTAACCCCCCAAAATTCAGAACATAAATGAAAAAAAATTATGAGCATAACAAATTATAAAAATGTGAGTCTATCAATGCCGTACATACACTGAAAACTGCATGGTCAAAAGCCTCACCTCAAACAATATTCTCGTATATTAAGTCAAATACGTCAGATGTTCTAGGACACTATTTCATTCCAGACTGTCATCTTGGTGAACCTTATTTGAAATAAAGAAATATTATATATAATACGGTTTATAATCCATGGTTTCATTTTATTTTTAAAAATTTTTGGGCTACTATTATTCTTCAAAATATTAAGTAACTGATTGAAAATTCTTGTAGAGTTATATGGAGGAATGTTTTTCTTTCAAAGTTAATCAGTTTATTGGAAAGTTTAAATTTTGTGTTCTTGTATTATACTTATTACTAGTGATATATCCAATGAACTTATCTTTGTTCCTATGAAGAAATACAGTACATTCATAAATATATAAACCGTGAATTGTGAATATATTGTTTTGTTTGAACAAATTTCTACATGTCTCTTCAAACCTTAAATTATAAATTGTTCGTAGAGTTCTCTTTTGTAGCAGAAACATTTCTTTCACATTTTGATTAGTACCCCAGAAAATTATACCATATCAGAGCCTAGATTCGAAATTCGCATGATACAATGTTTTCAATGATTTCTCATTGAAATATTTTTTAGATATTCTGATGGCAAAGTGAATTTGACTCAGTTTTTGACTTAAGTATTGTGCATGCGTTCTGAAGGACAGAAGAGAGTTTACAAAAATCCCCAGGAATTTTGTATTATTTGTTACAAGGATTTCCTCATTTCCCAATGTTATGCTTGTTGGTTTGCTTCTATTATTCCTGTTGGTGCTAACAATTAGAAGGTTTGTCTTTTTAACATTCAGTATTAATTCATTATTTTTTAACCATTCTTGTGTCCTATTGAAGAAGTTGGTTCCTGCTCTAAGGCATTTTTTTTCGCTCCAACCAGGAAGCTGGAGTCATCTGCGTAGCTTATCAATTACTCTTCTTCTTCCTCCATAATGTCCTCTAGATCATCAAGAAACAGAGGAGGCCCTAGGATACCTCTATCGTTTATAAGTTCTTCAGATTCAGCATTCTTTCCAACTTTGTTGATTTTTACCTTTTGTTTCATCTTGCCCAGTTATAATTTGACCCAGTTTAAGGCCTTTCCTCTTATTCTATGGGCTTGAAGTATTAATTCTCTGACTAAGGCATTTTTTTCTTTTGCTCTAACCAGTAAGTTGGTGTCATCTGGGTATCTTATCAATGACTCTTCTTCTTCTTCCTCTACAATGTCCCCTAGGTCGTTGGGAAAAATAAGAAACAGTATAGGCCCTAGGATACCTCTTTGTGCGAAACCTTCATCGTTTATAAGTTCTTCAGATACAGCATTCTCCCCACCTTTGTTGGTTTTTACCTTTTGTTTCCTCTTGCATAGGTATGATTTGACCCAGTTTAATGACTTTCTTCTTATTCCATGGGTTTGAAGTTTATTGAGCAGATGTTCTTGGTTTATTGAATCATATGCTTTTGACATATCCAGAAATATTGCCAGGGCTAATTTGTCTCCCTCTAGCAATTCCAATAT
The DNA here is from genome assembly GCA_034642435.1 of Megalocaria dilatata. Classification (NCBI taxonomy): domain Eukaryota; kingdom Metazoa; phylum Arthropoda; class Insecta; order Coleoptera; family Coccinellidae; genus Megalocaria; species Megalocaria dilatata. The sequence continues at coordinate 8,128,587 of CM067855.1, read as the reverse complement.
ACTTTTCGGTAGTTCAAATATAGCTGTTTGTGTGGATTTTCCTTTAAAGAAATCATGCTGTGTGCTGGCGAAGAAGTCATAAGGTTTCAGGAATTCTATTTTTCTTGTTTCTTGTTTCTTACATGCAATATAAACCATTTGTATAAATTTTTTATTTTTTTCATATGTATTTTGTATTATATATTTCTCAAATTTCTTATCTCAATTTTGATTCTTACCTTTGAAAATGTTTTTAATTTTGACAGTATTTTATCATTTGGGAATATAATCCTGCCAGTGCTGAATTCTCTGGGAATTTTTGGGATGATAAAAAATGTTTTTCTAATTTGATTTTGTTTTCTTGCGAAGGCTATTTCAATTATTTCTCAAACTTTGGATATGGAAGTATAAGAGAATAATTATTACCTTTATCAGATTGATACCGGTGAATTTTCCCAGCTCTATTCTGTTCCCATTAATTTAAAACTTCATTCAATTATATACCTTTTTTGTCGTCTGATATGTTTGATGATACCTTTTGGGTGTTTTTTTTTTTAGAGTGATAGAACTTTCGATAGGGATAACTGTGATTTGACAGAAGGTAGAAGCCATGTTGTTTTGACATTTCTGTTGAGTAAGCATTGACAAATTATCATGCAGAACGCCGCAACAACGTTTACAAATTGTTCAAATTCATTTTTTCAAAATCAGTGTTCTATTTGCCAAACTTATAGAACACTTCGTGTAATTTATGGTTTACATAATCGTCCATCAGAGCAGCTTATTCGTCGAACTATCGATAGATTTCGGACAACATTTTCTCTACTCGATACAATAACAAGACAAAGAACTGTACGTACTGAAGACAAATTTCGCTGCTGTAAGTCATCGTGTTAATGATGGTCCGGATTTATCTACTCGTTGACGTTCACAACAAGTTGGACTCTGTGCATTCACCACATGGATAATTTTGCGTAAAGATCTTGGTCTAAACCCATACAAGAACCAACTGGTTCAAGAACTAAAGCCACTTGACCATAATAAGCGTCGTTTGTGTGCTGATTGGCCCTAGAACAGCTTGAAGCTGATCCACTTTTTTATCGTAAAATTTCGTTTAGTGATGAAGCTCATTTCTTGTTGAACGGCTATGTAAACAAGCAAAATTGCCGTATATGGAGTGAAAACAATCCTCATGAAGTTCTGCACATTCCATTGCGACATAACTCAAGTCATTGGTTTATGCTGATAAACCAGAAACAATAGACGCTTTGGAAGCCAACATAACTCAAGTTATTGATGAAATAAGGCCTGAATTACTCGAAAAAGTGGTTCAAAATTGGTCTGGTGGAATGCGGTACCTCAGAGCTAGTCGTGGTGGACATATGCCGGAAATTTATTTTTAAAACATGAATTGTCATAAAATTATCTTTCAAATGAAAAAAAATTGGCTTCAATCTTAATTTAAATCTGTTTTATTTCAATTTAAACTTCTATCACTCTAAAAAGAACACCCGATAGATCAATTTCACTGTCAAAATTCTCATTAGTTTGCAAAGGGATGAAAGTCCTCGATCATAGCAAATTCAGTTGACGAATCTAAAGGGCGTTTTACGATATTCATGGAATAGTTTACCGATAATCTCTAATTCAACTGAGTTAGCCTAGCCTTAGTAAATTCCGTAATACCCGAGAGAACGTCTCTTAGCCGGGGACTAACACGATATATAGCAACACCCTATGCTTCTTGTTTTTGGGTCGTTTATCTCCAGGATATTTATTCCGCTGAAGTTAAGGATGCTGGCATTAGTCCCTTGGATATGTCAACACTTTCCTCTGGGATAAAGTCCACTAGGATGATGTGGGGTCCGCAAGCTATAGCCGCTTTGAATAATGCACGCTTCCGGAATTAACGCAGCACGCATTTCGGGACATAATTACCCACTTGGAGCAGCATATCGTGAAATATTATAATGTTATGGAACCTAGCCATTATCATAGATCTGAAGAAGCAGAATAATGTTCTGTAGTAATAATCAACTTCTCGAGGATATGGAGTCCTACTTCCTTTCTAATTAGTATGCAAGCTTATGTGGACTTAAGTGGTTTTTGTTGTTAACTAGAACGTGAACGTCACAAAGTTTATTGGTAGAACTTGAATTATTTGCATGTTAACAATTATACGCAAGCCAAAGTAAAAGTCATACACTAAGAGATTAAAAGTGACCCTCTTAACCCTTCGAGTGGAGTTTGTTATCAAAGAGCAACTATCACTAGGTTTCACCATTGTTTAAATATTTTCGCATCTCGTTGAAATATTCGTCTTTTTTCCAACAAAGTTGTAGAACGTCCAACTTCTATTTATGTCGTCAGGGTCTACTTCATAAGAGAGAATATCTTGAAACAACAAAAGCTTGAATCTGTGTATCTCAAAGACACAATATGTTCATCAAATCCTTGGCGCCATGTTTCTCATTCCTATAAGTAAGTGTGTGGTATTTGAGTAGGTTTCTTTCATTTTGAATTACTTCTTCATTTTGAATTACTTCTACACAATATGTTCATCGAATCCTTGGCGCCATGTTTCTCACTCCCATAAGTAAGTGTGTGGTATTTGAGTAGGTTTCTTTCATTTCGAATTCTGCTGATATATAATATATATACAGGGTGTTTCCAAAATAGGCTAATGGATGTCAGCAGGAAGTGATCATAGCAGGCGATTTCAATCTTGAAGTGATGATAGAAAATCTACCAAAATCCAGATTGGCCAATCTAATGAACTCTTTCAATTTAGTTTAAACCATAAATGAACACACACGAATAACAGACAAATCTAGGTCCTACATAGACAATATATTCACTACCATTGAAAATTGGACATCTAAATCAATCGATTTACATATATCAGACCATAAGGCACAGGAACATTACCAACACAAGACCCACAATACAACAAGGAAATCAATATAGATCCTTGAATGAAAAATCCAAAAGTTAGTTTACAACAAAAATAATAGGACAAGACTGGTCATTTATTTACCAAGAAGAAAGAAATACAACAATAATTTAAAATGGCAGAATTCCTGAATAGATTTCAATCTACCTTCTACAAATGCTTTCCGAAGAAAAAGTGGATACAAAAAAAAAGGAAGCAAACACCCTCAAACAATGAGATCGACAAATACAAAAGCCATGTCGACATTTTACTGCTAATGATTGTTGTTGTTATTTATGGCGAGCAGGCGTCTGTCCACCCTACCACTGCGTCCGTACTATTGTGGTTCACCCCTAATTTATATGTCCCCGACGAGATCCAGTTTTTGGATAAAACCGATAATCTTGTTCAGGGGTAATTGTTTCAGTTCGCTGTGGGCTATAAAGGCCTGGCCAAAGACCTCGAATCTGATGCGACTCGCCGCTGGGCACTCTGAGACGATGTGCATGGCTGTTTCAGTGTCCTCAAGACACAGCCTGCATTCATTGTCTTCTGCCAGACCGATTTTGTGCAAATGCGCTTTCAGTTTGCAGTGACTTGTCATAATTCCAACAAGTGTTCTTAGTTTGGCCCTATCCAGACCTAGCGCTAGGTTCGCCATCTTTTTGTTCGAAGCTGTTCCAAGGAACAACTTCGAATGTTTCAGGCCAGAATGGCTCCTCCAGAAAGACTCTAGCCTTGAATTCATTCTGCTTGTTATCGCCTTGTTAGCTACGTCATGTGGTATTCCCAGAAATGGTTCCGGTCCTACCAGAGGCAGCGCAGCTCCAGCAAATGCCAGCCGATCTGCCTCCTCGTTACCCAAATAGTTTGAGTGGCTCAGTATCCAAACCAGAGTGACTCCGTTGTACATACCGAGCCTGTTTAAAGCCGTGCGGCAACTCCAGACTGTTTTGGATGTAAAACAGCTGGATTCCAGAGCTTTTAGTACTGACTGACTATCAGTAAATATTTTGATTTTACCGTGGTGGATTTGCCGTTTTATTAGCAGTTCCGCCGCAGTCTCAATGGCAAATATTTCTGCCTGGAATATGGTTGCGTTTTGACCGAGACTCAATGAGATGTTAATTCTCGGTTTGCTCCCATAGACTCCCGCTCCTGTTCCGTTCGTCGTTCGCGAGCCGTCTGTGAACAAGCCATGGTCGGTTCTCAATAGAACCTCAGCATGCTGGGTCCATTCGTCCCGGCTGGGGACGATTACATTGAAATTCCGTTCCTGGCTCGTGATTTTTGACATTAGATCCGAGGGCATCGATAGGATACTGTTCGTTAAAAGCTCGTCCAGCAGTCCTGAGCCTCCCATCACTATTGCCTTTGGCCTGTCAATCGCCAGTTGATATAGTTTGTATGTGGTCCGTTCCGCCTCCCTCTGCACGAGTAGGTGCAGGGGTGGTAGATTTAGTAGGACCTCCATGGCTGCCGTGGGTGTGGTGCGAAACGCACCTGTATGTGCAAGGCAAGCCTGTCTCTGTAGTCGGGTGAGCTTTTGTTCGCCATACGTTTGTTGGCCTTTTTTCCACCACGCTACAGTGCCATACACTATCCGTGGTCTAATTACAATAGTGTATAGCCAGTACTTCTGCCTGGGCTTTAGGCTCCAGGTTTTACCACAGATCCGCCTGCAAGTCCAGAAACCCATTCTGGCTTTATGACACACTTTATCTAGGTGTGCACTCCAGCTGAGGGTCTTGTCCAGGACTATTCCCAGGTATTTTGCCTCAAATGAGAATTGAATTATTTCACCATTCTAAACCATTCAACTTCCTTCTTTTAGTGAATGGTACTATAACTACCTTTTGCGGGTTAAGAGACATGTCTTCCCTTATACACCATTTGTCAATAGTGTTCAGTATCTCTTGAAGGACGGCCGATATCGTCACCTCCGATTTACCTTTCACTATGATTGCCAGGGCATCAGCAAATGCTTGAACGTCGACTTCCCACAACGAAAAGATCGCTAGCAGATCATCAACGAGAAGGGTCCACAGTAAGGGTGAGAGAATACCTCCCTGCGGGCAGCCCTTCGCAGCCTTGAACTCGAAGACCTCATCCTGGTATGAGGTCGTTATTGTTCTGCCGCATAGCATTGCCTGTATCCATCTACAGATTAGTGGGTCGATTGGTCTCACAGCGATAGCCTCAGCGAGAGAAGCCGGCAGCGTATTGTTATAAGCACCTTCAATGTCCAGAAACGCTGTTAGTGCTTTCTCTCGGTTATCGAGAGATTGGTTTAATTTTCCGATCAGATTATGCAATGCAAGTTCTGCCGATTTGCCAGCCTGGTAGGCGTATTGATGAGGGCTAGGGGGACTGTCAATTAGCACCTTCCCATCAATCACCTTTTCCAGACTCTTCAGCAGGAACGATGTCAAGCTTATTGGTCTGAACGAAGAGGGTTCCGGTTCTGTTCGTCCCACCTTTGGTATATATACCACTTTAGTTAGTGTCCAGCTTGTAGGGATAACCCCCCAAGCCAGACTTGTTCTAAATAATTTTAGCAGATGCGCTAATGATTAGAAGGAATCCCATTTATAAAGATCTATATAATAAGACCAAGAAGAAATATGACCAACTGATCAAGAATTATAAGGGTACAAATTTTCGAAGAAAGAATCAGAAACAAGAGCAAGACAATGTGGACAATTTGCAAGGAAATCAGAGGACGGAATAATATGGAGGAATATGGGGTAGAAGGAGTTCCACGTGAGATAGCACAAAAATTCAACTACCTTTTTAATAACATCATTCCACAGACGTTGACACAACCAATATTCAACATTGAACATAATGACTGATCTGTGTACCTAAAACCAACTAATCCTACAGAAATTTCAGAAATAGGGAAACTCCTCATCTACCCAACTGGTAGGTCAGTTGGGTAGATGAAATGGAATAAATAAACCAACAAATATTCCATTTGACATTTTATATTGAGTTTCGATTATATACCTCTATTAAATATGAGCGGTGCTTATGTAGACATTAATTTAATTCTAAAAGTTTTATGAATCAAGATTTTTTTCAAATTAAAATTGTAGAAGACTGACAGATTAAATCTGTTCTGATATTCAAATTTTGTTATATTTCTTCTATCAAGTAAAAAGCCTTTTTCTATTTTTTTTTTCGTATATTACCCCTACCTGGAGCAAATGAATCAATTCACGCCCTTATTGTCTGGGAAACTCATGTTATTTTCTAGGGAAATTTCTTAATGGTGGTATGTGAAAAATTAAGCTGAATAACTTCGGTAAAGAAGGTTTCAAATTTCAATACGTTGTTAAATCTCTCCTCTAATGAGAATGTTCCTTTCAGAGAGAAATCCCAAAAAAATGTTGTTCTCAAGGCAAATTGAATCTTTCGCGAGATTCTCTGAAATTATTTGGGCATTCGCTATAAATAACTCCCTTCCACTTTCGACAAATCCCGTATAATGAACTAGCGCAGCTCCATTATTATGAATGAATGACGCAATTAGAGAAGATGAGTATCCTCATTTAAATTAGGAAAATTATTCACTACGCCAGCCCTGCTGAAAGGACTCCACGTTCATCGCTGTTTCTTTTTTCACCTAGGCAGTAGACATCTTGAAATTTTCATTAGTAGCAAACTTTCCCATACAGTGCACGATGGCTTCACAGGAAGCTTGTTATGATCTTGTAATTTGATGCTATGTACTGGGCCCCGCATTTTCGCAATATGCGATGAAAGAGGTTCGTTCTTTTCATTCCCATTCTCCCTTGTTATCATTTTGTTGTATAGACGCTCCGTTTTTTCGCTACACAATATGATTTTAGGATCTACGGGGGCGTTTCCTTTCATTGCGTAGCACTTCGAGGAACATAAACTCTTTCAAAGTTGCCTTCCATTAATTCTGCCAGTTCCAGATTGAGTATAAGGAAGAGTATGGAGCCTTCATGTTCCAGGGTATTCAATATTTTATGTGGCATATAGGCGCGCGGGATTGGTTAAATTACATATATGAAAGACTTGGTGGTCATGGTGTACCGTAGGGTTCTGTGTTGGGTCCCCTTTTATTTGTGATATACATTAATGATTTGCCAGCTAATGTGAAATCTGATCAAACGGTTCTCTTCGCTGATGTCACTTCTTTTCTGAATAAAGGGGTGTAAATGTAAAGTACAAGAAAATCCAATCAATCTCTTGCGTAAAACTAATATTAAAACTGTTCCGTCTATCTACCTTCATGAATACGCAATAACAGAACTCAGGAAAGCTCTAAGGTGGATGAAATGTAAGCAAACCTGAGATATCTATGGAATGACATCAACCATATTGAATGAGATTTTTCCGTGCATTGAAGTACGGTTATGTAGTATGCTCACCAAATGTCTAAAAGAGGGGCACTTTCCGTTGAAGAAGGCTAAAATAGTACCTGTCCTTAAAAGAGGAGATATGTAATTACCAGAAAACTATCGTCCAGTATCGATACTTCCTGTGTTCTCAAAATTGCTTGAGATAAAAAATAGATTACTGAGTTTCTTCAAACATCACAAAATTTTCGGCAAACAACAGCATGGGTTCTTGATGGGCAAATCAGTGGGGACGGTACTGAAGGAGGTGCTTGAAAATATAGGAGAAGCTTTTGATGGGGGACAAAAATCTAGTTAACAGGCATGTGACTTATCCAAGGCTTTCGATAGTATTTCACACTCAGTGCTTTCAACCAAGCTTTAATACAATCAGGGATGAGGCTTTTGACCTGATGAAAAGTTATCTGACACACAGGATGCAGAAAACAAGCTTGGGTGGTAGGTTTTCTTCTTGGGAGCCATGAGTCATGGTGTACCGCAGAATTCTGTGTTAGGTTCCCTTTTGTTTGTGGTATACATGAATTATTTGCCAGTTAATGTGAAATCAGATCAAACAGTCCTATTCGCTGATGATACTTCTTTTCTGAATAAAGAGATGGACACCATGAATTGGAAGAGAAAGACAAGAAGACACTAAAGGAAGCCCAGGTATGGTTAGCTCAAACAAAATGATGATGAACAGTGATAAAACACAGAGACTACTATTTGAACCAAAGATGTCTTCATACAATCACATGAGGCTACTTGGTGTCTTTTTGCATACAAATCTCAAGTTTTCTGTCCACATTGATGAAATTATTCCCAAGGTGTCAGGAGCTACCTATGTACTTAGGAGAATAAAGCAAATAGCGGAAGTTGAAGCAGCCAAGGTTATTTACTTCAGCTACTTTCATAGTGTCGTTAACTTGAGCATTCTTTTCTGGGGGGATTTTTTTTTAAGAAAGAAAGTATTCATAAAACAGAAGAGAGCTATTCCCCAGAGAAAAGATTCTTATCGTGACGTCCATTCTTATACTTACTTACCTTTATAATGTACATCCATGATAATAAGGACATACTATTGAAAAACAACTTCATCATACCATACCATCGTATAAGAGAATCACATTGAATGCAAGTCATCTAGCTATAAAAATTTTCAACAAACTGCCATCCAAAATGAAGTAATTATATCGAATTAAGCTTAAGAAAGAACTAAAATGTCTCCTAATGAATAAAGCATACTACTCAATACATGGATACTAGAATTATACTTTTAAAAAAAATATATTCGTATGAAATACGTTATCTGGCCAAATTTATTCATTTATTGTTTGTTAGACTAATGTTTTGTTTTATACTTTTTTAATTACACGAAGTGGTCCAACGAAAACTCAATACCTCGATTTCCCTACTTCAAAATGAAAATGTGGAAAATCGCTCGAACCCTTCAATTTCTGATTCGAGGGGGATCAACTTTTCCGCCTTTTTAATCCCCGCAACTTCAACCCCCTAACGCACAACCCCTTGATTTTGAATAGAGTTGACAAGTGTTGCGATAACTAATTTTAAAGATCGTATCGAGTACTATCTGACCTTAAAATTTCGCTTCAAAATATCCATTTATTTTCATTTTACTCAAATTGCCTTTCAATCTTTTAGATCAATGTTAAACCACAGAATTATTTATTTGTAGTTACACTCCATTTAAATTTTTCAGTATTCATTTACCACAAACTTTCTGAATTGTTGGAAGGTGAGTAAATATTTGTTGTTGATTGATGTTATATTTTATTGAATATGAATTAATTGAGTACTGACGAAGCAAAGTCCCTCTTAAAACTTATATTTCAGTTTTTTACATATCTTGAGATTTTTTAGAAAGTAACTCAGTTAAATATACAATATAATTGAATATTCTAAGTAAGATAGTTTTATGATGAAATTCTTATGATTATGCAAAAACAAAATTTTGTCTACTCAAAATATTTAATTTATAGGATTTTGGTTAACAATTTTTATTTATTGGATTTTGTTAAATCATCTGGATATCTTATAATATCGTTTGATATAAGTGGTACTTATATGACATTAATTTAATTCAATTCCTGAAGTTATAATTATTAAATATAATTTTTTGAAATTAAATATGTAGAAGGCTAATATTAAAATAACTAATCACAAAAGTAAGTACTCTTCCACTATTTTACCTGTCATTTCGTTATCGATGGAAAGTTTGAAGGGAAATTTCAGGTCAGATAGTACTCGATAAGATCATCAAAATGAGTATGGCAAGACCCCTCATCCCTATTCAAAATCAAGGGGTTGTACTCACCCCCGTTAGGGTGTTACAGTTAAGGGGATGCGAAGAGCGGAAAAGTTGTTCCCCCTTGAATCAGACATTGACGGGTCCGAGCGATTTTCCACATTTTCATTTTAAAGCCGGAAAATCGAGGTGTTAAGTTTCCGTTGCACCACTCTTCTAAATTATCCTTTAATTTGCGAATATAGAATGAAAATAAAGGAAGAATTAATTATAATTTGAACCTAATCCCTCCACAACATTATCTCACTGTCATTTTCTACACTCAGTCTCAACTTGATTCTATCTTCTCAATTTTGATGGTTCTGCTATTTCGCACAACTTATTCCATACAAATTCTTCCTAGACTCCCCGTTCGTTCGCCCGCTTCATCCAGTTCATTAATTCATCCCGGGATCTCGCAGAACAATAAAACGGTGATTGCAGAAGTAGAAGAGCTCAACGCAAAATGAACTAGCAGGTATATTATGCCGCCAGATGATAAATTAAAGGCAATATTGTACTTCCTGTCGGCGTGTTTCACAGGAACGGCAGGAATTCATATTATTGTGAGTTCCAGGCGTTCTCTTCTACCAATCACCGTCGTCTCTGAATAATTGTGCCGATGTATAATATTCCTGTTATATTTGTACAGTTATCCTTTTCACTCGATTCGTTTATTTGTACGCCAACGTTTAAGGCAATTGTCCCTTCGACTCCTGAAATACCGCCCCATTATTAATTATCTGAAAAATGACAACGCCGAAATTGATTAGGAGAGTTGTAGATCAAATGGTGCTATGATTTTTATCTACTTAAATCAGTGTTTGTCTTCAAATGTCTGTATTTGAAAACTGTTCAGCCAACAAATACCATATTTATTTTTTTAAATTATGTACCATATTCAATATATCTTCATATAAATTTTTTCATTTATTTTATTTATTTATTTAAATATATCAAATATTTCAAATGAATTAGTTTTTGAGCAGTTCTTAAAATTATGTTTCATATTTTTGAGAAAGAGTTATTTTTCATAAATATAGGATCAGAAAACAATTTATTTTGTAACAAACAGGGCTTCGTACGTTTGTCTGAAGAGTTCAGTACGCATGCCTGGAACGAAACAAAAAATGTTTTTTTATTTATTTATTAATTTTAATTGACAATTTATATTCGTTGGTTTTTCTTAATTCCATTTGAAATTGTATGATGAATTTCGATTTTATACGTCTATTAAATATGAGCAGTGCTTATAAAGACATTAATTTAATTCTTAAAGTTTCTTAACTCAATTTTTTGAAATTAGAATTGTAGAAGACTAACAGATTAAATCTGTTTTGATATTCAAATTTTCTACATATTTAATTTCAAAAAATTATATTTAATATTATAACTACAAGAATTGAAATAATGTCATATAAGTACCGCTCATATAAATCGACATAAAATAAACATTCATTATAAGACAGCCAAATGATATAACAAAATCCAATAAATTAAAAATTGTTAACAAAAATTCTATAAAATAAATATTTTGACTAGACAAAATTTTGTATCTGCTCATTCCTCTTATGAAAACAGATATCTTTCAAAAATGTTAACCATAATCCTAAGAATTTCATCATGAAACTATCTTACTTAGAATATTCAATATTATTGAATATCTAACTAAGTTACTTCTTATAAAACTCCAGATATCTGTAAATATTCAAATAATTTTATATACCTTCTATCAAGTATAAACCACCATTTATTTCATTTTACTTTAGTTTTCTATTTATAGTCGATGAAAATTGCAAATTTCAAATGGCCCACCCATAACAGTATACAAGCGATCACTCAGGATAAATTTTTGTGATTTCCAGTTGATAATAATAATTCCATTACAAATTTTTTGAAAAATATGGATTCCTCTTGCATTTGAAACGAAGTAACAGGATTAAGTCAGGCAACCTCCGCCTCTTCATAAGTTCACCTAATACTGGTAAATATTCGAACGAAGAATAAATGATTAAGGTGTATACACACATCGTCAAAATTCTTGCCCCCCCCTAAGTTTCTCAAGAAATAAACAATCTATGTTCTGGAAATGAGATGAATATTTTCCTGTATTTCAACTGTAATATATTTGATAGAAAATCTTTGCTTGTTTCTCTTTGCTTTATGCAGGATGAGACATAATAGGAAAAATGAGAAAAAATCTAAATTAATCGATTATTTATTTTTGATTAATTATAGTTGTTCCACAAGTGAATCCAAATTCAATGGTCCGTATTACCACCTCATCTTTCAATCAACTGCCCAATACTCCTAGGCATCCCACGAATCAAATCATTAATAAAATTTTCAGGCATATCGTTCCATTTTTCCTGAAGGGCTAAACTCAATTCTTGAAAGGTTAAAGGTGGGTTTTGGCGATTGAATATTGCTCTCCCTAAGTAATCCCATACATGCTCAATTGGATTCATGTCTGGTGAGTTTGCTGGCCAGTTGATCCTCTGGATGTTGTTCTCTTGAAGAATGTTTTGAACCCTTCGTGTGTGGTTTGGTGGGGCGTTATTATAATAATAATAATAATGTTTATTTTCCAACAATTTACAGAATGTGATAGAACAATAGATAGAATTAGAATAGTAAAATAAACATGATAAATCACTGAAGCTTTGAGCGTGTGTGTGATAATACCTTAATAATAATAAACTAATACCTATACAATAATTGTCATAAATAGACTCATGTGCAAACATAATGATTTACTTATGTGAATGCGCTTAGGAAAAGTGCTTTTTGTTATATTGGTCTAGTCCGGTTTAGTTTGACTTATTCGAGTAGTTCATATTATTTCATATTAGGGTTTCGTCGTAATTCGGGAAAGGAGAAATGTATAATCTTTTATTTGGACAATAACATTTGTGTAATATGGTTCTTTACAAAAACTTCAAGTCGATGAGATCATTAAAATAATTTCTCTCGGTGGTTGTTATCCACACTTTAACATGATACTTGAAGGTCTTATAATTTTTCATAGTCTTGATAATTTCCGGTAGCAAACTGTATACCTTAGGTGCCAGAAATTCAACGGATCGTTGACCGATAGTTTTTCCTCGGTTTGGCACAACCGTGGAATGCTCTTTTGTTCGGGTGTCGTATTCATGTACAATGGATTGTAATTTTATTTTATTTTCATGGATATTTGTCAATATTCGGTAACAGAACAGCTTTATATCAAAAATAGAGTTCTCTGAGTATAGCAAGTCACTGGAATATCTTATGTTTCTTTCAAAAATTATTCGCAGAATCCATTTTTGTACAATATTCAAGTTGCGAATTAGCCCCTGCATTCTCATTTGGTGTACTAATGTCAAACAATGATGTCAATCGACATTATTTTAAATTAAAAATCACTGAATGATATTTCGAAAAATGAATTGAGTATTAAGTACCACCCTGTTTTTGCTAGCCATTAACGACGTATCAAAATTATCCTTCGTGTTCCTTCTCCTATCAGCGGTTGGAGCACACCAACGCAATTTTTATTCTCTTTACAGCCACCCTGAATTGTTGACCAGAGCTTACCAAACCATTCTCTCAAGTTTCCCAGCCTTCCATGTCTTCCATTATAATCCTCAGAAATGAGAATTTGGTTCCTCTCATTAGATGTCTGAGATATTCTAATATCCTCTTCTTCACTGTCACCGTTATTTCTTGCGTCTTTTGCATCCTACGCAATACACCCTCATTTGAAACTCTATCCACCCACAATATACGCAGCATCCTTCTATAGCCCCATCTTTCAAATGCTTTGATCTTCTTCACTTCCGTCTGACTTAGTGTCCAAGCCTCTGCACCATATAAAAGTTTTGAAAAGACATAACATCGAAGCATCCGCACCTAGAGTTCAAGTTTGATCTTGACTGCAAAACATCTTCATGTTCAGAAGAATACTCCTGACCTCCTAGATGCGTGGTGTGATTTCAATCACCTGTGCTGAGTTCTGGCTCAGCTACAAATTTTCCTATCAGCAAACAATCCCCTATTCTTTAGCTCTGGAAAGGACACCAAGCTTCTACAGGACTATATAGGTCGAGTATTCATCACAGATTAGACCTGCGCTGGCATCATATATTCCACGTCAAGCAGAACTAATCTAAGATGTTTGAACACTGTAACCAATACAGCTCTACGTATTATTCTTGGCGCAGTTCTATCCAGCCCAACCGACAGATTACTTGTTGCCACACCCCCTCAACCCAAGATTTCATAACTCACTTGTGATTGTACGAGAGCAAAGTATAATGTTTTCAGATTTTTCGTATTCAGGAATTCAGCAAGGTATCTGAACTTACTCAGTAAACCGCTCAATTTAATTTTGACATTCTCGATGTGATATCCTATCTCAAATGTCTGTCTATTATTATGCCCAGATACTTGGATCTCGTGTATGCTCGTGTTGTTGTCTACTATGAGAGGTCCTAGATTGGGTAAGCGATTGGAATAAGAGGTAAAAGGAAGATAATACGTTTAAAGCTTGTTTATCATCCTGATAAATGAAATTATCCCCAAATTCGTTGCGCAGAGGAACAATGATTGCTTCAATGATGTTTTCTACGTAGATGGCATCAGTCATTGTTCGTTCAATGATAATAAAAGAGGTACGGCGACCCAACATTATTGATCCCCCTTGAAAGAGCACTTCACGGGCGATATTGAGTCGCTCTAGTCTGCCTGGACCTCTTCAAACCCTTTTCTTGTCGACTATCACTTTGTAAACAGAATCATGACTCGTTCGAAAAAAGTTCGTTGCGCCATTGTGGTAAAAGCAGTCTTGGTGGTGTTCTGCCCATTGCCGGCAGAGCTCTATGTCCAGGTGATAGCCGAAGTACTCTTAAAGGTCTTCCTGCCCTTGAATTTTAGGAATGCAATCGTCTCCTTATGGTACTGGTTGAGACTACCCGTCTAGGTCCTCAAAAAATGACTTCGAAGGGCTGTTACAGATACCGTTCGATTCCTTCGAGTAAAATTTGCGATATAATGTTCTTCCCTTGCAGATATTACTCTGGGTCGACCAGGCACCGGTCTCCGGGCAACGCTGCCGGAAAAGGGCCACTATGCGCCTTACTGAAGTACGTGGAATATTCAAACGTTGCGCAATCTGGTGGTTCAACAAAGCTTCTTGATGTAGAGCTACTATTCTTGCCCAGTCAAACTGAGAAATTGGATGTCCCGGCATTTTCCACGGAATATTCTCAATATTACAACTCTCGATATTCGCTGAAAACTGATTAACTTCGAACACACCTGTACTCTTCCGAACAAGAAACATTTTTTGCTGGTTTATTGCTTTCATTTAAGTGATAAGATAGTGTAGAATCCACACACAAAAAATCGTCATGTTACATTCAACAAGTTGAGAGTTGATAAGGGCACCAAGACTTTTGACGATGTGTGTATATTACCTATAATGGATTTCTTCTCTGGACAGAAATTTGATCCCAACCGTTTAATCTTATTGCGAAGCTAGAGTTACATGTCTTGGTTTATGAATGCTAATAAACTAAAGTGAACGACCTGAGCACTTAAAATGCATCGGTGTATCAAATCCCACTTTTTATACGGTGATTTAGTTCAAACTTGGTAACGGTAATATTTCAGTAATAAAAATATGCAAATCCTGTCCTTATTTCCGATATAAAATTTGCATCGCTCTATCATTAGATCTTGATTTAATGAGTGTTTTTCATTATTTTACTGCAGATGAATAATGGAAACGACTTTTCGACATTTTCATCGTTCCGCTAGGCAGATAATTCATTTATTCCGATCGCTACCGCATTATGGATACAATAGAAATGTTTGTTGAATTCAGCTTTCGTCATAAATTATAACTTATAGTAAATTTCCGTAATTTATGCCGATTTATTTATTGTTGGTTAACGTTAAAATGCAATACCCAGTACTCATTTCTGATTGTGAAGCTATAACGTGAAGAAAAAATTTATATTATTATAAAATTTAATAATACAAATTATCTTCGCCTTTGATATCATTGTATGGTCATTTTGAACAAAATATACATTAGTTCTTTAAATAGAATTAAACAACAGAAAATATATAGTGTTCCAAAAAGATAATACGAGACCTCATACAAGTTTGGTCATTCACTAAAGATCTAACAGCTTGAATGGGATACACTGTCACACCGAGTGTATTGTCTAGATATGAAACTGAGTGATGCACTTCAACAAAAAAGGCCAGAATTAATCAACAGAAAAGGTATAGTGTTCCACCAAGATAATACGAGATCACATACAAGTTTCGTCACTCGCCAAAGGTTTTACAGCTTGAATGGGATACACTGCCACACCGAGCATATTGTCCAGATATCAAACTGAGTGATGTACTTCAATAAAACAGGCCAGAATTAAACAACAATAAACGTACAGTGTTCCACCAAGATAATACGTGAACTCATACAAGTTTGGTCACTCGCCAAAGGTTTAACAGTTTGAATGTCGCACTGCCCCACCCAGCATATTGTTCAGATTTGAAATTGTATGATGATGCACTTCAACAAAAAAGGCCAGAATTAAACAACAGAAAATATATAGTGTTCCACCAATATAATACGAAAACTCATACAAGTTTGGTCACTCGCCAAAGGTTTAACAGCTTGAATGGTATACTCTGCCACACCCAGCATATTGTTCGGATTTGAAATTGTATGATGCACTTCAACAAAAAAGGCTAGAATTAAACAACAGAAAATATATAGTGTTCCAAAAAGATAATACGAGACCTCATACAAGTTTGGTCACTCACTAAAGGTCTAACAGCTTGAATGGGATACACTGTCACACCGAGTGTATTGTCTAGATATGAAACTGAGTGATGTACTTCAACAAAAAAGGGCCAGAATTAACCAACAGATAAGGTATAGTGTTCGACCAAGATAATACGAGATCTCATACAAGTTTCGTCACTCGCCAAAGGTTTTACAGCTTGAATGGGATACACTGCCACACCGAGCATATTGTCCAGATATCAAACTGAGTGATGCACTTCAATAAAAAAGGCCTCATACAAGTTTGGTCACTCGCCAAAGGTTTAACAGTTTGAATGGGATACACTGCCACACCCAGCATATTGTTCAGATATCAAATTGTATAATGCACTTCAACAAAAAAGGCTAGAATTAAACAACAGAAAATATATAGTGTTCCAAAAGGATAATACGAGACCTCATACAAGTTTTGTCACTCACTAAAGGTCTAACAGCTTGAATGGGATACACTGTCACACCGAGTATATTGCCTAGATATGAAACTGAGTGATGCACTTCAACAAAAAAGGGCCAGAATTAACCAACAGAAAAGGTATAGTGTTCGACCAAGATAATACGAGATCTCATACAAGTTTCGTCACTCGCCAAAGGTTTTACAGCTTGAATGGGATACACTGCCACACCGAGCATATTGTCCAGATATCAAACTGAGTGATGCACTTCACTAAAAAAGGCCTCATACAAGTTTGGTCACTCGCCAAAGGTTTTACAGCTTGAATGGGATACACTGCCACACCCAGAATGTTCTCCAAATCTGACGCCTTCGGATTATTATTTGGTCCAGTCATTGCAAAATTTTTTGGACGGTAAAACCTTCATTTACTTCTAATGAAGGGGTCAAAATTTACCTGGATCAGTTTTTTGTCAGCAAAGACCAAAAATTTATACTACTGCCAGAAAGATTGTAAAAGTTAATGGACCAGAATGGCCAATATATAAAAAATATTTATTATACGAAAATTGTTTTTCATTTTCCCAAAAAAAACGAAAATACTCTCCGAACAACCCAATGTATTCTTTACTCTGAGGGTAGTTCATATTTTCATCAGCAGATTCCAGAAAGCCAAAATTTCTCATGGATGTCCAACCATAACGTCTCATTATGTTAGTGACGTTTCCGATAAAAACTTCTCCAAATTTTGGACTGTTATTGGCATAAAATATTCGGCAGGCCTATCATTCGTGTTCGGAAAATAGACAGAATGGGAAAACCCCCGGAAAACATCTCCGAAACATCCAACAAAGGCCGACCGAGAAAGTTTCAACTCTCGAGTCAGCGAAAGAAACCGGTCTTTGACATCCCAATAAAAAGTTGTGAAAAGTTCATTCTCGGGAAAATGAAAGGGAGACTGCGAAACTGCTGGCGCATCGGAAAGTCTATCATATTTTCTTCTCATTTTATCGATGAAGTTTGATCGGGAAAATTTTAATCTGCGATATCGGCAGAGGAAAGGCGACATCGTGGTGAGAAGGCAATTTCAGCGTGGCTGGATCGCAATGATAGCAGCTTAACCGATGACATGTTCATAAGATGAGGAAAAGGGAAATTGAGCTGATGTTTTCGCAGCGGACTGAGGGTACCCGTTTCTTAGATTTTATCTTTCAACTCGGGTAATTTAACCTTTAATCCACATAGAGGATGGGGAGGATTGACATAAAACCTTTTTGATGACTATGAAATCTTACAGGGGTAACACAGTCTGCGCTTTTTTTGGATATCGCGAATAATATACATCTCTGTCATGTATTTTGAGAATTACACCTTCTAAACGAGCTATAAATAACCATCATTAAGAAACTCAGATAATGAAAATCAATAAAATTCAAAGAAAGATTCATATCGGGTGTTTTTTTAGAGTGATAGAACTTTCGATAGGAATAACTGTGATTTGACAGAAGGTAGAAGCTATGTTCATTTGACATTTCTATTCAATAAGCACGAATTATCATGGAAAGACCCACGCCGCACCAACGTTTACAAGTTGTTGAAATTCATTTTCAAAATCAGTGTACTATTCGCCAAACTTATAGAGCACTTCGTGAAATTTATGGTATACATAATCTTTCATCAGAGCAGCTTATTCGTCGAACTATCCATAGATTTCAGACAACATTTTCTTTATATTCGATGCAACAACAACAACATAAAGAACTGTACGTACAGAAGAAAATATCGCTGCTGTAAGTCATAGTGTTAATGATGATCTAGATTTGTTCTATTTGTTCACAACAAGTTGGACTCTATGCATCCACCACATAGAAAATTTTGCGTAAATATCTTGGTCCACACCCATACAAGATCCAACTAGTTCAAGAACTAAAGCCACTTAACCATAATAAGCATCGTTTGTTTGCTGATTGGGCCCTAGAACAGCTTGAAGTTGATCCACATTTTTATCGTAAAATTGTTTAGTGATGAAGCTAATTTCTGGTTGAACGACAATGTAATCGAGCAAAATTGTCGTATATGAAGTGGAAACAATCCTCAAGAAGTTCTGCAGGTTCCATTGCAGGTTTCTGAAAAATGCACTGTATGGTGTGCTTTACACACTGGAGGCATCATCAGTCCATATTTCTTTAAAAATGATGCTGGAGCTAATGTTACAGTGAATGGTACTCGTAATAGATCGATGATCAATGATTATTTGTTTCAAAATTTGAATGGCATCCACCCAAAAGTGTTTTGGTTCCAAAAAGATGGTGCTACACCTCATGCTGCTACCGTAACAATTGATTTATTGAAAGAAAGATTTGGCGATAACGTTATTCCGAGAGATTGTCCAATTAATTGGCCTCCAAGATCATGCGACATAACTCCACTGGATTATTTTCTTTGGGGTTATGTCAAGTCATTGGTTTATGCTGATAAACCAGAAACAGTAGACGCTTTGGAAGCCAACATAACTCGTGTTATTGATGAAATAAGGCCTGAATTACTCGAAAAAGTGGTCCAAGATTGGTTTGGTCGTATGCGGTTCCTCAGAGCTAGTCGTGGTAGACACATGCCAGAAATTATTATTAAAACATAAATGCCATAAAATTATCTTTCAAAAAAAAAAATTGGGCTTCAATCTCAATTCAAATGTGTTTTATTTCGATTTAAATTTCTATCACTCTAACAAAAACACCCCATATATATTTTGACTCGTTAGAGTGTAATCAAATCAAAATTAATCAAATCAGATCAATTCAGATAGAAATATCAATAATTCAACATAAACATACTCACAAGCCAAAAGTTTGAAGAAAAAACATATGTAACTAGTGGAGTGAAAATTCTCCAAACGATAGTCAAAAAACAAAAATCCTTTTGAAATTTCTCAATAGAATTCTTAGGGAGCATTCAATTTATAAATATTAAACGTTTAAGATAGGCAAAGTTGCAAGAAATAGAAGTAATTTGAATTTAGATATCTAATTTGAAATTGGTGAAGAAAATGTTGAAAAAATTTGTTATTTTCATAATTACTCTATAGAATATATTGTAGTTATTAACAATTAACAAGCTTTAATGAATCTAACTTACCAGAATTATATAAATAGGACGAATTTGTTCAAAATTCAATTATTAAAAGGTAACATAGTGTCTACGTCAGAAATTCTGAAATTATGAATGTAAGAGATATTCTAGAAGATGCTTATGCATGTATAAAAATTTAATAGTATATAAGCTAAAGAAATTTAATTAATTTCATAAGTGGAATTCAGTAATTATTCAGTAAAAACCATTAGAAGTTAAATTAGGCAAAATTTTGACATTTGGAAAAGTCTTCATTTTGACAAAAGCTAGTATTAAGCTTTGAAATTAAATTTTTCGTAAAAAATATAAAAGGAGGAAGTTTAGTAGTCACATATTTATATTTCAGATAACTTTGATTCAATGCATATTTTGAAAATTAACTTATTAAAATTCCTCCCTATTGAAACTAATCAAAATTAATAATTGAAAAGAATCATACATTTAATTCATATAAATATATATATATTTATTCAATTTTATAGTCCGTTTAGAAAGTATCCAGAATTTATTATTTTTCATAATTTTAATATACTTCTATTTTGTAACTTTCTAAAACAAAAGTAATGTATAAAATAGGTTGTGCAGATAGATGATAGATCGGCATGACAACACTATTTCTCAAAGTTGCATGGCAACACTATTTCTCAAAGTTTCATGGCAACACTATTTCTCAAATAGTGTTGATTGTTAACAGGTTATACAATTTATGAGACAATAAAGAGGATGAAAAATTTCATGGATATGAGGAATAGACAAATTTCAGGAAGACTGCGTAAGATTAAAGGAAACAATTTAAATGCTTTATTGGCCTTATGACGACACAATCTACGCCTGGGGTTAAAGTATATCCAGAAACCGTCCGTATGTCACTAAGAAAACGTAGCTACATATCAAGGAAACCAAAAAAAATTCCAATAATGACACCTTTACAAGAGGAACGAAAGATAGAATTTTGTAAACATTTTCAAGAAGTTAATTTTAATAATCTCTTTATATCTGATGGAAGTTGTTTCCAAATAGAACGGCGGTAGAAAGTACTTAAAAATCCTTTCAAAATAACCTGTAACCATTCAAATTTCCCACCAAAATAATGGTTTGGGGAGCAATATCTCAGCGTGGTGCTACGCCTGTCTGAATAGTTGATGGTACCATTAATGGTGAAAAGTATTGTGGCCTTCTAAATGATTTTCTCGCATGCTTCGGCCTATATTCAAGCTTGGATGCAAGAACACCAAGTGACAACCATTTCATGGCTTGCAGCTTCACCAGATCTTAGTCCCATTGAAAACATATGGGGCGTAATGAAGATTTAACTTGAACGACCAGCGCCACGAAATAAAGATGATTTATGAATAAAAAACAAAATACTATTTCCGTTAATATTTTATTTCACTACGATCGTTTCGTCTCACCATGACTTTTTCAGGTAAGTACTACTGGATACTAGCATCATACTAGCGCCTGTTCATATTGAGGCAATGTTACCTCATCTGAAAAGATGCTATTCAGGTTAACCAATCTTCCAAAGACATAAACCTTTTTCCTTATAACTTATCGAAAGGATTATTATTCTTCTGTGTTATCTGCGATATTTGCCGGGTTTCAGGCATACGTGAGTCCATTTCTTGTTTATGCTATCCTCATAGAAGTTTCCAGTCGATTAAAACAACAAAGATGCTCGTATTTCATCACATTAATCGACATAAGGCATCTAACGAATGCCCGAACACGCACGCAGGCTATATAACAACCCCTCTTCGTTATGGATGGAAATAACTGCCATTCCAACTTCGGCTCATTGGATCCTTCGAGAACAACAAATGTCCTCATCAGTTAGATATATTACGTAAGATGGTTTGACTTCGACTGTTAATATTCAATAAAATTGCCTTCAACTCCGTTTGGATGGTCGATTTTTTCTGATGATACAGCGAAATTGCGCTTAAAAGCAATATGCAATAAAAAAGATCGTGCCAAACCCAATATCTGCCTTGATGTTATGGCCTTATATCACACTCTTACTACCAGAAATCTGCAAATCGTATTATAATAGAAACAAAGTGTGTTCGCTATGAGCAATTCCCAGATGCAATTCTCGTATTTGCCAAAACTGGGTGTGAGCAAATTCAGCTGATAAAACAAACTCAGTAATGGAACGTACTACTAAAGCATAAAAAAGGAGCTATAATAATTCTTTTAGAGTATATTTCAAATATTAAGCGGTTTTGATAACATACGTCGCCACTAGTTTATTATTACGTTGGTTCATCTGGCATACCTTCATTTTTAAGTGTTATTATTGTAAACAACAGAGTTGTCTGAAGATGGGATAGTTAATTCCATAAACTCGACTCGCAATTAAATGTGTAAAATATCAATTTATTGGTAGTAAAACATAGTTATTTCTACAACTTGTTTCAATTATAATCAACTACCCAATAGTAACCGTTCAGTAACCATTTCATTGATGGAATTGATGAAACTTTGCCTTATTTGGGCTCAAAAATATAGAATTATGTTAAGTTTTGGATTATTATCATCAATTATCATTATACCTAGTGACCCAATAGTCAATTCTGTTCTATACCTTTGATTATTAGTTATCTTATTTGGTAGAGTTACCATGTGCTTGCTATTGTCGAGCTTTTGACATTGATTGTATTATAAATTATTGATATAGCTGAAAAGAAACTTAATTTACATAAGAAAAGAAATTCAGAAAACAAAAATAATATTATATGGAAATTGATAAATAGGAAAAACAAAAATCAAATGAGACAAATCTTAGACCAGATGAATTGAACAAATACTTCACCAACATCGGAGCTAGTATTTCAGAAAGATGTAAAGTACAAGAAAATCCAATCAATCTCTTGCGTAAAACTAAGATTAAAACTGTTCAGTCTATCTACCTTCATGAATGCACAATAACAGAACTCAAAAAAGCTGTAAGACAAATAAAATCTAAGCAAACCAGAAATATCTATGGAATGACATCGACCATATTGAATGAAATTTTTCCGTGCATTGAGGTATCATTATGTTGCATGCTCACCAAATGTCTAAAAGAGGGGCAATTTCCGGATCAGTTGAAGAAGGTTGAGATAGTACCTGTCCATAAAAAAGGAGATATGGAATTACCAGAAAACTATCGTCCAGTATCGAGACTTCCTGTGTTCTCAAAATTGTTTGATATAATAATAAAATATAGATTACTGAGTTTCTTCAAACATCATAAAATTTTCTGCAAACCACAGCATGGCTTCTTGATGGGCAAATCAGTGAAGAAGGCACTGAAGGAGGTGCTTGAAAATATAGGAGAAGCTTTTGATGGGGGACAAAAATCTAATTTACAGGCATGTGACTTATCCAAGGCTTTCGATAGTATTTCACACTCAGTGCTTTTAACCAAGCTTGAATATAATCAGGGGTGAGGCTCTTGACCTGATGAAAAGTTATCTGACAAACAGGATGCAGAAAACAAGCTTGAAAGGCAGGTCTTCTTCTTGGGAGACCGTGAATCATGGTGTACCGCAGTGTTCTGTGGTGGGTCCCCTGCTGTTTGTGATATATATGAATGACTTGCCAGCTAATGTGAAATCAGGTCAATTCAGCTTCATTCATCAGTCTTCTTCGCTGATGACACTTCTATTCTGAATAAAGAGATGAACAACCAGGAATTGGAAGAGAAACACAAGAAGACACTAAAGGAAGCCCAGGTATGGTTCAGCGCAAACAAAATGATGATGAACAGTGATAAAACACGGAGACTCTTATTTGAACCAGAGATGTCCTCTTGCAATCACATGAGGCTACTTGGTGTCTTTTTGCAATCAAATCTCAAGTTTTCTATCCACATTGATGCAATGATTCCTAAGTTGTCAAGACCTATGCAATTAGGAGAATAAAGCAAATAGCGGGAATTGAAGCAGCCAATATTACTTACTTCAGCTACTTTCATAGTATCCTCAACTTCGGCATTCTTTTCTGGGATGAAAGTAAGAAATTATTCATAAAACAGGAGCAGGTACTGATAATACTATGTGGCGTTAGTACTAGATATAGCTGTAAAGAGCTATTCCCCAGAGAAAAAATTCTTACCATGACGTCCATTCTTATACTTACCTGTGTAAATGTACATCCATGATAATAAGGACATACTATTGAAAAACAACTGTAATCACAACTATGATACTAGAAACAAAAACAACTTCATCATACCATACCATCGTATAAAAGTATCATAAAATAAAATAGAAAGGCCTTTTACTTGATAGAAGAAATATAACAAAATTTGAATATTAAAACAAATTAATATACATAATTAATATATTAATTTGTTTTAATATTCAAATTTTGTTATATTTCTTCTATCAAGTAAAAGGCCTTTCTATTTTATTTTATATATAATATATAATTATATCTTGGCTTCAATAAATCTCATTATGCAATGTCAATGAATTTAAGTAAACCTTAAAAATAGCTCACACTGTTCTTTGATTCTGTTAGAGCATAGATAAATCTTGAATTATAAAGATGATCTATGTCTCGAAACATTATTAATTTACACGTGGTGAGTGCTTTGGTACAGGTTAGTTTTTTGATTTTGATATTTTGAATATATTTCAGGACTGAAGACGGAATTGCTTTGAACTATATTTGTTTTTTGAAGATATAGTGCATGCTTTGAGAGATTTCTGAATTTACTTATTCGAATATTTAAATATATTAAATATTTCAAATAAATTATATTCTTTGAGAGGTCCTTTAAGTGTGTTCATGTTTTTAAGATACAAATGGCGTTTTGAGGGCAAGACCAGAAACAAATTTTGTCTCCTTTAAATATTTATTTATTAATTTTAGGGACTTTCGTGTATCTTTTGGTTTATTTATTCCATTTGACATTGTATATTGAGTTTAGATTATATACGTCTATTAAATATAAGCGGTGCTTGTTTTAGACATTAATTTAATTCTAAAAGTTTTTTGAATAAAATTTTTTAAATTAAAATTGTAGAAGATAAACATATATTAATTTGTTTTAATATTCAAAAAAAAGTATCATAGTTAAATGTAAGTCTAGCTATAAAAGTTTTCAACAAACTGCCGTCCAGAATGAAGGAATTATTTCGAATAAAGCTTAAGAATGAACCAAAATGTCTACAAATGAATAAAGCATACTATGCAATAAATGAATATCTGAATGATACTTTAAAAAAAAAATATTCGTATGAAATATGTTGTCTGACCAAATTTATTTATTTATTGTTTGTTTGACTAATGTTTTGTTTTTCACTTTTTTATTTATATATGCTTATGTGTCTTTTTAGACAAAATTGTACCTGACTCCCCATGAAATTTTTGATGGGTTAAAAAAAAAATTTGTTGCCTGTAAAGTCGGTATACGGGCGAAAGTTTTACGTGACAACGACTTTGAGTGGTAAAATAATTTTAATGTGAATATTCATTCGTATAGTAGGAAGAAGGATGAAATAATAGTAACAATTTAAAACATTTATTTATACAAAGAATTATATTTAAAACATTAATTTATACAAAGAATCTCGCACTGAATTTCATATTAACAAAATTTTATTTATCAATCAGTTGTTATAAGTTATTAATAAATTTAACTTGTTTTACATTGTTATAAATATAAAAACTGAATTTAAAAGTTAGAACATTTATTTAAATCACATTAATTGTTAATATCAATCGATTTTAATTCAAAGTGTATTTTCTAAAAGGAGAAAACTAATTCACATTTGATCTTTGAATTTGTAAATCGCGCGCTTACGACCTTGCGCAGTGATTAGTCGTCTCGGTTTGAATGTTTGAAAGTTTCGATTTGACAGGTTGGAGGTTAAACATTGTTATTTCAATTTTTTACATAGCAAGTCGCGCTCATTTTTTCAAGTTAAACAAATTATTATTGGTTGAGAAACGATTTCTACTACTTTTTTGATTGAAAACTACCACAACATTGTGATTACTACAACATAACCTATTCACTTATGTCTTAGTCATTTATTTCATCATGTTATATTATCAGTCTGAAATTATTTACCTTTGCTGTTTGAATTGTTGCGATGGACGAAACTACCTTCACATTATCACTACACAATCGTTTTACAATTAACTGGCAACGTGTAAACTTGTATGCAGGCGCCTAAGCGAAATAGAAGCGCAAGACATGAACCGGTGTGTATGCCTATCTCTCTCACTCTCTCTCTCTCTCTCGCTCTGTCTCTCTTGCTCTTAGGCGGGCTAACTGTGCTCGAGTGGAAGGGACGCGTGCCTTTCACTTTTTATGTCTGTCTCTCTCGCTCTTAGGCGGGCTAACCATGCCCGAGTGGAAGGGACGCGTGCCTCTCACTCGCTCTCATTGTGAGCGCATAACGTGAGCGGAGCGTAACGCAGTTTCTTGAAGTGTCACCCGGCAAACCAATTTATAAGACGTTGTCACGTCAAAATTTATTGATATTCTATGATATGTACTTTATTGGAATGAATAAATGACTGAACCTTCCAGGAGAGTTAGTTAAGAAGTACTGTGATAACCACCGAGCTCAGTTTCATTTGTTCAATTTTTTCTTGTCAGACTGGACAAATTATTTATCAAATAACCCTGATCAATGATTTACCTATGAATACTGATGTTATAAATTTTTTATCTTTTTGTTTCAGGAATCAGTTCGAAGTAGGGTAGCCATGGATTTTACTGGAAAACAGGGTAGGATAGTTGAAGATCCAGTAGAAGCGAATGAAATAGCGTTAGCCGAAGGTTATATGTGGAAAAGGCGTCATAAAATACCCACAAGAAGGACAGTAAATCCGAAATTGAACGAAAACCACGTAGATGTAGGAATTCATACCATGCAGCCTTGGTTTCATAGCAATCTGAGTAGGGATCAAGCCTCATCGCTGGTGACCAGATACGGAGAAGGAGATGGGTGAGTACTTGAACTCATATATTCTTAACTTAGAGTCTTCTTCAAATTTCAAATTTATTTAGATTCTAACATAAATAAATTCTGACAGTGCTTATACAATATGAAACATATTCATATATAAAATGAAAGATTTAATAATTATCCTCTCCAGGGCGAAACAACAACTAAGCAAAGATGCTTGTTTTCTGTTGTCTGCACCTTTCGAGGATTTTGAGCACTTGAAGCAGAAACAAAAAAAAAATATATATAAATAAACAAAACAAATTGAATTCAAGACGAGAGAGGGAGGTGTGGACGACTGACAAAATTCACAAGTCGAAGGTGTGTCGGCTCTCAAGCAAAAATTTTTTGAGCTCAGTTTTGAATCTTCTGATATTCCCAATTTTCCTAATCCCTAGTGGAATTCTGCCATGGTATTTTGGTCCTATGTAAAATAACAGACGCTGTGAGCAACCCTTTTTAAAAAAAGGGATCTCAAGTACTTCATTTTGTACTGCCCTAGTCACATCTACATTCTCTCTGAATGGAATAACGATCCCGGAAGTGAACACATAAGAGAGATTGATAAACAAATATGGTTCTGACACTCATAATGCCCAATTCACGATATAATTCCTCCGTAGGGGTTAGTCGTTCTTTTCTGAGCATTATTTTTATTAAAGTGTTTTGTGATGTTTGTAAACATTTCTGAGCTTTCTCAGTAAGACCCCCCCACACAATCACACAGTATCGCAGAACTGATTCCACCAGAGAATTATAGACCAAAAATAAGTTTTTCCTATTTAATATATCCCTTAAGAGATAAAAGGTATGCATGAGCCGTCTTAACTTCTTCGACAAAACCGTGGCCTGCATTTCCCACCTCAAATATTTGTCCACAATAATACTCAAATATTTGATTTCATCAACCCTAACAATCGATGGACACGTGCACCCCCGCGGAACACATTCCTCATCATGAACAAAGAGAAGGTCATCGTCCGGCTGTCCATCAACAGTAACAGAAAAAGTTACAAATTTACTTTTTTTGAAATTTAAGGACATTGAATTGAGATTCAGCCATTCATAAATGTCAGCTAGACAAATCTCAGCTGTTCGATATAAAGCATCCCACGAATCACCCACCAAAACAATTGCTGTATCGTCGGCATAAGATATGATGTTGTCGGAAATGTTTTTCAGCTGAAAAATGTCATTTAAGTAGACGAGAAACAGCAACGGCCCCAGGACTGTACCCTGGGGTACCCCCGATAAAACCGTTGTCGAATCGCTGACAGCTTCCCCGACCCTTACTCTCTGGGTTCTATCATTTAGGTAATTCTTCAATAGCTCATAAGCGATTCCCCTTACTCCTGCATTTCTAAGCTTAGCCAGCAGTCGCGCATGTGAAATAGTGTCGAACGCTTTAGCTAAGTCCAGGAACACCGTCAGACACTTTTTCGATTCGTCCAAGTTAATCACAACCCTCCTCACGAGATCTAAAATAGCATCCTCCGTACTGACACCCTTTTTAAAACCAAATTGTCTCTCTGAAATAAATTGATGCTGTTCAAAAAAACCGAGAAGTCTTTTTTTAAGGCATTTTTCAAAAATCTTTGCCAAATGATTGATGAGGGAGATAGGCCGATAGTTGGAGGGATCATCATGGTTACCACTTTTGAAAACAGGGACAATTATTGATTCCTTCCACTGAAGGGGAACTAAACCGGAAGTGAATGTTAGATTTATTATATGGCAGATTGGTTTAGTGATAAACATGTGAATGGTTTTCAACAATTTAGCTTGTAAGTTATCTGGTCCAGCCGTAGCATCATTCTTTAAACTGCTTATTTCTTCAATTATTTCGTTTTCCGTAACCGGAGATAGAAAAACTGATTCCCGGATAACTTTATTATGCCCTAATCTTTCAGCAAAGTCCGGTTTGACAGTCTTTATCTTTTCAGCTATATTCACACCCACTTTAGCGAAAAAACCGTTCAACACCGTTGCTTTTTGTCTGTTCTCGGTTATGCAAACACCATTTTCATCTCTCAAGCTCAACTTGTCCAAACTTTTATTAACCGACCCGTTATTCGCAGCGCAGTTAATTGTCTCCCATAATTTTTTATAATTGTTACCAGCGTTCTGTATTTGTAACCTGTAGTAATCGTTTTTGGTAATTCTTAATAGATTATTCAACTTATTTCTATACTGACAATATTCATTTTTACGTTCTATTGAAAAATTTTTGCACAGATTCTTTTTCATATTATCTCTTTTCTTTATGGACACAATCAAACCGCAGGTAATCCAAGGCTTGAGCTTTACAAATTTCCTATTAATTGGTTTTACAATGGTGCAATGTGTTAACAAGCCTTGAATTTTGTCGACGAACCTATCATAACTCAACTGAACATCATCAGACCTCAAAACCCCCTCCCAGGTTTCCTCCCTCAGGCACTGCACTACTTTTTCGAAATCGGTTCGATTTAAGCGTACCTTATTTTCTGATGAACGAACAACGGTTTCAAAAGCAATAGAGACAAGTACAGCAAAATGGTCGGTGAGGGCGGTTTGTACAACTTTTGGTTTTATAGTAACGAAGTTATTAACGTATTTTACCCTCCTTATGAAAATATGATCCAATGTGCTTTTGCAAGTTTCTGTCACCCTGGTTGGTCTGTTAATATAGGAAACATATCCATGCTCGTTTAACATATCATTATAATCTGCCACCTCCAATGACAAATTGTCATGTAAATTGTAGTTTATATCTCCCAGAAATATCTCAAGTGGATTTTTCTTTAAAGTTTTCATATATTCATGAACATCCCTAATATAAACCATGGAATTAGTTGAAGGTGGTCGATATGATGCGGTGATTCCTATATTGAATTTTTCTTTCTTGAGAACCACCCTACACAACACCGATTCAGTCAAAGAATAATTGATCACCTGCGCAGTGAATTCTTCGCGAATATAGACAATCAAACCATCACTCTTATTGAATCTTGACTCGTTATAAAATATATTGAAATTAGGAATTCTAAAACGACTCACCTCCTCCACATTCCAAGTCTCCGATAATACTATAATATCAGCTCTCTCCCCCACAGAATCCAGGTAAACAAGAAATTCCTCAAAATTTTTGCGAACACTTCGTATATTGAAATGTATTACAGTCAAATCCTCCACCGTGACCTCCCGCAGAGCCTCCTTAAAATCGTCCACAACCTCTGTCTCAATTCTCTCATCTAAATTATCCAAAAACTCTAACATTTTGGCCTCAAAAATTAATTAACAATTTCCGTGCAGTGAGCCGACCCCGTAGTTTAATTTTACTTTAAGTAAACAACGCCCTTTAAAACTAAACATGAAAACAGATCTCAACCATAATAATTAAAACAAAAATTATTTCTTATGAACATTCATCACAGCTGATAGTGTCTAAATCCTTTATACTGAAAATTGGTTTGAAATCACCGTTCGTTCTCACAAAAACAACTCCATTCTGGGACCAAACATCCCTGTGATTTGTACGTTTTATGGCCTCTTCCATTAATTTCCGTTGAGTTGACGTAAGATCCTCCCTTATCACCAGTCCAGTGCCCTTGAGAAGTTTTTTATTTCTATAGATTGTATGTTTCACCTGAAGTTCCTTCAATTTAAGGAATACAACTCTTTGATTTTTACCATTCGGTTTTCCAATCCTGCGACACTCCTGTATATCTCTTTCTTTAAGTCCAATGTTCATCTTTGAATTTAAAAACTCGACTACTGAGTTCATTGTGTTATCTCTTGTAGTTTCAGGATAATTGAAAATTCTAAGATTGCATTTCCGTGAATTTTGATCAAGTTTTTCAATAGTCCGCTTGAGTTCACCATTTTCCTCCTGTAATTTCTTCAGTTCGGAGTCTATGATGATCATTTCGGATTTATGTTTGTTTTCAAGTTCAATCAGCTGACTCTCAAACATCAACAACTTCTTATTTATTTCTTCCGATATACCATCTGCAACCTTATCTACTATCGACTTGATAAATTCTGGATTTTCCCACAATTGCTTGAATGTAGCGTTAACCATGGATTTCAAATCTTCCGCTTGTTCTCGCTTTGGAAGCATTCTCAGGAAATAGAAGAAAAAGGTATCTATTCGAAGAGACTTTCCCAGATTTTGAATTTTGAAATTTGCTAGGGTTTTATCAATTAACTTATAACAATCGAGCGCTCGACTGAAAACACACCTACTCGGATCGATGCATGTGTTAGATGATTAGTTCTCACTTTTTGCTAAACCTTTCCCACCAAGAACTTTGCATGAAGTAGACATTTCGTTCTTGCTTACACCCTTAGAATCTTCAGATTGGCTATATAGGTACAAGACTGCAAATGATACCCATGAGCCTTATTCCACAGATGGAACGAAGGTATGGAACACTGGGTACATACAATAATAGTTTTTAATATTTACCGTTGAGACATATCGAAATGTAATCCTTATAGTTCACTTTAAACATTATCAATATTTGCATTGGAAGTGAAATCAAGTCAACGAATTTTCAAGAATTGAACTTGTAACAATATTATCAACGGAAATGATATTTCGTCATGAGGATGACCTCATATTTACCCAGACATAAGCAAATATAAAATTTCACATATAAGAATTTTTCGCCATAATTTTAGCATTCAGCATTCAATTTTTGAGAAAACGCTGATAATTTTAAACTTAAACATACCTCAGATTTAAATTGAAATCTTAGGATTTATGTCTGTAGGCAGATTTTCATTTGCGTCATACGTCAAGATGATTCAGAACGCAGATATCATATATCTTCATATGGGAACATGATTCAAATACCCATCTTCCATTGAAACCTGAGCTAGCAAAATTTTTTCCTTATATTATTCATCTTATATTTCAAGTTTCAACCTAATCTTGTTTTAATTCACACGATACTTTCTTCAAAAAATATTTACGCATTAAGCATTTCAAAATTGAAATAGTCCTTAGGAAAAGATAGCATTTGTATACGAGATATCTAGTGTTTTCTTCCAAACAAAATTGTATTTCAATCTTCATCAACAGTGGATTTTAGGAACATTAAAAGGTCAATTTTGAAACGTCGAAATACCAACCTTGGTCAAACTACCATTGTTGGTATTTCATTCGAGTTCATACAGGGTGACCCAGGGGTGCGTAAATGCTCCATAATTTCATTTCTATTCAAGCTAGCGACTTGATTGTTTTTGTTGATTTGTTTTGGTACAATCCACACATCCTGAAAATATTTTCATCCACATACAGGTGTCGACAAATGAAATACATACATAGGTTCGATTTTTTTAATTGGCAACCCCTATTTTTCATACATCTTCGGATTTGCCACTTAATTGTCGATAAAACGCTCCCAGGTTTCATTGACTTATCTGCATTAGTTTTTGACCTATGTCAATTAATGTGAATATATACCAAAAGTTTAAGAAGAATACCTCACTCTATGTATTATATGTTTTTTCTATGATCAAGAGTTAAGGTCTATGAATGACTCAGTAAACTCTGTCTCTTTTAGTTCGGTCTGTGTAACAAGTAGGTGTAAGTATCTTTTCTATTATAGAGTTCATCGTTAAACCAAATGTTGTTTTATTACAAACCGAGTGTTAGTTGTTGCAATTAAACTGCCAATGATATTAATCTACATCAATTTAGGTGTCGAAATAGCGTCGTGCGTAGACCCACAGAAAAAGTCATAACTTCGGAACCGTTCAACATAATTCAATCATCTTTCTCCCAGTCGATTCCTTTAGCTTCTTTTACATCTTTTGAAATAGGCACAAATTTGATGTCGGTGTTCTAAATCATTAAATAATGTTATATCGAGTATTACATCTAAAAAAATAATTAGAAACCACTTTGTGGTAGATGTGGAAACGCTACATTATCAAAAATACTTGAAGTTGTAGATCATTTGTATCTTTGGTGAACATACCATCAAATATTCGGATTAATCTATTATATGATTTGCCAGAAACTCTCCAATAGACGATCGTCGTGAAAAACCCTTTATGTATGCCATTACAATTTTGAATCAATTAATATTCCCTCAAAATTCCACTGAAATCCTTGTTCTCATTAAAGCGTGATTCAGAATAAGTTTTTCCACCAATAAACTGATGGGATGAAAGCTTTTCTCAGATTTCCTATGGAAGTTACACAATGCCACCATGATTACGTATTAGAGGAGGGGACTGGAGGTTGCAAATAATCACCCCAGGTAGCTGTCCCGATGCGAAATGAGGATCTTTGAAATCAGGGTGGATTACGAGCATTTACAAGAGATAGAACCCTGGAAACAGACCATCCAAATGAATTGTTACTGAACCGAAGAAGGGCAAGGGTATTCAAGAACAGAACAGCTACTACTTATACACCTTTTTGCTCTTCGTTAAAATGGGGGTGTGGAACATTAGGGTATTCTATCTACACCTGGAAGATAAGGCTGTCCATTTAGAAAAGGTTATGTAATTGCAACATATAGTAGTAAAGATGGTGACGATTTTAGAGCAAGCCAAATTTGATGACTCTACAGGCAATTCGCAACAAAAAAGTTCCTATCAAGTATTGTCTATTTATCTTTCATTGAAACGTTATTCCAGATTCTAAAGGGTGATTTAGTGGTACTATTTGTGGTGGGGATTTAATTACAGATTGCGCAAAATCATGAATTTTAAACTGAAAAACTGTAGTGAATAAGTATTAGAGATGCCTCTGTTTTCCACGCAAGAAAATAATTTTCCTCCCTTGTAACTTAAATTGAAAGTTCAGCAGAACTTCGCGTCGTTGTAAATTCAGTTTGTTTTTAATGATTGCATTATCATTCAATAAATTAAACTCGTGTGAATTTCTTACAATGTTAATAAATCAAACAATTCAACGAATTACGAGACTACCAACTTTTAAATTTAGAAGTCTGGCAAAATGTCATCGAAAAAAATTGAGGTACGTACACGTGCTACGCTCGTTCGCATTAATAATCATTCTAGCAACATTGTAAGGATACTTCTGCTAATTCACGATGAAAAACTGGTTGGCAATCAAGCTTCTTCCTCAAGCCAAGTTCAAGTGGCAGACCGTGATGATTTAATTCCATGAAATGCACGTCGATTCCAAGGATCTGCCCACGAACGTTGTTAGCATGAAATTATCCTGTCCATGTCCGGGCTTGCTCGAGGTAGATGGAATCTTGAATATCTGTTGTGTAGTACAGAAGGTTTGACAAGTCCGTTCAAGATATAAATCCATACATTATTATTTGAAGAAATACTTTGATTCTTTCAGCATCATTAAATGTAGTTGAGGACAGATAATATCTGGATTAATTACCTAATACAAATTGTTTCGAGTGGATATTGAGGAATAGCAAGTTCAATCGCCTTAAATGCTTGAATACTATGGAATCAGGGGTGAGTCTCTTGACCCGATGAAAAATTATCTGACAAACAGGATGCAGAAAACAGGCTTGGAGGCAGGTCTTCTTCTTGGGAGACTGTGAGTCATGGTGTACCGCAGGGTTCTGTGTTGGGTCCCCTTTTGTTTGTGATATACATGAATGATTTGCCAGCTAATGTGAAATCAGATCAAACCGTTCTCTTCACTGGTGACACTTCTTTTCTGAATAAAGGAATAGAAAACTAGGAATTGGAAGAGAAAGACAAGAAGACACTAAAGGAAGCTCAGGTATGGTTCAGCGCAAACAAAATGATTATGAACAGTGATAAAACACAGAGACTACTGTTTGAACTAAAGATGTCTTCGTGCAATCACATGAGGCTACTTAGTGTCTTTTTGCATTCAAATCTCAAGTTTTCTGTCCACATTGATGAAATGATTCCTAAGTTGTCAAGAGTTACCTATGCAGTTAGGAGAATAAAGCAAATAACGGGAGTTGAAGCAGCCAAGATTACTTACTTCAGCTACTTTCATAGTGTCATTAACTTCGGCATTCTTTTCTGGGGGGATTTGTCCGAAAGTAAGAAAGTATGCATAAAACGGAAGAAGGAACTGAAAATACTATGTGGCGTAAGTAGTAGATATAGCTGTAAAGAGCTATTCCCCAGAGAAATAATTCTTACCGTGACGTCCATGATAATAAGGACATACTATTGAAAAACAACTTTAATCACAACTATGATACTAGAAATGAAAAAAACTTCATCATACCATACCATCGTTTAAAAGTATCACAGTTGAATGTAAGTCATCTAGCTATAAAAATTTTGAACAAACTGCCCTTCAAAATGGAGGAATTATATCGAATAAAGCTAAAGAATGAACTAAAATGTCTCCTAATGACTAAAGCATACTACTCAATTAATGAATACCTGAATGATACTTTTTAAAAAAATACATATTTGTATGATATATCTTGTCTGGCCAAATTTATTTTTTTATAATTTGTTTTGTTTTACGCGCAAGATCGCAGTAACAAAGCCTAGCCAGAACACAACTGAATTCCTAACTCGCACAAGCTGAAAGAGCTTCTGAGTAATCTTCACAGACCATCTAGGAGTATCAGGATAATAATAATAATTAGGTAATTAATCCAGCTATTACCTGTCTTTAACTGAATTTATTATCGCTGAAGTGAATTAGATTAACTGGAAATCGTCGTTTGAGTATGAGAACAATTGCCACTGAAATTTCTGTGTCTCATGAATCGATTCACACTATTTTGAACGATTGTTTAGGCACAAAATGCGACGAATGCCGAAAGACCTGATTTTTTTGTCAAAACCACTTTTGAATGCACTGTACCACTCATACGTATCGGGTATTTTTTTAGAGTGATAGAACTTTCTAAAGGGATAACTGTGATTTGACAGAAGGTAGAAGCCATGTTGTTTTGACATTTCTATTCAGTAAGCATTGACAAATTCATGGAAAGACTCACGCCGCAACAACAATTGTTAAAATTTATTTTCAAAATCAGTGTTCTATTCGCCAAACTCATACAGCACTTCGTTAAATTTACGGTTTACATAATCGTCGATCAGAGCAGCTTATTTGTCGAACTATTGATAGATTTCGGACAACATTTTCTCTACTCGATGCAGCAACAACAAGACAAAGAACTGTACGTACAGAAGAAAATATCACTGCTGTAAGTCATAGTTTTAATGATGATCCAGATTTGTCTATTCATCGACTTTCACAATAAGTTGGACTCTGTGCATCCACCACATGGAAAATTTTGCATAAAGATCTTGGTCATACAAGATCCAACTGGTTCAAGAACTAAAGCCACTTGACCATCATAAGCGTCGTTTGTTTGCTGATTCGCCCCTAGAACAGCTTGAAGTTGATCCACTTTTTTATCGTAAAATTGTGTTTAGTGATGTTCATTTCTGGTTGAACGGCTATGTAAACAAGCCAAATTGCCGTATATGGAGTGAAAACAATCGTCAAGAAGTTCTGCAGGTTCCATTGCATCCTGATAAATGCACTTGTATGGTGTGCTTTACACGCTGGAGGCATCATCGGTCCATATTTCTCTAAAAACGATGCTGGAGCTAATGTTACAGTTAATGGTGCTCGTTACAGATCTATGATCTATGATTATTTGTTTCAAAATTTGAATGGTATCGACCCAGAAGTGTTTTGGTTCCAACAAGATGGTGCTACACCTCATGCTGCTACCGTAACAATTGATTTATTGAAAGAAAGATTTGGCTTTAACGTTATTTCGAGAAATGGTCCAATTAATTGGCCTCCAAGATCATGCGACATAACTCTACTGGAATATTTTCTTTGGGGTTATGTCAAGTCATTGGTTTATGCTGATAAACCAGAAAGAATAGACGCTGTGGAAGCCAACAGAACTCGTGTTATTGATGAAATAAGGCCTGAATTACTCGAAAAAGTGGTCCAAAATTGGTCTGGTCTAATGCGGTTCGTCAGAGCTAGTCATGATGAACATATGCCAGAATTATTTTTGAAACATAAATGTCATAAAATTATCTTTCAAATAAAAAAAATTTGGCTTCAATCTCAATTGAAATGTTTTTTATTTCAATTTAAAGTTCTATCACTTTAAAAAAACACCAGATACTTGTTGGTCATAAAGGCAAACTACTGTAAACCTTCTGCAATATGTAGAGCAATTCCATTTGCAATGCAAAATTTATGATGGTTTATTTATTTATTATTTTTATCCATTGTAAAAATCGCGTGAGATGAACTTTCAAGGTATCACTGAACAAACCACCTAATTATAGGTAACGCTCAAACACCACATTAATATAGAGAACAGTTAGTTGTACCAACTTTGCGACAAAAAGAATTTCTACAATCTTTTTAAGTGCAAATTTCAAATGACCATTTACCGATACTTTCCCAACAGTTTGTGTATTTGTATAAATGATATAGCCCACCATAGGATTGAAGTTCATTTTACATTCACATCAAAATCTATTCTTGAATAGATAGGCATTAAATATTATATTACTTTAGGTCATCACTCTCAGTAGTCGTCGACAAAATTTTATACCTTCAAGCGAACAATAACCAATCCTTGTTCTATAGAATCAGGCAATATGTCACATACGTGCCTATTTTCATGTTCAACCGCTGGTCTAACAGTAATATCTTTCCGTGGGTTGAACGCTTGGCAACAGTCATAATTACTATTCTACGATGGCCACATCAAGCAATACATAAAGAACGTGCCCTTGAATTAGCCTAGAAACTCTGACCTACCTCACCGCAAATGTATTAGTCTTTTCATTAGGAATTAAATCCTTCAGAATTCTTGCAGAGTAACTCTTTAAAGAGCAGGCTCGGATTATGAATATTTAAGACTTGAATGTGTCGTAATTCACGTCTTAAACTGGCTATGATACTATAAGAAATTAAAATAATGACACAATGTTATGCTCTTGGTTATGTGTTATATAATTCATATAAGAAAGAATTGTTATTAAGAGTATGATGTCTGGCCTGAACAAACGATTGCACTTTTTGATTTCGCATTGTGAGAGAACTGGCAGGAATTCGTTTGGTTTTTATGGCAGAAATACATACTACCTTCAAGATTCCACAACAGAGCACTTCTCAGGATTTAGTTTGAGTAGGTGATCTTCGGCTATTTTAAAAAATTCGTTTAAATCCGAATTGATTAATTCTTCGGCTAAGAAGATCTGGCTCAGAAGAAAAGGAAAATACAATTTCGCATCGTCGGCATAACAATGAATCATGCAGTTTGTTAGACATTCTTGAAAATTCAATATGTTTAAAATATACAGAAGAGGACCCAGAATGCTTCCTTGGGGGATTCCAACTTTAAGCTCTAAGGGAGGCGAATAACGCCCTTGAGATGCTACGCGTTGTGATCTTCTAGATAGGAAAGTCCAGACTTCTAACGTGTGTGAAAGGGGATCAAACGCTTTGCTAAAGTCCAATGTTATTAAGTCCGTAACCATAGCATCATTTCTACCTTCAACAAATCATCAACTATCGGGAGTTTTTTTTTAGAGTGATAGAACTTTCGATAGGGATAACTGTAATTTGACAGAAGGTAGAAGCAATGTTGTTTTGACATTTCTGTTCACAGCAGATTTCTGAAGAATGAATACCCTTTCGGCTATAGGGATGCCACCCCAAAGAACAACACCATATCTCATTAAATAATCGAAATTTGCGAAGTAAACTGATCTTAAGCGCTCCCTATCTACTCGGCGAGACAATACCTTCATCATATATAGAACTCTTTTTAGTTTTTTACTCAGCTCTCATATACTTTGGTACCAGTTTAAAAAGCAGTCTAGATACATTCCCAAAAATTTGGTTGATTCTGCTGTGCCGACTTCTATATTGTTGGGTCGATAGTTGCTGGAATACTTTCCTTGAACTGAGTAGTTCTGCAAATAATACACTCAGTTTTATCAACGTTTAGAAGGAGCCTATTTTGAGCACACCAGACACTTATCGAAAACTATCTGAGTTTGCACCATGCTGTATTTTAAATCTTTATTTCGCACTAAAGCGTTAGCGTCATCAGCAAACAGAAGCATTTTTTATCCTTCTTGAGATGGAGGAAAAGAAAGACTCAGGTAAATCGTTTATGTATATCACAAACAGTACAGGCCCCAGAATACTAACCTGAGGTACACCCATAGCTACCGTTTCATCCTTGGACAAGTGATTCCTTCGGCCGGTTTCAATAGAAACTCTCTGTATTCTGTTCTTGAGGTAACTACTCAACAATTTCACTGAACGTCTCGAATACCATATGTATTTAATTTGTTGAAAAGCCTTTCATGGTTCACAAGGCCTTAGACAGGTCCAAAAACAGTCCAACAGGTATCGAGTGTGTTTTTTAGAGTGATAGAACTTTCGATAGAGATAACTGTGATTTGACATTTCTGTTCAGTAAACATTGACAAATTATCATGAAAAGACTCATGTCGTTTACAAATTGTTGAAATTTATTTTCAAAATCAGTGTTCTATTCGCCAAACTGCACTTCGTGAAATTTATGGTTTACATAATCGTCCATCAGAGCAGTTTATTTTTCGAACTATTGATAGATTTCGGACAACATTTTCTCTACTCGATGCAACAACAAGAACAAGGCAAAGAACTGTACGTACAGAAGAAAATATCGCTGCTGTAAGTCATAGGGACAATGATGATCCAGATTTGTCTATTCATCGACGTTCACAACAAGTTGGACTCTGTGCATCGACCACATGGAAAATTTTGCGTGAAGATCTTGGTCTACAACCATACAAGATGCAACTGGTTCAAGAACTAGAGCCACTTGACCATAATAAACGTCGTTTGTTTGCTGATTGGACCCTAGAACAGCTTGAAGTTGATCCACTTTTTATCGCAGAATTGTGTTTAGTGATGAAGCTCATTCTGGCTATGTAAACAAGCAAAATTGCCGTATATGGAGTGAAAACAATCCTCAAGAAATTCTGCAGGTTCCATTGCATCCTGAAAAATGCACTGTATGGTGTGCTTTACACGCTGGAGACAACATCGGTACATATTTCTTTAAAAACGATGCTGGAGCTAATGTTACGCTGAATGATGCTCGTTACAGATCGATGTTCGATGATTATTTGTTTCAAAATTTGAATGGTATCGAGCCAGGAGTGTTTTGGCTCCCACAAAATGGTGCTACACCTCATGCTGCTACCGTAACAATTGATTTATTGAGAGAAAGATTACAGTGAATGGTGCTCGTTACAGATCGGTGATCAATGATTATTTGTTTAAAAATTTGAATGGTATCGACCCAGAAGTGTTTTGATTCCAACAAGATGGTGCGACTGTAACAATTGATTTATTGAAAGAAAGATTTGGCGATAACATTAATTCCAGAAATGGTCCAATTAATTGGCCTCCAAGATCATGCGACATAACTCCACTGGATTATTTTATTAGGAGTTATGTCAAGTCATTGGTTTATGCTGATCAACCAGAAACAAAAGACGCTTTGAAAGCCAACATAGCTCGTGTTATTGATGAAATAAGGCCTGAATTACTCGAAAAAGTGGTCCAAAATTGGTCTGGTCGAATGCGGTTCCTCAGAGCTAGTCATGGTGAAAATGTGCCAGAACTATTTTTAAAACATAAATGTCATAAAATTATCTTTCAAATAAAAAAAAAATTGGCTTCAATCTTAATTTAAATGTGTTTTATTTCATTTTACAGTTCTATCACTCTAAAGAAAACACCCGATATTCTGTCGTTTTAAAAAATTTGATGTTAAGCTTATGAGAAAAACTAATAATGTTTGATTGTATCAGTCTTTACTTGTCGGAAATACATCAATTACTTTTAATCATCAAAACTAATTATATCGGAATGAGTTGGTGTGAGTTTGTAGTCCACCAAGTATCCCTTACTAACTTTAGGATAATAGTTCAGAGAAAGATGCATGACTTGTAATTATTAGTTTCACTGTAACTGGGTCCACTATTTATTATTATTTTATTCATGTTAATCATGTGGTCTTGTCTGTTTGAATATATCCTGCTAATATATGTGGATTAAGTTGAAGAAAATTTATTGTTTATTAGATGTAACTCACTTTTATGTGCAAAGACAGGGGGATTGAACTATGTGAGAAGGGTAGATGAAATTCAACCATGTATAGTTTAGTACTTAATGTAAGTTCCTAAAGAATTCAAATAAGTGTGACATATTCAGAAACTGCCTCAAAAAAATCGTTACATATTTCTGATGTTTTGACTCAGCATCATTCTTTTCAACCAATTTTTTCAATTCAAGTAATAACCGAATTTTTATTGCTGGTATATTGTTTTTTCATGCCTACTGGATGTATTTGTTGAATTGCATATCTTTTTTCAGCGACTAATCTGACAAATCACTTCAAATTAAACATTTTAATTATTTCAGGTTTTTTTTTCATTATTTCACGTTTCTTTGATAAAAATACAATAACCACCTACCAGTACATTTAGGACAAATTGAAATGATTATGACAATGTGAAGTCTGATTGCCGAAGACACTCTTGACAGGCTCAATCAACAAAAAATCTAAAACAAATTGTAGAAATTACTATGTTTCACTACCAATAAAAATATATATTACACATTTTCTTGTGACTCGAGTTTCGGGAAATGAACTATCCCATCATCAGACAACTGAAGACCTAACAGTGGTACAGAGGTATTTAAACAAAAGTGATAAATATTTTGAATGTTTCAATAGATTCTAGACAACACCTAATAGTGGTACAGAGGTTTACAAGCGGAACGTGACAAAAAACCAGGTTAAAAAAGAGGGGCCTTCTAACAGATAAACATAAAACTAAATATCATAAACTTATGATTCAAATTTAGAAAATTTGGCTCCAATCTTAATCTAAATGTGTTTTATTTCAATTTAAAGTTCTATCACTCTAAATAAAAACACCCGATACTTCTCTACGTTCGAGTGCTTCTAGAATTTCAGAAGTCAATTCATAATGAGCATAATTAGGTTATTGAAATATAGGAGCTTTTTATCCATCGTAGGAAGTCGTGACAATTTTTGCTAATCGAGTGTCTAAAGGTCCTGGAAGAATAGCTCATAATTAATTTAACTCAAAGGTCTATAGACGAACGGTTAATTCCATCCCTACTTCATTCACCCTATAATTCTGAAGTAGAAAGGATTTTCTCGGTAGTTAAACATTAATATTGTCAACGAAACACGAAACTAATACCTAAGAAATTATTCATTTCATTTTCTGTTTACAGAGTGTTCATTGTGAGGCCAAGTCGAACCAGTGAAGGAACATACGTCCTAACCTACAAATGTCAGGGAAAACTAGCTCATCAACAGATAGTTCCAATGATCGACAAAGATAGAAACATAACAGTTTTCACGTTAGATAATGGCCAAACAAAGTTTTACGACATCCTTCAGTTAGTGGAGTTCTACACGGTGAACCTTGGACCGCTGATGTGCCGTTTAACGCACTATATCACAGAAAATGCCAACATACAAAACCCGAATGTCCCTTCCCCATCGAACGCTCCAAAATATGTGAATGTCGCAGTAAATACTGATATATCTATTCACAGTACAGAACAAGCAAACCTCCTAGAATCACCTTCAGGATCGTCTAAAACTACCTCTTCCCATTCGCTCAGTTCGCGCTGAGACTGGACAAAGTATTGTTTTTGTTCATAATGGACTATTCGTGAAATTCCTCATTCTTTCTGCTTATTAACTCTATCAAAGAATGCTTCAATTTGAATCGATTTCATTATACAGGGTGAAACGATTGGTAATCAAAATAAATAGGTATGCTTTACCTTTCCAGTTAAATTTTTTAAGTTTTTAGATTTTAAAGAACATCAATGAAGGTGCCTAGAGTGGTTCACAATTACCATACACAATAAACTTTTCAATATCCCCTTGCAGTAATGATTTGCAATTCGCCACCCTACAAAATATTTCATTTCAATTAAAAGAAAAAATGATATTGATTTCTCGCATATCACTTGGTGAAACATTTTTAAATTATTAAAGTAGATAAAAACAACGTGGCTTAAGTTTCACTGTTTATTTGATGTCTGTTGACATATATGTTTCACCCATTTTCAAAACTGAACAGAACAAAACTTAAAATCCTATTTATAATGGTAGGGTAAATCAAACGTACAATTTCGAAGGGTGTAAAAAGATGGTGTTAGTTCGGTCCTAATCTTTTGCAGATAAAAGCAATGGTGATAAATCAAATTGAAGTTGTTCATTTGTGATTGGTATCTTCTTACCTACCATGTGCTAAACAAATTTCCAAACTTTCTAAAAGGCCCATTCTTCTGCTTTTAATACCTACCAGATGTTATTTTATAATGTGATATACTTTTT
Source organism: Megalocaria dilatata (assembly GCA_034642435.1). NCBI lineage: Eukaryota > Metazoa > Arthropoda > Insecta > Coleoptera > Coccinellidae > Megalocaria > Megalocaria dilatata. The sequence continues at coordinate 8,085,314 of CM067855.1, read as the reverse complement.
TATGTTCTTCTACCCTTATGTTTATGGATCGTCTGACCTATGTAAAATGCAGGGCATTCATTACAAAATAATTTGTATATACCGCTTTTTTCACACGTTTCACAACAGTCTTTGCTATTGACTAAGAGTAAACCTAAGTTTTTCTTATTTGCACAAATATAATATTATTTTGTTTTAGTCTATTGCAAGTTTTGTTACTAATTTGTGGTATGAATTTTATGCTATGGAATTTTCTTTTTCTTTATCCTGAAGAACAAAGAAGTATATGCTATGGAATTTCATACCAAAAATTAGTAACAAGACTTGCAATAGACTAAAACAAAATAATATTAATGTTATTTGTGCAAATAAGAAAAACTTATGTTCACTCTAAGTCAATAGGAAAGACTGTCGTGAAACATGTGAAAAAAGCAGTATATACAAATTATATTGAATGAATGCCCTGCATTTTACATATGTCAGACAGGACGATCCATAGAAGAACATAAAAAAAGTAAATTACATAATAAAATAACATCTGGTTTTTCGGAACGTTGTATAAATAACTACCATTCCATAGATTTCAATAGAACTGAGATTTTACACGTAGGTAATAAAAGCAGAACAATGGACCTTTTAGAGAGTTTGGAAATTTGTTTAACATTTGGTGAGAAGCTACAAACCACAAGTGAAAAATTTCAATTTAATTTATCACCATTGCTCTTATCTGTAAAAGATTAGGACCGAACTAACACCATATTTTTACACTCTTCAAAATTGTACGTGTGATCTACACTACCATTATAAATAGGATTTTAAGTTTTGTCTCTTCAGTTTTGAAAATGGGCTAAAATCCCGAAATAAACAGTGAAACTTAAGCCAAGTGTTTTTATTTACATTATTGAAAGGAAAAAATATTTTCAAGATTGTCGTAATACGGGTAATCGATACATTTTTGTTGTTTCATATAGAAATCTTCCATCTTCATCACCTTAATGAAGTCGCTTCCTTTTTAATAACCGAGTTTATTACTCGGGCTACAGATTTAGTCACTTATCTCTTAGAGTTCAGACATATACTTATCAACTTTACCATTAAAAAAAAAACTTCTTCAGGAATATTCAATGTTCTAGAATTCCAGAATCTAGATTCTTTTAAATAACTGACAATAAGCTATTTTCTACAGTATGGAAAAGCTGACCTATGTCGAAAGCTATAACAGAAAAGGACCTCTCTGTAGTACAACAAAGATAGTATTGTTCTTTAATATTAACCGAAAGGCCACCATCTTTGATATAATTCATTTCAAATGTAAATGATAGACTATAGGCGAAAACCAAGTGTCATATTGATATTTGAACAAATAATTCAAAATTTCAAGATTGTTTAAAGAGCGTTACACCAACTCACGTGTAAAATCGGAATAACGACCAGAGTGGAAAATCAATTCGTACTACTACAAAGTAGGACTACGCTGAGCGGTCTGTTGGTCTTTTCCTAGAGCTAGCTCCCAGAATCGGTGCAAGATTTAACCAAGCTTGCTCTAACCACAAACTCAATTATTATTTTTCATTGTCAGCGGGTTTAATTCCTTTCTCTAATATTATATTTTAGGTTTTTATATCATTGCATTCTGTGATTACATATTTCATCTGCCATATACTGATAATCACGCGGACAGCTCAGTGGTAGAACATTGGGCTCGTGACCGGAAGGTTCGATTTCGAATCCTGTTCAGGTGTAAAAGAAAACTTTCTAGTTGGACAGGTGTCGGCCATCATTTCACTGTTGAGTCAAAAATTAACAGTGCTGTGATCTAAAGTGGGCAAGATCGCAGTAACAAAGCCTACCCAGAACACAACTGAACTCCTAACTCGCACAAGCTGAAAAAGCTTCTGAAGGATCTTCACAGAAGATCTAGGAGTATCAGGATAATAATAATAATACTGATACTTAATAAAACAGGCAGAAATATGGTGAAACATGCGTACCAACTTGTTTGAGTCTTCTTTTCTTTCAATCATAAATCCATATGTCTTTTTCAAATACTGCAGTTGAAGAAAATATTTCAAGATAAAAACAAACTCATAGATTTTCTATTTCAAATCTTTCGGAGAAATATACGATAGTTTTAATTAATAAATGGATAATGAAGAGTATATCGTATATTATATGTTATAATTTGCCTCATACCTAGATTCTTCATCTTAATCGTTTCTTGTTATTTTAAATGCAGTTGCTTGTATTTATTGTATACAGATATGGAAAAGACATTCAAAAACATAGGAAATTCAATGTTAATCTAGAGGACCGCAAGGGTCCAATGAAGTAGTGGAAGAATCTTAACCTCAGCGCGATGACGATTAAACGACTGTTCTCTCTCAATGGCAGTGGGGGATGCTTCGATCGAAACAAGGCTCTCTGCTTTCAGCAATCAGAATCATTCGCACTTCAAACGGGGACATCAGTTGAAAATAAATACGACAATCTTATCCAATTGTATGCGAGGAATTTATTTGCCACGATTGATGACACAAATTATTTCCTCTGTGAAAATGAGTACTTACGTTCTTTTTCGCCATAACTGGCTTGAAATGAAATAAATTCTACGAAAATAAGAAATTCGAAATCAAAAACAAATTCTGAAAAATGCGAAATCGACGGTCGACAAATTTGAATTAAATGTTCAAATAATCCACCTTGTTCAGCCAAACAGTAGCCAAATCTATTATAAAGAAATAATCTCATATATCTGAGCAGATTTGGCATTGTTGCTATTTTGGCTCGAAGTTGGATTATTTTGAACCTTAATTCATTAATATTTGTCGGTCTATCAATTTCATGCTCATAAACCAAATTTTTCATATATCCCCAAAGAAAAAAATGATTGGAAGATAAATCTGGTAATCTGGGGGGCCATTTGATCCTGCCGTTTGTATAAATGAAGTTTTGATTCTTTCATTGCTCCAAGTTAGTGTATTATCGCCTCTATCCGTGTTATTAGATTCCATTAAATAAGTCAGTGGCAGTACTACCGACAAGTAAAACAGACACTAGATAGAATATTTTATCTTAAGCAAGTATATTTTAATGAGAGTTATTGGTGTAAGTCTTTAACCAATGAGAACATCCTAAAATGAATCATTTCCAGCCCTTGATAAGTGTGATGTCAGTTAAAGGTCGGATAAAAGTTTAATTAATTTGTTAAACTGCTCTAGGACTCTCAAAGTTTTTTACTTACTTACTAAACCGCAAAACACTACGAGAAACAATCGACACACTCTGTATAATATCTAGGAAATCACCTAAATGATCGTTTTTTAATTTTGATGAAGTATACGAATAATTATTCATAATATGAAAACAATTGCGAAAAACATTATTTGAAATAACTAATTCTCGCTGATATTCAACTTGTTGAAGCAACATTTTCATATATTAATGTTAGAGTTCACAAATACTCTTCGGTAGAATTAAAAAATGATCCAAAGTGATGTTCTAATATATTTATATTTACCCCTTCATTTCCTTACATAATATTTTAATTTATTATTTCAGTAGAAATATTATTCTTCGTTTCTTCTCATTAACACATGGAGGATATTTTCCATTAGGAAAAATATTTCTTTGATATTTAGTGTAATTTAGGAATAGAAAATCAACTGAATAAGGGCCGTTAACTCCTATAGCCCGATAAAGTACGAAAGTGAGCAAACGAAACAACTGAAGAAATGGGACTAGCAGGAATACAAAAAATTCAGAATATCTTTCAACTCTGTCAATAAACATGGTTCTCACTAATTGTATAGAATAGCCTAATAAAAATTAATAGGATAAGTGAATAAATGTGAAATAAAAGTACTCAATACTAGTGAGTTATATGATATGACATCTGTATACCAACTAAAAATTAAGAATTCTTTCAATGCTGGCACGAAGCCAGGGGGGCGGGGGGTCCCCCCCCCCATATCTCAGAACAAAAATGAAAACCAGGTTTTTTGACTGATATTTTAAGATGGTGAGACCAATTGATTAATCAATAATAACAAAAATATTAGAATATATAAGAAGCGTGACATAATTTTAAGATGAGTTTATTAGAGGAAGTCAGTATTAATCAAATATTAATTTTAACTGAAAAACAGGGTGTTGTAACTAGTTTATTTTTCTCAATTGATAGAGACAAGGCTGTGGTTGCTTTTTGTGTAAGGAACGAATATGTATTTGTAATCATTTTATATTTGTTGAATTAGTATATTGATGTTTTAGAGTCGATGTTAAAATTGAAGAAAATTGACAATTCCGGTAAAAATTTTATTTATTTCATTCGTAACTTTATGTTTTAGGTGATAAGACACAACCAAAAACTCTTGTATAATCACAAAGCAATATATAACTGTTCTAACTACTACATAGTTATCAATTACTCTTATATATATTAAAGATAGATGTGATACTTTTTCAATCAAGACAAAATATATCTGTAAGTAAAAATATTGTCCAAACTCTTCTCATTTTTTTCTGAAATTTTTTAAAATAATACGAAAAACGAAGGTATTAACAATCAAGAAATGTTTATCATTTGACAAAAGCGCTGATAGTTGAGCAGAACTTTAAAATTATAAATGTGATATAAATAGTATAAGTAAACTTAGGTTAGATATTTTTTCTTTCGTTCTTAATTTCAATTATATAATATCATTTTCAGCAAATATTAGTTTATTGCTTCAACTGAAACTAGAAGAGCCTGAATAAAAAAGTACCTGAAATATAATAAATCTATAACTGTTTGAATTTTTCTTCATGAATGTAAAGCATATTATTTCTTAATTATAATGTTTGCAAAACTTTTGTATAATTCAACAAGGTACCAATTCAGAATAGGCAATAAACAATAAATCTTGATTTATATAAGTGCTATGTGTTCGAATGAAGTGTAAATTGGTTCATCTGTCAAAAAACGCATTGCCAATGGACGCCTTCAAACAATAAACGAAATAAATAAGAGAAATCAATGAGAAGATTAGTTTTTAATACTTTTTGAAATCCACACAATTATTCGTACAAGCTTTTATCATAATTTTAATTTGCGATTTTTCTATTATAGAAAAGGTAGCTCGTTTTGTGATTAATTAGTGTTTAATGTCTAATTGAAGAATTAACTTAAATTCTATTGTATTTCTTTTAACCTAAATGTCTCCATAAGCACATTTCATAAATATATGCTTAAAAGTTACTCCGAAATAAAAGGAGTCGATTTTTAGATTAGTATGATCATGCATTATTTTATTTAATTTAGAGAACATTTTTATATTTTTTAATAGTGTACTCGTCGAATACTTTGCACAATCAATACCCAAGATCTTCTGTTTCCGAAATAAATATTAATACATATTCATGCCTTTTTTTTATTTCCTACCCTATCAAAGGAAATTAAGAAATTTTTAATTTATCTTTCCAAGCATGCACATAATCAATTAAAAAATCTGAAATTACTTGACCCCCTTGCACATTATCAACATGACCAACAATAGTTATTTGAAACAAATTGTAGAAATTACTATATTTTACTACCAAAAAATATATATTACACATTTTCTTGTGACTCGAGTTTCGGGAAATGAACTATCCCATCATCAGACAACTGAAGACCTAACAGTGGTACAGAGGTATTTAAACAAAGGTGATAAATATTTTGAATATTTCAATGGATTCTAGGTAACACCTAATAGTGGTACAGAGGTTTACAATAATAAATAGCTATTTGTGTATTAAGAGCGCAAAATGATATATTGCCGATTGAAAGGGACTTCTTCGTCGCGCGGCAATCTCTTGAAATCGACAAAGAATTTACGCTCGAATTGGACAAGATTTTTTCTACAATCGAGCAGTTCACGTATTTCCAAAAATTTATTCAATTTGTTAATGAAAATTAAAAGTAATTTTTTACTCAAATGAAAGATGACGTTTGCGTTTTAATTTTTTAAAACGCCTGAAAGTGAATGTAATATCTAGAATATTCATATTTGGAATTAAGTTGAGTAAATGTGTGAAGTGAACCCAAGTGAAACGGCATTCGACCAGACCAATTTTGGACCTCTTTTTCGAGTAATTCAGGCCTTATTTCATCAATAATATGAGTTATGTTGGCTTCCAAAGCGTATATTGTTTCTGGTTTATCAGCATAAACCAATTACTTGACATAACCCCAAAGAAAATTATCCAGTGGTATGTCGCATGATCTTGGAAGCCAAATAATTGGACCATTTCTCGAAATAACGTTATCGCCAAATCTTTCTTTCAATAAATCAATTGTTACGGTAGCATAATGAGGTGTAGCACCATCCTGTTGGAACCAAAACACTTCTGGCTCGATACCATTCAAATTTTGAAACAAATAATCATTGATCATCGATCTGTAACGAGCACCATTCACTATAACATTAGCTCCAGCATCGTTTTTAAAGAAATATGGACCGATGATGCCTGCAGCGTGTAAAACACCATACAGTGCATTTTTCAGGATGCAATGGAACCTGAAGAACTTCTTGAGGATTATTTTCACTCCATATACGGCAATTTTGCCTGTTTACTACAACTACTACTACATAGCGGTTCAACCAGAAATGAACTTCATCACTAAACACAATTTTACGATAAAAAAGTGGATCAACTTCAAGCTGTTCTAGGGCTCAATCAGCAAACAAACGACGCTTATTATGGTCAAGTGGCTTTAGTCAAGAACCAGTTGGATTTTTTATGGGTGTAGACCTTTACGCAAAATTTTCCATGTGGTGGATACACAGAGTCCAATTTGTTTTGAACGTCGACGAATAGACAAACCTGGATCATCATTAACACTATGACTTACAGCAGCGATATTTTCTTCTGTACGTACAGTTCTTTGTCTTGTTGTTGTTGCATCGAGTAGAAAAAATGTTGTCTGAAATCTATCGATAATTCGACGAATAAGCTGCTCTGATGGACGATTATGTAAATCATAAATTTCACGAAGTGCTCCATAAGTTTGGCGAATAGAACACTGATTTTGAAAATAAATTTCAACAATTTGTGAACGTTGTTGCGGCGTGGTCTTTCCATGATAATTTGTCAATGAGTTCTGAACAGAAATGTCAAAACAACATGGCTTCTACCTTCTGTCAAATCACTTATACCTATCTAAAGTTCTATCGCTCTTAAAAAACACCCGATACAAAGTCACCAAGGTCTTGATGTGTAAAAGCAGCCAAAAACCAACAGAAATCGACCAGTACTATCGATTGTAAGGTTTTCACTATGGACAAGAGGACTAACGCCACTTCGCGGTAACACAAACCATCGTGTTAATAAGTGTAAGAAAATATATTATAAATACTCCTTCACTTATCAGTTACTCAGAGTCGTAGAACAATTCCAAAACATGAAGCGAGAGTACCAACTGACATGTGTCAACTCATTTACTCCTTTCCTCAAACTCGCGACTTTTCAACTCAGAGACTCGAAGCTGGCGTGCCTCTTCGGTGGCCATCTTTGCTAACGATACTAACGATATTAGTTCGATCCAAAAAGATCGAATTGGCTAACAAATACCTTGAGGATATTGTAAGAATGGTGCTTCAAATGGCTAATGAAATAAAACACAGAAAAGAGTACTACTTTTATCATGGCACGAAGAACAGCCCTACCTTAGGGACATGTCAAAATGTTTGGCGAGAATATTGTTTGACAATTTCAAGTCAAATATTTGTCAAACCTTTTAGAGTTAAATTGAATAAACGCCTTACGAGCACAGTTTTTCATTCTACATTTATTAGTGAACGATGTATAAGCGGTAAATATTGGACTGGCTAATTTCTAGTCGATTTTCTAAATCTCTACACTCCACGTATAATGTGAATTTTGCAGGAGGCAATTTTTTTTCAATCAGTCGATCACAAAAGTTTAACATCATTTTACAAAATACATATTAATAAACCAAAAAAATACCATTTCAAGCTAAAAAACTGTCATTTTTGATGTTATGAATCTGCAACAAATTCATAAGAAGCGTTGCACAAGGAAAAAGTTTAGTGTTATTTGATATTAAATGGAACCTATTATCTTAAATTTCTATGCTTTTCTGGTTGATCAATTTCTAGTAGAGGCCAATGTCTCTCTTTTTTAACGTTCTGTCAAATTAAATCATCTTTAAACTATTCCAATAAGAAAAACGGGAGCGGAAATATTACGATTTCCAGATACTAGCGGTTATGATAATATTGTACAGCTGAAACTTAAATCCAAGGATATTAAATAATTGTTTCGCCGAAATATTTCTTTTGTTCAGTTATATCGATTTAAAACAGAATATCATTGCCGAACAATGGAGGCCCTTATACCTGTGATTAATAAACTTCAAGATGTTTTCAATACTGTTGGTTCAGATACAATTCATCTGCCTCAAATTGTTGTATTAGGCTCTCAAGTAAAATGTAAATATAGAATATATATCTGAAATATATATCTTGTAATTTTGTAGAGTTCTGGGAAGAGCTCGGTTATCGAGAGTCTAGTTGGAAAATCTTTCCTTCCAAGAGGTACAGGAATTGTTACTAGAAGACCCCTTATACTGCAATTGGTCTATTGTCCGAAAGAGGATAGGGACCACAGGAAAGCAGCAGATGGTGAGTAAAACTGGTTAATAAAATTTATGTCTGTATAAATACATTTACGTCTTTATTTAAACTTATTTTGGTTATTCACTACATAATATTTTTAGGAACTATGGAAATTGAGGACTGGGGAGTCTTCTTACATGATAAAAGTAAAATCTTCAAAGAATTCGATGAAATACGAGCAGAAATTGATAATGAAACAAACAAAATGGCAGGAGATAATAAAGGAATTTGTCCAGAACCAATAAACTTAAAGATATATTCAACAAAAGTAGTTAATTTAACCCTAGTTGACTTACCTGGTATTACAAAGGTATAGTAATTCATGATTTCCAGAACGGTTTGATAAAATGGTGATGAGCAAAGGATATTGATTGACGTTACTGAAGTTATAGCTACCTTAAACTCTTATTTGAAAGGTTAACAAAAAATTCAATTCAATAATTATCATAATTATATCAAAATGGGCACAATGGACCTTGAGGTCTTTGTGCAAAGAAACCCCTTTATATATCTAGTATCAAAATTAATTTGTAAGCAAGTTGCTCTATTTTCCTCATTTGAACGTGGGAAATCAAAACATATTCAGAATTTAATTTCTAGTGCTAAATGACGTTACATGAGTATTTTTAGGTCCCTGTGGGTGATCAACCCCCAGATATTGAACTTCAAATTAGAGAACTGCTTCTGAAATATATAGCAAATCCAAATTCAATAATTTTAGCTGTAATAACTGCAAATACTGATATGGCTACATCAGAAAGTTTGGCTATTGCCAAACAAGTAGATCCAGATGGTAGAAGAACCTTGGCTGTAGTAACTAAACTTGATTTGATGGATGCAGGTAATTAGAGATAACATTTTTTCCAGAAGATATGTTTTAACGCCTTGATGAGTATAGGAAGATTCCTTTATTGAATCGACGTGACAGTCGTAGAGAGGAACACGTGAACTTAATAATAACCCTATTAAATTGATCAGTTTATGGAAAGAGACAAAGCGATTTTGCTACTAATACCCATTTAAATAATTTGAAATAAGGTTATTCTGATTTTCACAAATTTTTATTGTTAAACTCACAACAATTGTTTCGCTATCACAGTAGCATCATCAGGCAAGATCACATTTTGAATAACTAAGGTTGTTTCCGAAATCCATGGCTATTTATATTACAGTAAGTACAATAAATTTTTATTGAGCACTAAAACCCAAAAAAGGGTCCCTGCAAATTCCAGCTTATCTGAATATATTTAACGGAGGTGAGCTATTTAAATCTATTTGTTCGTTAAGTAATATTCCAATTTTATTATGTTTATTTATCTCTAGGGATTCTAACAGATTTAAGGCATAACTTTTGCTTTCTATATGTAGAATTTCAAAGTTATGGTTGAAAGTATGTCCTGTTTCTAACAAATGGTTGGAATATGTAGAATTGCTCTTATTATTGAGGAAACTCTTCAAATGTTCACACATCCTATGACGGAAAGTTCTTCCAGTTTGACCTATGTAAATTTTAGGGCAATCACCGCAGGTTAACTTATAAACCCCAGATGTGTGTAGTCTTTATTATTTTTGATAAATTTACTCAAGTTTGAATTAGTTTTAAATGAAGTTCTCAAATTATATTTATTTTTGAGGTATATAGCAATTTTCTCAGAAATACCTTTAGTGTATTTTAAGGAAATGTATTTAAAATTTTCTTTTATATTAGGAAACACCATATTTAAAGCTATTTTATTATTTTTATTCATCAATAATTTGTCTATCAACTTTGGATCATATTCATTATTAATAGCTATTTGTTTAGTTATGTTAAGTTCTGAAATATAATTTTCTCGATTCATGGGAATATTAACTAATCTATGGATCATACAATTAAATGCTGATAATTTTTGATTTAGAGGATGATTTGATTTATTGTGTATAATAGAATCCGTATAGGTTGGTTTGTGAAATATTAAAAAATCATGTGAACTATTTATTCGAGTAACAGTTAAATCAAGAAAATTAATAGAATTATTAAGTTCGGTTTCCATAGTGAATTTAATTGAAGGATGTATTTCATTGATGAATAAAAAGAATTTTTTCAAAAGTCTGTCTGTACCTGTGAAGCAACAGAAAATATCGTCTACATATCTATACCAATATAAAAATTATTTCTTAAGGGGATTTTGGTGAATTTTAGTTTCAATATTGTCCATGAATATTTCTGCTAATAAAGGACTTAAGGGATTTCCCATAATCAAACCATTTTCAGATTTATAAATTTTATTTTTAAATTGAAAATAATTTTGTCTAGTGCAAATATCTAGACATTCTAAAATATCTTCTTTGATAATTGTATTGCATCTGTTGTTGATTAATAGATTATCTACTAGTTTAATTGTTTCGTTTGGTGGTATACTTGGAAATAAATTTTGTACGTCAAATGAAATGAATTTAGCGTTATGAGGTAAGTGGATATTCTTTATTTTGTTTATTAGCTGTAGTGAATTTTTTATCGAGTATTTAGCTTGGAATTTAGTTTCTTTTAAAATAATCTGAATAAGTTCTTTCGAAAGTTTAAATGAAGGTGCACTAACGAACGAAACAACCGGTCTAATAGGATAATCTTCCTTGTGTAATTTAATCCAAGAATACATTTTTGGAGGTTGTGGATTCATTAAAATTAATTTATTTTTTGGGGTATTCCGAAAAAGACTGGTTTCCGGGGTTATTAGGGATTTAATTTGATTTTGGAAAATTGTCGTTGGATTGTGTTTGATTAATTGAAAATTATTTAATTCTAGGAAAGTAACTGATTTGCTAATATAATCACTTTCCGTTAAAGCAATAATAGTGTTACCTTTATCGGCTCGGGTGAAAATTAAATTATTTTCAGTGATTTTCTGATTTATAGTTTTAATAGTTTTATATTCTTCTTTCATTCTGGAATTTCTATTAGGTAATTTATGATGGTTTGTAATCATATTGGTAATAATATGTTTGTGGATATTTGTGTTCTTGTAATTTTTAAGTGCTAGTTCTGAACCTATTGCTACATATTCTAAGTCTTTTTTGTTATTTGAATTAATATTATATTTGAATCCTTTATTCAAAAGATTAATTTCTGTTTCATTAAATTCTGTTCCGGAAAGATTTTTGAATCTAGGGTAAAATATGTGTTTTGAAAATTTTTTTGATTTTGTAGAAATTTTTTTGTTTTTATGAATTTTATCTGATACTAATTTGGTTATTTTCTTCTTCTGAGTCAAGAATTTTTTATATATAATATTAGCGACTTTTTCTCTTGCATTTTGATCTATAGAATCAAAGATGATATTATGGAGTCTATAAGTTAATTCTGAGGGTATTACCTTAAGATATATGTTGTGGGCATCTCGTTTGGCATATTCTCTCTTCATGTCTCCTTTTAACCAGATCTTCATTCCATATATTCGTCCCTTGTCAGCGGTAGTACTTTTATTCTTCGTTCTTAATGTTATGTATTTCGGGAACACATTTAGTTTTAAACATTTGGTATAGAACCAAATGTTTTGTGTATTAATATTGCACCTTATTAGGAGCTTATAATACCATAGGACTAAAAAACTGGTTTCAGCTTGTCTTAAATATTGAATTGTATCAGTCCTTACTTGGTGAAAATCCATATTTAATTTTTTGAAATAAGGTTATTCTGATTTTCACAAATTTTTATTGTTAAACTCACAACAATTGTTTCGCTATCACAGTAGCATCATCAGGCAAGATCACAATCACAGGCAAGAGTTTAACAATAAAAATTTGTGAAAATCAGAATAACCTTATTTCAAAAAATTAAATAATTTAATTATAAGCTAGACACCATGTGCAGCTAGAAAGTGTTTCAGGTACTGATGCCCAAGAGATACTATGTGGAAGAGTGATTCCAGTAAAACTGGGCATAATAGGTGTAGTTAATCGATCTCAGCAAGATATAATGAACAACAAATCCATTAAGGAATCTCTCAAAGACGAGGCAACCTTCTTACAAACCAAATATCCCACATTAGCTACAATTAATGGTACTCCTTATTTAGCCAAAACTTTGAATAGACTTTTGATGCATCATATAAGAGATTGCCTACCTGATTTGAAAGTGAGTGCTTGGTTATACATTAGAAAATTTCATTAACAAATATCGAGCATTATAATAAACTACTAAGCTTTCAATATCGATGGTATTCTACTTTACTGCATTTCATCAACTGTCATCAATGACATTTTTGCTTGCAAAAACTACCTAACCCCAATTAGAATCATGGGACATTGATTTTGAGGTCAAAACAAGAATTAAAACAGACTTTAATAAGAACACTTGTGTATGCCCTAACTGTCATCATGCTATTTCTTTTTACAAATTGTTCGATGTAAAAATCTGAAATTTGTTACATGAATAAATTCAGATTCTATACAAATATTTCTCTTTTGAATTTTACAATTCAAAACGAAATAAAAAGAGAATATTGGTACAGTTTGCAACTAGGTATCGTTTGTCTTTTAAGCGATTTGAAATTATAAAGATAACAGTGAAAATGTATTAAAAATTTCATTTTCTTTGTGTAGTTTTGGTTTTAGAACATAAAAATTTGACATTTAAAATATTTATGCCCTTTTTGATTGATCTTGCAGTTTTATGAAAAAAGGTCATACTGATCACTGAAAAACCATAACATTCTTATAAATGTCCTGACCCTTCAGCTTAAAACGTCATTAACTAGCAGTTAAATTAGTAAAGGAGTCGTATTTACATAAAAATAGCATTTATGACTCTTGACAAGCTTTCAAAGAATATATAAAGGGTGATTCATTTAGAGGTATATTCTACTAGGAATGTGTATCAGGCAAGCTTGTAAAGAGCCCAACGACTAAAACGGAAACGATTTGGAAGGTCGGTCGGCTTCAGTTGAATTTTGTAAGCTTTTAAAGAAAGATCCTTACGTAAAATACGAAGTTCTTGAATATGACAGGCCAAGCTGTTGAGAACGGCGACGAATCGACACTTCACGGTCTTCGCGTACACTCTCCGCTACCGCCCCTATATTTTCTTCACTACGTACTGGGTCTATTTGGTCGAGTATTATCCAGTAATGAAAATTGGGTCTCAAACTTACGGATGGAAGAGCTAATTGTGCGTTCGGTGGGCCGATTATGTGAACCATAAGTTGCTCTAAGCGCCTGATACACATTCCTCGTAGAACGCCCATTTTTCTAATAAAGTTGGACAATTTGTAGACCCTGTGCCGGGCTAAGTCTTTCCATTATGAATTGCCAAACATTACTGTTCAGAAATGGCACTTCAGTTAACATGAGGCATGCGCAATCTGTAATTAAACCCCCACCACAAGAAGTACCTTTAAATGAATCACTCTATATATTCTGGTAGAAGAGAAGTTCGTCATCTGAGCTGTTCCAAATATATGCAGACCATACTTCTCAATAATTACAAATAATTTATTTCCTAAAAAAAGTATAATATTTATTTGGCATCAGGAGCTTCAGTGCAATCATAAATTAATAATTAAGTTTATTTCGCTAATTTGTAACACTTTCACTTACCACTAATTAAAATTGGATTAAAACCTAGAACTGCAAAAAATTTGGTACTTGAATGTAGTAGAGTAATCTGTCAGAAAATATCATCTGTATTATAATTCTATAGATGTTCATTCCAAGGCTGTGACTTCAGTGAAATAATTATATTCTGTCTGATATTTCTCGAAATTTTCCATACGTCCATTACGTAATTGTTTGGAACCATTTTCTGTACAAAATAAGCAAAATTTAAAAAGACTAAACGATGGGCCTTTTGGAACATGCATGAAATTTCAATAACATTATCTCATACACAAATGAAACCTAAGTTTCTATCAAGATTAGTTTTCTAATAAATTTTTTCTATTTATAAAAATGAGAACTTTATTTACTAAAACTCTAATTCAATACCAGCTGTATTATATTTCTTAAAAATTGATATTTTTAGACTAGAGTGAACTTGCGAATGGCCCAATTCCAGTCGTTACTTAATTCTTATGGTGAGGATATTTCCGACAAGAGCAAAACATTACTACAAATAATTACTAAATTTGCTTCGGCCTACTGTTCAACCATTGAAGGTACTGCAAGAAATATAGAGACTACAGAGCTGTGCGGAGGTGCTAGAATATGCTATATTTTCCACGAAACTTTTGGAAGAACATTAGATTCTATTCATCCCCTTGTTGGGTTAACTAAAATGGATATATTGACTGCTATAAGGTGACATTTGTTGATTTCCTTGTTTCTTTTTATCGGTAGTGATTACATAGATGATTCCATCACTTAATCAAGGTATCTGATCTATAAATAATTTTTTTTCCAAGAAAATTTTAATGAATGATGTTAAGATCAGTAAAACACTGTATTCCAGTGCTATTCAAAATTATCGATAATTTTGATGCACATGAGTAATTACTTGAGATAACCTCTCACATGATGCAGAATATTTGTTGTGGACAGCTCAGTGGGAGAGCATTGGGCTCGTGACCGGAAGGTCCGGGTACGAATCCTGTTCAGGTGGAAAAGAAATTTTCTAGTTGGACATTTCACTGTTGGATCAAAAATTAACAGTGCTGTGATCTAAAGTGGCGCAACAAAGCCTACCTAGAACACAATTGAACACCTAACTCACAAGCACAAGCTGAAAAAGCTTCTGAGGGATCTTCACAGAAGATCTAGGAGTGTCATGATAATAATAATTTATGTAATTACCTTTGAGGTTTGAATCAAGAAGATTTCATCTTAGTGGGAAATTCAAGGAAACATCTAATTTTTGTGATAAAATGCTGTGGAATCGTCTATAAGTGAGAAAATAATATTAACTTTGATTATTCAAGTAAAACTTTTGCTTACACTTGTCTTTAATCTTGCATGCTGTAAGAATTCCTTATAACCTTAATTCTAGTCCTAGTAAGGAAATCACTTGTATCGCGTGTTTTTTTTTTTGAGTGATAGAACTTTCGATATGGTTGAAGCCATGTTGTTTTGACATTTCTGTTCAGTAGGCATTGACAAATTATCATGAAGACTCACGCCGCGACAAAAAAATTTATTTTCAAAATCCGTGTTCTATTTGCCAAACTTATAAAGCACTTTGTCAAATTTATGGTTTACATAATCGTCTATCAACATTTTCTCTACTCGATGCAACAACAACAACAAGACAAAGAACTGTACATATTGAAGAAAATATCGCTGCTGTAAGTCATATTGTTAATGATTATCCAGTTTTGTCTATTCGTCGATGTTCACAACAAATTGGACTCTGTGCGTCCACCACATGTAAAATTTTTCGTAAAGATATTGGTCTACGCCCATACAAAATCCAACTGGTTCAAGAACTAAAGCCACTTGACCATAATAAGCGTCGTTTGTTTGCTGATTGCGCCCTAGAACACCTTGAAGTTGATCCACTTTTTTATCGTAAAATTGTGTTTAGTGATGAAGCCCATTTTTGGTTGAACTTTACATGCTGGAGGCATCATTGGTCCATATTTCTTTAAAAACGATGCTGGAGCTAATGTTACAGTGAATGCTGCTCGTTTTGGTGTTTTGGTTCCAACAAGATGGTGCTACACCTCATGCTGCTACCGTAACAATTGATTTATTGAAAGAAAGATTTGGCGATAACATTGTTTCAAGATATGGTCCAATTAATTGGCCTCCAAGATCATGCGACATAACTCCACTGGATTATTTTCTTTGGAGTCATGTCAAGTTATTGGTTTATGCTGATAAACCAGAAACAATAGACGCTTTGGAAGCCAGCATAACTCGTGTTATTGATGAAATAAGGCCTGAATTACTCGAAAAAGTGGTCCAAAATTGGTCTGGTCCAATGCGGTTCCTCAGAGCTAGTCATGGTGAACATATGCCAGAATTATTTTTAAAACATAAATGTCATAAAATTATCTTTCAAATAAAAAAAAAATTTGGCTTCAATCTTAATTTAAATGTGTTTTATTTCATTTTACAGTTCTATCACTCTAAAGAAAACACCCGATATTCTGTCGTTTTTATAAATTTGATGAGCAATTAAGCTTATGAGAAAAACTAATAATGTTTGATTGTATCAGTCTTTACTTGTCGGAAATACATCTATTACTTTTAATCATCAAAACTAATAATATCGGAATGAGTTTGGTGTGAATTTGTAGTCCACCAAGTATCCCTTACTAACTTTAGGATAATAGTTCAGAGAAAGATGCATGACTTGTATTCATTAGTTTCACTGTAACTAGGTCCACTGTTTATTATTATTATATTCATGTTAATCAAGTGGTCTTGCCTGTTTGAATATATCCTCTAAATGTATGTGGATTAAGTTGAAGAAAATTTATTGTTTATTGGATGTAACTCACTTTTATGTGCAAAGACAGGGTGATTGAACTATGTAAGTGGATAGATGAAATTAAACCATGTATAGTTTAGTACTAAATGGAAGTTCCTAAAGAACTCAAATAAGTGTGACATATTCCGAAACTACCTCAAAAAAATCGTTACATATTTCTGATGTTTTGATTCAGCATCATTCTTTTCAACCAATTTTTTCAATTCAAGAAGTAACCGAATTTTTGTTGCTGGTATATTGTTTTTTCATGCCTACTCGATGTATTTGTTGAATTGCATAACTTTTTCCAGCGACTAATCTGACAAATCTCTTCAAATTAATCATTTTAATTATTTCAGGTTTTTTTTTCATTATTTCACGTTTCTTTGATAAAAATACAATAACCACCTACCAGTACATTTGGGACAAATTGAAATGATTATGAAAATGTGAAGTCTGATTGCCGAAGACACTCTTGACAGGCTCAAACAACAAAAAATCTAAAACAAATTGTAGAAATTACTATGTTTTACTACCAATAAAAATATATATTACACATTTTCTTGTGACTTGAGTTTTGGGAAATGAACTATCCCATCATCAGACAACTGAAGACCTAACAGTGGTACAGAGGTATTTGCAAATTTTGTTATATTTCTTCTATCAAGTAAAAAGCCTTTTTCTATTTTATTGTACAGAGGTATTTAAACAACAGTGATAAATATTTTGAATATTTCAATAGATTCTAGATAACACCTAATAGTGGTACAGAGGTTTACAAGCGGAACGTGATAAAAAACCGTGTAAAAAAAGGGGGCCTTCTAACAGATATCGGAATGTCGACAATCGACAAAAAAGGTTGTTAAACAGATGGTACACATTTAAATATCTCAAATAATTTTTGGGGTTACACAGCTCTGTACAGTCATTCATTATTTTTACGTTATTTTGTTGTACATCTCAAATATTTGGATTTACATAGCTCCATACAGTCATTCATTATTTTTTAAATTATTTTTATTGTGAACGAATTTGAAAATTTCAATAATCAAGTTTTTCATTTGAAACTTGATTATTGACATTTTCAAATTGTACTGTACGGAGCTATGTAACCCCAAAAATTATTTGAGATATTTAAGTGGGTACCATGTGTTTAACAACCTTCTTTGTCGATTGCCGACTTTCCGATATCTGTTAGAAGGCCCCTCTTTTTTATCACGTTCCGCTTGTAAACCTCTGTACCACTATTAGGTGTTATCTAGAATCTATTGAAATATTCAAAATATTTATCACTTTTGTTTAGATACCTCTGTACTACCACTGTTAGGTCTTCAGTTGTCTGATGATGGGATAGTTTATTCCCGAAACTCGAGTCATAAGAAAATGTATAATATATATTTTTATTGGTACTAAACCATAGTAATTTCTACAATTTGTTTTAATTATGATCAACTACCAAATAGTAACGGCTGAAACAATTCAGTATAACAAAAAATCTAGCATGCTTCTCATACATCAAGAGCAAATAATTTTCCGCATGAAGACTGTGCATATTTGATCCAATATAGCTAAATATTCGTTATGTTTGGCATAGTACCACAGTAATTTTTTATTTTCCTTTAGGTTGCGGTGGAGCTAATGAAATAACACACTGTTAATGTTTTTCAGCTCGTAAAATGTAATTATTCATTGTCCCTTACGTTGAGTTCGAAAGGGGTGATGAAATAGTCACATGACCATTGTTACACCTAGTTTAGAAAAACAAAAAAGTAAAGATAGCTTTTAGCTTATTTCTTGTAAGTTAAACGATCACTCGCCTAATTCGCCGGCGCTTCATTTGTGGCATGAAACATATCCTAAAATCAAGTTTGCTGAGTTTTTCTTAAATTCCTACATGCTCAAAGTGATACAACCAAGGGAGAGAATTAAGTTGTAAAGTTTCATAGAAGATTTGATAGGATCAATACAATACTGACATTAGCTTTCCAACTTAATTTCTCAGGAATGCAAATGGACCTAGACCTGCTCTTTTTGTGCCAGAAGTATCATTCGAATTATTGGTGAAGAGACAAATTCGCCGTTTGGGGGAGCCTTCTTTGAGATGCGTTGAATTAATACATGAGGAAATGCAAAGGATTATACAGGTAAGTCTAGTTATCTTGGAAATTATTAAATTGAAACAATGAAACAATTTAAAGCGAACAATACCATCACAAACACTAAAAAGAATCCTTTCAGCATTGTGGCAGTGAAGTACAACAGGAAATGTTGCGTTTCCCAAAGCTATATGAAAAAATAGTAGATGTAGTAACTCAACTCCTAAGAAGAAGACTTCCACCTACAAATTCAATGGTGGAAAACCTTGTTTCTATAGAATTAGCCTATATTAATACAAAGCACCCAGATTTTTCAAAGGAGATCTCTATGGTACCTTCTATGATCAAATCAAATGAGAATGCACCAAAACCAACAAGACCAAAAAGTATGTTCGGCAAACATCAACAACAACAACAACAACAGCAAAATTATTATGAACCTAAGTCATTGGTAAGTATAAAACACATAAGTTTCAAGTAATTATATTGGTAATTTTAGAGAAATATTGAAATTACAATGTTTTACTACTCAATTTAGGAATAAAATAAAAAAACCTATTTTTAACTATGATCAATTATCAAATATTAACAGCTCAAATTATATTGATACTAAAACATATTAGGAGTACAAATAAGTTTCCGCCGTTTTATTGTAGATGGCGCGGCACGGAGTTTCGGTTAGCTTTCGCAGATGATAACCGGCTTAAAAAATAGTTTGGACATTCAAGAACAACATAACCTATTAATATCATTGATTTTATATTGGTAAAATATAATTTTTATAAGTTGAAAATGTCAAAATTTTAACCAAGTAAGCGTCATTTGCGGGAAATATTAGTTTACGTCTTTAATTTAAAGAAATCTGCTGCTGAGGCGCATCAATTGCTCGTAGAAGCATATGGTGAGGGTGCTTTGAGTGAGAGAACGTGTCGAGAGTGGTTTAAAAAGTTTAAAAACGGTGATTTCGACGTAGAAGACAAAGATCGCAGTGGAAGGCCAAAAATTTACGAGGATGCAGAACTGGAGAAATTATTGGAGGAAGATTCATCTCAAACACAAAAAAACTTGCTCTAACATAAGAAGTCACTCAGCAAGCAGTCTCACATCGTTTAAAATCATTAGGAATTATTAATGAACAAGGAAATTGGGTTCCGTACGAATTAAAGCCGAGAGATATTGAACAATGCTCGTCCACATGTTGCGGCTCCCGTGAAAAAGTACTTGGAAACACTTGATTGGGAAGTGTTACCCCACCCGCCGTATTCACCAGACATTGCACCGTCCGATTATCACCTGTTCCGGTCCATGGCACATGCTCTGACGGCGCAGCGGTTCACATCTTATGAGGATACCAAAAATTGGGTTGATTCGTGGATAGCCTCAAAAGACAAGGAGTTCTTCAGACGTGGGATTCGAATGCTGCCTGAGAGATGGGAAAAAGTAGTTGCAAGTGATGGGCAATATTTTAAATGAATATATATTACTGTTCTTCTATAATAAATATTTAATTTGTGTTGAAAAACGGCGGAAACTTATTTGTACTCCTAATAAAAAAATTATTTATTATTTGAATGAATAACGTAAAAGCATATCTTGAGAATTAAAAATGGACGTCAAAAAGTTTATATTTTAAAATATATAAGAGAACATGTTGTACAAGTACACTATTACTCAGAAATTAAGATGGGTAATTTGAATATCCTATTAATTAAAACTCGTCGACTTAATGAAATTTCAGCCATCTCTTCCAACAAGTTTTTTACACCCAAAACAAACGGCAAATAGAAAATTCTTAGTATATTCATGAATATGATTGCAAAACCTTCAAAATGATGTGTCACTCGAAAGATTATTGAGGAGGTGGTCGCTCTGCCTTGGGGAATTATTGTACATCCAAAAAATTGATAATCTAAACGAAACAATATCGAGGATTCATTAATCGCGAGATAAAGTGAAATATATTACTATGGATTTTACGTGGATACATGTAAAGTTCCCTGATTTAAATAAATATGGGGCATCTTTCAACAAATCAATTGAAGTCAAAAAAACTCGAGTCCGTTGAATGTTTATGTCGAAATTCTAACCTCGATTCAGCGTTTTAACTGACACATGCTGTCAATCGAGGCCGCATGCTCGCTGGAGTCGCCAGAACTAACAGAACGGTCCCTATAAACATTTTATATACGCGATTTTTGTTGAAACGGTTTATTTTGATGTGTTTTACCTTATGTTAAAAAAAGTCTCAACTTTGAAAATACACTGCATATAATAGTGTAAAGGCCAACATATCAAATCCAATTCATTGAAATAAAGGCGAATTTCTGAAAAAATTCTATTAGCATCTTTATTTGGTGAAAAGTAATTATAATAATGATAATTACATCAGGCAAGTATTTTCACCGACCAATAGCTTATCCTTTGAATTTTCAACTGTTTGCAACTGAATGTTTTTGGAAAAGTAACTTATTAAAACAAATTGTAGAAATTACTATGTTTTACTACCAATGAAAATATATATCACACATTTTCTTGTGACTCGAGTTTCCTAACAGTGGTACAGAGGTATTTAAACAAAAGTGATAAATATTTTGAATATTTCAATAGATTCTAGATAACACCTAATAGTGGTACAGAGGTTTACAAGCGCAACGTGATAAAAAACCGGGTTAAAAAAAAAGGGGCCTTCTAACAGATATCGGAATGTGGCAATCGACAAAGAAGGTTGTTAAACAGATGATACCCATTTAAATATCTCAAATAATTTTTGGGGTTACATAGCTCCCTACAGTCATTCATTATTTTTACGTTATTTTGTTGTACATCTCAAATATTTGGATTTACATAGCTCCTCCATACAGTCATTCATTATTTTTTAAATTAGTTTTATTGTGAACGAATTTGAAAATTTCAATAATCAAGTTTCTTTTCATTTAAATCTACATGTAAAATTTTCTTTTGTCGAAAGGAATTGCTGTTTTCTAAAGAATGAGTGGCAAAAGTTGAATTTTTGTTTACTTTTCATTAAATTTTCATTGAAAAAGGTTTTAAACAGATGTTACTTTTTGAATATCTCAAATATTTTCGTAAGTAAACAAAAATTCAACTTTTGCCACTCATTCTTTAGAAAACAGCAATTCCTTTCGACAAAAGAAAATTTTACATGTAGATTCAAATGAAAAGAAACTTGATTATTGAAATTTTCAAATTCGTTTACAATAAAAATAATTTAAAAAATAATGAATGACTGTATGGAGGAGCTAGGTAAATCCAAATATTTGAGATGTACAACAAAATAACGTAAAAATAATGAATGACTGTACGGAGCTATGTAACCCCAAAAATCATTTGATATATTTAAATGGGTACCATCTATTTAACAACCTTCTTTGTCGATTGCCGACATTCCGATATCTGTTAGAAGGCCCCTCTTTTTTAATCCGGTTTTTTATCACGTTCCGCTTGTAAACCTCTATTAGGTGTTACCTAGAATCTATTGAAATATTCAAAATATTTATCACTTTTGTTTAAATACCTCTGTACCACTGTTAGGTCTTCAGTTGTCTGATGATGGGATAGTTCATTTCCCGAAACTCGAGTCACAAGAAAATGTGTAATATATATTTTCATTGATAGTAAAACATAGTAATTTCTACAATTTGTTTTAATTATGATCAACTACCAAATAGTAACGGCTGAAACAATTCAGTATCTGAAAAGTAACTTATTTCTTGTAAATAGTGATTAGCCGTAGAGATGCTATTCTAAGAAATCTTTATATTCTGTATATTGGTCTTTAAAGTGTGATACTTGTTTGCAGAATTTATGATATCTCTTTTTCTCTAGAGTCCTATACATCCCAATCCGGAGCAAGCTGATTTTTTCGATTATCTGTTCAAAATGTTGCCAGTTGCTAGTTATAATGACATCATGAATGCTGTTCAGGTATTCTCCTATTGTGTGATTTTTGTTTTAAACTAATGACCATTACATTTGGATAATCTGTAAGATCTCAATCATGATGATAAAAATCATAATTTGGAAATTGTTAGTTTTCACTAAAATATAACTGCCTGTCAGTAATACTATTCATTCTGAAGTCTAAATGATGGTACGTCATCTCCATCTTAATAATGTAATATAGCATATATGGGAACCTTGAATAACTTCTCTCTGACTTTTTTTTATTTAGTTATGTTAAAAAATTTTAGGGGAAGTATAGTCACTTCTTTTGCTTGCATTTAATTTTCACAAAGGAAAAATAACACATTTTTTACCATACCCTATGCCTTTACAATGGAAATATTCATCAATTGTGGTACATAGGAATCTCTCTTGATGGTTTATTTAGTTTGGTGTGATGTTATTAGGAGTACAAATAAGTTTCCGCCGTTTTTTAACACAAATTAAATATTTATTATAGAAGAACGCTAATATAAATTTATTTAAAATATTGCCCATCACTTGCAACCACTTTTTCCCATCTCTCAGGCAGCATTCGAATCCCACGTCTGAAGAACTCCTTGTCTTTTGAGGCTATCCACGAATCAACCCAATTTTTGGTATCCTCATAAGATGTGAACCGCTGCGCCGTCAGAGCATGTGCCATGGACCGGAACAGGTGATAATCGGACGGTGCAATGTCTGGTGAATACGGCGGGTGGGGTAACACTTCCCAATCAAGTGTTTCCAAGTACTTTTTCACGGGAGCCGCAACATGTGGACGAGCAGTGTTCAATATTTCTAGGCTTTAATTCGTACGGAACCGAATTTCCTTGTTTATGAATCATACCTAATGATTTTAAACAATGTGAGACTGCTTGCTGAGTGACTTCTAATGTTAGAGCAAATTCTTTTTGTGTTTGAGATTAATCTTCCTCCAATAATTCCTCCAATTCTGCATCCTCGTAAATTTTTGGCCTTCCACTGCGATCTTTGTCTTCTACGTCGAAATCACCGTTTTTAAACTTTTGAAACCACTCTCGACACGTTCTCTCACTCAAAGCACCCTCACCATATGCTTCTACGAGCAATTGATGCCCCACAGCAGCAGATTTTTTTAAATTAAAAAAGTAGACTAATATTTCCCGCAAATGACGCTTGCTTGGCTCAAATTTTGACATTTTCAACTTATAAAAACTATATTTTACCAATATAAAATCAATGATATTAATAGGTTATGTTGTTCTTGAATGTCCAAACTATTTTTTAAGCCGGTTATCATCTGCGAAAGCTAACCGAAACTCTGTGCTGCGCCATCTACAATAAAACGGCGGAAACTTATTTGCACTCCTAATATAATAAATAACACCCAGCCAAATTCCAAAAATTCAAACCAGCTTCGATCCCTGGATGGTCAGCTTTACTGACGATATCCTATGACCTTTTACACATAAATTTTTTGTAGTGTATGTACTTTTTATCACCATTCACATTTATTGCGAAAAATAATTTGATATTCTGGTTCAAAAGCTGCAAATTTTTGTGTGATCAAGTTTTGGGTGCTAGTTACAGGGGAACAGCGTGTTATCGTTTATCCGAAATGTCTTTAATTTTCTAATTTTGAGCCGAAAATGGTTTTAAGCTACTATGTTGGACTCGAAGGACACGCGCAAAAGCTCTTGACTTCACATCAGTGGTTTTTACCTTTTACATTATTCTACAGTTTGGCTGGAGTCAGTTTAAATGAATTAAAGTACTCAGTTTTTGTCTTGAAACTTTTCAACATCAGAATCATTATATTGAAGTGTCTCTTTCTGACAAAGTGATTTTCTTCTATATAGTTTGGTAAAATTTCTTGCACATACTCTTTTCTGTCACCAAACTTGGCATGTCTAACACTATAAAAAAATCGTTTATACTTTGGCAGAATGATATTTACTAAAATTCATAGTTGCTTATGGAATCGTTCAAATTTTACACATACTGTTCTGGTAACACCATCATTTAAAGTCTATATAATACGTATCGGTTTTATTTTGAACTAACAACAAATAATGAATTATGTTTGAAAATTGTAATGCAGATTCGTTTAAATTGTAAGTTTGGACACCTATAATTTCAAAAATCTTGGATTACAACATTGCAGTAGTGTTTAGAAGTCATTGTTTCACTTTTTAATAATGAACATTCCATATGACCAATAAATAATCTTCACACAGCATAAGCTTATCAGCATAAGCTTCCAGTCATGGAAGCTTATCAATATAAGCTTGCCAGTCTAGTCCCAGAAGCACCTGATTCAAAAGGACTCTCCAATCCATAATTTGTCCGTTCCTTTGTCTTATATTTGAAGTGTGTTGCATCAACTTTATAGCTAAAAAACACTTAATTTCATGACACTATTTTTATCATTCTTTGAATAATCAAGTCACCTATTCCGGCATCAGCTTTCTTTCGTACAAAATTTTAAGTTGATATTCGGTGTACAATGCTCTTTGATATGCCTGCCATGTCTAAAAGTTCATATTCAGTCGTGCAGTACTAATTTGTGAGTTTTTCGCCATATTTGCCAAACTGCTTTCTCTAAGCGCTCATTGCTACTCAGTCTTTTACCATTATAGCGGGTGTTTTTTTTAGAGTGATAGAACTTTCGATAGGGTTAACTGTGATTTGACAGAAGGTAGAAGCCGTGTTGTTTTGACATTTCTGTTCATTAAGCATTGACAAATTATCATTGAAAGACTCACGACGCAAAAACGTTTACAAATTATTGGAATTTATTTTCAAAATCAGTGTTCTATTCGGCAAACTTATAGAGCACTTCGTGAAATTTATGGTTTACATAATCGTCCATCAGGGCAGCTTATTCGTCGAACTATCGATAGATTTCGGACTCGATTTCTCTACTCGATGCAACAACAACAAGACAAAGAACTGTATGTACAGAAGAAAATATCGTTGCTGTAAGTCATAGTGTTAATGATAATCCAGATTTGTCTATTCGTCGACGTTCATAACAAGTTGGACTCTGTGCACTCAACACATGGAAAATTTTGCGTAAAGATCCTGGTCTACACCCATACAAGATCCAACTGGTTCAAGAACTAAAGCCATTTGACCATAATAAGCGTTTGTTTGCTGATTGAGCCCTAGAACAGATTGAAGTTGACCTTTTCATTGTAAAATTGTGTTTAGTGATTAACCTCATTTCTAATTAAAACAAATTTTAGAAATTACTATGTTTTACTACCAATAAAAATATGTATTACACATTTTCTTGTGACTCGAGTTTCGGGAAATGAACTATCCCATCATCAGACAACTGAAGACCTAACAGTGGTACAGAGATATTTAAACAAAAGTGATAAATATTTTGAATATTTCAATAGATTCTAGATAACACCTAATAGTGGTACAGAGGTTTACAAGCGGAACGTGATAAAACACCGGGTTAAAAAAGAGAGGCCTTCTAACAGATATCGGAATGTCGGCAATCGACAAAGAAGGTTGTTAAACAGATGGTACCCATTTAAATATCTCAAATAATTTTTGGGGTTACATAGCTCCGTACAGTCATTCATTATTTTTCGTTATTTTGTTGTACATCTCAAATATTTGGATGTACATAGCTCCATACAGTCATTCTTTATTTTATAAAATTATTTTTATTGTGAACGAATTTGAAAATTTCAATAATTAAGTTTCTTTTCATTTGAATCTACATGTAAAATTTTCTTCAGATGTTCTTTTGTCGAAAGGAATGACTGTTTTCTAAAGAATGAGTGGCAAAAGTTGAATTTTTGTTTACTTTTCATTAAATTTATTTTATGTTCGTTGAAAAAGGTTTTAAACAGATGTTACTTTTTGAATATCTCAAATATTTTCGATTTACATAGCTCCGTACAGTCGTCATTCATTATTTTTACATTATTGTTATTGTGAACTAATTTTAAAATTTCAACAGATTCTAGATAATCGAGTTTCTTCCCTTTTGATTCTACATGTAAAATTTCAAGATTATCTATTGTGGGAAAGGAATGACCGTTTTCTAGACAATGAGTGGCAAAAGTAGAATTTTGTTTATTGTTTATGAAACTCATTTTATGTTCGTTGAACCTCGTCTTGAAGGAACGTCCTGTTTGTCCTATATATTTATTACTGCACGTAGAACAAGATAACTCATAAACTCCAGATTTGTGTATGTTTGGAGTAGGGTCCTTTGCGTTAAATAATACCGATGATAATTTGTTTTGTGTTTTGAAGGCAATATTTACATCTGATTTTGAAAATCTATTGGCCAATTTTTGACTAATGCTACCAAATTACGATAGAGAAATGAATTTTTCATTTTCTTCAGTTTTTATGATGGGATAAATTTGGCTCAGAAAATTTTACATGTAGATTCAAATGAAAAGAAACTTAATTATTGAAATTTTCAAATTAGTTCACAATAAAAATAATTTAAAAAAATAATGAATGACTGTATGGAGCTATGTAAATCCAAATATTTGAGATGTTCAACAAAATAACGTAAAAATAATGAATGACTGTACGGAGCTATGTAACTCCAAAAATTATTTGAGATATTTAAATGGGTACCATCTGTTTAACAACCTTCTTTGTTGAATGCCGACATTCCGATATCTGTTAGAAGGCCCCTCTTTTTTAACCCGGTTTTTTATCACGTTCCGCTTGTAAACCTCTGTACCACTATTAGGTGTTATCTAGAATCTAATGAAATATTCAAAATATTTATCACTTTTGCTTAAATACCTCTGTACCACTGTTAGGTCTTCAGTTGTCTGATGATGGGATAGTTCATTTCCCGAAACTCGAGTCACTAGAAAATGTGTAATATATATTTTTATTGGTAGTAAAACATAGTAATTTCTACAATTTGTTTTAATTATGATCAACTACCAAATAGTAACGGCTGAAACAATTCAGAACCTCATTTCTGGTTGAACGGCTATGTAAACAACCAAATTGCCATATAAGGAGTGAAAACAATCCTCAAGAAGTTCTGCAGGTTTTATTGCATCGTGAAAAATGCACTGTATGGTTTGTTTTACACGCTGGAGGTATAATCGGTCCATATTTCTTCAAAAACGATGCTGGAGCTAATGTTACAGTGAATGGTGCTCGTTACAGATCGATGATCAATGAGTATTTGCTTCAAAATTTGAATGGTATCGACCCAGAAGTGTTTTGGTTCCTACAAGATGGTGCTACACCTCATGCTGCTACCGTAACAATTGATTTATTAAAAGAAAGATTTGGCGATAACATTATTTCGAGAAATGGTCCCATAAATTGGCCTCTAAGATCGTGCGACATAAGTCCACTGGATTATTTTGTCTGTGGTTATGTCAAGTAATTGGTTTATGCTGATAAACCAGAAACAATATACGCTTTGGAAGCCAACATAACTCGTGTTATTGATGAAATAAGGCCTGAATTACTCGAAAAAGTGGTCCAAAATTAGTCTGGTCGAATGCGGTTCCTCAGAGCTAGTCGTGGTGGACATATGCCGGAAATTATTTTTAAAACATAAATGTCATAAAATTATCTTTCAAATAAAAAAAAAATTTGGCTTCAATCTTAATGTAAATGTGTTTTATTTCAATTTAAAGTTCTATCACTCTTAAAAAAACACCTGATATTATATTTTCATTCAAAATATGTGCTCATTTTTTCCCCTGATACGTTTTTACACCTTCTATCCTTGAGGTGGAATTAGCGTTGTCTTACTGAAAATACCCGAATTGTTCATACTGAAAAATAACGTGTGGACGGTCACCTAGAAGAGGCATGTACTGTTGCGTAGTATCTTTCAAATAAAAAAAAATTTGGCTTCAATCTTAATGTAAATGTGTTTTATTTCAATGTAAAGTTCTATCACTCTAAAAAAACACCTGATATATGAAGTATTAGATTCTCCCTAAATACACTTTAGCACTCTTGATATTAGATGGATTGAGATCTTTCGATAGAACATATTGTATCATGTAATGGCAACCAATATTTCCATGTTCCCAAATTTACTATTGATAAATAGTGATAACACTCTTAAAACTTACAACTCTTTATAACACTATTATCTACCATAATTATTTTTTTCAAACAATAATTGCCATCTATACTTCATTCGTGTATTTCTGGGATTATTTTCATAAATGAGAATTAAATTTTTCGCTTTTGGGTAATTGGTCAAAAATAATAAATAACTGGAAGTCATCTCGGAAAAAGCTTCAAATTAAACTGCAATTCTATTAATTTTACTTTGGTTGAAAAAAGCAGCTTCATCAGATTAATCTAGGGATTTTTCATGCTACTTCCATTTTCTTTCAGTCCAGATCTTCTAGTAACCCTCAGCTCAATGATGATGCTACAAATTGGGTTTCTAGTTTGACCCAACCAAATGGCGATAGAGAAAATGATATAGAACATCTGCCGAATAATATTGATGCCATAAGAAATGAGACTGGGAAATCTGTACTCAGCCCAGTTAAACCAGTGAATCTTCTGCCTTCAGTTCCTATTAACAGTAGTGGCTACAGGAAATTATCAGAGAATGAAGAACATGATTGTGAAATTATAGGTAGGGTCGCATCACTTCGACAATACAAAAAAATTTTCAATAACATCTTTTTCCAGAGAGATTAATTAAAACCTACTTCTACATTGTCCGAAAATCTATTCAAGATACTGTCCCCAAAGCTGTTATGCATTTTCTGGTCAACTTTGTGAAAGATAACTTACAATCTGAATTAGTAACACATCTGTACAAGGCGGACAATGCTGATCAACTATTAGATGAATCTGAGCATATTGCCCAGAGAAGAAAAGAAGCAGGAGATATGTTGAAGGTAGGCAATTTTTCTTACCATTGGCTGTTGTAGAAATCCATCATTAATAATTATTATTATAATTACTAACAAAAAAATATATATTACACATTTTCTTGTGACTCGAGTTTCCAGAAATGAACTCTCCCATCATCGGACAACTGGAGACCTAACAGTGGTACAGTGGTATTTAAACAAAAGTGATAAATATTTTGGGTATTTCAACAGATTCTCGGTAACACCTAATAGTGGTACAGAGGTTTACAATCGGACCGTGATAAAAAAGAGGGGCCTTCTAACAGATATCGGAATGTCGGCAATCCACAAAGAAGGTTGTTAAACAGATGGTACCCATTTAAATATCTCAAATAATTTTTGGGGTTACATAGCTCCGTACAGTCATTCATTATTTTTACATTATTTTGTTGTATATCTCAAATATTTGGATTTACAAAGCTCCATACAGTCATTCCTTATTTTTTTTTTACATTATTTTTATTGTGAACGAATTTGAAAATTTGAATAATCAAGTTTCTTTTCTTTTGAATCTACATGTAAAATTTTCTTTTGTCGAAAGGAATTACTGTTTTCTAAAGAATGAGTGGCAAAAGTTGAATTTTTGTTTACTTTTCATTGAATTCATTTTATGTTTGTTGAAAAAGGTTTTAAACAGATGTTACTTTTTAAATATCTCAAATATTTTCGATTTACGTAGCTCCGTACAGTCATTCATTATTTTTATATTATTTTGTTGTATATCTCAAATATTTGGATTTACAAAGCTCCATAGTCATTAATTATTTTTTTTTACATTATTTTTATTGTGAACGAATTTGAAAATTTGAATAATCAAGTTTCTTTTCTTTTGAATCTACATGTAAAATTTTCCTAAGATTTTCTTTTGTCGAAAGGAATTACTGTTTTCTAAAGAATGAGTGGCAAAAGTTGAATTTTTGTTTACTTTTCATTGAATTCATTTTATGTTCGTTGAAAAAGGTTTTAAACAGATGTTACTTTTTAAATATCTCAAATATTTGGATTTACAAAGCTCCATAGTCATTAATTATTTTTTTTTACATTATTTTTATTGTGAACGAATTTGAAAATTTGAATAATCAAGTTTCTTTTCTTTTGAATCTACATGTAAAATTTTCCTAAGATTTTCTTTTGTCGAAAGGAATTACTGTTTTCTAAAGAATGAGTGGCAAAAGTTGAATTTTTGTTTACTTTTCATTGAATTCATTTTATGTTCGTTGAAAAAGGTTTTAAACAGATGTTACTTTTTAAATATCTCAAATATTTTCGATTTACATAGCTCCGTACAGTCATTCATTATTTTTATATTATTTTGTTGTATATCTCAAATATTTGGATTTACAAAGCTCCATAGTCATTAATTATTTTTTTTTTACATTATTTTTATTGTGAACGAATTTGAAAATTTGAATAATCAAGTTTCTTTTCTTTTGAATCTACATGTAAAATTTTCCTAAGATTTTCTTTTGTCGAAAGGAATTACTGTTTTCTAAAGAATGAGTGGCAAAAGTTGAATTTTTGTTTACTTTTCATTGAATTCATTTTATGTTCGTTGAAAAAGGTTTTAAACAGATGTTACTTTTTAAATATCTCAAATATTTTCGATTTACATAGCTCCGTACAGTCATTCATTATTTTTACATTATTGTTATTGTGAACTAATTTGAAAATTTCAACAGATTCTAGATAATCGAGTTTCTTCCCTGTTGATTCTACATGTAAAATTTTAAGATTATCTATTGTGGGAAACGAATGACCGTTTTCTAGACAATGAGTGGCAAAAGTAGAATTATTTTTATTTTTCCTGAAACTCATTTTATGTTCGTTGAACCTCGTTTTGAAGGAACGTCCTGTTTGTCCTATATATTTATTACTGCACGTAGAACAAGATTACTCATAAACTCCTGATTTGTGTATGTTTGGAGTAGAGTCCTTTGCGTTAAATAATACCGATGATAATTTGTTTTGCGTTTTGTACCATCTGTTTAACAACCTTCTTTATCGATTGCCGACATTCCAATATCTATTAGAAGGCCCCTCTTTTTTACCCGGTTTTTTTATCACGTTCGGATTGTAAACCTCTGTAACACTATTAGGTGTTACCGAGAATCTGTTGAAATATTCAAAATATTTATCACTTTTGTTTAAATACCACTGTACCACTGATAGGTCTTCAGTTGTCTGATGATGGGATAGCCATTTCCCGAAACTCGAGTCACAAGAAAATTTGTAATATATATTTTTTTGGTATTAAAACATAGTAATTTCTACAATTTGTTTTAATTATGATCAACTACCAAATAGTAACAACTGAAACAATTCAGTATCTGAATTATTATTATTATTAAAGAATAAGAGTCGTGGCCTAGGCCAAGGACTCAAATGACATAATGTCACACAAATGTGTTTGAGAAATAAAAAATATCATATTCAAAATGAAAATATCCCAAGAATAATTTAAAAAAAAAACAAAAATCACACAAGCACTGGTTCACCGCTCCGAAACCCGAATTGAAAAGCTGTCATATCCATTCTTGTATGAATTGACACTAACACCATTCACAACTTCCACCGGCAGACCATTCCATCCATCGAAAATTCTATTTGATAGAAAATTTTGCCTGATCGGTGTATTGAAGACATCCTTGGCGAGTTTGAGGCTGTGACCAAGCAGATTCACACCAGAGCTCTTGATGTTACGATGAGGTCTCCACGCAGCTGGCGATCACCCACAGTTGGCAAGAAGAGAAAATTTGCAGTCTTGTCTCGTATTCGGGGCGATTCCAGCCATAGGGCAACCTCGTTGCAAAGCGCTGCACTGACTCCAGGAGATCCCTGTCGTACTGGAAGATCGGTTACCAAACAGGTCCAGCGAACTCCAAGATGGGTCGGATATACGACTTATACAGAAGGGTGCAAGTTGGAACGTCCATACGTGGAAACGATTTATTCAATATGTATAGCATCTTCTTTGCCTTGAATGTAATAGAGGTTATATGATCCGACCCGGTTAGCGTCTTGTTCACAGTTGAACCCAAATCAACATGATAACCCGCAGACTGAATCAAGAAGTTATTCATGCAATATGGCAGGATTGGATTCTTTTTTCCTATGTGGAGAACTTGACATTTAGAGATATTCAATGACATCAGCCACTCGCTGCACCAATCGACAACGGTTTTCAAGTCGTTCTGTAGAATCTCGTGATCAGCTGTGGGATCCGCATAAAGCTTCAGATCGTCTGCGTATTGTAAGCAGATAGACCTAAGGAGATGGGGAAGATCCGATAAACCAGAAAGAGTACTGGGCCAAGAACTGTACCCTGAGGCACACCATTCGTGACCCTCCTAGGCATAGAGGCACTATCAGATACCCTCACTCGAAAACGCCAGTCTCCAATTTAGAAGTTTTCCTCTTATCTCGAAATGTTCGACTTTGTGCAGGAGCCGCTGAAAAGGCACTCGGTCAAATGCATGGAAGAAATCTAAATAGAGCACATACATTGGTCGCCCATCCAGCATTCTTGTCCAATCCTTGACACACTTCAGAAGGTTTGTGAGAACCGATCTTCCAGTCAAAAATCCATGCTGGCACTCCATTTTTCAGTAGGAAAGGTATCATTCTCCTGATAATGAGCCTTTCACAGACCTTCGATACGACAAATGTTAGGCTTATAGGTCGGTAATTAGAGAGACCAATAACATATCTCCCCACTTGAAGATGGAGGTAACAAAAGCCTCAAACCAATCAGTTGGAAGACTGCCAGAATTAAAAGACTCGATCAATATGAGACTGAGCGGAAGTGCTAATGAAGACGCACTCTGCTTCATCACAAAGGGTGTAAACCCATCTGGGTTGGAAACTTTCGGATGACCGAACAAAGAATTCTGTGATTTGATTCATCATATTAGCTCTTTCAAGAAGTAATTCATACGTTTGAAATTTTCAGGGGAATGAACAACTGAACAAACGCGCAAAAGCTGTCTTCCGACTTCACGTCAATGTTTTTCATCACTTTTTAATTTCATGTACTTTAAATTTTTTGCCGCTTGATTCCAAAGGTTTAATATTTGAAAATAATTAACCAAAATCAATACATTTAACTATTAATAATGGAATTATGCTATTGAATATAATATGTATAAGTTTTCTAATCTTACAACTTTGGATTTTATTTGCTCTAATGTGATTAATATTTTCAGGCTCTACAGAGGGCGGCGCATATAATAAGCGAGATACGGGAAACCCATATGTGGTAAATCCGGTATCAGTAATTGACTAGTCAGATTAGATTCCCAAAAAAATTTGTCTGTTTGTTAGGTTAAGCAATAATATATTGTTTTTACATTTCTATTGATAATTGTTGACTTTATAAAATACAATTATTGTTAAAATTGCACATAAAAAGTCTATTGGTATGTATAAACGAATTTTTGTGGTATTAATTTAAGGCTCCTTTGATTTTTTTCTGTTTTTAAGCGAGACTATTATTAATAGCAAATTTTTGACATGCCAATTGCTAATAGAATACTGTAACTATTTATGCGATTTTGTTTCTTATATAATGTGTTTTGTTATATGAAATTGCTCACTAATTTTCAATACAATAAGTATTCATTTAATTTATCTACGTCTATTCAACCATTTCTGAAAAATTTTCTCTCTACATACTTGTGTTTGTATGTGTCCAAAATATAATGGAAGATGAAAAATTAAATGCATTTTTATTCAATAATTTATAAACTATGAAACTGTTTATTCTTTTTTTTTTATCAAGGAAGACCATATTAAGTTTTGTAACATTGTAAAGTCGTGGGACTGTATATTGCGCAGAAACTTTTCTAAGCGGTGGTCGTGGAAGGCTCACTGGGTCAAGAATTAATTACCTTGCCATATTTCTTATTGTGAATAACCCATGTATGCAGAATTAATCAAGAGATCAGAGGATCATTTGAAAATCCATTGAAGAGGGATCTACAATTCACGAATATAAGTATCGGGTGTTTTTTTTTAGAGTGCTAGAACTTTATATTGAAATAAAACACATTTAAATTAAGATTGATCTACAATTCACGAATATAAGTATCGGGTGTTTTTTTTAGAGTGACAGAACTTTAAATTGAAATAAAACACATTTAAATTAAGATTGAAGCCAAATTTTGGACCACTTTTTCGATAGATTTTGGACATTTCCTCTACTCGATGCAACAACAACAAGACAACAAGCTGGAGGCATCATCGGTCCATATTTCTTTAAAAACGATTCTGGAGCTAATGTTACAGTGAATGCTGCTCGTTTAGGTGTTTTGGTTCCAACAAGATGGTGCTACACCTCATGCTGCTACCGTAACAATTGATTTATTCAAAGAAAGATTTGGCGATAACATTATTTCAAGATATGGTCCAATTAATTGGCCACCAAGATCATGCAACCTAACTCCTTTCTTTGGGGTTATGTTAAGCCATTGGTTTATGCTGATAAACCAGAAACAAAAGACACTTTGGAAGTCAACATAACTCGTGTTATTGATGAAATAATGCCTGAATTACTTGAAAAATTGGTCTGGTCGAATGCGGTTCCTCAGATTTAGTCGTGGTGGACATGTGCCGGTAATTATTTTTAAAACATAAATGTCATAAAATTATCTTTCAAATAAAAAAAAATTTGGCTTCGATCTTAATACAAATGTGTTTTATTTCAATTTAAAGTTCTATCACTCTAAAAAAAAAACACCTGATATTTCATTTTCAGGCACTATTATTTGTAAATTTTAATAATAATCATAATCCAACTCACTCATCAATTACAATAAAAAATCTGTTTTATATTTCTCTGAAATCATTAACATTTTATTCATAATAATAAAACAAAATTTTTTTATATTCTTCAAATTTCCAAATAAATAAAAGCATTCTTTTTAGTAGAAAACAATATATAAGATATCTGCGAATTTCACTGGACTTCAATATCACAAAAATTACTCGACCATTTATTCAAACAGTTGCCGGTGATATGTTTTGCTCCCTTTCGATAACAGTTTTATCGAATTCATTGTCCATATTTTGACTACCATCGTCTTCAGTAAGCATATCTTCATCTGAAGGTTCTGCTGATGCCGTTGGGTCAAATTTAGAGAATAGATCTTCGATTGCATTGATTTGAGAAGTACGATTGATGAGAACATCTCCTTTGCCATTATTCATGCCATTCACAAATTCAGTAGTTACTTGAGGTATTCTGAAATCAATAAAAATTGGAAAGATCAGTCGCATAATTAGACTAAAATAACAAGGTTATTCAAATAATACTTTTCTCACACTTTGTCTCATATGAAATGGAGATGTTTCCATGGAAAATATCCTATATATTTTATCACATTTGCCTACCTCACAGTTTTTGATGGAGTTTCTTCAGAGGTGATTTCAAGGGTGAATCTTATTTTAAACCCCACGAATTTATTTATTCAACCTATAAATTTCAATTCGACAGCTTGAACTTTTCAAGTTTGGTTCTGCTACTTCGGTTACCTCAAATACTTCTGTGGTAAACCAACAAGATTTAGAATTCATGAAAGGGCTGTAATGATACAGGGGTTAATTCAGTAGACAATAGCTAATTCTGTGTGAGGTTCAATGCCCTTGAATTAATTTGTTTATTCTAATCTCCAGACCAGTTAATGTTAAACTTAGGAATTCGCTTTCGTGGCACTCACAAACGGCGGCTTCATGAAAGTAAATTCTTTTACTCTGGCCTATATATTGTAATAACAAACTACAGATTAAAAAATTCATAATAGCTGATTGTGCGAAACTTAAATATATTCCTTCAGATGAGTTAATGAACGGAAAGTTTCGGCGGAAAACGCTGACGTCGGAATTAACACGTGTGGCTCGACAAGGAGACTAAGCTTTCGAAAAACTGCTAAATAGGAATTTTGACCGGGTGAACAAACTAAAAATTTGGAAGGAGAAAATCGACTCGTACAAGGTATTAAAAGGTCCAAAAGAGAGTTTGTTAGGGAGTCTTGACACGTCGGAAAAACTAGCAAGATCGTCGAGAAAAGATCGCGGTGCGAGGCCCAGAATTTAGCATTATTATAATTATATTGAGTGATATTAGTGGTTTTTTTTGAAGTTTAAGACTTGAGTCAGAAGAATTAGAGAAATTGAACTGATAGTACTAAGTTCAGGGACCAAGGAATTAAGAGTACCGGTAGTCTTTCTTCATCCTTTATTGTTCGTGTTTTAAAGAGGCTGTTTTTTGTAGAAAATCGCGTGTGCCCAGTTTTGTTTTGAATGTATTACCATTTAAATTGACACATGCTGTGATTCAAGGTCGTATGCCAGATCTGGACTTCAACTGCACAGAATCGAATTCGAATTAAAGAGCTTGTTTCTTTGTCCCCTTGAATATTTTACAGAGGCGATTTTTGCTGAAATGGTTAATTTTGATGAGTTCTACCTCATGTTAAAAAAGGGCTCACCTTTGAAAATACCCTATATGCGTAAAGGGTACAGTTTTTGGCAAAAAAAATTTTGTTTTATGTTGTAGAGAACTTCATTTCGTTCGTATCCTTTTATACTAACACTTTCTATACCAATTTCATGGTTTTTTTTCTTACAGGGTACACCCAAATAACTGTCTTCCTACTTTTAGTCCCATTTGCTATAATACCTGTCGATACATATATAAAAACCTATAAAAAGTTTGCGGAAATTTAATTTTATTTAGTACTACTTATACCTGAGAATGAATGACAATAATGAGAATGAATGACAATAAATCCTATTCAATTAGTTCCCTTTTTTAGTTATTTAAATATTTTAATATTAGCCTTCTACATATTTAATTTCAAAAAATTATATTTAATGAATATAACTTCTGAAAATAAATTAAAATAATGTCATATAAGTACCACTTATATCAAATGACATATAAAATAAACATTCATTATAAGACACCCAAATGGTATAACAAAATCCGGTAAATAAAAATTGTTAACCAAAATCCTATAAATTAAATATTTTGAATAGACAAAATTTTGTTTCTGCTGATCAATCTTATGAAAACAAATATCTTTCAAAAATGTCTAACATAATCTTAAGAATTTCATCATAAAACTATCTTACTTAGAATATTCAATATTATTGGATATCTAACTAAGTTACTTTATATAAAAACTCAAGGTATGTAAAAACATTACTGAAAAACAAGTTTTAAGAGAGACTTTGCTTCGTCAGTATTCAATTAATTCATATTCAATAAATATAACATCGATCAACAACAAATATTTACTCACCCTTCAACCATTTAGAAAACTTCTGGTAAACTGAAAAATCTTTAAATGTAGTGCAACGGTTAACTATATATAAATATTTCTGTGGTTTACCCTTGATCTAAAAGATTGAAAGACAATTTAACGGCCTCTGTTATAGCACAAGGACTATCTGTATAAAGAATGTTAAGGAAACCAAATAAAAATCATTAAACATAATTTTTTGAAATTAAATATGTAGAAGGCTAATATTAAAATAATTTTATATACCTTCTATCAAGAATTAACCTCTATTTATGAATGTTTTGAATCAACAAGATTCTATTCCTTCAAATGAATGAAGAGACACACTTGTTGGATGTCCGTAATTTATAAAATAAAACCTAAATGAGTTTGGGAAATTATTAAAACTAAATAGTTTGGATGTGAAAAATTATATCAAACTTACATATTTAGTACATCAAAATCGCCAACTTTGTGATTATCTCCTGCCAGGTCCTTCTCCGTTTCAACGCACACACCATAATCCTCACAATTTCTAAACGTACATTTATGAACGTTAATTAATGAATTATCATATATTTTCAATCCGTAATGTACATGGTGAATTTCTGTATTTTGTATTGTTACTTTTGAGCGCGAGTTACCAACTAGAGCTGTATAAAAACCATACATCACACAGTTCATCAGTTCAAGCTCGGCTCCTGCAAGTACTATGATCCCCTGATGAGTGGAAGAGATACCGTCACCGATTATTGTGCAGTTGGAAAATGTAACCTTTGGGAAAATGGAAATCTTCATTAATCAACATTTAACCTCGTATCAGATCATCCAAGCTGCAGGACAAAGGGCTGCTAAAGTCTGTGGAGGGAATTGCAAACTCAACAGCCTGCGACCAATCATATCTTGGACATGTTCAATTAGAGATGGCTCAGATGATCTTCAGGGCCGAGGTAATCATCTTAATATATATAAATCTCGTGTCACAATGTTTGTCCTCAATGGACTCCTAAACCACTTAACCGATTATAATAAAATTCGCACACCATGTGCAGTTCGATCCAACTTGAGAGATAGGATAGTTTAAATCTCAAATTATAGTCGCAATTTTAATTTATTGCTAATTATTTGTCTGTTATTATTTGACAGTCACAATTATCTGTTAACTCCAAATGATTTTAACTGATGTCGATACCTTTCGACTGGGTTGAGTAAGTAATCAATAGATGGCGCTGCTATGGTAAATCTACGAACGTGTCATATAAGCTACATTTTAACAGCATAATTACCACGTGTTGTTGACGCTATAAAAGAGTCCATTGAGGACAAACATTGTGACACGAGATATATATATATATTAAGATAACAAAAACTTTAGCCACAGCAACGCGTGGCCGGGTCAGCTAGTATAATATAATAATGTTCAAAATTTTGTAAAACCCGTTAATGAACATACCTTTCCTTTACGAATAACAGCAGCACATTGTGACCGACTAGCATCAAGAGTAACATTTTCTATTAAACAATGATCCACTTGAAAATCCAACATGATATCGTCTAACATGGAAACAAGTACAATGTTATCTCTTTCACCTATACCTTTTAGAACTGGAGTACTTTCAAATGCAGTCTTAACATTAATTTCATATTTTCCTTCACTTAAAATAAAGGAATCATTAGGGCCCCCATTTTCTAAGGTTTCACAGAGGTTAGGTAGTACAGTAACTTTGTCAGTCGGGTACAATACTTTAACTTGCTCCAGAAATCTTAAATAACTATCAATATTGCCAGTTTCTTGAATCAGCCATATTCGAGGTTCTTAAAAAAGAATAGAATTAATTTAGATAAAAAAAATTTGTTTCTTAATGCTGTCATAAATAGTAGCAGTTAATAAGAGGATAGAAAATTGGGTAAACTAACCTTTTACATCACTGATATTAGCTGTTTGTAACTGATTTTGCCTCCTAAAAAGGGCCTTTCTGAGTAGAGGATTCTCCAAAATTTCTATCTCACACTTGATTTCAGTCAATCTTAAATGAATATTGGTAAGTTCATCTATGTGTTCCTGGTTAGAATTCTCATCG
This sequence comes from Megalocaria dilatata, assembly GCA_034642435.1. Lineage (NCBI taxonomy): Eukaryota > Metazoa > Arthropoda > Insecta > Coleoptera > Coccinellidae > Megalocaria > Megalocaria dilatata. The sequence goes on along the minus strand of CM067855.1, from coordinate 8,045,013 downwards.
ATAGCAGATTCTTCCAGTTCTATTTCAATCATTTCTTTATTATGCTGCATTCTACGAGCTTCAGTTAATAGAGAATTTAAACGTAATGATGTTGCTTTTGGGATCACTCCGTTTTGCATATCATAGTATAATCTCAGCCTTGATTCTAAATGTTTAGATTTCCAGTCAGCTGTATTATCATCATCTAAATCCCAAGGCATAAATAAGTGTATATAGAAGAAACGTAACATATCAATTACATTGGCAGTTGAAGACAAATTCAATGCAACAGTTTTATCTTGTGCCTTTGTGGGCCATAATTGTATCAATGGAACATAATGCTTCTCTGGAATAAGAATTTCATCTTGAACAGCTATAACTCGAACTAAAGCTTGTAAACGAGAAAAATCCACATCCAAAACAAATACTAATACAATTGTGGGAAAAGGTATTTTCAAATGGTCACAAGTTGTTCTTGAAATTTTCCAAACTGCTTGCCATCCATTGTGATCCATTGTAAGTTCCAAGTAAAAGCCCCATTCCTTCATCAAAGCCGATGATGGAAGTATTTCGAAACCATCAAACACATCTTTATATTCTCGTAAACGTTGTTGTAAGCTTTTATCGAAATTAAATACTTGATCCATAATATCTTTATTCTGTTACGCCTGGTGGCAAGTTACTATTTCAAATATTCAAATGTCAAAACGTACGTTTAACTTTGACCATTTCAAATTTTTTCCTATAAGAAACTATTTGAATTGACAAGAGCTTTTCTTGTTCTTCATAAAAACTCAATCAACAAAATTGCTGATTTCTCAAATCAAAATATTATTCATTATTCTGAACGCCAAACGTCCGACTTATTTGAAGATGTTCAATACGAAGGAAAATTATGTTGGAAATCGGAATGACTTTTTCTATAATTTCAAACAACTTTTATTTCAGTATTTTTGTAACCTATCTCACTGAATATCACAATATATCTATGGTTCACTTGACACTTGAGCAATCCGTTAATAAAATAATATTTGAAATTTATATTACTAACTTAGGTAACTTTTTTACTTTGAATAAAGATTTCTTATATTTTTATACTCAAAAAAATATGGCTAGTTTTGCTGAAATTCATAAAAACACAACGGTTGCTGCCTATGATTCAATTAATTCTATATTTAAAGAAGAAACACAACAATTTGATTCAGAACATATTTTAAAAATTGAATACAGAAAGTATCTTAAAAGTAAGATTCTGTTTGATTGCTTAGAAGATTGTGTAGATGATACTGAACTGGGTCCAGAATTGGGTAGCAAACTTGAAGATATAATGAACGATGTGAAGTTAGAACAATATTTGAAATTAGAAAATCAAAGTTTGTTAGGAATTACCCTGAAGAAAAGAGAATTGACCTATCAAGAAGGAGAAAAATTAAAGTCCGTTTTACAGAAAAAATTATGGGAGAAAAAAAATGAAGTATTCGACGAATTTAGAAAAATCACGTCCAAAGATTTGGAACAAATAATCAAGGAACCACGACTTCCAGCATCATTATGCGAATTATCATTGTCAAAGAGAGATCAAACAATTATTGATTATAAAGAAAAATTGGTTAGGGAACAAGAAATATTCATCGAAAATCTAATAAGAAGAACTAACCTACTAGAAGAAATGCTTGATCTTCGATTGACAAAAATTCCAAAATTATGTAATCAGGCAACTCGAGATTCTAAAGCTAAAATAGAAAGCAATTATTTGAAAGCAAAAATTGCAGAGTATAAAATGAAGCTGGATATTTTTACGGAAGTTCCCAAGGCAATTGAAGCTTACCAAGATTTGGTTAAAGACATTAAGCAACAGCAAGAAGAGTGTGAATTAAGAATTGAAGAGATGAAAGAACTGAAAAAGAAATATGAAGATGTAAGTGGAAGGGAATATGATGAAATACTAAAATCATACTTGATGTATAAACGTTCTATTGATGAATTGAAAAAAATGTATGCATTAGTTAAGTAATAAAAGTGTTCTTCAGTGATATGAGAATCTATATTGTATTTTTTCACTATTGCAAAACTGATTAATCCAACTCTTTCGCCTCTGCATGAATTTATTTTTGAGTAAATTTAGATATATTTATGGACTAATTTAATTGTATATCGGTTGATTTTTAAAAAAGTTGGGGTGATAAGACGTATATTTATGATCTGTTGTAGTGGTTTTTTTCTATTTTGATAATACAGAGTTTTTATTTAGTGCATAATTTTTATTTATAGTGACTTATCTCAAGTTATCACTCAAAATATTTAAACTAATATTCACAAAGACATTTGAAGGAACTGAGAACCATGTTTTATTTACCTTTTTATCTTAGTGTAAGTTGATATTAAAACATTATTTCAATACTTGTCTTGTCAGTGAACATCTTGACTATTCCATTCTGCATTGATTTCCATGCCTTTCAAGATTTGTTAGAATTATGTAAAACTAAAAGAGATCAAGGAGAATTTTTCAAAAACTGCAATTCTTAGGACTGATTTCATTAATTTAAGTCCAGAAATTAAGAAATAACTGCAATTAACCATGAGTAGGATAAATTCTTTGGAGAAAAGTGTAGAAAGTACCGGGAATTTTCAATTAAAACAACATTTTTACATTTAATCGTCAAAATTTATTGGGTCGCCTTCAAAATAGGCTCCATTTGCTCCAATACATCTATGCCAACGGCACTTCCAATTATCGAAACATTTTTCATAGGCGCTTTCCGGGATGGACTTTAGCTCTCGCGCCGAATTTTGTTTTATGGCTTCAATCGACTCGAAACGGTTGCCACGAAGAGGCAATTTTAGTTTTGGGAAGAGGAAAAAGTCGCAGGGAGCCAAATCCGGCGAATACGGTGGTTGCTGAAGCACGTTTGTTGAGTTTTTGGCGAGAAAGTCAGTCACAATCGTAGCTCGGTGAGAAGGCGCGTTATCGTCATGCAAAATCCATGAGTTGTTCGCCCACAAATTTGGCCGCTTCTTACGGATACGCTCACGCAAACGTTTCATAACGCCTAGGTAATACTCCTTGTTTACCGTCTGACCCTCTGAAACGAATTCGTAGTGCACCACGCCTCGGATATCGAAGAAAACAATGAGCATCACCTTCATTTTCGAGCGGCTTTGGCGTGGTTTTTTCGGTTTCGGCTCATTTTTTGCCACCCATTCCGATGATTGCTGGCTTGTTTGCATATCGTACTCGTAGACCCAGGTCTCATCACCAGTTATAATGCGTTCCATGAATGTAGAATCGGAATTACAGCGATCCAGCATGTCTGAAGCAACCTGTTCGCGATGACGTTTTTGAAGAAAATTCAGGTCTTTCGGTACGAGTCGTGCGGTCATCTTTCTCATGCCCAAAATGGATATCTTAAGATCATGTGCTATCTCTCTCAAGCTGGTACGACGGTTTTCCAGCAGCCTTTCTTTAATTTTATCGACGTTATCTTCGATCGAAGCCGTCGATGGGCGACCACTTCACGACCGTCCTTGAAGGCTCTGTACCACTGATATGCACGAGTTTTCGATGGAGCATTATCACCAAAGGCCTTTTGCAACATTTTCAATGCATCGGCACACGAAAATTCATTTGCAACACAAAACTTTAAACAAATTCTTTGCTCAACGTAATCACCCATAGTAAAAATCGGCACGCACTCTGACATCGACTGACTTAATCAGCTGTTGCAAACACACTAGTTGACAGATCCCGCTCAAGCTTGGCATAGTAATTAAGGACAATGGTACCAACCTAGGAAAAAAAATTTTACCTGCCTCATTGCCCCGCCAGATTTAAATCGATAATTCCCGGTACTTTCTTGACAGAATGTATGTTGAGGTTACTATTTTATTCCTTAAACATTCTATGAAGAAAGAAAATTATTATTTCTGTCCTTGCTATTAGCCATAATTGACTCGAAAAACTTTGAAATGTTGAAAAAAGATCTTGAATTTGCTAAACCAAAATACTACAATGATTGTATGAAAAATAAGAAATTATTCATCGATGGAAAAAGATTTTATCTTAAGGACCGGATGAAAATAGGGGCTGAAATTAAATATCTGTTGGCGAAGAACAAAAGGAGCTTCAGAAGAAGAAATATTCAAAGATGGATTGGATATATTAGTTTCCAGTATCACACTTTGAAAATCTACCAGATAAATAGTCTCTTTTTAGTCACTTTCATTCTCACATAAATTCGTGTTATTTAGACTCCAAACCTTCCATGAATGTTTCAAAAATCTAGCTCTTAGCATTCAATAGTTAGAGCGTTTAAGATCGGGCCATACCGACCGGGCAGAATTCTTTTCTCTTTTTTCATCACTGAGTCCAACCTAGTCATTTGAGACCATTGTCAGCTCAAAATTCGAAAATTACAGACATTTAGGCAGAACGTTAACTTAACATAAATAGAGGTTAATTCTTGATAGAAGAGGCCGTTAAATTGTCTTTCAATCTTTTAGATCAAGGGTAAACCACAGAAATATTTACATATAGTTAACCGTTACACTACATTTAAAGATTTTTCAGTTTACCAGAAGTTTTTCTAAATGGTTGATGGTGAGTAAATATTTGTTGTTGATTGATGTTAAATTTATTGAATATGAATTATTTGAATACTGACGAAGCAAAGTCTCTCTTAAAACTTGTTTTTCAGTAATGTTTTTACATATCTTGAGTTTTTATATAAAGTAACTTAGTTAGGTATCCAATAATATTGAATATTCTAAGTAAGATAGTTTTATGATGAAATTCTTAAGATTATGTTAGACATTTTTGAAGGATATTAGTTTTCATAAGATTGATCAGCAGAAACAAAATTTTGTCTATTCAAAATATTTAATTTATAGGATTTTGGTTAACAATTTTTATTTATTGGATTTTGTTATACCATTTCGATGCCTTATAATGAATGTTTATTTTATATGTCATTTGATATAAGTGGTACTTATATGACATTATTTTAATTTACTTTCAGAAGTTATAATCATTAATTATAATTTTTTGAAATTAAATATGTAGAAGGCTAGTATTAAAATATTTGAATAAAACGTTAACTTGTTGTTCCTAAGAACAAGTGCACCAAAATGATAGCAAATATCCAGTCATGAATTTAAAAAAAGATGAAAAGCACTGACGTGAAATCAGGAGCTTTTCCGGGCTAGTCATATCATCAACGATCCTCACAAAATAATTTTGTTTGATCTTCTAATTATACGATCCTCGGGAAATTTTGCACAAACAAACACTTTGTTATTCTACTTCTAAATGCGGAATTTCATATCGATCGAATCTGTAGTTTTGAAAATGTTTGGAAAAAAATGCCAAACTATTTAACCGATTTAGCTCATTGACAAAATTGACAAACAATATTTTGAAGCCATATGCCTGATAATGGAGTGTCATTAAACAGAATGAAGATTAATTACGAAAGTTAAGTTCTTGGAAGCGATTCGGGGTTTAGTGGAATACAATAATATATTTTATCAAATTGTCACAACTGTCCATATCATTGTAAAGAAATACCTTACTTACGTCCTCAAAAGTACAGATTTATTCCGAAAGAAAGAGAGATCAACGCTTCCATACAATTGGTATCGCCTGAATATTATTTTGATTTTGCCTCCGTTTTTATAATTTAAGTTTTAATAAGAATGTTTTCGTTTATTTTTTGAACATTGTGATTTACTGTAATCACTCTAGTCCAACAGTGAATAAACTTTTCCGGGCATTTCACCAATGATCCTCACAAAATAATTTTGTTTGATCTTCTAATTATACGATCCTCGGGAAATTTTGCACAAACAAACACTTTGTTATTCTACTTCTAAACGCTGAATTTCATATCGATCGAATCTGTAGTTTTTAAAATATTGGAAAAAATATGCCAAACTATTTAACCGATTTAGCTCATTGACAAACTTAGCCATGTCATTTAGCATAAAAGAAAGTTGAGGCCGAAATTGGTGACTCGATTATTCACAATATGTTAAGAATAGTGTCATGTAATCGAGTGTTTTGCAGCATGATGAAACACGGTTCCATCACTTCAAATATAAGACCAAGGAAAAGACATATCAGAACCAGGTACTTCTGAGACTAGACTGCAAGCTTATGCTTACGATAAGCTTGTATTACTTCTAAATGCTGAATTTTAGATCGATCGAATCTGCAGCTTCCAAAATATTAGGAAAAATGTCCAAACGTGTACAACTGCGAAACTATTGAACCGTTTTTCCAATTCACGAATTTAGTCCCGCTATTTAGGCCCCAAACCTTCCCTGAAAGTTTCAAGGCTCTTTTCATTCGAAAATAAGCCAACAGTCGCTTGTTCGTCATCACATCGCGCTGAGGTTTTGATTCTTCCATTACTCCACTGGGCATTCCTGATTCTCTAGATTAACATTGAAATTCCTATGCTTCCGACTGTCTTTTCCATACCTATATATCAAAATCTTCTTTCGAAGGGGTAATTTGAACCTCCTGCGTACGAGCAGCGTTATGATGTTTGACACTTGTTCGAAGGGGTTGTTGAGCACTCTTGAGCTCTACAATCGCAATGTTCGGTAGAATATGTGTTGTATTGTAATGGAAATATCGTTTTTTCTATGAAGTGCATTTCTCATAATAGCACGATGTCTCTTTCGTACAAATTCATAAATGTTGGGAATTTATATTTCCCATTTGAAATAATGAGTTCAGTCATTTGTAGAATTATTGTATTAATACAATCAATGTCTCTATGTAGTCCAAAGCTTCAAGTTTTTCTGAACTTATCTGACGAAATTCATCAAAATGAAACAGACTTTATTCACAATAGTCATTTTTTCATAAATATAACGTTCTCAATTACTATTAGAAGTACAAATAAGTTTCCGCCGCACGGAACCCAATTTCCTTGTTTATGAATCATTCCTAATGATTTTAAACGATGTGAGACTGCTTGCTGAGTGACTTCTAATGTTAGAGTAAGTTCTTTTTGTGTTTGAGATGAATCTTCCTCCAATAATTCCTCCAATTCTGCATCCTCGTAAATTTTTGGCCTTCCACTGCGATCTTTGTCTTCTACGTCGAAATCACCGTTTTTAAACTTTTGAAACCACTCTCGACACGTTCTCTCACTCAAGCACCCTCACCATATGCTTCTACGAGCAATTGATGCGCCTCAGCAGCAGATTTCTTTAAATTAAAGAAGTAAACTAATATTTCCCGCAAATGACGCTTACTTGGCTCAAATTTTGACATTTTCAACTTATAAAAATTACATTTTACCAATATAAAATCAATGATATTAATAGGTTATGTTGTTCTTGAATGTCCAAACTATTTTTTAAGCCGGTTATCATCTGCGAAAGCTAACCGAAACTCCGTGCCGCGCCATCTACAATAAAACGCCGGAAACTTATTTGTACTCCTAATAAATACAAGATTGCTTACAGAAATCATCAATTAATTTTTTTTTAATATGGAGCAGTTTTTTATTGAATTTATTATTTTTTTCTGATATGGCTTATCAATAATTTCGAACTTAAAATATTTCGATTACAAATTTGAAAGTTTCCACATTTTGAAAATTTTAAGTGGGATATAATATCAATAACAATTAATCAATTGATGAACGCTATGTCCTAACTTCAAACCTTTAATACATACTATATACTATTTTGCAGAGGTTACAGGTTTGTTGAAGAAATTGTGAAACTCGTGTATGGATTTATTTCTCATATAGTCCAACAATTTCAAAGTGGAATGTTTCCATGTTTTTTCGGCGGATTCTTCAAATTTTTGGTTTCAAACAAATTTAGATCACGACATAATCTCCATCTAGTTGTTCTTGGCTCAATTATATCATCAATAAATCCTGGAAAATAAGAGTTATATATTCTTACTTCGTATAATCTACACAAATCACACATATTTTAATAGTCCAAAAAACAGTAAAACTAAAGCTGTTACTGAATAGTTAACCGACAGCATAAAAACAAAAGGAAAATTTATCATTTACACATCCATAATACCACTTCCCTAGAGAACCCAAGGCAAGAGAAAAAGACTCCTAACAACTTTCCATATATTACCAGCAAGACAAATGAGAAATATTATCGTTAAAATCGACTAACAAAAAAACATTTCCGATTAAGACGCTAAAAAACCTACTATAGTTTTGTTTTATACACATCATCAATTTATTCCTACAATTTTTATTTCTTGTATTTATATTCTTCAAAGAGGCATGCATATATAGTAGGCAATTATGCAATAAAATCTAGAAAATCATGAATGCTTGGAAAAAAGATAATAATAATATTTCTTTATTTCAAATAAGGTTCACCAAGATGACAATCTGAAATGAAATAGTGTCTTAAAATTAAACATAATCAACTAAATTTAGCATTGAAAAAATTTCCCAGTTCATAAGGTTCAAGATTTATTATTCATGATTTCATTCTATTTCAAAACATTTTTGGGCTACTTATTTTCTTTAAACTATTAGGTAACTGATTGAAAATTCTTGTACACCTATATGCAGGATGTTTTTCACTCAAAGTTAATCTGTGTTTTGGAAAGTTTAAATTTTGTGTTCTTGTATTATACTTATTACTAGTGTTATATCCAATGAACTTATCTTTGTTGAAGAAATAGAGTACATTCATAAATATATAAACCGTAAATTGTGAATATATTGTTTTGTTTGAACAAATTCCTACATGTCTCCCTAAACTTTAAATTATAAATTGTTCGTAGAGTTCTCTTCTGTAGCAAAAACATTTCTTTCAAATTTTGATTAGTACCCCAGAAAATTATACCATATCGAAGTCTAGATTGGAAATTCGCATGATACAATATTTTCAATGATTTCTCATTCAAATATTTTTTAGATATTCTGATGGCAAAGTTAATTTGACTCAGTTTTTGACTTAAGTATTCTGCATGCATTCTGAGGGGCAGAAAAGAGTTTACAAAAATCCCCAGGAATTTTGTATTATTTGTTACAAGGATTTCCTCATTTCCCAATGTTATGCTTGTCGGTTTGCTTCTATTATTCCTGTTGGTGCTAAAAATCAGAAGGTTTGTCTTTTCAACATTCAGTACTAATTCATTATTTTTTTAACCATTCTTGTGTCCTATTGAAGAAGTTGGTTCCTGCTCTGACTAAGTCATTTTTTTTTTGCTCCAACCAGTAAGTTGGTGTCATCTGCGTAGCTTATCAATGACTCTTCTTCTTCTTCCTCCGCGATGTCCTCTAGATTATTGAGAAAAATAAGAAACAGAAGAGGCCCCAGGATACCTCCTTGTGCGATACCTCTTTCGTTTATAAGTTCTTCAGATTCAGCATTCTCCCCCCACCTTTGTTGATTTTTACCTTTTTGTTTGCTGTAGTCGGAAAAGTCCTGCTAAGTTATACTTTTACTTGCTCCTTGTTCTCTAATCGTTATTGGTATATATATAACAAGTTCAAAATTTTACTGTATATAAAAATGTACTACTTTTCCTGTAGAAATTCTTTATCGTTACCTCTTTGAGCTGCTGGGAACGGGTTCCCAAATTTCTCAATATATTCAGCTTCATATCTCTGAACATCGGATTTTCCTCTGTATAAAATGGAGACGGCACCTTTAGCACCCATTACTGCAACTTCTGCTGTTGGCCAAGCATAATTCACATCTCCTCTAAGATGTTTTGAAGCCATAACATCATATGCTCCTCCATATCCCTGATAATGGAATGTCATTAAATAGAATGAAGATTAATTACGAAAGTTAAGTTCTTGGAAGGATTCGGAGTTTAGTGGAATACAATAATATATTTTATCAAATTGTCACAACTGTCCATATCATTAAAATAGAAAAAGGCTTTTTACTTGATAGAAGAAATATAACAAAATTTGAATATCAAAACAGATTAAATCTGTTAGTCTTCTACAATTTTAATTTCAAAAAAATTTTCATTCAAAAAACTTTTAGAATTAAATTAATGTCTACAATAAGCACCACTTATATTTAATAGACGTATATAATCAAAACTCAATATATAATGTCAAATGGAATAAATAAACCAACAAATATAAGAAAGTCATTAAAATTAATAAATAAATATTTAAAGGAGACAAAATTTTGTTTCTGATCTTATCTTTAAGAACACCAATTGCATTTTAAAAACATGAACACAACTTAAGGACTTCTCAAAGAATATAATTTATTTGAAATATTTAATATATTTAAATATTCGAATAAGTTAATTCAGAAATCTCTCAAAACATGCACTATATCTTCAAAAAACAAATATAATTGATATTTGGAATATTATCTAGGACCGAAGAAGAGATTTTTTTTGAAGATATAGTGAATGTTTTGAGAGATTTCTGAATTAACTTATTCGAATATTTAAATATATTGAATATTTCAAATAAATTATATTCTTTGAGAAGTCCTTAAGTTGTGTTCATGTTTTTAAAAGGGTATTGGTGTTCTTAAAGGTAAGATCAGAAACAAAATTTTGTCTCCTTTAAATATTTATCTATTAATTTTAATGACTTTCTTATATCTGTTGGTTTATTTATTCCATTTGACATTATATATTGAGTTTTGATTATATACGTCTATTAAACGTAAGCGGTGCTCATTTTAGACATTAATTTAATTCTAAAAGTTTTTCGAATAAAATTTTTTTGAAATTAAAATTGCAGAAGAAAAACATATTTTAATTTGTTTTGATATTCAAATTTTGTAATATTTTTTCTATCAAGTAAAAAGCTTTTCTATTTTATTTGCCTTTTTATATTTTATTCTTCATTCTTTTATTTTTTTAAATTTTATTCTTCAAGTATTAACATGAGCCTCGGATGTTTTCGAATCAATATTGAATGTTTAGAAGTATTTTGGTATCTTTTCAAGTGATTCATTCAGTTTCAAGCTAAATGAATTATTCTAAGTTCTCAAACCGTCTTAACCTAACCTGGTAGTCCCAGGTGATATCCTGGAATATTTTGAAATTTAAAGAAAGTCTTAATTTTCTTCTTACTTTTGCATGCAACCAATTTGATGCTTTAGATAAAGTAATTTACTGATCATTATTACGATTATATCGTATATTCTAAAGTGGGAAATTTGCTACTTTACCTTTCTTGTTATCACAGTCAACTTTGGAACGGTAGCTTCAGCATATGCATATAAAAGTTTTGCCCCATGCCTGATTATTCCAGAATGTTCTTGATTGACTCCTGGCAAAAACCCAGGAACGTCGACTAAAGTTATGATTGGTATATTGAAAGCATCACAAAATCTAACGAAGCGTGCTGCCTTAACCGAAGCATTGATGTCCAAAACGCCTACAAACATCCTTAAATTAAATTCAGTTAGTCCAAACCTCCGCCGTCAATTTTTTTTGTGTACAATTGTTTTTCACTCCATTTGCAAAAATAGGAAGTGAATATGAAATCATGATAATTAGTATGGAACATGCAGCATTGTTTAGGTTATTTAAATAGCACTTACTATTCAATTCGTATACTAACCAGCTGCTACTTTTGGTTGATTGCCCACAAGTCCTACGGAACGTCCGTTCATTCTGGCGAAACCAACTACAATGTTCTTTGCGTACTTTGGCATTATCTCGAAAAATTCTCTTTCGTCCACTAGATTTATGATAATATCTAGCATATCATAAGCTGCTGTTGTTTCTGGTGGTATTATGGTGTCAAGTATTCGTACATCTAAATCACTTAAAGCTAAAGTCAATTAACGAACTTAATATATTTATGTTGAACATTATTTTACCATCTTTCATCGCAAACTCTTATGGGAGCAGGTTGAGAGTTCGATTGTGGCAAAAAACCCATAAAATCCCTCAGTTGAAGTAGAGCTTCTACGTCGTTGGAAAAAGATTTATGGGCCACTCCTGATATTGCTGTGTGGGTTTTTGCACCTCCCAACTCTTCTTGTGTTACATCTACATTGGTAACAGACTGAAAACATTATGTTTTGAAATAATCGAATTTAAAACTGAAGCAGGCAAAAATTAGAAACTATTGTTGAAAAACTGATACATACTACTCTGTCAAGAAAGTACCGGGAATTTTCAATTAAAACAACATTTTTACATTTAATCGTCAAAATTTATTGGGTCGCCTTCAAAATAGGCTCCATTTGCTCCAATACATCTATGCCAACGGCACTTCCAATTATCGAAACCTTTTTTATAGGCGCTTTCCGGGATGGACTTTAGCTCTCGCGCCGAATTTTGTTTTATGGCTTCAATCGACTCAAAACGGGTGCCACGAAGGGGCAATTTTAGTTTTGGGAAGAGAAAAAAGTCGCAGGGAGCCAAATCCGGCGAATACGGTGGTTGCTGAAGCACGTTTGTTGAGTTTTTGGCAAGAAAGTCAGTATCGTAGCTCGGTGAGAAGGCGCGTTATCGTCATGCAAAATCCATGAGTTGTTCGCCCACAAATTTGGCCGCTTCTTACGGATACGCTCACGCAAACGTTTCATAACGCCTAGGTAATACTCTTTGTTTACCGTCTGACCCTCTGGAATGAATTCGTAGTGCACCACGCCACGGATATCGAAGAAAACAATGGGCATCATCTTCATTTTCGAGCGGCTTTGACGTGGTTTTTTCGGTTTCGGCTCATTTTTTGCCACCCATTCCGATGATTGCTGGCTTGTTTGCATATCGTACTCGTAGACCCAGGTCTCATCACCAGTTATAATGCGTTCCATGAATGTAGAATCGGAATTACAGCGATCCAGCATGTCTGAAGCAACCTGTTCGACATGACGTTTTTGAAGAAAATTCAGGTCTTTCGGTACGAGTCGTGCGGCCACCTTTCTCATGCCCAAAATATCAATCAAAATCGTACGTGCGGACTCGTGGGATATCTTAAGATCATGTGCTCTCTCTCAAGCTGGTACGACGGTTTTCCAGCACCCTTTCCTTAATTTTATCGACGTTATCTTCGATCGAAGCCGTCGATGGGCGACCACTTCACGACCGTCCTTGAAGGCTGTGTACCACCGATATGCACGAGTTTTCGATAGAGCATTATCACCAAAGGCCTTTTGCAACATTTTCAATGCATCGGCACACGAAAATTCATTTGCAACACAAAACTTTAAACAAATTCTTTGCTCAACGTAATCACCCATAGTAAAAATCGGCACGCACTCTGACATCGACTGACTTAATCAGCTGTTGCAAACACACTAGTTGACAGATCCCGCTCAAGCTTGGCATAGTAATTAAGGACAGTGGTACCAACCTAGGAAAAAAAAATTTACCTGCCTCATTGCCCCGCCAGATTTAAATCGATAATTCCCGGTACTTTCTTGACAGAATGTAAATCAAAATATTGGTATTTACGCTTTGATAATATACCTCTGAAAATATACAGGACGTTCAAACAAAAAATACGCGTCGCAGGTTACACTAAAACTATCTGTTTCTAACAAAAATCCCGAAATACATGAATTTCTGTTTGAGAAGGATGCAACAAAGTCAAGTGCTAATCACCTTTTAGAAGAAGTAGTAACCCCTTCACAAATATTAATAGGGGATATGGAGAAATCTACATCTTATTAGGAAATATAAGACAGATGGTTAAATATGGCATTCAGCATCATGAGCGAGCTTATTTCTTACTTGTGAAATCTCACATCTGGTGTTGATTTTCAATTTATGAAAGGAAATAATTAGTGGAAATTCTTGTTGCTGTAAATTCTTGTTCTACTAGTTCCTAGATAGCTGACCCCTCTATTTGATAGCATACAAGAGTAATGAGTGATTCTTTTGGAACATATATGCTACATGAAAGTTTCTATATTTATAAATTCAGTTGAACGGAAGTTATTGTTTTATGCAAGGAACCGTATCAAGAAAACAATTTTAGGCAAATTTAAGCCTTGGTAAATGTTTGTTTCATAAAAATGTTTCTCAATTTCAGTTGTCGTAATAGCACAAAACTCGGGAACTATAAAATACCTAATAAATGCAGATGAAGAGATCCGTATCCTCTTAAGGATCATACGAGTCACAGAATCCCTCATAGATTATATAAATTCCACCATTACGTCATTGTATTTACCCGCGTTATTTATGTGTCAAATACTCTGTGGTACTGTAACTTGCCACGTAGGCGATGAGCGACAATAACAAAGAAAAGAACGTCCTTATGGCATTCCCATTGTATTTTGAAGCGGCCGAGAGGAAGGTTCTTGGAAATAAACCTCCTGAGAGACTTAGAAACATACTCGAGATAATAGTACTTATAACAGTCCCCCTTGGTAACTCTTAGTAAGTAAACTTCTTTTAAATGCTTCTGATTAATTGCATGCTTTACATTTTTGAATACCACCTTAGTGTTAATGTGAAATTAGTGATTGCACGCTCGTTCATTGTACTTCCATTAATCTCTTTTCATTCTTGTATTTTTGCTTCAGTGTTATTTAATCCGACCGGAATGTTTTTACTAAAATGCATTGCCTTTGTATATAACTAAAGCGGCACGACCCTCACAAGTTATCTGTTTGTTTTGTATACTTTCTCTCGGTGCGTGGTTGCTGTATTTGTAAATAGTGGTTCTTTATCTGCGTTATAATTGCTAATAGGGATTCTTATTATCTGTTCTTATTAATTGCGGTGCTTGATATGTAACTGATTTGCATGTACTCTTGTGTGATCCCCCGGTTACCTATTTCTTTATTTGTTCTTATTGTAACGTTCATTAACACGCCTGGGTGAAGGGGTACTGTAACTATTTTATAATTTCCTAGTCAGTTTGTGTTACATATTTGCCATGCACGTACCCCCTTACTGTTAGAGATTACATTCCTTTTGAACAGTGGCGTCTTTAGGGTAAATTGCTGAGTAGTCCTGGTAGAGGACGACATATCGTATAGAGACAGTAAATAGCTCCGGATATCCAACGCTATTGTGAGAATGTGTGAGTGATTGCTAGATCATTGTTCCGAGGTATTGTGACACCCCCAGGGATTAGTTTGCGTGACCTTTCGGGTAGTGTTTGGTTCGTTCTTCAGTAATATCTAAGCCTTCCTGGCCTCCCCGAGGACGCAAAATACAGTCCATTTGATAGTAACTTTTCCGGTCAACTCGAATAATGTTAGATCCCCTCTTCAAGGAGATCTCCTGGGCATACCACAGTTACCATTAGCTTACTGTTCAGTTAAACTTACCCCTTGTAACGGTTAGGTTCTGCACTGGTTACCAGAAGTGCAGTTGGAGGTGCGTATTCTGGCTGTATCCTGTTCCTTCCAACCCCTTCCGCTGCATAAGAATGATATCCGATTTGAGCGAGTTATCGACCTAACGATAGTATGTAGTAATAAGTCATTTAAACCCGGGCCGCCATTAGGTTCACTGTGGAGCTTTGCGAACCACTGCGTATAGTAGATTTAACCACAGGCTGATAAATGTGTTTCCATTCATTGAGGGTTGTTGCTTTTTAACATTACTAATAGAAATATATTATTCTGGCATTACTGTTTTTTGACTATTTGAACCTCCCGTCTCTGTTTCCTTGCTATCGTTAGGTGTAATCAGGGTTGTCCAAACAACGTTACGTCCTATTCTTACGCCACTAGACGATCACGATAAAAAGGTTAGCGCTTTTCAGAGTACTCCGTATAATTCCAGATCTTTTAGAGTACTCCTCAAAATCCCAGATCTCCTAGAGTACTCCGTATAGCACGGGATAGCTCAACCTGATTAAAAATTATCCCAGTTAATTCTAAATTAAAGATAAAACAAGCACATGAGTGATGTATCGTTCTTATTGATGTTCTATCTGTCTTGACCGTGATTTGTACTATTTTTATAAAAATTATTTAATATCGAACTTAATATGAATATATGAGAATAAAGAGTTTTAACTATTCTCCGCTGCTGTTATCATGCCTATTCTCACGTTGCCCCACAGATATTTTGACATTTTAATTCGGTGCTTTTCTGTTCTTTCAAGTAGGTAATATTTGGTACTTGGAATTTTGAGCTAATAAATATTTTATGCTTATTTACCTTGACAACATCTGGTCCAGTGATAAACAAATACGAGGTATTTTCAACCATAAAGGTAAAATCTGTCATGGCAGGTGAATATACTGCTCCGCCTGCACAAGGTCCCATTATGAGAGATATCTAAAAAAAAGTGTTCAGTGTTGATTCACCATGTGCATAAAAACAAATTTATATGCAATCACTCAGTATTTCGAAGGAATTCTTGTTTACTGATAAGGATAGTTTGGTTCCTACAAAATATACGGGGCAGGGTGGCGCGTAACAAGAAGAAAATCAATTGGTCTACCCAGACCACAGAGTTAGCCAAGATAGGCGTTCAAGACAACTACCTCTATCAGACCGTTTTGCAACTACGTTATTGTTGGCCAATAGTTTGGAAAGTAGGATAGACCTCTACTTATGCCTACACTATATTTCCGTAATCGGGACTATGGACTGTTTTTACCTTCTTCGATAAGTGCTTTCTTTGGTGGTGCATGAACGGCAGCACTGGAAGGCAGTATGGCATAATGTGGTCTTCAGCGACGATTCGCTATTCTGTACAGCTATGTATGGTGGCCGTCCAAATATAAGAGACTATTTTATTTAATTTTAATACTGAGTGATTCTATATAAACTTCGTTATGTGTATATTTGACCCATTATAAACTCACTTGAGGTATCACTCCTGAAGCAAGAACGTTTCTCTGGAAAATATCAGCGTAACCCGCTAATGAATCGACTCCCTCTTGAATACGGGCACCACCTGAATCGTTTAATCCCACTACTGGAGCCCCAACCAGCATAGCCTGATCCATTATTTTGCAGATTTTTTTAGCGTGTACTGATGATAAACTGCCACCGAAAACGGTGAAATCCTGGCTGAAAAGATAGACTGGTCGGCCGTTTACTAGCCCATGGCCAGTCACAACGGAGTCTCCTGAAATCTATTCGGAATAAGAATAAAAAGTCGTTCAAATTAAAAGATGATATAAATGATAAAATATAAATGTAAATCTCAAATGATTGATAAAATACACTAAAAAGGGTGAAACCATCACAGCAGCATCATACGCAACTACTTTGCGTAATTTACGAGAAGCAATCAATGAAAAAAGGCCAGGAAAGTTCACAGCGGGGGTGTTGTCGCTTAACGACAACGGGCCGGTTCACAAGGCGCGTGTAGCGAAAGCTGCTGTGGGGGAATGTGGCTTCGAAGAAATTACTTATCCTCCTTACAGTCCAGACTTGGCCCCCAGTGACTACTACCTATTCCCAAATGTGAAAAAATATCTTCCTGGAAAGCGATTTTTTGACGATGAAGAACTGAAGGTAGCAATTAATACCTATTTTGGGGAGAAGCCGGAATAATATTTTTTACAAGGTGTTGACAAGCTTATTTCTCGATCTAACAATTGTATTACTACATAAATAGAATTTTTCCAAAACTCTCTGAGTTTTCTTTCATGCCTATACCGAGAATACATTGAACATCCCTCGTAGTTATGTTATGGGAGACTGTCGATAGTCTTTCGCAGTCTCCCATGCGGCCAGTAGTTGTCATTTTCAAAATTTCACATTTTACATGCTACAAAAACCAAACCAGGAAGAAATAGAGAAATTTTCAGTGCTCGAGAGTCTCCTACTGAATTTTCTATGGTTTGCGAATTATAATGAGCTGTTGGGCTTTACTAATAATCTGATATACTTACTTTTTGTTTCTCCATTCCGAAATCTGTACATGTGTGCTCAACAAACATGTCGTACTCCACAAAACTGTCATCATCGCAGAATATATTGATTCTTTCCCTAGCTGTCAGTTTTCCCTGTAAAAAAACAAAACATTCTACAGAATAATAGCAGGAATTAATTCTCCAGAACCTCTACAGATTTTTATCTAAATAAATCTAACTAAAATAAATTTAACCTTATTATCTTATAGGCCATGCTTTTGGTTAGTTGTTGCAGAAATGACTTGTAATAAAAAGGTATTTTTTATATATTTTTAAATGATTATTTCATTTATTCAGATAACTCCTTGCTGAAGAGATTTTGGGTCCGAATGTATCAGGTTCTTTCTCTGGAGAATGTGCTATATATTCTTTAAAAAAGGAAAATAGAAAGGCATTTTTGAATTATATGTTGAACATTTTTTGGTGATGGAGCTTGTGATTCTTTAACATCCAATCGAAACATACACATGTATAAGGTGATGTCTAATAATTACTTCATTATTTTATATTTCTTTAGATTTTTTATTGGTTAATTTTTTAATGATTTTTTATTGGATAATATATATGTCTATAAAGTGACACAGTATATTTAGAACATGTTTTAAAATTCAATTCTAAATGTTTTCATTTGATTCATTCAGATTAAAATCTGTAGAGGTTCTGGTGAATTAATTCCAGGTATTATCCTGTGAAATGCAAATACTTCTTTATAATAATTTTTAATGTATATATTTTAATAATAATTACATATTTCAAATAAATTATATTTTTTGAGAAGTTCTTAAAATTATGTTTTGTATTTTTGAAAAGGATTTAGTTTTCATAATTGTAAGATCAGAAACAAAATTTTGTCTCCTTCAAATATTTATTTTAATTGATATTAATTTAATTCTAAAAGTTTTTGAATAAAATTTTTTGAAATGATTATAAAATTATAGGAGACTAACAGATTAAATTAATACTGTTAGGGTAGGATGTCAATTAGGTTTTATACGAATCAGCAATGTTACTTTCCGATTGTTACGCCACTGCCCTTTTCGATAATTTGAACTAGAAAATGAGGTACCATATCTTTCGATTTTAGGCCAGTATACAATAAAAACAACGGTATATTCAATTTGGGAGATAGAAACTTTGGAGAATTGGCACTTCCCAGGTACAAATAAGAAAATGGTAAATGACTCTTTAGATGTATTACTTCATAATTCTTTCATCGTATTTAAAAGATTTAGACAAAATATCCTTATATAATAAGAAAAATGAAACTTATTAGCGATATGTTGAATTGACCCGAATCTTCATTTATATTTGAAGACAATGAATAATTTTAAAACTCAAAAATAAACAGTTGTTTATTCAGTTTCTAAACATAAGAATTATTTTACTTTTATGAGTTCGCTGAAGGATGTGTTCCGTTATCTCACTATCTTGTAATTGATCAAATATCTACTCAACTTATTCGATATAATACCTTTTTATGTTGTGTATTTATTCTATCGATTCCACCTCCTAGCAGGGCATTTCTTCTTTTCTCTTCAATTTGTGCGGATACTTTCAAAGTATGAGATCCTGTGCTATTAAATCTCACTTTATCACAGCCTGAACTTGAAAATATTTTCTTAATGGATTTGTCTCTTACAAAAAATAACGAATTTACACTTTTTCTAAGCATCGTGAACCTTTTATTTGACGTATTTAAATTTGGTACACTACACAACACTCTATACAGTCATACTAGAAAATAGTGTTTACGTTTCTATCTGAATTCTCAACAACCTTGCCATCAATATCTGGAACCGGTTTGAATGTTATGGATTGTCCTTCTTTTCTTATCAGTTATTACGAAATAGTTTTCCACAAGCAGCAATTAATTTATATGGATTACAATGAATGATGACATAAAATGAGAATATAGTACGAATTGAAAATGTGATAACAGTGGTGCAGAGAAAGTTTTTCTTGTTTCTGTACGAAAGTTCCACGTTGAATTGATTTTGGGTTCGAAATGATACCTGACCTCACTGGCGTACCATTTTTAGGATGCCTTGGGCATCTTTGTATTGTTGCAAAATGGGTCGAAATTTGATTCTGTCAGTTGAGGGTACAGGGATACAATTTGATAAATAACTTCTCTCGAAAAAAATGATATGGGGGTGTGCTATTGATCGCTAAGGAGGATTAGCAATGTGTATGTTTCCCGGACTTTGCATTGTTTTCTATTGAAAATGTTATCGAGATGGCAGGTATGTGGAATGAACATGGTAAACAAATAATATTGGGTGTTTGCAGACCCCCACAGGCAGCAATTGAAATTTTTTTGAACCAATTAAGGCACTGTTTAGACTGGGTTGTTAAATGCAAGCCAAACTATTCATCTATATTTGTAGGTGGAGATTTTAACATAAATTTACCAAGAAATATTGCAGCTTCAAACCAACTGGTGGAGGTACTCGCGGACTTTGGACTACAGGACTACAGGCCAGATTTGTGGAACCATCCAGAATATCCTCAGATGTGTCAGACCATTTGGGCCAAGTACTCAGCTGTCCCACAGCGAGTTGCTTACCTGAAAATAAAGAGATATTCAAGAAAATAATCACCAATCAATTCAATATACTACTCTCTCAAGAAAGTACCGGGAATTTTCAATTAAAACAACATTTTTACATTTAATCGTCAAAATTTATTGGGTCGCCTTCAAAATAGGCTCCATTTGCTCCGATACATCTATGCCAACGGCACTTCCAATTATCGAAACATTTTTTATAGGCGCTTTCCGGGATGGACTTTAGCTCTCGCGCCGAATTTTGTTTTATGGCTTCAATCGACTCAAAACGGGTGCCACGAAGGGGCAATTTTAGTTTTGGGAAGAGGAAAAAGTCGCAGGGAGCCAAATCCGGCGAATACGGTGGTTGCTGAAGCACGTTTGTTGAGTTTTTGGCGAGAAAGTCAGTCACAATCGTAGCTCGGTGAGAAGGCGCGTTATCGTCATGCAAAATCCATGAGTTGTTCGCCCACAAATTTGGCCGCTTCTTACGGATACGCTCATGCAAATATTTCATAACGCCTAGGTAATACTCCTTGTTTACCGTCTGACCCTCTGGAACGAATTCGTAGTGCACCACGCCACGGATATCGAAGAAAACAATGAGCATCACCTTCATTTTCGAGCGGCTTTGGCGTGGTTTTTTCGGTTTCGGCTCATTTTTTGCCACCTATTCCGATGATTGCTGGCTTGTTTGCATATCGTACTCGTAGACCCAGGTCTCATCACCAGTTATAATGCGTTCCATGAATGTAGAATCGGAATTACAGCGATCCAGCATGTCTGAAGCAACCTGTTCGCGATGACGTTTTTGAAGAAAATTCAGGTCTTTCGGTACGAGTCGCGCGGCCACCTTTCTCATGCCCAAAATATCAATCAAAATCGTACGTGCGGACTCGTGGGATATCTTAAGATCATGTGCTATCTCTCTCAAGCTGGTACGACGGTTTTCCAGCACCCTTTCCTTAATTTTATCGACGTTATCTTCGATCGAAGCCGTCGATGGGCGTCCACTTCACGACCGTCCTTGAAGGCTCTGTACCACTGATATGCACGAGTTTTCGATAGAGCATTATCACCAAAGGCCTTTTGCAACATTTTCAATGCATCGGCACACGAAAATTCATTTGCAACACAAAACTTTAAACAAATTCTTTGCTCAACGTAATCACCCATAGTAAAAATCCGCACGCACTCTGACATCGACTGACTTAATCAGCTGTTAAAACACACTAGTTGACAGATCCCGCTCAAGCTTGGCATAGTAATTAAGGACAGTGGTACCAACCTAGGAAAAAAAATTTTTACCTGCCTCATTGCCCCGCCAGATTTAAATCGATAATTCCCGGTACTTTCTTGACAGAATGTAGATGAACTCAAAACAAACCTGAATGCAGAAACATGGAATCTTGGTGATTCTGCGAAGAAGGCTTTCGATAAATTCTGGCGAACACTGATGCTGGATTTTGAAAAAACTATTCGTAAAGTTAATACGAACAAGGTGAAAGCAAGACATAAGGACAAAAACATTATTAAAATGAAAAACGAATTCGAAGCCCTGGAAACTATAATGAAGGTTAGGAAAGATGATTTATCCAGATCAGCATATAACATTCACAGAAATAAATATGCCGAGAAATTAACAGAGCTGAAAAGAAACTATAATTTACATAAGATAAGAAATGCATAAAACAAAAATAATATTGTATGAAAATTGATAAATAGGGAAAACAAAAATCAAGTGCGTAAGGATGAGACAAATCTTAGACCAGATGAATTGGACAAATACTTCACCAACATTGGAGCTAGTATTTCAGAAAAATGTAAAGTACAAGAAAATCTAATCAATCTCTTGCGTAAAACGAAGATTAAAACTGTTCAGTCTATCTAAATTCATGAATGCACAATAATAGAACTCAGGAAAGCTCTGAGACAGATAAAATCTAAGCAAACCAGAGATATCTATGGAATAACATCAACCATATTGAAGGAGATTTTTCCGTGCATTGAGGTATCATTATGCTCACCAAATGTTTAAAAGAGGGGCACTTTCCGGGTCAGTTGAAGAAGGCTAAAATAGTACCTTTCCATAAAAGGGGAGATATGGAATTACCAGAAAACTATCGTCTAGTATCGATACTTCCTGTGTTCTCAAAATTGTTTGAGATAATAATAAAAAATAGACAACTGAGTTTCTTCAAACATCACAAAATTTTCTGCAAACAGCAGCATAGGTTCTTGATGGGCAAATCAGTGGAGACGGCACTGAAGAAGGTGCTTGAAAATAAAGAAGAAGCTTTTGATGGGAGACAAAAATCTAGTTTACAGGCATTGACTGATCCAAGGCTTTTGATAGTATTTTACACTCAGTGCTTTTAAACAAGCTTGAAAACTATGGAATCCGGACCTGATGAAAAGTTATCTGACAAACAGCATGCAGAAAACAAGCTTGGGAAGCAGGTCTTCCTCTTGGGAAACTCTGAGTCATGGTGTACCGCAGGGTTCTGTGTTGGGTCCTCTTGATATACATTCTGTCAAGAAAGTACCGGAAATTATCGATTTAAATCTGGTGGGGCAATGAGGCAGGTAAATTTTTTTTTCCTAGGTTGGTACCACTGTCCTTAATTACTATGCCAAGCTTGAGCGGGATCTGTCAACTAGTGTGTTTGCAACAGCTGATTAAGTCAGTAGATGTCAGAGTGCGTGCCGATTTTTTACTATGGGTGATTACGTTGAGCAAAGAATTTGTTTAAAGTTTTGTGTTGCAAATGAATTTTCGTGTGCCGATGCATTGAAAATGTTGAAAAAGGCCTTTGGTGATAATGCTCTATCGAAAACTCGTGCATATCAGTGGTACAGAGCCTTCAAGGACGGTCGTGAAGTGGTCGACCATCGACGGCTTCGATCGAAAATAACGTCGATAAAATTAAGGAAAGGGTGCTGGAAAACAGTCGTAACAGCTTGAGAGAGATAGCACATGATCTTAAGATATCCCACGAGTCCGCACGTACGATTTTGATTGATATTTTGGGCATGAGAAAGGTGGCTGCACGACTCGTACCGAAAGACCTGAATTTTCTTCAAAAACGTCATCGCGAACAGATTGCTTCAGACATGCTGGATCGCTGTAATTCCGATTTTACATTTATGGAACGCATTATAACTGGTGATGAGACCTGGGTCTACGAGTACGATATGCAAACAAGCCAGCAATCATCGGAATGGGTGGCAAAAAATGAGCCGAAACCGAAAAAACCACGCCAAAGCCGCTCGAAAATGAAGGTGATGCTCATTGTTTTCTTCGATATCCGTGGCGTGGTGCACTACGAATTCGTTCCAGAGGGTCAGACGGTAAACAAGGAGTATTACCTAGGCGTTATGAAACATTTGCGTGAGCGTATTCGTAAGAAGCGGCCCAATTTGTGGGCGAACATCTCATGGATTTTGCATGACGATAACGCGCCTTCTCACCGAGCTACGATTGTGACTGACTTTCTCGCCAAAAACTCAACAAACGTGCTTCAGCAACCATCGTATTCGCCGGATTTGGCTCCCTGCGACTTTTTCCTCTTCCCAAAACTAAAATTGCCCCTTCGTGGCACCCGTTTTGAGTCGATTGAAGCCATAAAACAAAATTCGGCGCGAGAGCTAAAGTCCATCCCGGAAAGCGCCTATAAAAAATGTTTCGATAATTGGAAGTGCCGTTGGCATAGATGTATTGGAGCAAATGGAGCCTATTTTGAAGGCGACCCAATAAATTTTGACGATTAAATGTAAAAATGTTGTTTTAATTGAAAATTCCCGGTACTTTCTTGACAGAGTAGTACATGAATGATTTGCCAGCTAATGTGAAATCAGATCAAACCGTTGTCTTCGCTGATGACACTTCTTTACTGAATAAAGGGATGGACAACTAGGAATTGGAAGAGAAAGACAAGAAGATACTAAAGGAAGCCCAAGTATGTTTCACCGCAAACAAAATGATGATGAACAGTGACAAAACACAGAGACTACTGTTTGAACCAAAGATGTCTTCGGACAATCACATGAGGCTTCTTGGTGCTTTTTTGCAACCAAATCCCAAGTTATCTGTACACATTGATGAAATGATTCTTAAGTTGTCAAGAGCTACCTATACAGTTAAGAGAATAAAGCAAATAGCGGGAGTTTAAGCAGCCAAGATTACTTACTTCAGCTATTTCCATAGTGTCCTTAACTTCGGCATTCTTTTCTGGGATGAAAGTAAGAAATTATTCATAAAACAGGAGCAGGTACTGATAATACTATGTGACTATGTAAAGACTGATTCAATGAAATATTATCGAAAACTATTTCGTTTGATATGAAAGTTATACCTATAGAGTTTATTTATGTCCGGATTAATCAACGAAATAACGATATCGTTCAATAAAGAAGGAAAGCATTGAATGTTAAAATTTTCATATACTTCAAATAACTTTTTTGGCATAATATACAGGATGTCTACTTTTAAAAAAGCCAAACTTCAAGATAAGTTTTTCCATAAAATACATTATACTTCAGTAATCATTGTAGCCTTATCAAATTTTACCACATATCTGGAAACGTCATCAAATTTTCTACAAGAGAAGAAGCTCGGTATGCCAAAAATTCCAATTGCGGGCGTGGTAAGGAGATGAATATAATGATTCTGGAGTGAACAAATATAGAAAGAAAAACAAATATTACCTTCCACTATTTTATTGATTTACACGACAATTGTTTCCTCATACCATGACTTCATCAGGTGAGTATTAAAACTGAGGTATACGATGCAAAACATGACGTTAAATACACAGTTCTGGTACAAAAAAATAAAAGGGTGGAAAGAGATGGTTTACAATCAATAAAACATGTTAAGTAAGAGGGATCTGTTTAAATCTATTTGATCACTCAATAAAATTTGTCTTTTTTTATATCTATTGATCTCTAAAGTTTCTAACAGATTTAATTTATGAATTTTGTTTTCGAACAATGCCAAACTTGTTTCCTTTGAGGTAAAAAATTTATTTCTTAGTATACCGGTCAGTGAAAACAAGAAATTAGTTGATGATTTATTATTATATTTATTAGTTGGTGATTGATTATAATTCTGTTGTGGAAAAAGAATTATTAGACGCCTTGAACGTTTGCCTAGAACAAAATTACTTTATGTTCAATGGCACGTTCTATCTAGACGAAGAAAGTCTAACAATGGGTAACCCCTTAAGCCCCTTGTTATCAGAAATATTCATGGATCATGTAGAAACCAATATCCAAAACACCCATATTTTTAACATTTCGTTTATTGGTACCGCTATGTAGATAACATAATTCGTTTATTTAATGGCACAAATAGACAACTTTGTTCATTTCCATATCCAACAATTGAATTCACACATGAAGAAGAAGTAAATGAGAGCATCAATTTCTTAGATTTAAAAATCACTAAAATTAATAATAGACACTTCTTTATATACAGGAAACCTAAACACACAGATAGTAGGATTCATTCTACTTCAAACTATCCATTTTCACAAAAATTATCAGCTTATATGTATGCTTTATAGATTGGTTAACATACCTATGACAAAAGAAAAGTTTGACAAAGAATATAAAACCATGAAACAAATAGCATTCAATAATGATTTTAATCCGTTAATTATAGAAAATTTACTCAATAAAATAAATTACTTGTATATCTTGTATATCCAAAATTTCAAAATTCAAACGAAACAAAATTTATTTCATTAACTTACATAGGCCAAAAATCTGAAAAGATTGCTATATATTTAAAGAAAAAAGAAAATTATAACATCTCTTTTAGAACCATTAATTCGTTAGGCAGCTTAATAAAAAATAATAAAGACGTCATTCCAAAAAATCAGGAGTTTACATGTGAATATGTGGGACAGACAGGCCGTTCATTCCAAATAAGGATACGAGAACATGAAAAATGTTATATTAATAATAAACAAATTCAACTTATGCCAACCGTTTGTTAGAGACTGGTCATAATTTTAATAGGAACTATGAAATATTACATATCGAAAACAAAAGTCATAAACTAAATATGTTAGAAACTTTAGAGATCAATAGATATAATAAAAGACAAATTTTATTGAATGATTTAAACAGATCCCCCCCTACTTAACATTTTTCATTGATTGTAAACCACCTCTTTCCAACCCTCTATTTTTTGTACCAGACCTGTGTATTTAACGTCATGTTTTGCATTGTATACCTCAGTTTTAATACTCATGAAGTCATGGTAAGACGAAACAATTGTCGTGTAAATCAATAAAATAGCGGAAGTTAATGTTTGTTTTTCTTATAGTGAAGATGAATTTCCGTCAAGTAAAGACCGAGACAATTAAAAAAATCAGTCATATTTCTCCAATGGTTTTATCGCTGAAAAATTACTAATTATGGACATGTTTTCCTTTCAGAAAAAAATCCCTGAATGACATATCAACTTTTGTGCTAACTGCTTGTCCTCTGTCATAATATCATGGCTAAGAAGATAACAACGAAAAGTTGAAATCTTCCAAACCTCAATTTGCTCTATCTTGAGGCTTTTTATGAATTAATATTAAAGCAATTCTCATAATTCAAACGAAAAAAACTAAATTTTAATAATACAGCTTTTATGGAAAAATGTAAAGAAATCAGACAACTACTAATTAAAACAAGTTGTAGAAATTACTATGTTTTACTACCAATAATATATTTTACACATTTAATTGTGATTCGAGTTTCGGGAATTAACTATCCCATCTTCAGTCAACTGAAGTTGGGATAGTGTTAGGATATTAGGATAATAAGTCTATGAGTTTGTGCTACTAAATAAAAGTGAATTCGTTATTTCTTTATTTTGTACAAGAAAACTATAACTGAGGAATTTTAAAACTGTTGTCATTCCATATTTCATTCAATCTTTTGTTGCCATTGCATAATTGGAATAGTGAATATTGTTGTATCTACATACAAAGGTTTTGAATATGAAACTATAAAATTCATTTAATTAAGTACTTTTTATAGTTTTATAGAGAGTTATCATTTCATAACATTTATTTATACTAGATATTTTTGTATATGATCACTAATTTTTAGTTGATATATCAATACAATGTTTATTGAGATCGAAGGACTTTCTCACATACGATAGACTTCAATGAGAAAGATTTTTAATAATATTATGAAAGAGAAAAATATAATATAACAGAATGAACTTACATAGATGTATAATCTGCAATGAATTCAAATTAATACATTCATTAAAATTTTACAATGTTGTGTAAAGTTACGGTTGAAAAATATACATAATTGAAAAATAAATGTATCTTATAGGCCAGAATATTCAAGAATACTTATTTTAGTCATCAAAATAAAAATTATAGACGAATTATATTATTTTTGGGAAACTGGACTCAACGATTCATTAGTGAAAACTTTTGATTACAATTTTCTTATGCCTATGCATCATTGTTTAATTTATATGAAGTTTTTGGTGTGTTACAATTTCTCTACTATTGATTATTCATTTTAGGAAAGAAATATTTGAACACGATGACATTAACTCGTTCATTTCATCGAGTTTTTGGTGTGTTACAATTTCTCTACTATTGATTATTTCATTTTAGGAAAGAAATATTTGAACACAATGAAATGAACTCATTCATTTGGTCAACCTGGGGTTCGAGTTAAAAAAAAATATGAAGATTGGATGAAATACTCGCATTTTTGCATAAATATTAGAAATTTCAATCTCTTACGACTTTTAAAGATTAATATTGATTATAATCTTTTATTGGCTCAATATACAATTTATTTTTCCAACGTTAATATATCAAAGGATGATTTCCTAAAGTTTTGGAGTAAAAAAATTTTGTGAGAGATCAAAGGAACGATTTATGAAAAGTGACATAGTAATGATTTGTTTTAATAGAAGAAAAGTTTTCCACACCTTAAACTTAAGCTGCAAATCAAAGTATAAATAATTGGATTGTTTTAATTTACTTAGAAATATTCAAAAAATCTCGTTGTTCACAAAATATTGACATATGATTCCAGGCATTTTCGTTTTTATGGACTAAATTGAGAAGCATGATAGGCCAGATGAATCATAAAAAAATAATTCTGTATCCTTTACTTTTTACGCTACAATTTTAATTTGTGACATTGAATAGAAAACTTAAGAATGTTGTTTTATATTATGTTGATGAAAGATTCATCCAATTTTCAATACATGCATATACATCTTAAGAGCAAGATGATTTTCATATTTATTATCTAACTTTGTAAAGGTCAAAATAAAAGAATTTTAAAACTGGAATAAACATCCTATGTTATCATTCAGATATATGAGATATACAGTTTCATTTAAACTGGACTTGTTTCCATTTTTGGAAAGTTTTGATTTTATAACTTATTCCTAGAAAGGTTTAAGTGTGTCCTATCTTGTAATTTGGTTACACGTATTGAGAGGGTTTAATGTAGACTTAGATAAATCAATGCACATTTCATAATTCAGAAATCAAAAAATGTAATAAACGAGAAAGTTTTTAATTGTGTCAAAATATTAACATATATTGCAAATTGTTGAAAGGACATTTTAACGTGTGGTTAAAAATTCAGAAGCATATCACAGCAATTATAAAAAGTTAAAATAATAATTTCTGATAATAAAAAATATGAATTTTGTAAATCAATTTCATTTTTATTGTGAAATTAGTTTATGGATAATTTTTGATAGCATTTATCGAAACTTCATCCCAACCTCAATAACATGGAGTAAAAAAGATTCCCTCAGTGATGAGAGATCTTCTATGGCCAATCATATTTTAGATTCCAATAAAAACAATTCATCATCATTGTTTAATCTGTTAACTTAAGGCTTTGACTGCCTCAAATAGTCGCAAGTTAGAGTAATAGAGACCTCTCTGTAACTGATTTTCATTTCTGACATCTTGAAAGTTTTAACCATCTGCAATAATCGCATTTGAACCTTTGCAAAGGTGATTTAAAAATCAAAGTCAACAATAGCATTGTACTTTCACTACAAATAGAATACTCTCTGAAGCTCATACTAACAAAATTTGAATATCAAAACAGATTTAATCTGTTAGTCTTCTACAATTTTAATTTCAAAAAAAGTTTTATTCAAAAAACTTCTAGAATTAAATTAATGTGTACAATAAGCACCGATTATATTTAATAGACGTATATAATCAAAACTCAATATATAATGTCAAATGGAATAAATAAAACAACAGATATAAAAAAGTCATTAAAATTAATAAATAAATATTTAAAGGAGACAAAATTTTGTTTCTGATCTTACCATTAAGAACACCGATTTCCTTACAAAAACATGAACACCTTACGAACTTCTCAAAAAATACAATTTATTTGAAATATTTAATATATTTAAATAAGTTAATTCAGAAATCTCTCAAAACATGCACTTTATCTTCAAAAAACAATTATAATTCTGGTAATCTCTTCATCGGCCCTAAATAATATTCCAAACATCAAAATCAAATAACTATCACTATATGTCACCTGCACGTGTTTAACAGGATAAATTGCTTTAAACAGACTAACTTTAAAATTCAAGATAGTCTATGTTCTTAACAAAATCACAGAAAAGTGTAAGGTGTTATAAGGTTATATTTAAACTATTGACATTCCATAATGAGATTTATTAAAGCCTAAATATAATTATATATTATATATAAAATAAAATAGAAAAAGGCTTTTTACTTGATAGGAGAAATATAACAAAATTTGAATATCAAAACAGATTCAATCTGTTAGTCTTCTACAATCTTAATTACAAAAAAATTTTTATTCAAAAAACTTTTAGAATTAAATTAATGTCTACAATAAGCACCGCTTATATTTAATAGACGTATACAATCAAAACTCAATATATAACGTCAAATGGAATAAATAAACCAACAGATTTAAAAAGTATTTTTTGAGAAGTCCTTAAGTTAAGTTCATGTTTTCGAAAGGCAATTGGTGTTCTTAATGGTAAGATCAGAAACAAAATCTTGTCTCCTTTAAATAATTATTTATTAATTTCAATGACTTTTTTATATCTGTTGGTTTATTTATTCCATTTGACATTATATATTGAGTTTTGATTATATACGTGTATCGAATATAAGTGGTGCTTATTGTAGACATTAATTTAATTCTAAAAGTTTTTTGAATAAAAATTTTTTTGAAATTAAAATTGTAGAAGACTAACAGATTAAATCTGTTTTGATATTCAAATTTTGTTATATTTCTTCTATCGAGTAAAAAGCCTTTTTCTATCATACTAACAACCTAAAATCCATATATCGATGCTAACTACATCTTATAATTATATGAAGTTTTCTAGAGGACGTCCAAGGTCCAGTGGAGCAGTGGAAGAATAAAAATCTCAGCGCGATGTGATGCCGAATAAACGACTGTTCTCTCTCAATGGCAGTGGCTAGTGGGGGTTGCTTTGATCGAAACGAGGCTCTGCACTCTGCTTTCAGCAATCAGAATCATTCGCAGTTCAAACGTGAGATGCGTTAGTCCATATCGGTTGAAAATAAATACGACAATCTTATTCCTTTGTATGCGAGGAATTTATTTGCCACAATTAATGGCACAAATAATTTACTCTGTGAAAATGTGTACTTGGGTTCTTTTTCTCCCCACAATTCGTTCTATTTTTTAGTCATCTCCCATAAATATCGAATTTGTTTTTTAGAATAAGTTGTAAATTTCTTTCCTACTGCCAGTTTCTATATTTATATGATTATAAGATCTAGTTAGTATCGATATATGAATTTAAGGTTGTTTGTATGTTCTCCACTTGGTTTAAGCTAATTTCCGAACTTGTAGATATGGCATTACACTAGGTAGTGTAACTTGGAAGAAAGTATTCTTTTGGTGAAAGTACAATGATATGGTTAACTTTAATTTTTAAATCATCTTTGCGAAGGTTCAAGTGCGATGATTGCAGATGGATAAAAATTTTAAGATGTCAGCAATGAACATCTGATTGCGATTAAAAGCCTTAAGTTAGCAGATTAAACGATGATGATGTATTATTCTTATTAGAATCTAAAATATGATTGGCCATAGAAGATCTACGTCTTCTATGTTCAATAGAAGACAATAGTCCAGCAAAGCTTTCAATCCAAGATATCGAGGACGATAATGAATGCTACCTGGTATGTTTTAAACCAAACGGTGGAAATCTTCGAGTAAAATACGTTTATGATATTTCTTATTTTTGCTGGAACAAACAGTATACTTAGGAACTTCGTCCTATTGTAACAGGAAGACTAAAGAAAAGTTCTGGTTCATTAGATTGCACCTCTCCCAAATATGATATTCAGTATAACAACTGCTTTTAAAATTTTGTAGCGTAGATTACAGCTTAGCAATAAATATAAGAGGAACAGAAAACTGGTACGAATTTCTGTACGTTTTACCCTCTCAATATGCATATTTATTACAGTTGCATTTGTATGTTTGTAACACTTGGCAAATTAATTGAAGTATGAACCTACGGAATCCTTTCCAGAAATCTTATTGTCTATGGAGCATCTATTTCATTTCATAGGCTGAATGATGACGCTATTTGATTTCTCTAGTAACGAAACAATGTTCTGTGGTGATTCTATTTCAATGTTCATCAAGTCTGGAGATTTTCAACGGATTACTCAACTCAAGAAAAGTTTTCAAGAGCTCTTTTTAAAAATTTGCCATGTTGAATTTCAAATTTTCCAGTTACAGTGAAAAGTTTTACGATCTCCAGATTCTTTAAAATAACAGAAATGATTTTGAATTGATTCTTTCAAGCTACTGCCTCAAGTCAGCAAACACCACACTCACTTGGACCTGGTCAAAGCCTATCTCTCTAACTCACATTCATAAAGCATTGCCGATGCTCAGGTACAACGAGCTAACTCTTTCCAAAAACTAGAGGATGGGAGGTAGAAAGGTACCTGCGTCATTTTTGTCTAACTTAAATTTAACGTGCGACTTGTTGTCTATCATTTTGGCCTTTATTCGATCACTCCTTTGAGGTGCCACGTTATATTTCTCATGGCTTTGACTACTACCGGAAGTACTGCTTGGTGAGTGCATATCGACACCGATGTTGAGATCAGAGAGGCTGTGACGTAAGTCGTTGTAGTCGTGCATATTCGAGGTCGATAATGAAAGGAACCAACTGTGGTTAAGAGCCTCGTCCGGTGTCATTCTTTTCTTGGGGTTCCATCTGTAAAAATTTACTCATTTTAAAGTGATCTATATATTTCAATAAACAAAATTAAACAGAAAAAACACCACATTACGAACATTAAAGAACGCCTACTTCTGTTAGAGGAGTCGTCAATTAAATCTCCTTCGGTAGACCGTAGGATTGCGCGGTGTAACCATAAACCTGATGATGGCAACTTCTTTATCAGAACACCGCGTGAGGGTGACGAGCATTGTTATAAAACATAGAACGTTAAGTTGAATTGACCATTTAGCATATTTCGTATACCAAATAGTCTTTATATTCATTCCATTTATTTGAATACATATCGGGTGTTTTTTTAGAGTGATAGAACTTTCGATAAGGATAACTGTGATTTGACAGAAGGTAGAAGCCATGTTGTTTTGACATTTCTATTCAATAAGCATTGA
Organism: Megalocaria dilatata; assembly: GCA_034642435.1. Classification (NCBI taxonomy): domain Eukaryota; kingdom Metazoa; phylum Arthropoda; class Insecta; order Coleoptera; family Coccinellidae; genus Megalocaria; species Megalocaria dilatata. Next base: position 8,012,024 of record CM067855.1, on the reverse strand, counting down.
CAAATTATCATGCAAAACGCCGCAACAACGTTTACAAATTGTTGAAATTTATTTTCAAAACCAATGTTCTATTCGCCAAACACTTCGTAAAAGCTATGGTTTACATAATCGTCCATCAGAGCAGCTTATTCGTCCTACTATCGATAGATTTCGGACAACATTTTCACTACTCGATGCAACAACAATAACAAGAAGACAAAGAACTGTACGTAAAGAAGAAAATATCGCTGCTGTAAGTCGTAGTGTTAATGATGATCTAGATTTGTCTATTCATCGACGTTCACAACAAGTTAGACTCTGTACATCCACCACATGGAAAATTTTGCGTAAAGATCTTGGTCTACACCCAAACAAGATCCAACTGGTTCAAGAACTAAAGCCATTTGACCGTAATAAGCGTCTTTGTTTGCATATTGAGACCTAGAACAGTTTGAAGTTGATCCACTTTTTTATCGTAAAATCGGTTTAGTGATGAAGCTTATTTCTGGTTAAACGGCTATGTAGACAAGCAAAATTGCCGTATATGGAGTGAAACATGTAGACATCGCGTATGCTAACTAAAGTCCATGAAATCGTTTTGGAAAATAGTAAAGTGATGATGCAGGAAAAAGCTGTCACTCTCAAAATTTCAAAGAAACATCTACATTTGTATTAATATTGGTCTATGAGAAACTTGTTTCGAAGTATGCAAACAAATGTATACCTAAACTATTAACTACACCTATTTTTTCAATTTTACTTACTCCAAGCATCCCGAAAGAAAATCTATGAATGCATGGTCGTTGCACCTAAGAGCTATTTGCAAATTCTTAGAACCAGGTTTTCTTTTATGTCCTTTTGAGTTTGTTATACAACGGGGATTGCCTTGGGAATCTGGAACAAATGATGCCATTTTATTGCCTGATTCAATTTTAAAATAAAGATTAAGTTATAGAGCCGTGATATCTCTTATTTATTCCTATCGTCAAGTTAATTAAGGTACTTTCTTATCTTTGTCGTCATTTTACTCGTACATATTTATACGTAACGATCAACTAATAACAACGATACAAGAATATGAAACGTTGGATTCAAAAACTATAATTTAATATAGTGAGGAGTTTTGTTATAAAACTGTAGTGGTGCTATAGAGCAATACCCGTGACTTAAATACAACCACCCATGATAACTACCCAGAAAATAATAAATCTTCGCTAGTGGATCACAAAATTCCCTCAAGAAGAATTTGAAGAAATATCTAGTTTCCAATGAAACTGGAAATCTTAAACTTTCTTAGTTTGAAATTGTGAATATTGATTGAGTTTTCTCACCAAAAAATAGCCTTCTTCGTGTGGCAGCAATAATCAGATCATCGGGAGGGGGTCCTAACACTTCCATAAGACATGCAAGTTGTTCTACTTCATTTTCTCCAGGAAATAAAGGATAACCTGTATAGAATTCGGCCAAGATGCAACCTGGAATAGCATATTTCTTCAAATAACCTTTAAGAATTAACGTTTCTAAGTGCGTGTATAAATCAAAATATTAATGAATAAATATCCTTCCACTTGTTCAGATTTCTCAGGAAAAAGATGGTAAAAAGTACAAAACCTGACTTCTGTAAATATCGGGTGCTTTTTTTTTGAGTGATAGAACTTTCGATAGAGATAACTGTAGTAGAAGCCATATTGTTTTGACATTTCTGTTCAGAAAGCATTGGCAAATTATCATGGGAAGACTCACGCCGCAACAAGGTTTACAAATTGTTGGAATTTATTTTCAAAATCAGTGTTCTATTCGCCGAACTTACAGAGCACTTCGTGAAATTTATGGTTTACATAATCGTCCATCAGAGCAGCTTATTCGTCGAACTATCGAAAATTTTGTGTAAAGATCTTGATCTACACCCATACAAGATCCAACTGGTTTAAGAACTAAAGCCACTTGATCATAATAGGCGTCGTTTGTTTGCTGATTGGGCTCTAGAATAGCTTGAAGTTAATCCACTTTTTTTTCGTAAAATTGTGTTTAGTGATGAAGCTCATTTCTGGTTGAACGGCTACGTAAACAAGGAAAATTGCCGTATATGGAGTAAAAACAATCCAACAATCCTCAAGAAGTTCTGCAGGTTCCATTGCATCCTGAAAAATGCACTATAAGGTGTGCTTACACGCTGGAGGCATCATCGGTCCATATTTCTTTAAAAACGATGCTGGAGCTAATGTTACAGTGAATGGTGCTCGTTACAGATCGATGATCAATAATTATTTGTTTCAAAATTTGAATGGTATCACCCAGAAGTGTTTTGGTTTTAACAAGATGCTGCTACACCTCATGCTGCTACCGTAACAATTGATTTATTGGAAGAAAGATTTAAATGTGTTTTAATTCAATTTAAAGTTCTTTCACTCTAAAAAAACACCCGATACTATATGTACAGCGTCTCATCCTTGATGAACAAGTTTATTTTAATCGAAATTGTATTATTCTACATTTAGTTAAAAGTTGATACTAATAATGAATAATTATTTTTTTTTTAGTGGGATTAGGACAAATTATAATATGTCAGATTGTTTAGTACATATATTCGGCGACGTTTCGCAAATTCACATTTGCTTCCTCAGGCCTACAAAAATTAAAAATATATCAGCAATATTCTTCTTTACATAGATACATAAAGTGACAGAAAATTACATACCTCAATATGAAGGTTGTAAATTCTGACCATATAGTATAGAAAAATCTCTTAAATACAAGTTAAAATATAAAATTAAAAACATGGAAGAATGGAATTGCACACCAAATAAAAAAACGTCCAAAACAACAAACCATAACCCATAAATGAGACGTCACAAAACAAGTCGTGTTTTGGTTGTCAAATATTGAACTATTTCACGTTTGAACCACCTAGTTTATCTTTTGTCAAATTCTTATATTTAGACAGTATTGGATTATATAAACAACTAAGATGACTAGTATCAGATCTAAAATTGACAGACTTTTTCAAATTAATGTGAATCATCTCTAAGATATTTCTTTTTGTAAATTGTTTTTCTTTTTCAAGAATTTTCACATTCGGAAAATCGAACCTGTGATTCTCCACGAAGAAATGGGAGCACAGTGCCGTCTTTTCTTTGTTTTTTACGTCTTTCAAGTCATATTTGTGTTGTTTCATCCTGCTACTCAAATATTGCCTTGTTTGTCCAATATATACCCTATCACAGTCTAAGCATGGAACTCCATATATCAACCCCGATTTTTGTTCTTTTTTAATAGGATCTTTGATATGGCTGTGTAACAATCCCACAGTTTTCATATTGTAAAATATTAATTCCTTGTTGTCTATTTTTAGAGTTCTTTTGAGTTTTTGTGATAGTTCTGGTATATATGGTATTTTATAGTATTTTTTAGTTGTTTCAATTATGTTATTGTCTATGTTCCTGTTTTCAATTTTCGGTATAAGTTCTGAAATAATTCTGCTGACGAAATGTTTAGGATAATTGTTGTTGTATAGGATATTCTTTACTTTTTCTATGTTCTGGTTGTGGTATACAGGTGCACTTAAGTTGATTGCTCTATTCAGAATGTTGTGAATGGCACTGATTTTATAGCCAAGGGAATGTGTAGATAAATAATTTAACATAACACCCGAACTTGTGGGTTTCGTATACCAGTTAGTTGTAAGTTTTTGTTGTTCAGTTCGGTGCACACATACGTCAAGGAATGGTAGTGATCCTTCACGGTAGAAGTAGAGAATGAAGGATCACTACCATTCCTTGACGTATGTGTGCACCGAACTGAACAACAAAAACTTACAACTAACTGGTATACGAAACCCACAAGTTCGGGTGTTATGTTAAATTATTTATCTACACATTCCCTTGGCTATAAAATCAGTGCCATTCACAACATTCTGAATAGAGCAATCAACTTAAGTGCACCTGTATACCACAACCAGAACATAGAAAAAGTAAAGAATATCCTATACAACAACAATTATCCTAAACATTTCGTCAGCAGAATTATTTCAGAACTTATACCGAAAATTGAAAACAGGAACATAGACAATAACATAATTGAAACAACTAAAAAATACTATAAAATACCATATATACCAGAACTATCACAAAAACTCAAAAGAACTCTAAAAATAGACAACAAGGAATTAATATTTTACAATATGAAAACTGTGGGATTGTTACACAGCCATATCAAAGATCCTATTAAAAAAGAACAAAAATCGGGGTTGATATATGGAGTTCCATGCTTAGACTGTGATAGGGTATATATTGGACAAACAAGGCAATATTTGAGTAGCAGGATGAAACAACACAAATATGACTTGAAAGACGTAAAAAACAAAGAAAAGACGGCACTGTGCTCCCATTTCTTCGTGGAGAATCACAGGTTCGATTTTCCGAATGTGAAAATTCTTGAAAAAGAAAAACAATTTACAAAAAGAAATATCTTAGAGATGATTCACATTAATTTGAAAAAGTCTGTCAATTTTAGATCTGATACTAGTCATCTTAGTTGTTTATATAATCCAATACTGTCTAAATATAAGAATTTGACAAAAGATAAACTAGGTGGTTCAAACGTGAAATAGTTCAATATTTGACAACCAAAACACGACTTGTTTTGTGACGTCTCATTTATGGGTTATGGTTTGTTGTTTTGGACGTCTTTTTATTTGGTGTGCAATTCCATTCTTCCATGTTTTTAATTTTATATTTTAACTTGTATTTAAGAGATTTTTCTATACTATATGGTCAGAATTTACAACCTTCATATTGAGGTATGTAATTTTCTGTCACTTTATGTATCTATGTAAAGAAGAATATTGCTGATATATTTTTAATTTTTGTAGGCCTGAGGAAGCAAATGTGAATTTGCGAAACGTCGCCGAATATATGTACTAAACAATCTGACATATTATAATTTGTCCTAATCCCACTAAAAAAAAAAATAATTATTCATTATTAAATCTTGGAGGACACTAAATATTATTTTAGTTGATACTAATTTAACATTGCGTAGTTTCAAACATTATTCATAATGCAGTGCTATTGAAAAGTGCAATAATAAATAGATAAAGAACAAATGTAGATTACTCGTTGAATAATTCCGGCGACGCCTATAATTTACAATATCATGTTGATGCAATATTTTTATCCTGATACCTTAGAATAAATACTTCTCGAATCACAAGAAAATATATATATGAATAAGTGTAAAAACAATATGTGAAGTCAACAAAATGATGGAAAATATTAAACTTGCAGCATACCTAAACTCCACATATCTATAGCAGTACCATAAGATAACCCTAGTATTACTTCTGGAGATCTATAAAATCTGGATTGAATATAGGTATAAATCCGTTGACTTGTGTAACATGAACTTCCAAAATCGATCACTTTTATGGATGTACTTCCCCTTTGTTTCAGTAATATATTCTCCTAAAAATAAGCACATTTCAATTATATTCATAATTCCCTGTACTATTCAAAATTAAGATGCATCTAGGTGTTTTTGAGAAGAATATGACTAAATAATCGATAAATATAGATTTTTTCTCATTTTTCCTATTTTGTCTCATCCTGCATAAAGCAAAATGTAACGAACAAAGATTTTCTATCAAATATATTGCAGTTGAAATAGAGGAAAATATTCATCTCTTTTCCAGTACATAGATTGTTTATTTCTTGAGAAACCTAGGGGGCTAAGACTTTTGACGATTTGTGTATGTATGGGGTGTTTTTCTAGAGTGATAGAATTTTAAATTGAAATAAAATACATTTAAATTAAGATCGAAGCTAATTTTTTTTATTTGAAAGAATTTTATGACATTTATGTTTTAAAAATAATTTCCAGCATATGTCCACCACGACTAGCTCTGGAAAACCGCATTCGACCGGAGCAATTTTGGATCACTTTTTCGAGTAATTGAGGCCTTATTTCATCAATAACACGAGTTATGTTGGCTTCCAAAGCGTCTATTTTTTCTGGTTTATCAGCATAAACCAATGACTTGACATAACCCCACAGAAAATAATCCAGTGGAGTTACGTCGCATGAACTTGGAGGCCAATTAATTGGACCATTGCTGGAAATAATGTTATCGCCAAGTCTTTCTTTCAATAAATCAATTGTTACGGTAGCAGCATGAGGTGTATCACCATCTTGTTGGAACCAAAACACTTCTGGGTCGATACCATTTAAATTTTGAAACAAACAATCATTGATCATCGATCTGTAACGAGCACCATTCAGTGTAACATTAGCTCCAGCTTTGTTTTTAAATAAATATGGACCGATGATGCCTCCAGCGTGTGAAGTACACCATACAGTGCATTTTTCAGGATACAATGGAACCTCCAGAACTTCTTGAGGATTGTTTTCGTTCCATATACGGCAATTTTGCCGTTCAACCAGAAATGAGCTTCATCACTAAAAACAATTTTACAATAAAAAAGTGGATCAACTTCAAGCTGTTCTAGGGCCCAATCAGCAAACAAGCGGTGCTTATTATGGTCAACTAGCTTTAGTTCTTGAACCAGTTGAATCTTGTATGGGTGTAGACCAAGATCTTCATGCAAAATTTTCCATGTGGTGGATGTACAAATTCCAACTTGTTGTGAACGTCGACGAATAGACAAATTTGGATCATCATTAATACTATGATTTACAGCAGCGATATTTTCTTCTGTACGTAGAGTTCTTTGTCTTGTTGTTGTTCTTGCAACAACAGAAGAAAATGTTGTCCGAAATCTATCGATAGTTCGACGAATAAGCTGCTCTGATGGACGATTATGCAAACCATAAATTTCACGAAGTACTCTATAAGTTTGGCGAATAGAACACTGATTTTGAAAATAAATTTCAACAATTTGTAAACGTTGTTGCGGCGTCAGTCTTCCCATGATAATTTGTCAATGCTTACTGAACAGAAATGTCAAAACAACATGGCTTCTACCCTCTGTTAAATCACAGTTATCCTTATCGAAAATTCTATCACTCTAAAAAAACATCCGATACATAGAATACAAACTTAATGTACATGGGAATATGAGGGCTGGACAAAAATGTTCCTTTTTCCTTCGGTGTCCTCCCTTTCGAATGGTAATTAAGAGGTCTCACACAAACTCAAAATAGGGATGACTAATAAACATAAAAAAGAGCTCTTATGGATGGAGTACTATACTTACTGGTTTTAGATCACAATGTATGATATTTTCTTTGTTTAATAATCGAAGACACTTCAGTAAGCTTTTGGCAAATCTTCGTGTTAGATTTAGGCTGAATCCTTGGTAGTTATTCTTTTTAATTAATTCGTACAGATTCAAACTGAAACGAACAAGATATATTGTTAATTTAATCCTAATAAGAGCTTCTTTGAAAGAATATTAGAATTATATAGATATAAACTTTCATGGTAATGTTTCATTCTAATTTGCTCGGCATAAAATTTGAAAATATATATAAGTTGTTTGAATATCAATAATTCAGTGGCAAAAATATACAGGGTGTTTCAAAAATAGGTGACACCATCTCTAGGTTAGGTAGAAAACTTAAAAATAATTGGGATTTGCTTATTAAAAAATTTTCAGAACGTCCTCCGTATTCAAGATAAGAAGAGGCGTTGAAGAAAAAAATTGTACACATTTTTTAAGATTTTGCCGAAACTACTGGCAAGATTGTAAGGAAATTTTATACGAATATGTTTTCGAAGTTGATACATCCCATGAATTGGTAGGCCAAGAACGACAAGAAACATTTATAAAGAAAATATTATTTTAAATTTAGTTGATCCAAATCCAACAGTTAGCCTAAAGAATATGGCAAATCAAACAAATCGATACGTCTTCTTCAAGTACTTAAAGAACAGCAGCTACATCCTATCATTACAGACAAGTCCAAGTGCTCTTGCCAGACAATATAGTGGTTAGAGAGGATTTTTGTCAAACATTACAAGAAAGACCTCAATCCAAATTTTTCAAAATTTATTCTTTTTACGCGACAAGGTATATTTAACTCCCATAATGCAAACTACTGGTGTGATGAGAATCGACAACTCAAAAGGGTATCACATTACCAAAACTCATTTAAAGTTAATGTTTGGGCAGCAACTTTAGGTAACAAATTAATAGGTTATCACATTCTAACTGGAAATTTAAATGGTGATATGTACTTAGATATTTTAAACAATCACTCATTTATTAGAAGATTCAACGCTAAACGAGCGGAGATCTCTATTTTTTATGCACGATGGAGCTCCTCTGCACTTTGATAGAAGGTGTCGTAATTGGTTGAGTAACCATTTTCCGAATCCATGGTTTGGTAGAGGTGCAGAAGCTCCGATTCATTGGCCTCCTCGGTCATGTGATTTTAGTCCTTTGGACTACATAGTTTCGTCGTATGTTCAAGCCAGGGGGGGTCATGGGGGTCATGACCCCCCCCTGGGCTGGGTCTAGGTTGACTAGTGATAATTTTTCTATTCTTATTGATTAAACTTCTAAATCTAACGCAATAAAACTGTACAAAATGTAATCTTATTGAGGTCCCATAAACCATAGGTGCTGTGGTAAAGTTGGAGTCTTGCTTCAGTTTGATCAACTTCAATCTGATTTTCATTACTTTGAGTTTGATCAACAGCGCTTTGAGCCTCCTATTCATTTTCTTCTTGTCCTTCATCTGTAGATATAATATTTTGTCAATCAATAGATATAATATTTTGTGTACCAAAGCTGTGTATTTAAGGTCATGGTTTGCATTGTATACCTCAGTTTAAATACTCACCTGATGAAGTCATGGTATGACGAAACAATTGTCGTGTGAATCAATAAAATAGCGGAAGTTAACATTTGTTTTTCTTATATTGAATATTATTTTATGTTCTTAGTCTTTATTTTGATTTTATTTTTTGGTTTTTCGTTCAATCAATAACTTTATCATCACTTTATACCAGCATAGGTTATTACTTCATAATTTTCAAATCAAAATATTCCGAAAACGGTATCTTTTTGGTGTGAAATTTAATGATGTTCAAGTTCACTTGAAATATTGGTTGATAAATCTAACTTTTCAAAAAGTAATGTACACATACAGACATCACAATACATAAAACTTCAAACCACCCCACCAACCAAAAGACGTCAGCATATAATAGTTTTATTCATAGATTATTGAATGTCCCTTTGAATTCAGAAAACTTCATGAAAGAATTAAATATTAATTAACAAATAGCGTCAAACAACAGTTACAATCCCTTTCTTATAGACAAAATGGTATCCAATAAACAAAAGAAAATGGCATTAAATCTCGTGTACCCAATCATAAAAGAGGACAATACACAGAAATATTTTTCGTTATCTTATGTCAATGGATTATCTGAAAATATTGCTAAATATTTCAAAAGTTGTTTCAATTATAACGCGGCTTTTAAGAAAATTAATAACCTTAGTACCTACATAAAAAACAATAAAGATCGTACAAATAAAGAAAATAAATCCGGAGTCTACAAGTTGACTTGCAAAGATTGCCCTTTAGTATACATTGGCCAGACTGGTAGATCATTCAAGAAACGTGTCTAAGAACACCAAAGGGGTTATATATCCAATTCTGTACATTCGACATATGCTAATCATCTTAAGGAATTCAGGCATAATTTCAACAATAATTATGAAATTATCCACGTTGAAAGCAAAAGTTCTAGATTAACACTTTAAGACTTGAAATCAACAGGTATAATGCCCGTAAAATCCTTTTGAACGAACAAACAGATGTCGATCATTCTCCATTACTGAATATTTTTCCTTAATGGCATTTTTAGCGGCAAACTCCAATAAACACCTAGAGTTTTTATGACTTTTGCTTCCATTATTTGGTCACGTACCTAAAAATGTATTTAAACTCGGTTACACTGAATAGCATCAGACAGTACAATGTAATACCTGAAGAAGCCACATCGTGGTGAAACAATTGTTGTAGTAGTACAAACATTTTTGTGGAAATAAATTACTGTCTCATATACATTTTTTTAATTAAAATGAGTTTCCACCAAGTAAAGACCGAATCTATCAAATATTTTTTTCTTCGATTGTCTTTATCTTGAATACGGATGGCGTTAAGAAGAATTTTACCTGAGCAAACCCCAATTATTTTTCAGTTTCCTACCTATCCTGGAGACGGGGTCATCTTTTTTTGAAACATCCTGTATTTCAACCTATTTGAAGTACTCATATTTTTTTAGACGAAATGACTGTTAATATTGGATTTTACTTACCTCAACAATTCGAAGCTTATACATAAATGGTTCCTGAAGAAGAAATACTCTAACATATGTATGACGTTGTTATTATCATCGGGATCTTTTTTTCTGATGCGATCTAAAATTCTGACTTCTACTAGGCCTTGGTGATGAAATCGTTTCTTGTTCCTAATGATTTTAATAGCTACGTGTTTATTGGTCATATGGTCTAAGGCCTTTATAACTTGGCCAAAACTCCCCTTTCCTATTACTTCTAGTATCTCATATCGGTAACTGATGTGATCGTGCATTACCTGTAAAAATATAACAATATTTTAATACATTAATTCAACCACCAAGAAATGGAACGCCAAGTAGAACGACATACGTCACGCTTGTGTGAACACTTTGTAGCGTCAGTATCATCTAAATTTTTTCTGAACTTTCCAAGTCATGTATTATTCAATAATAATAATATTTATTTACAGAATCCAAAACAAAAAAACATTTCCTGCCACGTCAGAAAAATTAAATTAAATTCCTTGTATCGGGTGATTTTTTAGAGTGATAAAACTTTCGATAGGGATAACTGTGATTTGACAGAAAGAAGAAGACAGTAAGCATTGACAAATTATCATGGAAAGACTCACGCCGCAACAACGTTTACAAATTGTAGAAATTTATTTTCAAAATCTTAAAGAGCACTTCGTGAAATTTATGGTTTACATAATCGTCCATCAGAGCAGCTTATTCGTCGAACTATCGATAGATTTAAGACAACATTTTCTCTACTCGATGCAACAGCAAAAAAACAAAGAACTGTACGTACAGAAAATAATATTTTGATAGCTGTAAGTCATGGTGTTTATGGTGATCCAGATTTGTCTATTCGTCGACGTTCACAATAAGTTGGACTCTGTGAATCCACCACATGGCAAATTTTGCGTAAAGATCTTGGTATACACCTATACAAGATCCAACTGGTTCAAGAACTAAAGCCACTTGACCATAATAAGCGTCGTTTTTTGCTGATTGGGCCCTAGAACAGCTTGAAGTTGATCGACTTTTTTATCGTAAAATTGTGTTTAGTCATAAAGCTCATTTCTGGTTGTACGTCTATGTAAACAAGCAAAATTGCCGTATATGGTGTGAAAACAATCCTCAAGAAGTTCTGCAGGGTCCATTGCATCCTGAAAAATGCACTGTATGGTGTGATTTACACGCTGGAGGCATCATCGGTCCATATTTCTTTAAAAACGATGCTGCAGCTAATGTTACAGTGAATGGTGCTCTTTACAGATCGATGATCAATGATTATTTGCTTCAAAATTTGAAAGGTATCGACCCAGAAGTGTTTTGGTTCCAACAAGATGGTGCTACACCTCATGCTGCTACCGTAACAATTGATTTATTGAAAGAAAGATTTGGCGATAACATTATTTCGAGAAATGGTCCAATTAAATGGCCTCCAAGATCATGCGACATAACTCCACTGGATCATTTTCTTTGGGGTTATGTCAAGTCATTGGTTTATACTGATAAACTAGAAACAATAAACGCTTCGGAAGCCAACATAACTCGTGTTATTGATGAAATAAGGCCTGAATTGCTCGAAAAAGTGGTCCAAAATTGGTCTGATCAAATGCGATACCTCAGAACTAGTCGTGGTGAAGATATGCCGGAAATTTTTTTTAAAACATAAATGTCATAAAATTATCTTTCAGATAAAAAAAAATTGACTTCAGTCTTAATTTAAATGTGTTTTATTTCAATTTGAAGTTTTATCACTCTAAAAAAACACCCGATATATTCATCTTAGGGCTAAATTTTGTTTTTGAGTATAATTTTTTTCAAACTCCTTTCGAGATAATGATAATTCAGTCTCGAAAACCTGAATCTAATTGTGAAATTTGGAAACGAAAATATTCACTCCTAGCCGAAAGTTTTGTGAAACAAACCAATAGATGGAAAAGCGTTCAAGTAATTCCCAATGTTAGTTTTTGGATTTATTGATTGAAAATAGAACGCGGCTGAACCAGATATCAGATGTTAATATCTCTGCCTCAACTAAAAATGTTCAACAGTAGCATTCTTCAAGAAGGAAGAAGTATCATAATCAAAAAAAAATATCAACTATCAAACAAAAAACTATGTTTCAAACTCATCAGTTATCAAATCTTGTTTAATTGATGAAAATACATATTGAATAATATTAAATAAGGATATTCAGATTTTCACCAATTTTTATTGTTATTATAATACAACAATTGTTTCGCTATCACAGTAGCATCTTCAGGTAGGTGGTATCTTACATTTTGAATGAATAAATTTGTTTTCGAAATCGATTTTTATTTATGTTACAGTAGGTACAGAAATTTTTATTGAGCACGAAAAATCAAAAAGGGAGTCTCTAAATTTCAGCTTTCTTATCTATTCAACAAGGGTGAGTTATTTAAGTCTAATTGTTTGTTACGTACTATTCCAATTTTGTGGTATTTATTTATCTCTAAGAACTCTGACATGTTAGAGGCATAACTTTTACTTTTTATATGTAGTATTTCAAAATTATATAATTTGAAATAAGGTTATTCTGATTTTCACAAATTTTTATTGTTAAACTCACAACAATTGTTTCGCTATCACAGTAGCATCATCAGGTAAGATCACATTTTTGAATAACTGATCTTACCTGATGATGCTACTGTGATAGCGAAACAATTGTTGTGAGTTTAACAATAAAAATTTGTGAAAATCAGAATAACCTTATTTCAAATTATTTAATATGGATTTTCACCAAGTAAGGACTGATACAATTCAATATTCAAAATTATGGTTGAAAGTATGTCCTGTTTCTAACAAATGGTTCAAATATGTGGAATTACCTTTGTTAATGAGAAAACTCTTTAAATGTTCACAAATTTTATGTCGGAAACTTATTTCAGTCTGTTCTATGTAAACTTTTGGCAATCACCCCAAATTAACTTATAAATTATTATCATCTTCCTGTGTAATGTCTTCATTATTTTGAATGAATTTACCACTCAGGTTCGAATAAGTTTTAAATGAAGTTCTTAAATCATATTAATTTTTGAGCTATGCAGTAATTTTCTCCGAAATACCTTTACTATATTTTAAGGAACTGTATCGAGTGTTTTTTTAGAGAGGTATAACTTATGATAGGGATAACTGTGATTTGACAGAAAGTAGAAGTCATGTTGTTTTGACATTACTGTTCTTTAAGCATTGAAAAATTATCATTGAAAGACTCACGATGCAACAACGTTTACAAATTGTTCAAATTTATTTTCAAAATCAGTGTTCTATTCGCCAAACTTATAGAGCACTTCGTGAAATTCATCGAACTATCGATAGATTTCGGAAAACATTTTCTCTACTCCATGCAACAAGAACAATCAGACAAAGAAAACTGTACGTACAGAAGAAAATATCGCTGCTGTAAGTCATAGTGTCAATGATGATCCAGATTTGCCTATTCGACAACAAGTTGGACTCTGTGCATCCACCACATGGACAATTTTGCGTAAAGATCTTGGTCTACACCCATACAAGATCCAACTGGTTCAAGAACCAAAGCCACTTGACCATAATAAGCGTCATTTGTTTGCTGATTGGGCCCTAAAACAGCTTGAAGTTGAACTTGACCATAATAAGCGTCGTTTGTTTGCTGAATGGGCCCTAGAACAGCTTGAAGTTGGTCCACTTTTTTATCGTAAAATTGTGTTTAGTGATGAAGCTCATTTCTGATTGAACGGCTATGTAAACAAGCCGGATATGAAATGAAAACAATCCTCAAGAAGTTCTGCAGATTTAATTGCATCCTGAAAAATGGTGTATGGTCTGCTTTACACGCTGGAGGCATCATCGGTGGATATTTCTTTGGAAACGATGCTGGAGCTAATGTTACAGTGAATGGTGTTCGTTACAGAACGATGATCAATGATTATTTGTTTCAAAATTTGAATGGTATCGACCCAGAAGTGTTTTGGTTGGTTATTGATGGAATAAGGCCTGAATCACTCGAAAAAGTGGTCCAAAATTGGTCTGGTCGAATGCGGTTCCTCAGAGCTAGTCGTGGTGGACATATTCCGGAAATTATTTTCAAAACATAAATGTCATGAAATTATCTTTCAAATAAAAAGAAAATTGGCTTCAATCTCAATTTAAATGTGTTTTATTTCAATTTAAAATCCTATCACTTTGAAAAAGCACCCGATACAACTTGTTTTAAGTATAATCAACTACCAAATGGTAACGGCTGAAACAGTTCAGTACTCATATAGTGAAAGTTTCAAGATTTTTGATATTTGTTTTTTATTATATCTTATATAATCCTATATTATTTAAATATATCTATCTGTAACAGATAAAGTTTTAGTTTTGGATATGGATAAAAAAAAACGAAACTTACGTCAACAACATGAATAAATAGTGAAACCTATTCTAACCCTTCTTCTTTACTTTATTAATGGACTGTTTATATAAAAAGCGGGAATATAATACGGAAAGAATTCTTAATTATCGAAAAGTGAAATTTTTATTATTACAAGGAATAAAGTTCGATTTAAAAACGTCCAGAATTCATTATTTAAATATTTTAATATTAGCATTCTACATATTTAATTTCAAGAAATTATATGTATAAATATGTGGAAGGCTAATATTAAAATATTTAAATAATTTTATATACCTTCTATCAAGAATTAACCTCTATTTATGTTTTTAAAAAAAATTTGAATATCAAAACAAATTGAAATATGTTTATCTTCTACAATTTTAATTTCCAAAAGAATTTTTTATTCAAAAACCTTTAGAATTAAATTAATGTCTAAAACAAGCACCGCTTACATTTAATAGACGTATATAATCAAAACTCAATATACAATGTCAAATGAAATAAATAACCCAGCAGATATACGAAAGTAATTAAAATTAATAAATAAATATTCAAACGAGACAAAATTTTGTTTCTGGTTTTATCTTAAGAAATACTACTTGCCTTATAAAAACATGAACACACTTGAAGGACTTCCCAAAGAATATAATTTATTTGAAATATTTAATACATTTAAATATTCGAATAAATTATTTCAAAAAACTCTAAAAAATGTGCACTATATTTTCAAAAAACAAATATAATTCTAGATAATCCCTTCATCAGCCGTTTTTAATAATCCAAATATCAAAATCAAAAACATAACCTACATCACTCACGTGTTAAAAGACTTAAGCTTCGAACTACAGATCAACTATATATTCAAGATTGATCTATGTTCTAACAAAATCAAAGAACAAAGTGAGTTATTTTAAGGTTTACCTAAATCCATTGACACCGGTGCTTGTTTTAGACATTAATTTAATTCTAAAGGTTTTTGAATAAAAAATTCTTTTGGAAATTAAAATTGTAGAAGATAAACATATTTCAATTTGTTTTGATATTCAAATTTTGTTATATTTCTTCTATCAAGTAAAAAGCCTTTCTATTTTACTCTATTTATGTGTCCAGAATTCATGTTGGTTTTCGAGATTACATGTTGCAATTTTTCTGAAAGTCGTTTCTCACATGTAACTAATTTTTAACCTAAAATTATTTTTCACCTATATTTTTCCGGTATAAAATTTCCTCTATAGAATTCCGGGTATAAAGTCCGTTTCAGGTTTAAGAGGGGGGACCGAATGCACAAAATAAGGTTTACGACTTCCTTACAATATTCTCTCAGTCACGCAGAACTACCACAAAAAATAAATCAAACAATGTGGAAGCGTTTGGGATGTTGATATAATAATCAAATTAAAAGCCAATTTATGGTTGAATAAATTATCTAAGCAGTATGGCACACGCTGTCACCGCTCCCCTGAGAAAATTTTCCCATTTTCATGTCCTAGAGTTGCATATATTTTTCAATTATAGCATTATAGCTTCAAATATAGTGACATGCAATGGATCATCCCTTTATATTTATATTTAAACGTTCTATCATCAGTTACCGTTACGTGATCCGCAGTTGTTTACATTTTATTAATGAAATAATTATAATTATCGTAAGGTACGCATGAAACCTATTAAATTGATGTTGAATTATTTATTTTTATATCCAAAAATATTCAATTCAGTATTTTTTTCAATGTCGATTAAGTGCATCTTATCTCCCCCTTATTTTTTCCAAATTATGGTGTTTATGAATAGACGTGTGATTTGAAAATTTTGAATCAAATCGCGAAATGTTTATCATTCCATCTAAATGTCTATTATTTGGTTACTGAACTGTTTCAGCCTTTACTGTTTGGTAGTTGATAATAATTAAAACAAGTTGTAGAAATTGTTTCACTACCAATAAATTGATAAAATTTGAATATCAAAACAGATTTAATCTGTTAGTCTTCTACAATTTAAATTAAAAAAAAAATTTTTATTCAAAAAACTTTTAGAATAAAATTAATGTCTACAATAAGCACCGCTTTTATTTAATAGACGTATATAATCAAAACTCAATATATAATGTCAAATGGAATAAATAAAACAAGAGATATAAAAAGGTCATTAAAATTAATAAATGAATATTTGCCGTTTAAAAACATGAACACAACTTAAGGACTTTTCAAAAAAAAAATTTATTTGAAATATTTAATATATTTAAATATTCGAATAAGTTAATTCAGAAATCTCTCAAAACATGCACTATATCATCAAAAAACAAATATAATTCTAGGTAATCACTTCATCGGTCCAAAATAATATTCCAAATATCAAAATCAAATAACTATCACTATATCTCAACTTACACGTGTTTGCAGGATGATTGCTTCAAACAGACTAACTTTAAAATTCAAGATGGTCTATGTTCTAACAAAATCACAGAAAATGTGTAAGTAATTTTTAAGGTTATATTTAAATCATTGACATTCCATAATGAGATTTATTAAAGCCTAAATATAATTATATATTATATATAAAATAAAATAGAAAAAGGCTTTTTACTTGATAGAAGAAATATAACAAAATTTGAATATCAAAACAGATTTAATCTATTAGTCTTCTACAATTTTAATTTTAAAAAAAAATTTATTCAAAAAACTTTTAAAATTAAATTAATGTCTACACCGCTTATATTTAATAGACGTTTATAATCAAAACTCAATATATAATGTGGTTTATTTATTCCATTTGACATTATATATTGAGTTTTGATTATAAACGTCTATTAAATATAAGCGGTGCTTATTGTAGACATTAATTTAATTCTAAAAATTTTTTGAATAAAAATTTTTTTGAAATTAAAATTGTAGAAGACTAACAGATTAAATCTGTTTTGATATTCAAATTTTGTTATATTTCTTCTATCAAGTAAAAAGCCTTTTTGTATATTATTTTATATATAATATATAATTATATTTAGGCTTTAATAAATCTCATTATGGAATGTCAATGATTCAAATATAACCCTGAAAATAACTTACACATTTTTCTGTGGTTTTGTTAGAACATAGACCATCTTGAATTTTAAAGTTAGTCTGTTTGAAGCAATCATCCTGCAAACACGTGTAAGTTGAGATATAGTGATAGTTATTTGATTTTGATATTTGACATATTATTTTGGTCCGATGAAGTGATTACCTAGAATTATATTTGTTTTTTGAAGATATAGTGCTTGTTTTGAGAGATTTCCGAATTAACTTATTCGAATATTTAAATATGTTAAATATTTCAAATAAATTATATTTTTTGAGAAGTCCTTAAGTTGTGTTCATGTTTTTAAAAGGCAATTGGTGTTCTTAAAGGTAAGATCAGAAACAAAATTTTGTCTCCTTTAAATATTTATTTATTAATTTCAATGAGTTTTTATATCTGTTGGTTTATTTATTCCATTTGACATTATATATTCAGTTTTGATTATATAAATATAAGCGGTTATTATTGTAGACATTGATTCAATTCTAAAAATTTTTTGAATAAAAATTTTTTGAAATTAAAATTGTAGAAGACTAACAGATTAAATCTGTTTTGATATTCAAATTTTGTTATATTTCTTCTATAAAGTAAAAAGCCTTTTTTTATTTTATTTTATTATAATAATAAATTGATATTTTACACATTTTATTGTGACTCGACTTTCGGAAGTTAACTAGAGAAAATTGCTACATACCTCAAAAATAAATATGATTTAAGAACTTCATTTAAAACATTCTCAAACCTGAGTAAATTCATTAAAAATCATAAAGACAATACACATAAAGATGATAAATCGGGGGTTTATAAGTTAACCTGCGGTGGTTGCCCTAAAGTTTACATAGGACAGACTGGAAGAACATTCCGACATAGAATTTGTGAAGATTTGAGGAGTTTCCTCAATAATAAAAGTAATTCCACCATCCTAACCATTTGTTAGAAACAGGGCATACTTTCAACCATAATTTCGAAATTCTACATATAGAAAGTAAAAGTTATGCCTTAAATTAGATTTAAATAACTCACCTCTGTTAAATATATTCAAATAAGGTGAAATTTACAGAAACCTTTTTTGGGTTTTAGTGCTCAATAAAAATTTATTGTACTTACTGAAATATAAGTAGCAACGGATTTCGGAAACAAGCTTTGTTATTCAAAATGTAAACCTGCCTGATGATGCTACTGTGATAGCGAAACAATTGTAGTAAACATAAGAATAAAAATTGTGAAAATCAGAATGACCTTATTTAAATATTATTTTGTGTTTCACAGATCGATTTCTGACTTGACACTTTATAGATGGTTTATCAAAAATACTTTCTTACCTTATTGTAGCTCCCACTAGCATCATCGTATCCGCCATTTTGTGTTCCACTTTTGTTCCCATTAATTTTTCTAGCCTTAATTCCTAGATACCATATTTTGGAATACTTCTCTATTTCAGTCTTTTCGTAATCCGTTAGAAAACTGCCATATAAGCGTAGTGCCTCTGAAATGAAAAATTAGGTAAAACTAACAATTCGAAAGAAATTCTTCAGAATCCATTGTTTTCTTCTTTTTTTGTATTATGTACTTCAGAATCGATGCCTCTTACCGTTTGGAGTGAGTGGATATAAACTATCGGCATTGTTGTTGGACAAGGTTCGCATCTCCTCTTGGGTTTTAGGATTGTTATTAATTACTGGGAAGGAGTCAATAAGAGGCGACATTGTTTCCGTTGATTGATTACCGTGTTCAAAGTTAAGACGAGGCGAAGAAGATATTCTGCTTTCAGGCAGTGGCAACTGGAAGCAAAGAGAAATACTTCAACAAAAATGTTATCATGATTATCTTTAATCTTGAAATCGATAAGATCAACAGATATTATTGCAAATATTAATTGTTGTTCTTAAATAAATCGGTGTGTTCAAGTACATTCTTGATAGTATTGAATCAATAGTTTGCTTTGTTCAGAGGAAATAAATTAGTTAATAATTTTTCAACCCATTAATAGTCATGAGAAAATTATATTTTCCAAGTAGACTTCGTTCCGAATTGCAATTTATGTTAAGCTAACAGATAGTCCGGTTAAATTAGACCAAAAATAAGAGTAAAAGTTATATAAATTCCCACCAAGCTGAAAATCGGTAAGATTGTTTAAAATATCATTAAAAACAAAATTTGAGAGTTCCTCATCTTTCCCCTGGAAGGAAAAATTCTTATTCAAGGTCAAAGGTCAAAAAAATGAGTTTTTCGCGATTTTCAGGAAAACGGTAAGTTTTATCATTAAAATACTTCAGATAGAAATTGTGGATCATAAAATTATCTACAAAAAATTTATTAATACTTTTTTTCTACGAGCCACCGTTTTTGAGATATAACGATTCAAAAAGTTGTAAAAGTTGTAATCGTCATAATATGCATGAGTACGCCACGTATATATACATTTCATACATGTACATTTCTATAGTTGTAATATATGTTAACTTGTCAACTTGTGGACTCCGGATTTATTTTCTCTATTTGTTCGATCTTTATTGTTTTTTATGTAGGTATACCTACATAAAAAACAATTATTGTTATTGTAATTTCAACAATAATTATGAAATTATCCACGTTGAAAGCAAAAGTTTTAGATTAATACTTTTAGAATTTCATGAAATCAACAGGTATAATACCCGTAAAATCCTTTTGAACGAACAAACAGATGTAAGTTCTTTATTGTTAATTGATTTTATTTTTTAAATGTGAAGTAGTACCGATGAAGACCTCATCTGAATTCCAATTGTTTTTTGAGGATGTAACATGTTTTGAGAGATTTTTGAAGCAACTTATTTAAATTTCTGAATATATTGAATATTTCAAATAAATTATTTTTTTAGAAGTTCTTAAAATTTTGCCTTGTCAGAATGGGAAGAATTTACGCCTTTCCAATAGGCGCTTGAAGTTACGAAATGAAAAAGCAAATGGAGTCAGAAATCGATCAGTCCAAGCGTTTTTCACATGTTTATTTCAAGACGTAAAACCATACGCACAAAGATGAATATATTAAAGTAATTTAAGGATGTTTAATGCAATTTTGTGTCTTCAGCAGTGATTTCTCATTGACCGATATTTTTTAAATCTCTGTCATATTTCCAAAACAAAGATTTCAAATGAACTCGTTTGGAAAATTGTCTCTTAATGGCTCAATGATCGTCGATAAACAGAACCTAATTGTTTCCATTTAAAGTGAAATGATTCATCATAACTGCTGAGCATGCAATTTATGGCATATTACGAAAATTACCTTCGAACTGCCATATAGGGAGAATAATATTAATGTTAATATCAGTTGTTTAACTTTGTACCAGAGATTCACTTATCGTGAGCATTTATGGAATCCGAGGAAAGCCCATTAAACTATTTGCTAAGTTACAACAGGTGTTCCCTGAGTTAATGCGGCATAAAGACAAATGATGCGGCATTCATCACGCAGCGCAATATTTGAGGAAACCAGACCTATCGGGTGTTTTTTTTAGAGTGATAAAACTTTCGATAGAGATAACTGTGATTTGACAGAAGGTAGAAGCCATGTTGTTTTGACATTTCTGTTCAGTAAGCATTGACAAATTACCCTGGAAAGATTCACGCCGCAACAACGTTTACAAATTTTTGGAATTCATTTTCAAAATCAGTGTTATATTCGCCAAACTTATAGAGCACTTCGTGAAATGTATGGTTTACATAATCGTCCATCAGAGCAGCTTATTCGTCGAACTATCGATAGATTTCGGACAAAATTTCCTCTACTCGATGCAACAACAACAAAAAGACAAAGAACTGTACGTATAGAAGAAAATATCGCTGCTGTAAGTCGTAGTGTTAATGATGATCCAGATTTGTCTATTCGTGGACGTTCATAACAAGTTGGACTTTGTGTCAAGATCTTTGTCCCCCATACAACTGGTTCAAGAACTAATTCCACTTGACCATAATAAGCGTTGTTTGTTTGCTGATTGGGCCCTAGAATAGCTTGAAGTTGATCCACCTTTTTATCGTGAAATTGTGTTTAGTGATGAAGCTCATTTTTGGTTGAACGGCTATGTAAAGAAGCTAAATTGCCATATATGGAATGAATACAATTCTCAAGAAGTTCTGCAGGTTCCATTGCATCCTGAAAAATGCACCGTATGGTGTGCTTTACACGCTGGAGGCACGATCGGTCCATATTTCTTCAAAAACGATGCTGGAGCTAATGTTACAATGAATGGTGCTCGTTACAGATCTGTGATCAATGATTATTTGTTTCAATATTTGAATGGTATTGACGCAGAAGTGTTTTGGCTCCAACAAGATGGTGCTACACCTCATTCTGCTACCGTAACAATTGATTTACTGAAAGAAAGATTCGGCGATAACATTATTTCGACAAATGGTCCAATTAATTGGCCTCCAAGATCATGCGACATAACTGCACTGGATTATTTTCTTTGGGGTTATGTCAAGTCATTGGTTAATGATGATAAACCAGAAACAATAGACGCTTTGGAAGCCAACATAACTTGTGTTATTGATGATATAAGGCCTGAATTACTCGAAAAAGTGATCCAAAATTGATCTGGTCGAATGCGATTCCTCAGAGCTAGTCGTGGTGGATATATACCGGAAATTATTTTTAAAACACGAATTTCATAAAATTATCTTTCAAATAAAAAAAAATTGAGGGGTGTCAAGAGACACCCGGATGGAACGAAGTTCCTTTGGATTAATTAGTGAAGGAATTGTAATAAAATTTAATTTTTTTTAAGTTCTAATAATATTTTTTTATTATTAACAAATATAATGTAATATGAACTTAATTAGTAGGCTCAATTTTAGTAATAATTTGCTTGTGGTAACTGAAGTAGGAAACATGTTTGGGATTCTATTTTATTTAAATGTCTTGAAAAAACTGTATCGATGGTAGTATTATATTTTGTTGTTGATTCTGCTGGATTATTGTTTATTCTTAAATCGAATTCTTCCTCTAGAAACTGTAGCAATGGTTTTGATTTTTCATCACTGAAGTTGATGTTGAAATCACCGGCCAAAATGAGAGGACGTTTATCTAAATTTCTGTTGTATCTGCTAAGCGTTTCAGATACATCTTTAGAATACTCTAACAGTGCCCGATGAATAAACTCCTGAATATCTATTAATTTGTTATTTGGTGAGACATATATGACTGCAACTCCACCTGAACGAACAAAATCACGTTTAAAGCGAGCTATACAATTAAAATTCGGTATATCGAATTATTGATTGTCCAACCATGTCTTTGATAATAACAAAATTTTTTTCTGTAACAGAGTCGATTAAATCAACTGAATATTTACGAAGGCTTTGGGCAATGAACGTATACAATGAAATACCTTTATTTCTAGTAATGAAATCAATGACTGATTTTGCCTTCGTTTCAAGCTTATTCAATGACAATCTCTGAAACTCTTGTACTAGAGATATTGTTGATACTCGACTATGATGAAATTGAAATTTAGTTTCATCATCATCAAATGTAATGATGAATAAACCTAATACACTCAACAAAAATAATCGTCGCGACACCACACTGTTTAATGCGAAATAGAAAGACGAAACGAAAATAACTGGCATGCTTTAAATGAGTGAGGGAGACAGAGAAACACGTGCACGCCGCACGGCTTGAAACTATAGCAAAAAGTGTCGTTACAACATTTGGTCTTAATTTTTTCCGTCTAGCCCCTTTCGCAACGCGCGATAAGGAACATCGTTTCAAAAAAATTTGGCTTCAGTGTCAATTTAAAAGTGTTTTATTTCAATGTAAAGTTCTATCACTCTAAAAAAACAGCCGATACATACATGACATACCCTAGCAAACCAATTCGAGCAAAAAACTGTATTTTTTCAACCCAACAAACGGAGAAAACTCAAGTCAGATCCTATTATGCTGTGATGCTGATCATTAGCATATTTATAATCAAATAAATTAATTCAGCTGACAATCAGTTCTTTGCTCGAATTGGTTTGCTATGGCATGTCGTGTACATTCTGTCAAGAAAGTACCGGGAATTATCGATTTAAATCTGGCGGGGCAATGAGGCAGGTAAAATTTTTTTTCCTAGGTTGGTACCACTGTCCCTAATTACTATGCCAAGCTTGAGCGGGATCTGTAAACTAGTGTGTTTGCAACAGCTGATTAAGTCAGTCGATGTCAGAGTGCGTGCCGATTTTTACTATGGGTGATTACGTTGAGCAAAGAATTTGTTTAAAGTTTTGTGTTGCAAATGAATTTTCGTGTGCCGATGCATTGAAAATGTTGCAAAAGGCCTTTGGTGATAATGCTCTATCGAAAACTCGTGCATATCAGTGGTACAGAGCCTTCAAGGACGGTCGTGAAGTGGTCGCCCATCGACGGCTTCGATCGAAGATAACGTCGTTAAAATTAAGGAAAGGGTGCTGGAAAATCGTCGCACCAGCTTGAGAGAGATAGCACATGATCTTAAGATATCCCACGAGTCCGCACGTACGATTTTGATTGATATTTTGGGCATGAGAAAGGTGGGTGCACGACTCGTACCGAAAGACCTGAATTTTCTTCAAAAACGTCATCGCGAACAGGTTGCTTCAGACATGCTGGATCGCTGTAATTCCGATTCTACATTCATGGAACGCATTATAACTGGTGATGAGACCTGGGTCTACGAGTACGATATGCAAACAAGCCAGCAATCATCGGAATGGGTGGCAAAAAATGAGCCGAAACCGAAAAAACCACGCCAAAGCCGCTCGAAAATGAAGGTGATGCTCATTGTTTTCTTCGATATCCGTGGTGTGGTGCACTACGAATTCGTTCCAGAGGGTCGGACGGTAAACAAGGAGTATTACCTAGGCGTTATGAAACGTTTGCGTGAGCGTATCCGTAAGAAGCGGCCAAATTTGTGAGCGAACAACTCATGGATTTTGCATGACGATAACGCGCCTTCTCACCGAGCTACGATTGTGACTGACTTTCTCGCCAAAAACTCAACAAACGTGCTTCAGCAACCACCGTATTCGCCGGATTTGGCTCCCTGCGACTTTTTCCTCTTCCCAAAACTAAAATTGCCCCTTCGTGGCACCCGTTTTGAGTCGATTGAAGTCATAAAACAAAATTCGGCGCGAGAGCTAAGTCCATCCCGGAAAGCGCCTATAAAAAATGTTTCGATAATTGGAAGTGCCGTTGGCATAGATTTATTGGAGCAAATGGAGCCTATTTTGAAGGCGACCCAATAAATTTTGACGATTAAATGTGAAAATGTTGTTTTAATTGAAAATTCCCGGTACTTTCTTGACAGAGTAGTATATGACTGCCATGATTAAAGTAACGCCGTTTTCCATTACACACTCTGCTGCACATAAATCTACAACACTTGTACGGCCTACGTGCAAGTCCTGAATATTGTTCATAATGACCGACATACTTGGTGTTACAAGATTGGTCGTATCATTTGTGTTGTGATAAATCGCAACTCCACCTGAACGAACAAAATCACGTTCAAAGTGAGCTATACAATTAAAATTCGGTATATCACATTCTTCTTGATTGTCCAACCATGTCTCTGATAATAACAAAATGTTCGTTTTTTCTGTAACAGAGTCGATTGAATCAACTGAATGTTTACGAAGGCTTTGGACGTTGAACGTACACAATGAAATGCCTTTATCTCTAGTAATAAAATCAATGACTGATTTTGCCTTCGTTTCAAGCTTTTTTAATGACAATCTCTGAAACTCTTGTACTAGAGATATTGTTGATGAAGCTTGTACT
This sequence comes from Megalocaria dilatata, assembly GCA_034642435.1. Taxonomy (NCBI): domain Eukaryota; kingdom Metazoa; phylum Arthropoda; class Insecta; order Coleoptera; family Coccinellidae; genus Megalocaria; species Megalocaria dilatata. The sequence continues at coordinate 7,986,542 of CM067855.1, read as the reverse complement.
TGATTATGATGAAATCGAAATTTAGTTTTATCATCATCAAAATAAATAAACCTAATTAATACACTCAACAAAAATAATCGTCACGACACCACACTGTTTAATGCGAAATAGAAAGACGAAACGAAAATAACTGGCTTGCTTTAAATGAGTGAGAGAGAGAGACAGAGAAACACGTGCACGCCGCACTGCTTGAAACTATATCAAAAAGTGTCGTTACAACTTTTGATCTTAATTTTTTTCTGTCTAGCCCCCTTTCGCAATAGGCGATAAGGAACTTCGTTCCAAAAAAATTTGGCTTCAATGTCAATTTAAAAGTGTTTTATTTCAAAATTTGAAAATCAAAACAGATTTAATCTGTTGTCTTCTACAATTTTAATTTCAAAAAATTCTTTGAAGAAACTTTAAGAATTAAATTAATGTCTTTATAAGCACTGCTCATATTTAATAGACGTCAAAATTCATCATACAATATCAAACGGAATTAAGAAAAACCAACGAATATAAACTGTCAATTAAAATTAAAATATAAATAAGCAAACATTTTTTGTTTCGTTCCAGGCATGCGTAATGAACTCTTCAGACAAACTTACGAAGCCCTGTTTGTTACAAAATGTTACAAAATGTATTGTTTTTCGATCCCATATGAATGAAAAATAACCCTTTCTCAAAAATATAAAACATAATTTCAAGAACTTCTCAAAAACTAATTTATTTGAAATATTCAATATATTTAAATAAATTACTTCAAAAAATCTCAAAACATGTAGCACATTCTCAAGAAATAATTAAAGTTACGATAAGATCAGTTCAACATTACATATAAAAAATAATAAAATCAATTAAACAATGTATAGACTTACTCAGTGAATCTTAGGAATACACGGTCCTCAATAGAAATAAAAGTAAACACCTTTATAAATCCAAGGTACTTATGTTCCACGTTCACAGAAAATCATACAAAGCTTATAAGGCACTTGCCCTCAGTTAAAACCGTTCAACACTGTATAATGAATTTCTTTATTTAAAAAACCTAATATAATTATATATTATATATAAAATAAAATAAGAAGGAACGGTTTTTTACTTGATAGAAGGATTATTACAAAATTTGAAAATCAAAACAGATTTAATCTGTTGTCTTCTACAATTTTAATTTCAAAAAATTCTTTGAAGAAACTTTAAGAATTAAATTAATGTCTTTATAAGCACTGCTCATATTTAATAGACGTCAAAATTCATCATACAATATCAAACGGAATTAAGAAAAACCAACGAATATAAACTGTCAATTAAAATTAAAATATAAATAAGCAAACATTTTTTGTTTCGTTCCAGGCATGCGTAATGAACTCTTCAGACAAACTTACGAAGCCCTGTTTGTTACAAAATGTTACAAAATGTATTGTTTTTCGATCCCATATGAATGAAAAATAACCCTTTCTCAAAAATATAAAACATAATTTCAAGAACTTCTCAAAAACTAATTTATTTGAAATATTCAATATATTTAAATAAATTACTTCAAAAAATCTCAAAACATGTAGCACATTCTCAAGAAATAATTAAAGTTACGTGGGATCGGAAAACAATGCATTTTGTAACAAACAGGGCTTCGTAAGTTTGTCTGAAGAGTTCATTACGCATGCCTGGAACGAAACAAAAAATGTTTGCTTATTTATATTTTAATTTTAATTGACAGTTTATATTCGTTGGTTTTTCTTAATTCCGTTTGATATTGTATGATGAATTTTGACGTCTATTAAATATGAGCAGTGCTTATAAAGACATTAATTTAATTCTTAAAGTTTCTTCAAAGAATTTTTTGAAATTAAAATTGTAGAAGACAACAGATTAAATCTGTTTTGATTTTCAAATTTTGTAATAATCCTTCTATCAAGTAAAAAACCGTTCCTTCTTATTTTGTTTTATTTCAATTTAAAGTTCTATCACTCTAAAAAAACAGCCGATACATCCATGACATACCCTAGAAATCAATTCGAGCAAAAAACTGAATTTTTCAACGGTACAAACGAAGAAAACTTTCCTTATACTCAAGTCAGATCCTTTTACGCTGTGATGCTGATAATTAGCATATGTATAATCAAATAAATTAATTCAGCTGACAATCAGTTCTTTGCTCGAATTGGTTTACTATGTCGTGTATGTAGATTTGCGTGCACTAGATAGCGCTAGTGTATGATAAATACTTTAGTATTTTTGTGCAGAGCGAATTTAGGGCAACGAATTTAGGGCGACGAGAACCAACAAACTCGAAACAAGCGCATGTCTGCTACTTATGTCCCAGTGATCAAGAGAACTTTATCAATTTTTTAATACAGTTACACATAATAAAAAATGGAGTGTGGTACCAACGCCTATGGCTGACATTCACTTGATACTGATCCAAATTAATTTTTCACCATGAAAAGTTAATGGAAACTGGAATAACCTTTTCCAGGTGGACATTCTATCCAGATTAATTAAGTTAATCAGTCCGGAACCTGAATATATAGCTCAGTCACTGTGCAATCTGTCACCTGCGTGAAATATTCCATAAATATTCCAAATATCATCCCGAAGGGTATTTCTCTGTAATAAACCTTTTAACTCGACGATCGTTATCTGGAATATGTCGCAGACGGCAATTTTCATTACCCTTATTGATCATAACATGCACATTTTCATCGACTGGAAAGGTTCATTGCACGTCATATATTTTTTGTCATTTTGTTGTTTTATCTGCATTACGTGAACTGAAGCAAGCTTGAGTTCAAATGCGATTGCAGTTCTGCCTATGAAATATGCATGCAAAAACGTGAAGCCAGGAAAAGCTGTTGAATTCGTAAATAAATGGAAGATGCAGATTTTCGCTGGGCGTTGAGTTGCTGAAATATGTTTATTCAGTTCCGTTTCTTGAACTATGGAGTTGGCAATGGGAAAATCTGGGAGCATCTTAGATCTTACGGAGTATTGCATGAAAGATGTATGAAAAACTTCGTGTAGAAATTTCCAGCTATTCTCTGACGAACTAAATTTTTCGATTGTTCAACTAATTTTATGTGGTGACTTTGAGCTGACTGCTTGGAAAAAAGTTGTTTTTCTTTCTTGAAAATGATAAAACTGAAAATTGGATTTGATATACATTCTGTCAAGAAAGTACCGGGAATTATCGATTTAAATCTGGCGGGGCAATGAGGCAGGTAAAATTTTTTTTCCTAAGTTGATACCATTGTCCTTAATTACTATGCCAAGCTTGAGCGGGATCTGTCAACTAGTGTGTTCGCAACAGCTGATTAAGTCAGTCGATGTCAGAGTGCGTGCCGATTTTTACTATGGGTGATTACGTTGAGCAAAGAATTTGTTTAAAGTTTTGTGTTGCGAATGAATTTTCGTGTGCCGATGCATTGAAAATGTTGCAAAAGGCCTTTGGTGATAATGCTCTATCGAAAACTCGTGCATATCAGTGGTACAGAGCCTTCAAGGTCGGTCGTGAAGTGGTCGACCATCGACGGCTTCGATCGAAGATAACGTCGATAAAATTAGGCAAAGGGTGCTGGAAAACCGTCGTACCAGCTTGAGAGAGATAGCACATGATCTTAAGATATCCCACGAGTCCGCACGTACGATTTTGATTGATATTTTGGGCATGAGAAAGGTGGCCGCACGACTCGTACCGAAAGACCTGAATTTTCTTCAAAAACGTCATCGCGAACAGGTTGCTTCAGACATGCTGGATCGCTGTAATTCCGATTCTACATTCATGGAACGCATTATAACTGGTGATGAGACCTGGGTCTACGAGTACGATATGCAAACAAGCCAGCAATCATCGGAATGGGTGGCAAAAAATGAGCCGAAACCGAAAAAAACCACGCCAAAGCCGCTCGAAAATGAAGGTGATGCTCATTGTTTTCTTCGATATCCGTGGCGTGGTGCACTACGAATTCGTTCCAGAGGGTCAGACGGTAAACAAGGAGTATTACCTAGGCGTTATGAAACGTTTGCGTGAGCGTATCCGTAAGAAGCGGCCAAATTTGTAGGCGAACAACTCATGGATTTTGCATGACGATAACGCGCCTTCTCACCGAGCTACGATTGTGACTGACTTTCTCGCCAAAAACTCAACAAACGTGCTTCAGCAACCACCGTATTCGCCGGATTTGGCTCCCTGCGACTTTTACCTCTTCCCAAAACTAATACGACCCAATAAATTTTGACGATTAAATGTAAAAATGTTGTTTTAATTGAAAATTCCCGGTACTTTCTTGACAGAGTAGTACATATAAAAAAAATAAGAACTTCAGTAGTAGAAAAGTTGTGTCGTGTTTACTCTTGTCTCGAACTGTTGATGATTGTACACTGAAGGGAACACATCATTTGAATGCATGTTCCACAACAGTGGACGAAGGACTTCCTTATTATTTCGATGAGTATAAATATTTGAATAAATCCGAAATAGGCAAATTCTGATGATTAGTCATTAATATTGTCTCTCAGAAATTTCTTCCATTTAATGACATAAAAATATATCGGGTGTTTTTTTAGTGTGATAAAATTTTCTATAGGGATAACTGTGATTTGACAGAAGGAAGAAGCCATGTTGTTTTGACATTTCTGTTTACCAATTGTGGAAATTTATTTTCAAAATCATTGTTTCATTCGCCAAACTTATAGAGTACTTCGTGAAATTTATGGTTTACATAATCGTCCATCAGAGCAGCTTATTCGTCGAACTATCGATAAATTTCGGAAAACATTTTCTCTACTCGATGCAACAACAACAAGACAAATAACTGTATGTACAGAAGAAAATATCGCTGCTGTAAGTCATAGTGTTAATGATGATCCAGATTTGTCTATTGGTCGACGTTCACAACAAGTTGGACTTTATGCATCCACCACATGGAAAATTTTGCGTAAAGATCTTGGTCTACACCCATACAAGATCCAACTGGTTCAAGAACTAAAGCCACTTGACCATAATAAGCGTCGTTTGTTTGCTGATTGGGCCCTAGAACAGCTTGAAGTTGATCCATTTTGTTATCGTAAAATATTATCTAGTGATGAAGCTCATTTCTGGCTGAACGGCTATGTAAACAAGCAAAATTGCCGTATATGGATTAAAAACAATCCTCAAGAAGTTCTGCAGGTTCCATTGCATCCTGAAAAATGCACTGTACTTTACACGAAATTATTTTTAAAACATAAATGTCATATAATTATCTTTCAAATAAAAAAAAATTGGCTTCAATCTTAATTTAAATGTGTTTTATTTCAATTTAAAGGTCTATCACTCTAAAAAAAACACCCGATACAAATGACTTCCCAAGTTCAATTTACGACAGACCAACCAATGTTTAACGAAGTACGTTCACAAAAAAGTGCATATGTAATGAAAAAAGAATTAAGGAAACTGAATATTTAGATTGAATGAAGTGTTTATAGTACAAAAAATTAGGAATGTTTCTACAAGATACACTGATCGAATGGAACTTAGATTAAAAACCGATAAAATTTGAATATCGAAACATATTTACTCTGTTAGTCTCCTATAATTTTAATTTAAAAAAATTAATTCTAAAATTTTTGAAATTAAATTAATGTCTTAGAAGCACAGCTTATATTTATTATACGTATAAAATCAAAACTCAATATACAATATTGAATGAAATAAATAAACCAACAAATATAAATTGTCGATTAAAATTAATTAAATAAAAATTTGAATGAGACAAAATTTTGTTTCTGATCTAACACTTATGAAAACTAATTCTTTTTCAGAAATACAAAACATAACTTAAGGAAATTTGAATATTAAAACAGATTTAATCTGTTAGTCTTCTACAATTTTAATTAAAAAAAAATTTTATTCAAAAAACTTTTAGAATTAAACTAATGTCTACAATAAGCACAGCTTTTATTTAATAGACGTATATAATCAAAACTCAATATATAATGTCAAATGGAATAAATAAACCAACAGATATAAAAAAGTCATCAAAATTAATAAATAAATATTTGAAGCAGACAATATTTTGTTTCTGATCTTACCATTGTGAACACCATTTTCTTTTCAAAAACATGAAACACAACTTAAGGACTTCTCAAAAAATATAATTTATTCGAAATATTCAATATATTTAAATATTCAAATAGGTTAATTCAAAAATCTCTCAAAACATGCACTATATCTTCAAAAAACAATTAGAATTCTGATAATCTCTTCATCGGCTTAAATAATATTCCAAATATCAAAATCAAATAACAATCACTATATCTTACCTCCACGTGGTAACTGGATAAATTGCTTTAAAAAGAATAACTTTGAAATTCAAGATATTCTATGTTCTTCACAAAATCACAGAACAGTGTTAGGTATTATAAGGTTTTCTTTGAACCATTGACATTCCATAATGAGATTTATTCAAGCCTAAATATAATTATATATTATGTATAAAATACAATAGAAAAAGGCTTTATACTTGATTGAAGAAATATAACAAAATTTGGATATCAAAACAGATTCAATCTGTTAGTCTTCTACAATTTTAATTAAAAAAAAAATTTTATTCAAAAAATTTTAGAATTAAATTAGAGAGATTTTTGAATGAACTTATTTGAATATTTAAATATATGAAATATTTCAAATAAATTAAATTTTTTGAGAAGTCTTAAGTTGTGTTTCATGTTTTTGAAAAGGAATTGGTGTTCATAATGGTAAGATCAGAAACAAAATTTTCTCTCCTTCAAATATTTATTTATTATTTTAATGACTTTTTTACATTTGTTGGTTTACTAACTCCATTTGACATTATATATTGAGTTTTGATTATATACCTCTATTAAATAGTAGCGGTGCTTATTGTAGACATTGATTTAATTCTAAAAGTTTTTTGAATAAACATTTTTTTTGTAATTAAAATTGTAGAAGACTAACAGATTAAATCTGTTTTGATATTCAAATTTTGTTGTATTTCTTCTATCAAGTAAAAAGCATTTTTCTATTTTATAACTTGAGGACTTCTCAGAAAATATAATTTATTTAAAATATTTAATATATTTAAATATTTAAACAGGAGACTACCAGATTAAATCTGTTCCGATATTCAAATTTTATCGGCTTTTAATCTAAGTTTTATTCGATCAGTGTATCTTGTAGAAACATTCCTAATTTTTTGTACTACAAACACTTCATTCAAACTAAATATTCAGTTTCCTTAATTCTTATTTCCTTTCTTTTGCAGTTTTTTTGAACGCATTTCCTAAACGATGGTTGGTCTGTCATAAATTGAACTTGCAAAGTATAATAAAAATATATACTGAATTATATTACCTCTGTTTGAGCAAGTCTGCATGTAGATGCTGACAACTTGATTCTAGATGATTTCAACTGCTTACTACTTGTTGAAACTGAGGTTTTGGACCCATATTTTACTGATGGTTTGTGATGCTGGAAAAGTGTTGGACTCTGTAAGAAATAATGTGATTTGAAAATTTTTTATACTGGGTGCACACAAACTGGTTATGAAAACAGTTTCCATATTCTTCGATCAGCAGGAAATATCAACAAAACAATTATTCATGTGTCTATTTCAGAATGTTAACATCAGTTCTGGCTTGTAAGAAAGAGGATGGAATCCAGCAACCTGGATATCCTGTGGCTCAGATTCATGGCACGTGGTCACATGGCTGTCGATCGTGTCTGCCGTAAGGCCCTTCTGAGTAAGCCTTCTTCGTATTGTTTTCCTGGGTGTCTGTGTGATTGGATGGACAGGAGCATTCATGTAGTCTCAGATAATGTCCGTTTCCGTGATTTCAACGTGAACTTTGGAGTCCCCCAAGGCTCAGTTTGACGTCTACCTTCTTCCTGATCCACATAAACGGTCTTTTCAGTACGACCAAGAACCAAATTGTGAGCTTCGCGGATGTTTGCACGTCGATGTCCTCTTGCACCAGTGACAAATCTTTGACCACCGTTGTGTCTCACCTCTCTAGATGCCAGCAAAGCAATTCCCTAAACAAAGATCTCAAAAAGATGAATAGGGTGAACGGAATCAGGTGCAATTAATTGTCTTGAAAACCTAAAAACAACTCTTTCTCGAAAAACTCAGTTTGTGACTTCTGAATTAATGATGTAAACCCAGGTGCTTCAGTCAAGGGACACCATGCATATTCTTGGCGTGACTGTTAACTCTTCGGTCTGTTGAGGGAATCATGTGACTGACATTGAGAAGTCTGCTGCAAACAAGCTGCTGCACCTACCATATGCTCCAGATCTGGCGTCTTCTGATTATTATTTGTTCCTTTACTTCAAATGAAGTGGTCAAAACTCGCCTGGATCATTTTTTTGCCAGAAAGAACCAAAAATTTAATGAGCGTAAAATCATGCTACTATCAGAATGATGACAAAAGGTGTTGGACCAGAATGGCCAATATATAATTCAATAAAACATTATACGAAACTTGTCTGTCATTTTCCCCAAAAAAAAACAAAATTACTTTTCGAACAACCGAATATATGATACTGAAGCTCAGTTAGATATGCAAATGTCTGTAGAATGTAGAGCTTGATTCCATTATGTAAAATATAATATTCGTCTTATTCTTCGACGCATGAGTTTAGTATCATATGGAAATCTGAATATCTCATTCAATCTGATTAATTTCGATGGATTTAAGTGAAGTGTATTTTAGCATTGATAAGGGAAAAGTTGTACTTCAAGGGCACTTGTGTGTAGTTATCTCGATGATGAACTAGCTTTGTTTATCTGATAAGATAAACCAACGAAAATGATAAGGAACTAAAGTACAACACTCGTAATACACATACATGATAACAACGAACTATAATTCTTGGTTTACAGTACATAAACTAAGTCAAAAGATATGATTCTTACTCTAAAAACAAATGTAATGAAGTTGCCAATACTTTAGCAATCGACTGGATAACTATATTAACAATAATAACCACAATAGCTTAGACCGAAATGTCACAAGCTACGTACAACAAATTTGACTATCCGAATGGTAGTGCTTAATGTACCAAAGGCTACATGCGACCAGTTTGACTATTACTAGAATAATGCATAATGTAGCTGAAGCTGCATACGACAAGTTTGATTGTTACGAGAATAATAATGATTTTACAGTCCTCTCAAAGACTGAACGTTAGAGGTGCTCGATGCATTCCTTCTAACAAAAAGAGGGAAATTAACGTAATTGATTGGAAGGTCCTTTTGGAGGTGGACTGAATGAACGAAATAAATCTTCTTATTGGTTACAGAAAAATTATGAGAATAATGCAAGTAAAGAAGGATAGAAACAGTTTATAATTCCGAACGCTGTGTCATGTGAAATTAAGGCATAAATATATCAAAATCTATAAATGACTGTCCATGTTCTAAGGCCATATATAATCATTAGAAAACAAATTATCTGAAGTGTTCCAACGAAAATTTTCTGAAGTGTTCCAACGACAATTCTCAAAACTGCTAGATCTAAATATTAACCTGAAGGGCCTAACAACCTAATTTCGAACGACAGGACCATCTCTACTGAGACGGAACAATCAGTTTCAAAAAACACTTACTCTGTACCGTATAAAATAATATGGGTGTCTCAGAAATCAACGTCAATCCAGAACTGGGTGGCGGGGCAAGAAGTACTGGTTATCAGAAAAAAAAAATCTTTATGGCATGCTTTTGAAATAATAGACATTTAAAAAAATTCTACACCTTGTGACGGTCTTTTTACCCCTGTTGCCACAAATCTCTACTTTTTCCAATATTTTTTTGTTATGTAACCCTGAATAATTTGTGGCAAAAGGAGTAAAAAGACCGTAACAGGGTGTAGAATTTTTAGAATTGTTTTTAAAAGCTTATCAGTTTGAAAGCATGCCACAAAGATTTTTTCAATATATTTCTGAGAACTGGTACGACTTGCCTCGTTAACCAGTTACGGGTTGACCTTGATTTTTGGGACATCCTATATCAAACATTCTTCAATATTTTTTCCTAATGGAAATTAAGTATTTAGGCGGCGATAATTTTTGTTCATCTCTCTTGATACAATGAGTGTATGGTACTCCTGAAAACATAAAATAATATTTCATGAAATCTAGAATCATGAAGTTTCCGCTTTTCTCTGAATTTCATTCATATTACAAGGCCCTGCCGTATGGAAATCTGCAAATTTGGTTGCGAATGAATTACTGTATTGCGTGAGTTGAGAATATTATATTGAAATGAACAAGATCGATATTTATAGGTCACTATTCTATTTCATTTTGGTACACTTCTGAAAAATAAGTATGTTTTCCATCAAAGTCTAACAGAAACAAATTCATTTCAATAACCACTTTAGCGAAATACAATACTTATCGATATTGTGATTGATATATATTATATATATAAGAAACTGATTATAAATTGGATATTCGAAATTAAACAGCATGAATACCCGATTAGATTATCTAATTCGACAGAAACAATTTGAAATAGCTATAAACTAAATTTTACCCATAATAAAAACTAAAGAAAACAAAAGATTCATTTCTTCATCGCACTTCGGTAGCATAAGTCAAAAAGTGGACAATAGTTTTTCAAAAATAGATGTTAATATTGCTCTCAAAAGACAAAATAAATTATCATCCGTATTATTTAATTCAAAATACCCAACTCGAAACATACATAAATCGGTGGTTTATGAGTTATCTTGTTCGACGTGCAGTAATAAATATTTAGGACAAACGGGACAGACGAGGTTCAACGAAGATAAAATGAATTTCATTAAAAATAAACAAACTTCTACTTTTGCCACTCACTGTTAAGAAAACGGTCAACCTTTTTCGACAATAGATAAACTTAAAATTTTAAATGTAGAATCAAAAGGAAAGAAACTTCATTATTTAGAACCTGTTGAATTTTTCAAATTAGTTCACAATAAAAATAATCTAAAAATAATGAATGACTGTACGGATCTATGTAACTCCAAAAGTTTTGAGATATTTAAATAAGTAACTTCTGTTTACCAATCTTCTTTGACGTGCAGACATTCTAATAGTTGTTAGGCGTCCTCTCATTTTAAACCTGTTTTTATTACCTCTTCTACCTCTGTATATTCATAAATACCCTGTTCTGCTTGTTGAGTCTTCAGATGTCTGAAGATGGGATAGTAAATTCCCGAAAATCGAGTCACAATTAAATGTGTAAAATATCAATTTCTTGGTAGTGAAACATAATAATTTCTTCAACTTGTTTTAATATAAATCTACTCCAATTAAACGTTCCTTCCCCTACATATGATACATAACAGTTCACGGTATTGGCTTTGTATGATATTTAATTTAATTTTTGTCAATTTTCCTCATATTCCTTCATATTTTGATTTATTAATCTCGATGATTAATTTCAACTGCATTAGTGGACTGTATTTTGACGTATTTGGCGTAGAGATTTACTTCAAGGGCACTTTTATGTAGTTATCTTGATGATGAACTAGCTTTGTTTATCCAATAAGATAAACCAACGAATATTGTAAGGAATTTAAGTAAAACACTCGTAATACACTTTGATAACAACGAACTATAATTCTTGGTTTGCTGTATATAAACCAAGTCAAAGGTATGATTATTACACTAAAAACAAATGTAATGAATTTGCCAATACTTTGGACCGAAATGTCACAAGCTACGTACAACAAATTTGATTATCCGAATGATAGTCCATAATGTAGCAAAGGCTACATGCGACAAGTTTGACTATTACGAGAATAATGATTTTGCAGTGTTTTCAAAGACTGAACCATAGAGGTGCTCGATGCATGAGGTGGACTGAATGAACGAAATATACTTTCTTATTGGTTACAGAAAAATTATGAGATTAATGCAAGTAAAGAAGAATAGAATAGTTTACAATTTCGAATGCTGTGTCATGTCAAATTAACAGGCATAAATATATCAAAATATCTAAATGACTTTTCATGTTTTCTGAGGCCATATATAATCATTAGAAAACAAAAAATCTGAAGTTTAAACAGTTCGAACGACAATTATCAAAACTGCTAGATCGAAATATTGACGTGAAAGATTTAAGTATCGATGACAAAATAATGCCGAACGACAGGACCGTCTCTAATGAGATGGAACAATTATTATTATTCAAATAAATGAAGGGTATCATAGTACCAAAATACTATCCCAAAATCAATTGCATTGCTTTCATTGTTTCAGACCTGAATTCAATTCGGGATAAATGGAGAGGATGCTGGAAAATGGAATATCCGAGGATACTGAAACTTGGCAAGAATTCAACAATAGATCGCAATCTGTTTAGGATGGTTACCGCTAGATAAAACCGCGACACATGGGTATCAGCAAAAACAAAAGAGCGTACAGTTCGCCCAGATAACTTTTTCAGGGGAAAATGGAACCTTGGAAAATAATAGTCCAAGACAGATAATGAAGTGGACAAAAATCCGACAAAAATGAGGAGAACTGTTGTATCTAGCCGTAAGTTTTTGAAGAGAAATTCTTGAGGTTATTTTGGACATTTTTGGTGCGGAATTTGGTTTTTATAATAAAATTCTAGCCGATAATCTTGCGACCACAGTATAGATTATTATTGATTGTTTCTATTTTTTGGACACGAAGTAAGACTGAAGAATTTTATCATGAAAAAATAACTCTATTTTCCAGGTAGTTTTACCAAACATAAAGAGATAACTTATTGTACCCTAAATTTTTAGATTTAATTGTTTTTAGAATAAATTGATTTGCCTGAGCATTACGGCAAATTATGGTCTGATTTGAGCATGAGGAAAGTTTATTCTGCGTTGATAACGTGAAAATATCGAGAATACATTTCTTTACTTGAATTAACTCGCAAAGATATGTGTTGTATGTATTTTGCATACTGTAGATGGCGCTAGTGTATTATTAACATCTTGGAGTCTCCGTGTAGAGCGAATATAGATACTTGACAGATTTGGATTCACTAGCATACATTGCACTGCAGTTTGAAACGTGCGTGACTGAAATTTGACTCTGTTATCTACAAAATCTTGTCGAGTTTGTTTGATTATAGAATTGTTATACAGATATATGTTACATTGTCTCGATTACTAGAACTTTCTATTATCATAGCTCATACTCCTTATTAATGATTAATCGTTTTATTTAAAAATCAAAGGTATTTGCCTCTGTAATAAGGTATAGTAGGAGCCAAAGGAAAATATCCCAGAAGCAAGGTCAATGTCATGTCTGAGTAATGAATAGAGTTCAAGTAAATATTTTTAAAAATATACGAAACTTCTTTTTGTATCAGAACCATCAACCAATATAAAAAAGGCAATTAAAATTGATAAATGAATATTTGAAGGAGACAAAATTTTGTTTCTGATCTTATCATAATGAAACCAATTCTTTTTCAAAAACATAAAACACAACTTAAGGATTTCTCAAAAGATATAATTTATTTGAAATATTTAATATATTTAAATATTCGAATAAGTTCATTCAAAAATCTCTCAAAAAATGCAATATATCTTCAAAAAACAATTAGAATATGGATAATCTCTTCATCGGCCCTAGATAACATTTAAAATATTAAAATCAACGAACAATCAGTATATCATACCTTAGAGTGTAACACGGAACTTGTTTGAAACAAACTTTAAAAATCCAGGTTGAGTTTTGAATATATACGTCTATTAAATATAAGCGGCGCTTATTGTAGACATTAATTTGATTCTAAAAGTTTTTTGAATAAAAATTTTTTTGAAATTAAAATTGTAGAAGACTAACAGATTAAATCTGTTTTGATATTCAAATTTTGTTATATTTCTTCTATCAAGTAAAAAGCCTATTTATATTTTATTTTATACATAACATAAAATTATATTTGAGCTTGAATAATTCTCATTATGGAATGTCAATGGTTAGAAGACCATAGAATAACATAAATAGAGATTAATTCTTGATAGAAGGTATATAAAATTATTCAAATATTTTAATATTAGCCTTCTACATATTTAATTTCAGAAAATTATATTTAATGATTATAATTTCTGAATATAAATTAAAATAATGTCATAAAAGTACCACTTATATCAAAGGACATATAAAATAAACATTCATTATAACAATTTTTATTGATTGGATTTTGTTAAACCATTTGGATGTCTTATAATGAATGTTTATTTTATATGTCATTTGATAAAAGTGGTACTTATATGACATTATTTTAATTTATTTTCAGAAGTTATAATCATTAAATATAATTCCTTGAAATTAAATATGTAGAAGGCTAATATTAAAATATTTAAATAACCATAGAATACCTTACAGTTTTTTGTGATTTTGTGACGAACTGACCACCTGGATTATTAAAGTTAGTATGTTTCAAACAAGTACCGTGTTATACTCTAAGGTATGATATACTGATTGTTAGTTGATTTTGATATTTTAAATGTTATCTCGGGCCGATGAAGAGATTATCCGTATTCTAATTGTTTTTTGAAGATATATTGCATGTTTTGAGAGATTTGTGAATTAACTTATTTAAATATATTAAATATTTTACTTAAATTATATCTTTTGAGAAAACCTTAAGTTGTGTTTTATGTTTTTGAAAAGGAGTTGGTTTCATTATGGTAAGATCAGAAAAAAACTTTGTCCCCTACAAATATTTATTTATTAATTTTAATTGCCTTTTTTATATTGGTTGGTTTATTTATTCCATTTGACATTGTATATTGAGTTTTGAATATATACGTCTATTAAATATAAGCGGTGCTTATTGTAGACATTAATTTAATTCTAAAAGTTTTTGGAATAAAAATTTTTTTGAAATTAAAATTGTAGAAGACTAACAGATTAAATCTATTTTTGTTTTCAAATTTTACTTATTTAATTGCATTTTTTTTAATTGAATAGAATATTAGAGATTATATCCACTATTTATTAAGTTAAGGACAATTGTTTCGCTAACACTTTGGCTTCGTCAAGTTTACATCTTGAACTTAACGAAAGGCGAAAATTAGAATTTGGCTATAAGCTTTTCTTAGAGAAGTTTTTAAATGATGGAGGTCGCTTTCTCCTAACTTATATGAGAAATTAGCTGCTTAAATAATAAAACATAATGAAGAAATTATCCATACTTATTGATGAAGGAGAGGATGGTATTTCGAAATGAGATATGCAGATATTTTTCGAGGAAATTTCAGCCGAAATGATTGAACTTTGAGATGCATTATAATAAATTAAACTCAGAAAATTAATGAAAAGCTTGGTTACCATGTTACAGGTTAAGAGGCCTGTTTTAAGAAAATTTTGTTACTTGTTTCATAAGTTAATGCTTCAACTGAAATTTCCCAATGAATTCCAGAGACAATCGTGAAAAGCAGAAAATACCGGTCTCTCCCCGCTAGGTTGCGTCCCACGGTGGGTCCAAACCATGGTTCGAGACCCTCGGCTACAGGGGTAGGTGTGGTAGGAACACATCAAGACATCTCGATTACGCCGCGACTGTGTCAAACCCACAAACTCGCGCTAACTCACCCCCGCGTCTGAGCTCGTACTGTTCTGAGACGAGGTCGGGATCTGTTTTGGGAAACGGGGAGTAGCGATGCTGCTGGAGCAGACGATCGATCACCTGGGTACGGAAATTTTGCACCAATGAGGGTGAAAGTTCAATGACGTTATGTTTACTTCCGCGTGTGCCACTTGAGGAAAATCACGTAGGCTGTTGAGGTCAAAAAAAGAAAGAGACATTCGTTTTCAAAAAACCTATTCGGTATGTTTGAAAGTTCAGTGCAAATTCGTTAATATAAACACAACAAAAATAAGATTTTTATACATGATAGAAGGTTTTCCAATATTTTAAGTATCAAGTAAAATAGGAAAAGACTGTTTACCTGATAGAAGGAATATAACAAAATTTGAAAATCAAAACAGATTCAATCTGTCAGTCTTCTTCAATTTTAATTAAAAAAAAAATGTTATACAAAAAATATTTAGAATTAAATTAATGTCTTATAAGCACGGCTTATATTTAATAGACGTATAAAATCAAATCTCAATGTGCATATCCAATGGAATAAATAAACCAACAAATATAACTTGTCAATTAAAATTAATAAATAAATATATGAAGGAGACAAAATTTTGGTTCTGATCTTAAAATTATGGAAACTAATTCCTTCTCAAAAATACAAATTATAATTTAAGGATCTCTCAGAAAGTATAATTTATTTGAAATATTTAATATATTCAAATATTTGAATAAGTTAATTCAAAAATCTCTCAAAACATGCATTGTATCTTCAAAAAACAATTATAATATGTATAAAATAAAATATAAAAAGGCTTTTTACTTGATAGAACGAATATAACAAAATTTGAATATCAAAACAGATTTAATCTGTCAGTCTTCTACAATTTTAATTTAAAAGAAAATTTTATTCAAAAAATGTTTAGATTTAAATTAATATCTTATAAGCACAGCTTATATTTATTTGATGTATGAAATCAAATCTCAATATGCAATATCCAATGGAATAAATAAACCAACAAATATAACTTGTCAATTAAAATTAATAAATAAATATATGAAGGAGACAAAATTTTGTTTCTGATCTTAAAATTATGAAAACTAATTCCTTCTCGAAAATACAAATTATAATTTAAGGACCTCTCAGAAAAT
This sequence comes from Megalocaria dilatata, assembly GCA_034642435.1. Lineage (NCBI taxonomy): Eukaryota > Metazoa > Arthropoda > Insecta > Coleoptera > Coccinellidae > Megalocaria > Megalocaria dilatata. The sequence goes on along the minus strand of CM067855.1, from coordinate 7,969,842 downwards.
ATAATTTATTTGAAATATTTAATATATTCAAATATTTAAGTAAGTTAATTCAAAAATCTCTCAAAACATACATTGTATCTTCAAAAAACAATTAGAATATGTATAAAATAAAATATGAAAAGGCTTTTTACTTGATAGAAAGAATATAACAAAATTTGAATATCAAAACAGATTTAATCTGTCAGTCTTCTACAATTTTAATTTCAAAAAAATTCTTATTAAAAAAATTTTTAGAATTAATTGAAGGTCTTATAAGCATTATATTTAATAGACGTATTAAATGAAATTTCAATATACACCATCGTCTTTGAGGTGACTTATATTTGTTGTTCGTTGATTTTATTTTTTAAAGATGATTTAGGACCGATGAAGATATTACCGGAATTCTAATTGTTTTTTGAAGATATAATGCATGTTTTGAGAGATTTTTGAATCAACTTATTTAAATATATTGAATATTTCAAATAAATTATATTTTCTGAGAAGTCCCTAAATTATGCTTTGCATTTTTGAAAAGGAATTAGTTTTCATAATTTTAAGATCAGAAACAAAATTTTGTCTCCTTCAAATATTTATTTATTAATTTTAATTGACAATTAATATTTGTTGGTTCATTTATTCCATTTGATATTGTATATTGAGATTTGATTCTATACGTCTATAAAATATAAGCCGTGCTTATAAGACATTAATTCAATTCTAAAACTTTTTCGAATAAAATTTTTCTTTTAAATAATAATTGGAGAAGACTGACAGATTAAATCTGTTTTGATATTCAAATTTTCTTAAGTATCAAACAGGAAATTTCTCTACTACCTGACTACAAATTTTAATTATTATATATGAAATTTGTCAAAAAATTAAATTAAGTGAAAGCCTCAGAGAACATTTTTCACTTTTTAATTGACATATAAAATTAACACTTTTCAGATAGTATCAAAAGGAGATAAAAGAATTCAAAGAAAATATAGAATATAGATCGAACTTACTCAATAAGTATCTAATATAAGGAAAACAAATATTAATTTCAGCTATTTTATTCATTTACACGACAATTTTTTCGTCATACCATGACTTCATCAGGTTAGTATTAAAACTGAGGTATACAATGCAAAACATGACCTTCAATACACAGCTCTGGTTCAAAAAATAGAGAGGTGGCAAGAGGTGGTTTACAATCAATGAAAAATGTTAAGTAGGTAGGATCTGTATTTGATCATTCAATAAAATTTGTCTTTTCTTATATCTATTGATCTCTAATGTTTCTAATAGATTTAGTTTCGGACTTTTGTTTTCGATATGTAGTATTTCATAGTTCCTATTAAAATTATGACCAGTCTCCAACATATGGTTGGCATAATTGGCATGGTTTATTATTGATATAACATTTTTCATGTTCTCGTATCCTTGTTTGGAATGAACGGCCTGTCTGTCCCACATATACACACGGGCAAACACTAGATGTTAACTTGTAAAGTCCTGATTTTTTTGGTTTTTAGGAATGACGTCTTCATTAAGCTGCCTGGTGAATTGATGGTTCTAAAAGGAATGTTATAATTTTCTTTTTTCTTTAAATATCTAGCAATCTTTTCAGATTTTTGGCCTATGTAATTTAATGAAATAAATTTTGTTTCGTTTGACATTTGAAATTTTGGATATACAAGGGATATTGCTTTCTTGTAATTCATTTTATTAAGTAAATTATCTATAATTAACGGATTGATATCATTATTGAAAGCTATTTGTTTAATGGTATCATATTCTTTGTCATATTTATGTTAACCAATCCATGTCACCTATGATAAAAGAAAATTTTGACAGAGAATATAATACCATTAAACAAATAGCTTTTAATAATGATTTTAATCCGTTGATTATAAATAATTTACTTAATAAAATAAATTACAAGAAAGCAATATCACTTGTATATCTAAAATTCAAACGAAACAAACTTCATTTCATTAACTTACGTAGGCCAAAAATCTGAAAAGACTGCTAGATATTCAAAGAAAAAAGAAGTTCATAACATCTCTTTTAGAACCACTAATTCAATAGGCAGCTTGATAAAAAATAATAAAGACGCCATTCCTAAAAACAAAAAACAGGTGTTTACAAGTTAACATGTAGTGATTGCCCATGTGTATATGTGCGACAGACAGGCCTTTCATTCCAAACAAGGATACGAGAACATGAAAAATATTATATTAATAATAAACCAAATTCAACTCATGCTAACCATTTGTTAGAGAATGGTCACAATTATAATAGGAACTATGAAATATTACATATAGAAAACAAAAATCATAAACTAAATCTGTCAGAAACTTTAGAGATCAATAGATATAATAAAAGACAAATTTTATTGAATGATCAAATAGATTTAAACTGGCAGCAAAATTTCCATAGTTTGCAGATTTTATGAAAATAACAATACAGTTAAACTTTTTCCTAACCATTTTGTGCTGAAGAGAATTCTTATCGAATTCCTTCCTAACAAAGAAGTCGGGGTGTCCCGTTAAATTCATATGATTTCATAGGGAGGAATTCGTAGCTCATCATCGCTACTGTACAATATATTGCAAGAACAAAATTTATTGATCCTTTCATAAAAAAAATGGTTTCCTGTTAACATCGTATGAAGCTGGGGTTACAATAAAATTCAGCAATAATTTTCCCCTAAATTATACACTAATCAAATTTTCTGATTTCGAGCTTCACGTACGTCTTCTTTGAGTTAATAAGAAACAAAACTTTTTTCTTTTTGCCTAAGACTTGAAAGGTTTCGCAGTGAACAAATTTATGACCTCATAAATCTGCAACGAAATGCAGCGCTTTGCCCTTTCAACTTGACTTCTGACATCTAAAGTAAAAGTACATGGGAATAGGGAGATGCAACATGGAATTGGGTCGGAATTATATGCCGTTAAGTTGAGCAGTTAAGCATAAGGCTGAAAATTTCAAACCGGCGCATTGTGACCTATTTTATGCTGCAACTTGTTGGATTCGGCAATGCGCGTTGAGGACCATGCAAGATATTATATATTGTCCGGCTAGATTAAGTCGACACTAACATGACAAAATCTTATCGACGTATCTGGTTTCTTTCAGCTTTTTGGAAGATGATTTAGAAGTGTAAATTGAAAACGAAATTTCCCATTTGTGTCGCTCATATCACATGCGCCGTGGAAGTCATATTGATTCGCAAAGAGTTGTCTTTTGCACCATAAGTTTTAGGAAGTACACTTGAGGTTGCACCGACTTGATATTAATGAAAACTGATAAAACTGCACAACATTCCTGTAGTCAAATAACAAAGACTTTTGGCTGAAAATTATTCCACGTGAAGTTTGTTTTCCTAATTGTGTTAACCTTTACCAGAGAGAAATTCAGTGTACCATTAATTAAACAATACACATACAGGGTGTATTATATTGCCAGAATCAGGTAACAGGTTAAGTCATAATAGTCATCAAAAAAATATCAAAGAAAATCCAAGTCCTGTATTTTTCAAATTATATTGCACTTTCTTTTATTCAATAAAATGCACACCCTGTGATGATTTTTGAACTTCTGTTGCTACAATTTTTCACTTTTCCCAAATTTTATTTTTTCTATGTTATCCTGAATAGTGCTTCTATAACCTGTAATCTTCAATTCTAAGCCAATTGCTCCAGCTTGGAAAATAATGTCACTTTTTGCCGAACCAAGTATTCAAAATTAAAATTTAGTCCAACTTCAATTGACTGTACTGAACAAAAATTGGACTACATCAGTTTGGCAAGTTACTTCAAAAGTTAGTACATTTAATAAGGATTCTAAAATGCTATAACACTAACTACATTCCTTTTTTAGATTGGACAAAAAAAGGTTTTTCTTAATGAAATTCAGTTTCGTTTTATGACAAAATTCAATAAATTCATAAATCATGTTCAAACCGGTCTCCTTAAGCCGCCATACATGCACGACATCTTCTTAAAAAAGATCGGGATATCAGGCGGGCGAATCTTCCGTTATTGACGAATTGCATTACTTCCCTTTGTCTCCCGAAGCTCAGCTACATTTTCAATCTGTTTTGAATAAATTTTTTCCTTCACTGCACCCCAGTAAAAAAAACTAAAGGATTCAAATCAGGTGAACGGGCTGGCCACGAGATTGTACCAGATCGCCCTATCCATCTGCCTCTTCTCTAACTGAGAGGACAGTACGCTATGCAGCCATTTCGCTGAAACCATATTTCTCTGAAAATACTAAGTAAATTTGGCAAATGATTCCGTAAAAAATTCAGATAAATTTCAGCATTTAAAACCTCTGGTAACTCAAAAGGTCCTTCGACTCCTCCGTTCAAAATTCCAGTCCACATGTTCACTTTAAAACGATATTGAGATCTATCTTGTCTCATTAAATTCAGATTTTCCACATGCCACTCGTTTAAATTGGGTAGGTTCAGGTAACCATCTTTTTTAAATGTTGATTCATCCGACCACAAAATTTTTTCTAAGAATTGTGGGTCTTCACGGTTCTTTTGTAGCATAGTTTGGCAAAACGCAACCCGAGGTAACAGAGCTTGTACACGCTGTACATGATATGGGTGGAGCTCTTGTTTGTTCAATAGTCGGTGAGCTGTACTTTTGGGTACTCCTGTGCTTTTCTGGGTCGTAGTGAAGTACTTGGATCTTCTTCAACTGCTTGAAGCACAATATTGTCGTAAGGTAAGGAAATTCTTCCTTCACCATGTACTATGTTTGGAAGTCGGCCCGCTGTGAAGAGTAACGGTGCACATTCGTAAAAACTCGAAGATCTGGATAACGATCATCATTAAGGTATCGAAGCTGAATTAGCTGCATTTCCCATAAATGAGGTGTATGTTGGCATATTCCTGTGTGGTATACACAGACATTATAGCAATACACAATCACAGGTTAGTCCAGGTAAAATCAAAGTTCGTTGTAAAGGGATCAAAACTATCCAAATCACAAGCAAACAAATCTAATAAACGAAGCCAAAAGTCGTAAGTACACAAATAACACGATCAAATACGGAAAGATACGCAGTAGACCAACGGGCGTAGCGTACTGGTGTGCATTGCGTTTACTTGTGCCACTATCTGTCTCACTCTATGGAATGACTCACCCCATCTCATTCAAACCAGATTCTCAAAGTAATGGATAAACTAGAATCGTTTTTAGATAGTTCGAATAAATCGTTCGAAACTGTGTTTCTTTAGGAAAGACCGTTTTTTTCACCGATCTAAGAAATAATGTAGTAAGAATCCCTAATAAATGCGCTAATTTTTAAAGTAATTTGCCAACCTGATTTGTATAGATTTTTTTTTCAGTGCAGTCAGTTAAAGTTGTGCGAAATATTAATTTTGATACTGGGTTCGGGAAAAAGTGACATTATTTTTCAAGCAATTTATATTTGTTGGTTTATTTATTCCATTTGATATTGTATATTGAGTTTTGATTTCATACATCTATTAAATATAAGCTGTGCTTATGAGACATTAATTTAATTCTAAAAGTTTTTTGAATAAAAATTTTTTTGAAATTAAAATTGTAGAAGCCTGACAGATTAAATCTGTTTTTATATTCAAATGTTTTAAAATATTGACCAAATTATTTAGACATAATATTATTCATACATATTTCGCTGTTAAAGAATTACAAAACCCATTACCAAAAAATGTTCAACATATAATTCGAAAAGGTCTTTTTTTAAATTTTCCTTCTTAAAGAATATATAGCACATTCTCCAATTGTTAAAAATTTAATTCTGAATGTTTTCAAGTGATGTATTAAGATTTAAATCTGTAGAGGTTCTGGAGAATTAATTCTAGCTATTATCTCTATTATTCAAAATAACTTCCTCATAATAAACTTCTAATATAAAAATCAACGCATTGCCGTTTTCTGGAAAAACTCACATTTACCGAAATATTCGATTTAAGGTATACATATAGCGGTATATCAACTATAAAAAAATAATTAATAATTATGTTTCCTTTAGACAAAAACCATTTTTTTCCTCCAATATGTTTCCTGATACCCGATACATTATCTACCTTCACTTATATGTAGGAAGAGCTTTTTCTTTCACCTTTCCATAAATTCGCTTTGCCCAAAAGTCTTAAGGATTAACTCCAAAATTAATTGTATACGCATTGCGCAGAAAGAAGTTTTGAGTTCGGAAATGTAGCTTTTTAAGAAGAAAACACTTTGGACAAGTAGGAATCCAAATGATTTATCAACAATATTAATTGAAAATAAGAAACACTAAAGGTTCTTACCTGTACGAAGAATCCGAACTTTCTATGCACTGTATCACTTTCGACAGCTAGTTTTTCACTAAGCGCGTGAACTAAATGTCGTTAATTCATATTTCTTACTGACTACACGTCGTCACGTTTCAGTTACAGCCGTTGTTAATATCCTTTACAGGATTAAGGAATCACGGGTTTCTGGAGACAAGCCAAATCCGGTTTTCGACAACTTTGAATCGATAAATACACACCTCAACGGATGTCTTGGGTACATACTCTTAAAACTAATATGGAATAACCCAGTTATTACCAGAAAAAAATTATTCACGACGAAAATGAGATAAAAAATAGTTCAGTTCAGTATATTTTATTGCAAAATTTCAAAAATATATCGTCGTTTGTTTGCTAATAGAACAGCTTGAAGTTGATGCACTTTTTAATCGTAAAATTGTGTTTAGTGATGAAGCTGATTTCTGGTTGAACGGCTAAATAAACAAGCAAAATTGCCGTATATGGAGTGAAAACAATCTTCAAGAAGTTCTGCAGGTTCCATTGCATCCTGAAAAATGCACTGTATGGTGTAACAAGATCTTGTTATATATTTGAATCTGAATTCAATACATTTCTGAGGAGGCCATATAGGCCGAAATAGCTGTCAAATGTTCCGAGTTCTCGTTCAATTATTATATATTTTTATTTGATCCCTTATTTTGATAATTTTAGATAATTTTGGAATAGTGGATTTTCTTGTATTTGTATGTTAATATACATACTTATATAGTTGTTGTTACATTTCTATTAATACATTTCGGGATGTAAAAAGGTTTTTTCCGAGACATTGAAAAATATTCTATATTGATTATATATAAGGATATCAATTATCTCTTTTGAAAGTTATTTCTTTATTTCAAGAATATTAATTTCGTATTGTTTCGTCGATGTTTAAATATATTCACCCTAGTATTCGATTGAGAATATTTTATTTTATATATATACGAGTATTCTTTTTAAAATAGCTTGAGACCTCAAAAAAGAATGTAACCAGAAAAACCTTATAATGTCGTGACGTGTGTATGCCAAGAATTCTCGCAAGTGGGTGACGAAATGAAATATGAACACTGCATAGAAAGAGGCGGAAAAGGGTGAAAGTTATTGCTGTTTTTGGAAGGACCTTGAACTTTTCGCTAAAGTTGGGTATTTCATGTTATTTATAATTCTTTGGGGATGAATTGGAGATAGGAGTGAAGAGACACGTATTGGTATCGGCTATATTTGAACTTGAATTATTTATACGACGTATTCAGCTAAAAATATCAACTTGGACTTTTCAGGTTTCTTGAATACCCTAATTTAGATATCACATTTTCCAGAGGAAATAACATGTTAGATATTATTAATTTTATTTAAAATAATTCACACAGTTTTCTGTTTCACAACTTATTCAGAATCCTGACACTTGTTTCGGTCTTTCGACCATCTTCGAAGGAGTACAAAGAGGAACTAAATTGTGTGAATTATTTTAAATAATTAAAACAAATTGTAGAAATTACTATATTTTACCACCAAAAAATATATATTACACATTTTCTTGTGACTCGAGTTTCGGGAAATGAATTATTCCATCATCAGACAACTGAAGACCTAACAGTGGTACAGTGGTATTTAAACAAAAGTGATAAATATTTTGAATCTTTCAACAGATTCTCGGTAACACCTGATAGTGGTACAGAGGTTTACAATCGGAACGTGATAAAAAACCGGGTTAAAAAAGAGGGGTCTTCTAACAGATATCGGAATGTCGGCAATCGACAAAGAAGGTTGTTAAACAGATGGTACCCATTTAAATATCTCAAATATTTTCGATTTACATAGCTCCGTACAGTTATTCATTATTTTTACATTATTGTTATTGTGAACTTATTTAAAAATTTCAACAGATTCTAGATAATCGAGTTTCTTCCGTTTCGATTCTACATGTAAAATTTTAAGATTATCTATTGTGGGAAAGGAATGACCATTTTCTAGACAATGAGTGGCAAAAGTAGAATTTTGTTTATTTTTCCTGAAACTCATTTTATGTTCGTTGAACCTCGTCTTGAAGGAACGTCCTGTTTGTCCTATGTATTTATTACTGCAGGTAGAACAAGATAACTTATAAACTCCTGATTTGTGTATGTTTGAAGTAGGGTCCTTTGCGTTAAATAATACCGCTGATAATTTTTTTTGCGTTTTGAAGGCAATATTGACGCAAAGGACCCTACTCCAACAGTACACAAATCAGGAGTTTATGAGTTATCTTGTTCTACGTGCAGTAATAGATACATAGGACAAACAGAATGTTCCTTCAAGACGAGGTTCAACGAACATAAAATGAGTTTCAGGAAAAATAAACAAAATTCTACTTTTGCCAATCATTGTCTAGAAAATGGTCATTCCTTTCCCACAATAGATAATCTTACAGTTTTGCATGTAGTATCAAAAGGGAAGAAACTCGATTATCTAGAATCTGTTGAAAATTTCAAATTAGTTCACAATAACAATAATGTAAAAATGATGAATGTACGGAGCTATGTAAATTGAAAAAATTTGAGATATTCAAAAAGTAACACCTGTTTAAAACCTTTTTCAATGAACATGAAATGAATTTAATGAAAAGTAAACAAAAATTCAACTTTTGCCATTCATTCTTTAGAAAACAGTAATTCCTTTCGACAAAAGAAAATCTTAAGAAAAATTTTAAATGTAGATTCAAAAAAAAGGAAACTTGATTATTGAAATTTTCAAATTCGTTCACAATAAAAATAATGTAACAAATAATGAATGACTGTATGGAGCTTTGTAAATCCAAATATTTGAGATATACAACAAAATAATGTAAAAATAATGAATGACTGTACGGAGCTATGTCACCCCAAAAATTATTTGAGATATTTAAATGGGTACCATCTGTTTAACAACTTTCTTTGTCGATTGCCGACATTCCGATATCTGTTAGAAGGCCCCTCTTTTTTAACCCGGTTTTTTATCACGTTCCGATTGTAAACCTCTGTACCACTATTAGGTGTTACCGAGAATCTGTTGAAATATTCAAAATATTTATCACTTTTGTTTAAATACCACTGTACCACTGTTAAGTCTTCAGTGGTCTGATGATGGGATAGTTCATTTCCCGAAACTCGAGTCACAAGAAAATGTGTAATATATATTTTTTGGTAGTAAAACATAGTAATTTCTACAATTTTTTTTAATTATGATCTACTACCAAATAGTAACGACTGAAACAATTCAGTATATTTTAAATAAAATTGTTATAATGTTCCACCTAGTGCCAATCGCATACTCATTCCATTCCATTCATGTAATAAATATTATTAATTTATCAATTTCTAAAGAAGAACCTGGAAAAGATCATGTGGTATTTATTTACATAATACCAATTGACGATTCTTCAGTTTATGAAATATTATTATCCCGATACTTCTAGATCTTCTGTGAAGATCTATCAGACACTTTTTCAGCTTGTGCAAGTTAGGAGTTCAGTTGTGTTCTGGGAAGGCTTTGTTACTGCAATCTTGCGCCAGTTCAGGTCACAGCACTTTTAATTTTCGACCTAAGAGTGAAATGGTAGCGGTTATTTGGTAGAAATTATTTTCAACCGATATTATTCATGAAACACTTGTTCCTATTTCTTCTTTGTTTTAATGGTACTGAAGTATGTTTCTTCCATACTTGACAGACTTCATCAGAGAACAATGTTACAGTATATTTTAATTTATAGTTCCCGGAGAAATAAACAAATGTTGGTTATATTGTTTTATAATTGATGAATAATAATATTATTATAATATATTTCTTCATTTTACCCAACAGAAATATCCTAATTACGGAGAATGCGAAATATTACATCGTAGTAATGGATAAAAACAAAAATAATCAATCATTCACAAAACTAACCAAATATATTTACTAGAAGTTACGACAAGTTAGTACGAGCTGTACGTAAATAAAAAGTAGATGTAGACTTTGCTACCAATCTTGGAACATTGAAATTTATTTTCGATAGCAGATAAGGTGAGTCGCTCCTTCCGGTCAACAGACTCTAAGCAAACTTTGCACACTGATTCTCAGGCCTAGCAAGCAACGATAATATTCTCATCTCATTCATGATAGAAGATAGATCAGTACCACGCTCGGGATACATGCCAGTCCGTCTAAACAATACAAACTTGAAAAACTTTCTGTGAATGCGCTCGAGTGATACCAAATGACAGTCGAAAATAGGAAACCATATCAAGTGTCCATACTCCAACTTACTGATGACCAGCAAATACAAACTCCTCAAAATTGACAGATCACTGAAGTCCCTGTCACACCTCAACATAAAGCCTACAGTGCGGCTAACAGACGCACACAACTCTTCAACATGTGGGATGAAATTGAACGTGGAACCAAAGGGGACTCCAAGGTCATATATTTGATCTTTATCGCCAACATAGTTGTCAGCTATATGATAGATATAAGTCAACCGATGTGACCTTCTACTGAATGTAACTTTAAAACGCTTCTCCATATTCAGCATGAGTTTGTTGCATAACTATGAATATACTCCAAGACCAAATCATCACTGACTGCGTATTCTCAAGTCTTCAAGTCATCGGCAAACGCTAGAACAGAACATTCAAGAGAAATAAGAAGATCTTTTATATACATGATGTACTCCACATAGAAGAACATACTCAAGTGATCTATAACCATAATTTATTTTATATGAATATACCATACAGGCTCACATTCAAACTAATCCCTTAAAATGTCGAAAAGAAGGGTGTGGTACAATTCTGTTTGTGTGTTCAGAATGTTTCTATTGGTTTTAGGTTTGTTTAATTTATATACTCACGAATTCTCAAAGGAAAAATTAGATGGCATAAATACGACATGCAGTTTCTATACCCAAAGGAAAATAACATCAAACATCTCCTGGTGGTGTTGTATAAAAATTAAATGAGTATCTTCTACTTCATGTGCAAATCCATCAGTGAAAGTCTGCGACCCCATGTGGCTGAGATAAGCAGTTTTCTTCGCTTTATTATCTGAAATAAGACTCAGCCCCCATTCACTCGCCTGAGAATATCTTCATTCCTTACTCTGTCTGTCCATGGTATCTTCAGGATTCTGCGGTATATCCACATTTCAAAAGCTTCTTACCTGTTGCCTGAGCTCACCTTAAGGGTCTATCCCTCTAGACCGTAAAGAAGTATAGACCAGACACTCTACAAAACTAATCTGAGGTGGAGGTCGAAGTCGCTACAAGTGAACTTTTAGAAAGCTCCTTGGACTTGCTCTGCGTTTTCAGAGTCCACTCCTCAAGAAGTCATGTTCCCAAATATTCAAATTTCTTTACCTGTTCAATTTTTTGCTGATTATATGTTATGCCGGCTTCTCTGAACAATTCCGTCTGTCTACTTATGACCATAAATTTTGTTTTCTTGGTGTTTATACTTGAACCCATATTTTGGCTGTGTTAACCATTTGTTGTAGTTCATTTATGTTTTTATCAATCAGGTCAGTACCATTAGCATGTCGTATGTTGGTCACCCACACTCCATTGACCTTGATTCCGACCTCTCTATCTTCCAGTGCTTGCCCAAATATGGCCTTCGAATATAAATTATATAGAACCAGTGATAGCACACAATCCTGTTGTACACCTCAACAGATTATAACTGAATTTGTCAGAGTATTGTCAACCATTATCTTTGCAGTCTAATCGCAATATAAGTTTTCAATGCATCGGTTATCCTTTTGAACTGAGTCAAGCTTTTTGAGGAGTTGCATAAGTTTATGGTGTTGTTTACTGCCAAAGGCTTAATCGTAGTCAATGAAGCACAAGCAAACGTCCTTTCGTTGGTCATAGCAGTTTTGTATTAAAAACCTGCGTTGCAACTATTGCATCTCTGGTCCCAAGCCCCAGTCTAAATCCAAATTTTGAGTCACCTACAGCACCAACGCATTTCTTGTACAATCACTGGTGGATTCTTTTAAAAAATATTTTAAGAGAGTGATTCATAATACTATTGAGTCTGTGATCTTCACATTTTCTTGAGTTGGTTTCTTTCGGCAGAGGAATGAACATCGAAGTTACTGTTCTGGGTAATGACTCGTGTCGTATGTTCATTTACATAATCTGTGGAATACAGTAACGCCTCTTTCGTCTAAAATCTTGAGTAATTTTGTTGGAATTTGTGTTTGTGTTCGAAAAGGCTGTGATTGTACGCATACGCATGTGTTTGGATGAAGTAGATTCACCGAAAGCTTTATGTGATAGTTTCCGCGCTTCTGCACATAAAAGTCCATTCCAAGACCATTGTAAAAACCACAGAACACCCATAAAATGAACTGACTAAATGGAGAGCTCTAAATAAACTTAATGAAGTTTGAGCGTGAGTGCAGTTGTGCCAAGGTAATGTTAGAAAGAATTGCGACAATTGTTCTAAGCGTGCTTTTCAAATGATCAATTCCCGTTACTCTCCTTACAGTGTGTATCTTGACTAGAGCTTCAGAAATGATAAATAAAATGAGATGATATGTAAAATATGTAACCATTTTTCAAAAGGAGCTTCCTTCAAAATAATTTTTAATTTATTTTTCCAGTGAGCTCAGTGAAATGTGTTGCAAAACGGACAAGAAGGATCAAACATTTTACCAATTTTTTGATGCATTTTTGTCGGTAAATAAATATTATATAGAATATTGCATAACCTCTTATTACTACAAACAGGAAATCACCACCCAGAATTGTGGCAAGAGATGAAATTAAATTTCTTAAAAATTCTACAATGACATCAACGGATGAACAAACATAATATTTAAATAAGTACGTCAGTATAAACCTAAAGAACCCACAAGTTTGTTCTGCCGAAAGATCAAACAATAATATCCTGGGTTAGTCATTCAAGAGTATATAATATATTTAGGACTCAATAACCCATTAGTAATATTGAAGTATTGATTTCATTAACATGTTCAAATTCCAGTGTTTCATTTTTATATTCTCACAAATTGTGTTCTGTAGAGTGAATACATGGAGTGTCATGCCGAAAGTTGATCTTAACAGTGATAATCATGATGAAAAATTGAAAATAATAGAGTTAGGTGGTTTCTGTGGAAAAACTATCACTGAATCTCAATTTTTGCTGCAATCTCCCAAATATCCAGAGGCATATCCGCCTAATTTGAATTGTGAATTGAGTTTCAAAGGGGAAAACTGTCCTACTTACTACAAATTTCGTTTCATTGATTTTATTCTTGAAAAGTCTCCTGGTTGTGTGAATGATAGATTAGAAATTGATCTGGTGGATGCCATTTGTGGAGAAAAAAATGGTACAAAGACATATTTGGTGAAAAATGGGACGTTACGGTTACGTTTCAAAACGAATGAGCACGTTTCTGCTAGAGGGTACAAAATATTAGTTACAAGAATTGAGGAATGTGCAAAAACCCAAAACGATCAGGAAACTCTGACGGAGACTGGAGTTCGTGTACCTCATCATGTCAATTCCAACTTGAGAGAATGTTGTATGAGTAAACCGCAGAAGTCCAAACGATTCACGTTAAAATCTCCTAATTTTCCAGCCAGTATGGGTTATGATCATGACTGTATCCTTCAAATTCAAAAAGCATCTCACGACATCTGCCGTTTGAGAATAATATTTAGTTTTTTATGGCTTGGCAATTCAGTCGATTGCAGAGAAGGTTTCATACAAATCGACGGAAAAATTATTTGCGGTTGCAAGAAAGACTTGAAACTCATTTCAATATTTGACGAAAATGTGAAAATTTTAAGATTTAGAAGTGGTGGTGTTGTGAAAAACTCCTATAGTGGATTCATAGCGGAGGTTTTCCAAGATGAATGTCCGAAAAAACTGAGAGCAGATCTCATCGAAGTTCATAATAACACAGATCTGAAACTGCCAAATGAAAAACAGGCCTTGAAATTTAATGTTCCGTTTGAGAAAAAATCTTTTGAAGGTTCTATCTATACATATTCTAGCAGAGAAGAAAAAGAACAAAATGACTTTTTGGCGACTGAAGAGATTGATGGAGTTTTAGTCAATGATGTTAATAATTTCGATACTTGCCTTGAATGGAATCAAGCCCAATTTAATCAGTTTTTTTATGGTAAAGAAAAGATAATAGAACAATGTCGAAGTGAGAATACTAGAATCAATGAAGACAAAAAGTGTATCGAGTTTTTCCATAGAAGAGGATATTTTTTCAGTCCAGGATACCCTTTCTTCTATCCAGGAAATTTGAAAATATGTTACAGGTAAAAAAATATAGTATCTTGCTTGCATGGTAGATGGGCGATAAACATAATATCGAAAATCATAGGCCCATAAGCAAATTAAGTGTTTTAAGTAGAATCCTTGAGTTTTTCGTTCGTGATGGGATCATGAATTCAGAAAGGTCTCTGAACAACATGGATTTGTTCCTGAAAGATCCACTGTGCCCAATCTGGTCCTTTATACAGAGTATTTTCTTGAAGCAATGGACAGTCAGATGTAGGTTGTTTCTACGTACACCGATTTTTCGAAGGCCTTCGATAAGGTTGATCATAACATCTCAATGAAAATATTGTCTGAGATATTTTCATATCTCAATAATAGATCTCAAATTTTTGAATATCAAAACAGATTTAATCTCTTCTACAATTTTAATTTAGAAAAAAATTTTATTCGAAAAACTATTAGAATTAAATTAATGTCTAAATAAGCACCGCTTATATTTAATAGACGTATGTAATCAAAACTCAATATACAATGTCGAATGGAATAAATAAACCAACGAATATAAAAGAAGTCATTCAAAATTAATGAATAAATATTTGAAGGAGACACAATTTTATTTCTGATCTTATCATTATGAACTCCATTTCTTTTTCAAATATATAAAACACAACTCAAGGACTTCTCAAAAAATATAATTTATTCGAAATATTTGATATATTTAAATATTCAAATAAGTTAATTCAAAAATCTCTCAAAACATGCATATCTTCAAAAAACAATTAGAATTTCGATAATATTTTCATCGGTCCTAGATTATTTAAAATATCAAAATCAAATAACTATCACTATATCTTACCTCCACGTGTTAACAGGATAAATTGCTTTAAACAGACTAACTTCAAAATTCAAGATAGTCTATGTTCTTAACAAAATCACAGAAAAGTGTAAGGTATTATAAGGTTATCTTTAAACCATTGAAATTCCATAATGAGATTTATTCAAGCCTAAATATAATTATATATTATGAATAAAATAAAATAGAAAAAGGCTTTTACTTGATAGAAGAAATATAAAAAAAATTTGAATATCAAAACAGATTTAATCTAACAATCTTCTACAATTTTAATTTCAAAAAAATTTTTATTCAAAAAACTTTTGGAATTAAATTAATGTCTAAATAAGCACCACTTATATTAAATAGACGTATATAATCAAAACTCAATATACAATGTCAAATGGAATAAATAAACCAACGAATATAAAAAAAGTCATTCAAAATTAATAAATAAATATTTGAAGTCTTCTATCAGGTAAAGCCTTTTTCTGTTATTATTTTATACATAATATATAATTATATTTAGGCTTGAATAAATCTCATTATGAATGTCAATGGTTTAAAGAGAACCTTATAATACCTTATTTTCTGTGATTTTGTGACGAACATAGACTATCTGGATTTTTAAAGTTAGTCTGTTTTAGCAAGTTCCGGTTACACTTTAAGGTAAGATATACTGATTGTTAGTTGATTGTAATATTTATATATGATCTAGGGCCGATGAAGGGATTATCGGAATTCTAATTGTTTTTTGAAGATATAGTGCATGTTTTTAGAGATTTTTTGAATTAACTTATTTGAATATTTAATTATGTGAAATATTTCAAATAAATTATATTTTCTGAGAAATCCTTAAGTTCCTTTTTATGTTTTTGAAAAAGAATTGGTGTTCATAATGATAAGATCAGAATGCCGTTTTAATATTCGTTGGTTTATTTATTCCATTTGACGTTGTATATTGAGTTTTGATTATATACATCTATTAAATGTGAGCGGCGCCTATTTAGACATTAATTTAATTCTAAAAGTTTTTTGAATGAAAATTTTTTTGAAAAATTAAAATTGTAGAAGACTGACAGATTAAATTTGTTTTGATATTCAAATTTTGTTATATTTCTTCTATCAAGTAAAAGCCTTTTTCTATTTTAGATCTCAAATTGTTACCGTTAACAGATATTCTTCATCATCTTTCTGTGGGACCTCGGGGTTGCCTCAAGGATCTCTCCTTGGGCCTCTAAGATTTATAATTTATATAAATGATATGATTGGATCTTTTGAATTCAGTACATTTTTGATATTTGCGGACGATGTGAAGATTTTTTCCAGTATAGCTGAAGCTTTGGACTGCTTTAACTTCCAACAAGACTTAAATGCATTTAGTAACTTCTGCATCTAAAATAAACCATATCTCAATTTTAATAAGTGTATTTTTTTACCACTATCAGGGTGATAGTCGTTTACAGCGTCGGCATGAGGTGAGGAATCTGGGTGTAATATTTAATACAAAAATGTTGTTTGATTCACACAACCATTATGTAATGACCAAAAGTAGCCAGATGCTGGGATTTGTGATGAGATCTTGTAAAGATTTCACTTCCACTAAGGCCTTGAAGGCTCTATATTTTGCCTTCATTTACAGTAGGTTATCTTATGCATCGATTGTTTGGTAGCCACAATATCAGGTCTACAAGCACAGATTAGAGATGGTGCAGAATAAATTTCTGTGATATTTAGACCATAAGGTAACAGGTTGTTACAATTTCATGGCGAATATGAAAGCCTTAGAAAAAATTATGGGTTCGTCTCATTGGAAAACTGTAGGGAACATAGCGATGTTACGTTTTTGTATGAATTGTTGAATGGTTAGAATGCTCAGAACGAAAAACAAAGGATTTTTAAAATAAATGAAAATTACGGGGTGAGCCTAGTTTCATGCTCAGTAGTGCTTTTTCTAATTTAAAGCACTAAATTTAATCTATTCATCCTGAGAATTTAGAGGATTCAACTCAAATTTTTTTAAAAGTTTTTAATTTCGATGACTTAGACTGACGCGATCCTTATTAAAAGTTAGAGGCATTAACGCAGGATGAGACTCTGGTCTTATTTGGTTGTTTTGAAGAAAAGCTCTGAAAGGCGAACGATTTATGTAAATCTATACTTGAAAATGTAAAATGCGCAAATTTCAGTGGTAGTTTATGTTTTCCTTCGATCATAACATTTTTTATTTGGATAAATTATTGACCAAAACAAACTCAATTTGAAAAAGTTAATAGTTCTTCTATTTTTCTAGATTCAATAAGTTTTCTGGCGCATGTGGAGTCCGAATCCACTTTTTTGATTTCCGAATAGATCGCAGTGAGCAGTGCTCCCAGGATAGATTATTGATAGAAAACAGAGCTTACTGTGGCACAGAGTTGTGGAATAAAGTAGGTAAGTAAAATCAATCATATCCAGTTACAATTCATATTATGACGTCAAATTTTCCTTCACAAAAAAGAAATGGAACTGAAATTTCTTTGAAATTGAAATTTAGACTTTATAACATCTGCATAAAGAAGAAGCGTAACCAAGGGAAGCATATGACTATGTACTGTTATGAAATTGTTATATTAGTTTTATTTTCATTAATTATAATTAATAATTAATTAGAAATTTTTTTTTGAGTATGAATACTTGTTAGATCACCCTTGTATCTAGTTGCTTGTATTGAGTATTACCAGCTGACTCTTAATATTATCATTTTGTTATTGAATATTGATATTTAAATATTTTTAATTTTGAGTTTTTTTATTAGGAAGGGTTCAATTTGAATTTAAGCAATTGAATTTTGTTTTAAATCTATATTGAATCAAAGTAATCTGAGATATAAATCTGTGATTACTAAACTAATCTAAATGTCTAAATTCTATGTTCTAACCCACTAACCTTAATTTTAAATATCGTAATTCTAACGTAAACAAGAAATGATTTGCTTGGAAATGAAATTAAAAAAATTTACAGAAATAAACTTATTTCTACCCGTGGTAAGTTTGTTCATTCATTAACAATGTTCCTGTTACGTTTTGGCTTTGCTCTATTTCAGGAATTTGTTCTGTTCTTGGATAATTTATCTGGAAATTATTTCTTTTTTTGGATTCAAATTATTGTATACTTGATTTATATGTGGGATATTTGCATTTAAAACACTCAGGAAACGTATTTCTTAATCACAATTCCATTCACAATAATAATGTTAATTTTTTTTAAAGTTTTGGAATTGGTTTATTTAAAAGAGAAAACCTTCGATCAGAGAGACGTGTATGTGCTATGGAGTATTTCATACTGAATGACATTTTCCGTGCTTCCTCCTTTTAAAGTTTTTCCGAAAAATTTAATTCCAAAGCTTACTACCTTTGGAATTGAATTTTTATATATAAAAGATGGTGACAACAATAGAAGTGTTATAAAAAATCGGCACAATAAGACAAATGGTCTTTGGATGTTATCTTAAAATGTTTAATAATTCAAATTACGTAATGGGTTCTTTCATTTTATTCAGATTATTATTTTGTTATATATCGGGTGCTTTTTTTTAGAGTGATAGAACTTTAAATTGAAATAAAATACATTTAAATTAAGATTGAAGCCAATTTTTTTTAATTGAAAGATAATTTTATGACATTTATGTTTTAAAAATAATTTCCGGCATATGTCCACCCAGACTAGCTCTGAGGAACCGCATTCGACAGGACCACTTTTTCGAGTAATTCAGGCCTTATTTCATCAATAACATGGGTTATGTTGGATTTCAAAGCGTCTATTGTTTCTGGTTTATCAGCATAAACACTGACTTTGAAAATAAATTTCAACAATTTGTAAACGTTGTTGCGGAGTGAGTCTTTCCCAGATAATTTGTCAATGCTTACTGAACAGAAATGTCAATACAATATGTCTTCTACCTTCTGTCAAATCACAGTTATCCCTGTCGAAAGTTCTAACACTCAAAAAAAAACACCCGATGTGTTCATCTAACGTACAGAATATTTCCGATTCAAAAGTATTCGAGTTTCTAAAACTTATGTTTTTTTCAAGCTACTGTGGATCTTAGAAATAAAAATTTTGCTGAACTGGACTTCATAACAAAGACACCGAGATGTTCCCAAGGTTTCAAAGCTTATTATGAATATATTCCATGTGACCAAGTAACCACTGAAACGCCCTGGCCAACTCCAATAACTAAAATATTGACGGTGCCTCCACCTACAACCGAAAGACCGAGCCAAAAATGTGGAGGTGTAATTCGGGAAGAAATCTTCACTTTGAGCAACAGAGAAAGAAGCCCAGAATGTATATTCCTGGTCGAAAGGTTCTCTGAGGTGAGTACAAAAAGTGAATATTAAATGAAATAATATATATAATATATAATTATAATTAGGTTTTTAAATAAAAAATTTTTCATTATATAAATATCAAGTGGTTTAACTAAAGACCATAAAGTGCCTTACAAACTTTGGGTGATTATTGTGATGAGCATAGAACATAGAATACCTTGGATTTTTAATGTATCTAGTTTTAATGTTGATCAAACAAAGATCCCACGAGGTCGTATGGTAAGTTATTTATTGTTAATTGATTTTATCTTCCCAAAAGAGAGCCTATAAATGATAAAATATTCAATCCTAAAGATTCATGGAGCCGCAATAACAGACTTAACATTATAGAAGTATATGCTTCTACTGCAGACAAGCCTGAGAAGAAATCGAGCTCTTCTATGAAGGCATTAAAATACAGAGGCAAATTGCAATTTGCCTCTGTGATCAACAAAACCTTATTGAGTTTGTTTGAGTATAGAATTGTTATACAGATGTTACGCTGTCTCGATTTCTAGAACTTTCTTTTACCATAGCTCATACTCCTTATTATAAATTTTTTGGGTCAGATCAGCCGAATTGATTTATTTGTATATGAATATGCTAATTATGAGCATTACGGAAAATTATGGTCTGATTTGAACATGAGAAAAGTTTTTTCTGCGTTAGTAACTGAAAATATCGAGAATATATTTCTTTACTTGAATTAACCAGCAAACCTATGTCTTGTATGTAATTTGCATAATCTAGATGGAGCTAGTGTATTATTAATACGTCAGTGTCTCTGTGTATTTAGATACTTGACAGATTTGGGGTCACTAGCATACATTGTTGCAATGACAAAAACCAATCAGTTTGAAACGTGTGCATGTCTGCAATTTGCCTCTGTGATCAACAAAACCTTGTTGAGTTTATTTGAGTATACAGATGTATTTTACAATGTTATACAGATGTATTTTACAATGTCTCAATTTCTAGAACTTTCTTTTAACATAGCTCATGCTCCTTATTAATGATTAGTCTTTATGGTTTAAAATCTCTTCTGCAAATGTCAAATCTTCAAAAGAGTTTTTGCTATAGTTTCAATCAAATATTCCTTTTTGCAGGATGTTTGCCAGTTAGTGCTGAACTTCGAACAATTTTCAGTT
This sequence comes from Megalocaria dilatata, assembly GCA_034642435.1. Lineage (NCBI taxonomy): Eukaryota > Metazoa > Arthropoda > Insecta > Coleoptera > Coccinellidae > Megalocaria > Megalocaria dilatata. Next base: position 7,948,963 of record CM067855.1, on the reverse strand, counting down.
GATTGCTCTTCAGAAATTATCAAAATTAATGGAAAACCATACTGTGGAAATCAGAGCGGACGAGAAGGTAATGATCTGTTTTGTTCATGTGCAAAAAATTACTGATTCATTCTTACACCTACAGTTGCCATTGATATTAAGGAATTTCCAGTTGAAATTGTATACTCCAGATTTGGCTATACAATGCATAATAATATATTTCAAATAAGAGGTATTCAAGATACAACAAGTTGTCTGAGTAAGTAATTAAATGTGAAGAAAATCACATATAAAATTTTTTATTTTAGTTCCAGAACCACCTGCTCAGTTGAGTTGAAATAATTTCGTCTGACGTCATATTGAAATTTATGAAAATACTAATAAGATCTGTAATATTTCCCTATATCCTAATAAATATTTAACCGATATTTGTTTTCTGTGAGGGAAATTAACAGTTTAAAGTTAATAGATCTTCTTTTATTCTGAAGTTTATGCATTTGAACTAAATAAAAAATATTGAATTGAATCCGTCCTTACTTGGTGAAAATTCATATTAAATAATATTTAAATCAGGTTATTCTGATTTTCACAATTTTTATTGTTAAGTTTACAACAATTGTTTCGCTATCACAGTAGCATCATCAGGCAGGTTTACATTTTGAATATCTTTGTTTCCGAAATCCGTTGCTATTTATATTACAGTAAGTACAATAAATTTTTATTGAGCACTAAAACCTGAAAAAGGATCATTGTAAATTCCAGCTTATCTGAATATATTTAACAGAGGTGAGTTATTTAAATCTAATTGTTCGTTAATTAATATTCCAATTTTATTGTGTTTATTTTTCTTTAGGAATTCTAAGGCATAACTTTCACTTTCTATAAGTAAAATTTCAAAATTATGGTTGAAAGTATGTCCTGTTTCTAACAAATGGTAAGAATATGTGGAATTACTTTTATTATTGAGGAAACTCTTCAAATGTTCACAAATTCTATGTCTGAAAGTTCTTCCAGTCTGTCCTATGTAAACTTTAGGGCAATCACCGCAAGTATTACTTATGGATAATACAATTGAATACTGATAATTTTCGATTTAAAGGATGGTTTGATTTATTGTGTATAATAGAATCCGTATAGGTTGGTTTGTGAAATATTGAAAAATCATGTGAATTATTTATTAGAGTAACAGTTACATCAAGAAAATTAGTAGAATTAACCGTTACTCCAATAAATAATTCACATGATTTTTCAATATTTTACAAACCAACCTATACGGATTCTATTATACATAATAAATCAAACCATCCTTTAATAAAAAATTATCAGCATTCAATTGGATGATCCATAAATTAGTTAATATTCCCATGAATGGAGAAAACTATATTTCAGAACTTAACATAATTAAACAGATATAGCTATTAATAATAACTATGATCCTACGTGGATAGGAAAATTGTTGAGATGAGTTTTTTTAATGGAAATGGGTTAAAATAAGTTAAAAAAATTACACATTTTTCTTTAAACTTTTTTAATTCTACTGAAGGTTTAAATATTGATATAATTTTCCATGAGATATATGTTACAGATTCTTTCGAAATTGTATTTCCTATCTCTTAGTCATTTTCTTTATATCTAATAATTGGATATCATCCTGTTATATTCATAAGGTATTCAGATAAATATACTATAAAAAAATACTTCGACGTTATGACTTCTTCAAGAATTGTGATGGAAATATATAATAGCAAAAATATGATTTGATTGTGAAAGTGAAGACTTGCAGAAAATATAATTTCCTCTAACTATAATTCATATGAATACATATTTCTTATATCATTCACAATTCATATATTTTATAAATAATTATAATTAAGTACCAACTAAACTTTCAGTATCAATATTTCTAGTACTTATTCCTTTATTTTACATATTTGTATATTTTGGAAAATTTCCTATTTCTTGTATACAGAGTGTATATGAATAGTCGTGAAAAAATTCAGGGGGTGATTCCTTGTCAAAAAATTGGATGGGTCTTTCATATAAGCTTTATTTTTTGAGCCCCCCCTGTTTTTGTACACCGCCATCTTAATGAGTATGTGACGAAAATCTCAAAATGATAAGCCGGATCAAAAAATAATTGTAATTGAATAAAAGTTAATCAAAACTACTCAGTTGTCATAACAAAATGACATCCCCTTACTAGATACATTTTAGCTCGGAAATAATTCCAGCTTTTTCTACCCCTTGAAATCATAGAGGAACACCAAATTTCATGAGTGCCTTCTCGCCCGCATAAAATGTCTGTTTAATTTTATTCTTGTCAGTTTTTTGTTTTTTAAGAAAAAAAATTGAAAATTGTTTTTCGGGCGCCATCTTTAGGGGGCTGTAACTATGCTTAGTTACAAAAAATGAAGTTTATATGAAAGACCCACCAAATTTTTTGACAATATATTAATGATTAAAAAAAAGTAAAACAACTTAATTTCCGGTAATTTATTTAATTTCACAACAATTGTTTCGTCATGACAACATGACTTCGTCAGGTGAGTATGGTACTAACTACATATTTGAGATCAAGTTCTTTAAATATTCAAAATATACAGAAAAGAAGGTAGAGGGAATTTACAGTAATTTATTATTTTCTTATTATACAAAGTTTCAGAAAAGGTTAAGTAAGGGAGATTTATTGACGTATATATTAGGAGTACAAATAAGTTTCCGCCGTTTTTTAACACAAATTAAATATTTATTATAGAAGAACGGTAATATAAATTGTGAGACTGCTTGCTGAGTGACTTTTAATGTTAGAGCAAGTTCTTTTTGTGTTTGAGATGAATCTTCCTCCAATAATTCCTCCAATTCTGCATCCTCGTAAATTTTTGGCCTTTCACTGCGATCTTTGTCTTCTACGTCTAAATCACCTTTTTTAAACTTTTGAAACCACTCTCGACACGTTCTCTCACTCAAAGCAGCCTCACCATATGCTTCTACGAGCAATTGATGCGCCTCAGCAGCAGATTTCTTTAAATTAAAGAAGTAAACTAATATTTCCCGCAAATGACGCTTACTTGGCTCAAATTTTGAAATTTTCAACTTATAAAAATTATATTTTACCAATATAAAATCAATGATATTAATAGGTTATGTTGTTCTTGAATGTCCAAACTATTTTTTAAGCCGGTTATCATCTGCGAAAGCTAACCGAAACTCCGTGTCGCGCCATCTACAATAAAACGGCGGAAACTTATTTGTACTTCTAATATATACATGGGAAAGTACGGCAGTTTAACCTATAGATATAAAGCAAGATATTTAAAGAAAAAGAGTAACTGCAGTATTTCATTTAAGGGAGAAGACACGGAAATATAGTATAAAATAGTGAAGATTTGATACATAAAAACAAAAAGCCTGTAGTCTATAGGTTAAACTGCGGTACTTGCCCATGTGTATACTTTGGTCAGACAGGTAGATCTTTCGGCACTAGGATACGTGAACACCAGGAATCATATCTTGGTAGAAACGGAAATTCAATATATGCTCACCATCTTTTGGAGACAGGACATGATTTTGACAATAACTACAAAATGCTGCACCTAGAAAACAAGGACTTCAGGTTGAACTACTTAGAAGTCTTAGAAATTAACTGATGCAATAAAAAACAGATTCTCCTAAACAACCAGACGGACCTCAATAAATCCCCCATACCTAACCTTTCCTGAAACTTTGTATATAATAAAAAAACAAATTCCTGTAAATTCCCACTACCTTCTTTTCTGTATATTGTGGATATTTAAAGAACTTAATCTCAAATATGTAGTTAGTACCATACTTACCTGACGAAGTCATGTTGTCATGACGAGACAATTGTTGTCAAATTAAATAAATTAGCGGAAATTAAGTTGTTTTACTTTTTTTAATCATCAAGATGTATTTCCGACAAGTAAAGACCAATACAATCATACATGTAAATATTACTTCGTCAAAAATTTCTGAGAATTTCCAATTATTCCGTTAATGGGATTGGAATATTTTTCTTAGATTTTCAGCAATATTTTTCATTATGATGCCAACTTTGAGCACAATATGATGTCGACCAATTTGTTGACAGTATTGTTTATTCAGTCAGTTGATTCATTAGAGCCTATTTTTACGCTGAACGAAAGTCTGGACAAAGAGTCTACCTCAAAATTTGTGTTGCAAACGGAAAATCGTATACTGACGAAAATATCTGACGATCGAGTGTTATCACAAACCCATAAAAGTAGTGGTGGAAAACCTGCCTTGGTCTGGAAATAATGCGATCTCTACCAGTCAACACATGAACAAACAAACTCCAACAAGTTCCAGCCAATAGAACAATCAAACCAACATAGTTTGGTTGCAACACTAGTTTCTGCAGTTCTTCCATTTTTAAATATCAATAATATTCGAAATATGTATCTTTCCAATACTATAAAATACCAAATATAAAAATCTTATTAAACCTCATGCCAAAAAGTTTCTACAGATCAGCCTGTTCCTACTTTCCTAGGAATCTGATGTTGGTGAAGATATCCACTATCGGCCTTCTTTTGTTGCAGATATTTACAGCAGTTCCTCTTTTACCCCTCTTTCTTTCATCGAGTGCCTTCAAAATTTTGAAGGCTTCTAGTCTGGATGGAAGGCACATGTAGCGATTAGCAGCATCATAGCTAGAACTTCAAAAAATCTAATTTCAAATTCATTTATGATTAATTTGCAGTGAAAAACCTATATTAATCGAAATTATGCATTTTCTCGAATAACGGGTGTTTTTTTCAGAGTGATAGAACTTTAAATTGGAATAAAACACATTTAAATTAAGATTGAAGCCAAATTGTTTCTTATTTGAAAGATAATTTTATCACATTTATAAATGATTCGTCATTAAGAACAAGAGATCAGGAGTATTAGGTTAAATTGTGGTACATGTCCATTTGTATACATTGGCCAAACGGGTAGATCTTTTGAGAGTAGGATCCAGGAACACCAGAATTCATTCGTTAAGAATAAATCAAACTCCACTTATGCCAGACATCTACAAGAATCCGGACATGATTTTGACCATAACTTTGAAGTTCTCCATTTCGAGAACAAATGCAATAGATTGGACATTTTAGAAGCGATGGAAATAAACCGGCATCATAAAATGAATATTTTGTTGAACGACCAAACAAACAGACGTAAACCGTTCTCCGTTGTTGAACCTTTTTTAATAAATTTCTTGTAAACTTCATTTTATCACGTATTTTTAGTGAAACTTGTATTTAAGGAGGAAGATTTTGTAAAAGTAGTTACCATACTCACCTGACAAAGTCAATATGTAATTGACGAAAACAATTGTCGTTGAAAAGTAAAAATAAGCAGAAATGAAGTGTTTCACTTCAAATCATTTACGATGAATTTCCGTCAAGTAGAGACCGAAACAATCAAGAATTATGACATTTATGTTCTGAGAATAATTTCCGGCATATGTCCACCATGACTGTCTGAGGAACCGCATTCGACCAGTCCAATTTTGGACCACTTTTTCGAGTAATTCAGGCCTTATTTCATCGATAACTCGAGTTATGTTGGCTTCCAAAGCTTTTATTGTTTCTGGTTAATCAGCATAAACCAATGACTTAACAAAATCCCAAAGAAAATAATCCAGTGGAGTAATGTCGCATGAAGGCCAATTAATTGGACCATTTCTCGAAATAGTGTTTTCGCCAAATCTTTCTTTCAATAAATCAATTGTTACGGTAGCAGCATGAGGTCTAACATCATCTTGTTGGAACTAAAACACTTCTGGGTCGATACCATTCAAATTTTAAAACAAATAATCATTGATCATCGATCTGTAAAGAGCACCATTCACTGTAACATTAGCTCCAGCATTGTTTTTAAAGAAATATGGACCGATGATGCCTCCAGCGTGTAAATCACACCATACAGTAGATTTTTCAGGATGCAATGGAACTTGCAGTACTTCTTGAGGATTGTTTTCACTCCACATACGATAATTTTGATTGTTTACATAGCCTTTCAACCAGAAATGACCTTCATCACTAAACACAATTTTACGATAAAAAAGTGAATCAACTTCAAGCTGTTCTAGGGCCCAATCAGCAAGCAAACGACGCTTATTATGGTCAAATGGCTTCAGTTCTTGAACCAGTTGGATCTTGTATAGGTGTAGACCAAGATCTTTACGCAAAATTTTCCATGTGGTGGATGCACAGAGTCCAACTTGTTGTGAACGTCGACGATTAGATAAATCTGGATCGTCATTAACACTATAACTTACAGCAGCGATATTTTCTTCTGTACGTGAAGTTTTTTGTCTTGTTGTTGTTGTTGTATCGAATAGAGAAAATGTTGTCCGAAATCTATGGATAGTTCGACGAATAAGCTCCTCTGATGGACGATTATGTGAACCATAAATTTCACGAAGTGCTCTATAAGTTTGCCGAATAGAACATTGAGTTTGAGAATAAATTTTAACAATTTGTAAACGTTGTTGCGACGTGAGTCTTTCCATGATAATTTTACAATACTTACTGAACAGAAATGTCAAAAAATTATGGCTTCTACCTTCTGTCAAATCATAGTTATCTCTATCGAAAGTTCACTCTATCACTCTACAAAAACACCCGATATTTGCGTCCTTTGTCATGATGCAAACAAGAATTCATCAGGTTATAAGTTCTTTGCGACAGCCGATCACTCTAAAAAAAACACCCGATATATATATATATATATATATATATGATAGTTTGAAAATGTAGTATCACTACGAAACTCGAGCCACTGTATAATCGTAAAAAAAGTGATAGGAAATAAAATAATTTCTCATTTCATTCCAATTCCTGTCAACGTTATGAAAAAAATACTCTGAATTGCATATATGCTCTTAAGGTATATAATTTGATGATTTTCTATTTTACTGAAAATTCAAATCTACTTCAAATGTAGAATTACTCACCGAAACGTCGTAAAACACATAATATGATTCCTTTTTTTGAAAAATTCTGCTACGAACTTATTAATTATATCTTTATTATTTCAATAAATATATGTTTAAAAAATAATAATTATAAAAAATATATTAATAAAAATAATTAATCAATTATCAATTGAAAACAATAATTCAATTTGAAGTAGTTATGTGATCACAATCAATCCATAGTAATTGTTTCCATCTTAGGATATATTCTAACATTTCTGTATTATGTTTCAAAATTCTTTAGGTCCTTTTTTTCTTTTGAATGTTCTGTCCAAAATTTTTGTCAGTTTCAAGGAACATTGTTGTCCGAAATAATTCAGGCAAATCACATCAAACAATTTTATTATTCTCACCTTAAATATTCCTTTTCATGTTTTAAAGGAAATTTTCGGTAATATTTCGAACGTTTGTCCTCTGACAATTTCGAAGGTTCTGAATACATCTGGAAATCTTCATGTTGAAGAACTTGTTCGATTTCATTTTCTATATATAAAAGCGGACTGATTCCAGCTTGCCAAGGCTCTGTCAAAAGCGATGATAAGACAGAGATGTATTTTTCTAATGTATTAACATCTGAGCTATTCTTTTCTGAAAAAAATGTATGTATAAAACTTCTTGGAAGTGATGGGTGAAATGCAGTAGTTTGACGAATTTCTGAACGAATTCCAATTAACGAGGAGTTTAAATTGCCAACCGTTCAGTCTATTATAACCTCCTTCTCTAACTTACAGTTAAACTAAATAATTATACAGAAACATTAGGGAAAAGTGTAACCGATGTATATAAGTCAATCAATCAAATCAACATCAATTAAATAAGATCAATTCGGACAGAAATATTAATAATTCAATTCATAAAAATACTCACAAGCCAAAATTATGAATAAAAAGCATATTCGGAGTACATAACCACTAGACGAGTAAAAATTCTTTAAACGTTGGTCAAAAATCAGAAATCCTGTTGAAAATTTTCAAATAAAATTCACAGGAACAATTCAATTTAAAATTATTCAATGTAAAGACAGCCAAAGTTGCAATAAATAGAAGTGATTTTAATTTAGATATATGGTTTGAAATTGGTGAAGAAAATGTTGAAAAGATTTGTTACTATCATGAATCCTATATTAATTTCAGTGGAATTATTGACGAAGAACAAGCTAAATTGAATCTAACCCATCAAAATAGTGTAAATAAGGCAAAATTTATCAAAAATTAAATATTTCAAGGAAATCTACGTCAGAAATATTGAAAATAGGTTTGTAAGAAGTATCCTCGAAGATGCCTCTAAATGGATAAAGTTGTAATAGTATATATGCTAAAGAATTGTAATAAATTTCATAGGTAATTTTAAGTAATTTTGAAGTTAGAAGCATCAGAAGTTAAACGTTATAAAATTTTTGAATATATTTATTTATTTGAATATTTTGAAAATTTTTTTGAAATCAAAATTGTAGAAGACTAACAGATTAAATCTGTTTCGATATTCAAATTTTGTTATATTTCTTCTATCAAGTCAAAAGCCTTTTTTTATTTTATTATATATATAATATATAATTATATTTAGGCTTTAATAAATCTCATTATGGAATGTCAAAGATTTGAATATAACCTTAAAAATACTTTACACTTTTCTGTGATTTTGTTAGAACATAGACCATCTTGAATTTTAAAGTTAGTCTGTTTGAAGCAATCATCCTGTAAACACGTGTAAGTTGAGATGTAGTGATAGTTATTTGATTTTGATATTTGGAATATTATTTTGGACCGATGAAGACATAACCTAAAATTATATTTGTTTTTTGAAGATATGTGCACGTTTTGCGAGATTTCTGAATTAACTTATTCGAATATTTAAATATATTAAATATTTCAAATAAATTATATTTTTTAAGAAGTCATGTTCATATTTTTAAAAGGCAATTGGTGTTCTTAAAGGTAAGATTAGAAACAAAATTTTGTCTCCTTTAAATATTTATTTATTAATTTTAATGACTTTTCTATATCTGTTGGTTTATTTATTCCATTTGACATTATATACTGAGTTTTGATTATATACGTCTATTAAATATAAGCTTATTGTAGACATTAATTCAATTCTAAAAGTTTTTTGAATAAACATTTTTTTGAAATTAAAATTGTAGAAGACTAACAGATTAAATCTGTTTTTATATTCAAATTCTGTCATATTTTTTCTATCAAGTAAAAAGCCTTTTTCTATTTTATTATAAAATTTTGACACTTGAAATAAATACGGATGAAAAGACGACTTTCACTGTTCTGTTTAACATGAAATTGGTATCAAAATATTGATAAAAATTTGGGCTAATTTTCTAGAATATTTTTAAACCAAAAAATTGTTTAATTTTGTTTAATTATTGAAAGCATAATTTTTCAATAATTTAAAAAAATTGTAGTAAGCTTTGGAATTCAATTTTTCGAGAAAACTTTAAAAGGAAGCGGTAGACGAAATCTCGATCAGTAAAAAAATGCCAAAGACGTGAGGCTTCTAAGTAATAATAATAATGAAAAACTGATTTTATATTCATCTCATATATAGTGAAAGTTTTTGAAATCTGAATTTAATTTTAATAATATTAGAACTTCCACAAAGTTGACTCAAAATTCATAATTCATATAATTAAAAACAACTCATATTTGAAAAAAATTGAATATTAAAACAATTTGAAATATGTTTATCTTCTACAATTTTAATTTCAAAAAAATTTTTATTCAAAAAACTCTTTTAGTAATAAATTTTTTGAATAAAAATTTTTTTGAAATTAAAATTGTAGAAGATAAACATATTTCAATTTGTTTTAATATTCAAATTTTGTTATATTTCTTCTATCAAGTAAAAGGCCTTTCTATTTTACAACTCATATTTATTATCATTGTGCTATGATGATCGATAATTTTGATTCATTTCAAGGAGTGTAGCTATGAAAAGCAAATAACCTTTGTTATAATATTCGGAATATAATAAGAGTCTTCCAATCTGAATCCATCTGAAGCATTATAATCAAATCCGACCAATAAATTTAGATATTACAAGAATATGACGGAACTGTACTGAATAATTATATAATTAAATTAATATCATACACAGGTTATAATACTCTATGATGTAAATAAGTGTTGTAATTTGTTTATTTGCCAAAATAAATTTTATTATTAATAAAATACGCATGCAAACTAATTTCAGGGAGGTATAAGAAGTGCGAATTCATGAAGTTATTACCTTCATCATAATGATGTCCATCTGTCAAGATTTGCATTGAGGCATACGTTGGTTTTATATCTAGTATTAAATGAAGATAAGTAATTAATGTGATTAATATTTTGTCCATACAATTCATTATTATCGTGCATGTGGAATAAATTCTGAAAAAAAAAATTTCTGTGAAAGTTTTTTATTTATAATTCATGCATATTAGTTTTAATTAACTCTTCAATAAAACAAATTTCTTATCATTCTTATTATTATTTATGAAATATCAGTGGAGCAAGCTAGTTAAACATGAGGTTATATTTATCCTAGATGAACGGTTACAATAGTTATCGTGACAGTTAGATATATCGATATATCTTTTTAGAGTGATAGAACATTCGATAGGGATAACTGTGATTTGGCAGAAAGTAGACGCCATGTTGTTTTGATATTTCTGTTCAGTAAGCATTGACAAATTATCATGGAAAGACTCACGCCGCAACAACGTTTATAAATTGTTGAAATTTATTATCAAAATCAGTGTTTTATTCACCAACCTTATAGAGCACTTCGTGAAATTTATTGTTTACATAATCGTCCATCAGAGCAGCTTATTCGTCGAACTATCCATAGATTTCGGACAACATTTTCTCTACTCGATGCAACAACAACAACAAGACAAAGAACTGTACGTACAGAAGAAATATGTAAGTAAGTCATAGTGTTAATGATGATCCAGATTTGTCTATTCGTCAACGTTCACAACAAGTTGGACTCTGTGCATCCACCACATGGAAAATTTTGTGTGAAGATCTTGGTCTACACCCATACAAGGTCCAACTGGTTCAGAACTAAAGCCACTTGACCATAATAAGCGTCGTTTATTTGCTTATTGGGCCCTAGAACACCTTGATGTTGATCCACTTTTTTATCGTAAAATTGTGTTTATGGATGAACCTCATTTCTGGTTGAAAGGCTATGTAAACAAGCAAAATTACCGTATGTGGAGTGAAAACAATCCTCAAGAAGTACTGCATGTTCCATTGCATCCTGAAAAATCTACTGTATGGTGTGATTTACACGCTGGAGGCATCATCGGTCCATATTTCTTTAAAAACAATGCTGGAGCTAATGTTACAGTGAATGGTGCTCTTTACAGATCGATGATCAATGATTATTTGTTTCAAAATTTGAATGGTATCGACCCAGAAGTGTTTTAGTTCCAACAAGATGATGTTAGACCTCATGCTGCTACCGTAACAATTGATTTATGGAAGTCTTTCCACTATCACAAACACTAGTCAAGCACTACTGAACAGAAATGGCATTTCAGATAACACGATGCATGTGCAATCTGCAATTAAATCCCCACCACAAAAAGTACCTCTAAATGAATACGACCTTTTATAACAGAATCACTCTTGTTTGTTCCTTGGAACAGCTTCGAACAAAAAGATGGCGAACCTAGCGCTAGGTTTGGATAAGGCCAAACTAAGAACACTTGTCGGAATTATGACAGGACACTGCAGACTGAAAGCGCATTTGCACAAAATCGGTCTGGCTGAAGACGATGAATGCAGGCTGTGTCTTGAGGACACTGAAACAGCCATGCACATCGTCTCAGAGTGCCCAGCGGTGAGTCGCATCAGATTCGAGGTCTTTGGTCGGGCTTTTATAGCCCAGAGCGAACTGAAAAAGTTACCCCTGAACAAGATTATCGGTTTTATCCAAAAACTGGATCTCGTCGGGGAGGTATAAATCAGGGGTGAAACACAATAGTCCATGCGGACGCAGTGGTATGGTGGACAGACGCCCGCTAACCATAAATAACATAACTCTTGTTTGGATACCGAGCCACTCAAACTATTTGGGTAACGAAGAGGCAGATCGGCTAGCGTTTGCCGGAGCCACGCTGCCTCTGGTAGGTCCGGAACCATTGCTAGAAATACCACATGACTTGGCTCATCGGACAATAACAGGCAGAATGAACTGTAGACTAGAGTCTTTCTGGCTGAGCCATTCTGACCTGAAGGCGTTCCTTGGAACAGCTCAGAACCAAAAGATGGCTGACCTAGCGCTAGGTCTGGACAAAACCAAACTCAGAATACTTTTCGGGATTATGACAGGTCACTGCAGGCTGAAAGCGTGTTTGTACATAATCGGTCTGGCTGAAGACGATGAATGCAGGCTGTGTCTTGAGGACACTGAAACAGCCATGCACATCGTCTCAGAGTGCCCAGCGGTGAGTCGCATCAGATTCGAGGTCTTTGGTCAGGCTTTCATAGCCCACAGCGAACTGAAAAAATTACCCCTGAACAGGATTATCGGTTTTATCCAAAAACTGGATCTCGTCGGGGAGATATAAATCAGGGAAATATAAATTAGGGGGGAACCATAACAGTCCGCGCGGACTATAAATAATAACAATCCGAAATGCTAGTAATATTAATGCCAAAAGTTTAATTTGCTCACAAATATTTGCAGGTTCCCATAATGAAATAAAAAGAATTACCGAAAATAAACTCACCCCTACCTAATTATTGTGGCGCATCTTATTTTGATCAAACTGCGAGGAGGAACTTCGAATTGTTAAATTGATTTGAACGAGCACCACTTTCTAATTGTATAACTTCTTCGGTTCTTATTTTTATATGGATTCAGAACTTGCGCAGATTTTCGCTTCTGTATTCCAGACTCTGGAAGCAACAGTTTTATCTGATGAGACAGGGATCCCTTCCGATCCATCTTGAGTTGGAAGAGATAATTCGATTAATAAGACTACAAGATATGTTATAATTGAAAACTTTAGCCGCTTTGATTGAAAAACTGCATTATCTCAACAATAGAAATAATTCTTTTTATTCATATCAATCGTATAATAATTATAATAATAATTTATTTATTCCCAATATAGTACATATCACAGAATATGAATAAATTTTAACCCATCAAAAATTTCATAGGTAGTCAAGAACAGTTTTGTCTAAAAATACACATAAGTATATATAAAAAATTTATAAAACAAAACATTAGTCAAACAAATAATAAATAAATGAATTTGGCCAGACAACCTATTTCATAAAAATATATTTTTTCAATAAGTGTCATTCAGGTATTCATGTGTTGAGTAGAATGCTTTATTCATTAGGAGACATTTCAGTTCATTCTCGAGCTTTATCCGATTTAATTACTCCATTCTGGACGGCAGTTTGTTGAAAATTTTTATAGCAAGATAACTTACATTTAACTGTGATACTTTTATACGATTATGGTATGATGTAGTTGCTTTTGTTTCTGGTAAGATAGTTGTGATTAAAGTTGTTTTTCAATACTATGTCCTTATTATCATGGATTTACATTACACTGAAAGTATAAGAATGGACGTCATGGTAAAAAAAATTTCTCTAGGGAATAGCTCTCTACAGCTAAATATACTAATTACGCCATGAATGATTTCTCAGTTACAGACAAATCTCCCCAGAAAAGAATGCCGAAGTTAAGGACACTATGAAAGTAGCTGAAGTAAGTAATCTTGGCTGCTTCAACTTCCAGTATTTGCTTTATTCTCCTCACCACATAGGTAGCTCTTGACAACTCATTTCATCATTTCATCAATGTGGACAGCAAACTTGAGATTTGATTGCAAAAAGACTCCAAGTAGCCTCATGTGATTGTTTATCATCATTTTATTTGCGCTGAACCATACCTGGGCTTTCTTTAGTGTCTTCTTGTCTTTCTCGTCCATCCCTTTATTCAGAAAAGAAGTGTCATCAGCGAAGAGGACGGTTTGATCTGATTTCACATTAGCTGGCAAACCATTCATGTATATCATAAACAAAAGGAGACCCAACACAGAACCCTGCGGTACACCATGACTCACAGTCTCCCAAGAAGAAGACCTGCCTCCCAAGAAGAAGACCTGCCTCCCAAGAAGAAGACCTGCATCCAGTTTGTCAGATAACTTTTCATTAGGTCGAGAGCCTCACCTCTAATTACATAGTATTCAAGCTTGTTTAAAAGCACAGAGTGTGAAATACTATCAAAAGCCTTGGATAAGTCACATGCCTGTAAACTTGATTTTTGTCCCCGATCAAAAGCTTTTCCTATATTTTCAAGCACCTCCTTCAGTGCCGTCTCCACTGATTTGCCCATAAATATGCTTTTGTTTGCAGAAAAATTTGTGATGTTTGAAGAAACTCTGTAATTAAAACAAATTGTAGAAATTACTATGTTTTAGTACCAATAAAAATATATATTACACATTTTCTTATGACTCGAGTTTCGGGAAATGATCTATCCCATCATCAGACAACTATACCATCAACTACTTTGGCTGTCATCTGTAGATAATTATTATAAATATGACCAAGTCTTCTATTGCAGGTTTCTGAGCTTACTGCCTGAAAACATAAAAAATGATGATTCCAAATGTTCAATTTGTATCCATTAATTTTCAGGTTGGCTTTTGCAACAAGTTTTCCTTGACGGTTATAAATCTTGCAACCATTCTCGTCAAACTGTACTTTATTTCCATTTTTTATTTATTGCGACACCGATAATAGATTTATAGTTAAACCCTGTACGTACCATACTCCTTTTAACAGTATATCATGCTTCTCAGAAAATATAATTTATTTGAAATATTAAGTATATTTAAATATTTAAATAAGTTGCTTCAAAAATCTCTCAAAACATGTATTATATCTTCAAAAAACAATTAGAATTCATCTAACTGCACATTCAAAAATTAAAATCAATCAACAACAAATACAAATTACCTACAGATTTAATTAAAAAAATGTATATGAGACAGTAATTTATTTCGACAAAAATGTTTGTACTACTACAACAATTGTTTCACAACGATGTGGCTTCTTCAGGTATTACATTGTACTGTCTCAACATTCTTGTGGAAATAAATTACTGTCTCATATACATTTTTTTAATTAAAATGAGTTTCCACCAAGTAAAGACCGAATCTATCAAATACCTACAGATTTCTTGTTATCCTCGTTTGAACACCAACTTTAAAATCCAAGATATTCTATGTTCGTCACAAAAATCACAGGAAGCTATATGGTTTTCTTTAAATCACTTGATACTTCATAATGAGATTTCTTATTCAAACCTAAGGATGATTAGATATTATATATAAAATAAAATAAATAAGAAGAGATTTTTTACTTGATAGAAGGAAATATTTAAATTTTGTAATATTCCTTCTATCAAGTAAAAAACCTCTTCTTATTATTTATTTCAATGAAAAATGTCATTTCAGTTCTTTGTTACATGTATATACGAGTGATAATGAAATCAACAATACATTTTTACACTTCACGAATTTGTTGCCTAATGATAGTGACTAAAAGATTTCTTTACAACTTATAGAATGTCTATAAAAAAACTTCAAACTGCTTGTGATGACCTCTTCGAAACTGTGTCTTCATCCATTCTCCCTTCCATGGTTTTCAAACTTCCAATAACTTCATCAGACAGTTCATACAGCTCTTCAACCGTCTATGGAATATAATTTTTACGAATTAAAAAAATTATTATATTTTTTCACTATAATATCTATAATTAATGAATTTCTGATTCAGTCGAGTTTCTAATTTATTATTTATCTAGTTCCACCCAAAACCAACTCGCTTATACCACCAATATTATATATAGATTTTTCCATTCAAAATACAGTGATTCTTGACACGTGAACGATTTCTTTAAATTTATGTAGAAGTTCCTGAGAAATTCTCATACAAAAAAAATTGCCCAATCTACATCGAACCAAAGTATCGTTTATGTTCAGTTAAAGGTTTTTCATTTTACAATATTGATTGTTTAATAAACGGTTATAAAATTCTGAAAACTTTCTGAATTTTTAGGAATTTCTTATTTCGAATTAACAAAATTTGAATATCAAATTTCTCTTTTCCTCTTTAAATATTTATTTATTAATTGTAATGACTTTTTCTTATATCTGTTGGTTTATTTATTCCATTCGACTTTATATATTGAGTTTTGATTATATACGTCCATTAAATATAAGCTGTGCTTATTGTAGACATTAATTAAATTCTAAAAGTTTTTTTGAATGAAAAAATTTTTTTTTTAATTTAAATTGTAGAAGACTATTAGATTAAATCTGTTTTGATATTCAAATTTTGTTATATTTCTTCTATCAAGTAAAAAGCCTTTTTCTATTTTATTTCGAATTGTAATGGTTTTTACTTGATAGAAATTTATTATACACTTTATTGAATAATACAAATATCTGTATAGAACTTTTAATTGATATAAAACACATTTAAATTAAGATTGAAGCTACCACGACTAGCTCTGAGGAACCGCATTCGACCAGACCAATTTTGGCCACTTTTTAGATTAATTCAGAACTTATTTCATCAATAAAACGAGTTATGTTGGCTTCTATAAAATCTATTGTTTCCGGTTTATCAGCATAAACTAATGACTTGACATAACCCCAAAGAAAATAATCCAGTGGAGTTATGTCGCATGATTTTGGAGGCCAATTAATTGGACCATTTCTCCAAATAATGTTATCGTCATATCTTTTTTTCAATAAATCAATTGTTACGGTAGCAGTATGAGGTGTAGTACCACCTTGTTGGAACCAAAACACTTGTGGGTCGATATTATTCAAATTTTGAAATAGATAATCATTGATTATCGATCTGTAACGAGCACCATTCACTGTAACATTAGCTCCAGCATCGTTTTTGAAGAAATACGGACCGACGTGTAAAGCACACCATACAGTGCATTTTTCAGGATGCAATGGAACCTGCAGGACTACTTGAGGATTGTTTTCACTCCATATACGGCAATTTTACATAGCCGTTCAACCAGAAATGAGCTTCATCGCTAAACACAATTTTACGATAAAAAAGTGGATCAACTTCATCAACTTCAAGCTGTTCTAGGGCCCAATCAGCAAACAAAAGATGATTGTCGTTTGTCAAGTCAAGTGGCTTTAGTTCTTGAACCAGTTCGATCTTATATGGTTGTAGATCAAGATCTTCACGCAAAATTTTCCATGTGGTGGATGCACATGTCCAACTTGTGTGTTGTGAACGTGGATGAATAGATAAATCTGGATCATCATTAACATTATGACTTACATCAGCGACATTTTCTTCTGTATGAGCGGTACTTTGTACTGTTGTTGCATCGACAAGAGAAAATGTTGTCCGAAATCTATGGATATTTCGACAAATAAGCTGCTCTGATGGACGATTATGTAAACCATAAATTTCAGGGAGTGCTCTATAAGTTTGGCGAATAGAACACTGATTTAGAAGATAAACTTTAACAATTTGTAAACTTTGCTGCGACATGAGTCTTTCCATGATAATTTGTCAATGCTTACTGAACAGAACTGTCAAAACAACGTCTTCTGTCAAATCGAAAGTTCTACAACTCTAAAAAACAGCCGATATTTGGATTCCCCTCAAGGAAGACAACTTATAAAGTTTTTTTCATTTACATCAGCAACCTTATGAAGATATACACTTAAGAAATGAATCTAGCTGACTACAGAATGAGTAGAACATGCATTGGGTTCTTGAATGTTGGCTTTTGTTTGACCAATTTGCACACAAAATTTACTTCAGCCATAACACCCATTAATCAATGGACACCGTATCGAAAAATTATGATTCATTAGTTTCTTATGTTCTTCAATCTATAAATTTTTGAAAAAGTTTCTTAATAACTCGTTTGGACCAATAGAGTTGAATTTGAAATATTCTTTACCTGACACTCCCGTAATTTTCTTATATTTGGATCCTCGTATCTTAAAGTTTCGAATTCAGCGTTTGTTAACATGTAACCCAATTCTATATCCTCGTCATCTCCGACAGCCAAAAATCTTTCTGGTGGAATACATATTCTGTCCAAGGAATCTCTGAACATATGACCCTTTTCAATGGATAGCCCTGATGGAGGATCTATCGTATCATCCCAGTAAAGATGATTTGGTATGTTGACTTTGGGTACTTTAATCTGAAAAGAATATATCAAAATATGAGACAAAAAATTATTCTGTTATAAATGAAATGATTCGTTTTATTTCTACTCAATTTGCTCTCAAACGATAAATTTTACACTACTTAGTTATAGTGTGTACTCGCATTTTCATGGGGCTGTCTTTTATACAATTCCAGCTGATGCCCGTGGCTTCGTACACAGACTTTCATCTTAACGTATGAAAATAGAATTTTTCGTAGAGTTGGTTGAACTTGGACTTAACGTTGGTGTTTGATTATTAAAAATGAATAAGATACGAAACTCAAAAATTAATTTTTTATATAATTACATTAAAGAATTTCTCTTGTTATTTTGGATGACTATATCTTTCTTTCCTATCTCAATGGAACAAAGGCTAAATCCAGGAAATCCACATGAAAATCTGTCAAGAAGTTTCAGACATCAGCGTTAACATATTAACAGACAGACAGGCGGAAGAAAACTTCAAACAAGAATTTTGTGTTCTGAAATATTCTGCATCAAAATATGCTTAAAATAATACTAGTGCAGAAATTTTAATTGTGGATCCTTCGAGTATTATCGTGCATGAAAGTGAAATTGAAACGCTCAAGATTGATTGACAAGATGCCATCGTAAATATATATATTCCCCTGGGATTTTATGTGAATTCCAGTAAAGATCCCACGCGAATTCGATCTAGCGTTTAAAACCGGAGTATGAAGGCGATGAAAAGGAATTAACGTAAATAAGAGTGATGGTTTATTGCCTTAAACAGTCACCATTATTCATTTCGTTTTCATCGATGTCAACGACACTAATGTGGAAATCAATTTCATTAATAAGGAGTATGAGCTATGGTAATAGAAAGTTTTAGAAATCGAGACAGTGTAACATACATCTGTACAACAATTCTATACTCAAACAAACTCGACATTTTGTTGAACACAGATGCAAATTGCAGACATGCGCACGTTTCAAACTGATTGGTTTTCCTCGGTGCAATATATGCTTAGGACTCCAAATCTGTCAAGTATATCGCTATAAGAGACTCTAAGGTTATTAATAATACACTAGCGCCATCCATAGTATGCAAATTACATACAAGGCATACCTTTGCGAGTTTATTCAAGCAAAGAAATACTATTCTCGATATTTTCACGTAACTAACGCAGAAATATCGAGAATATATATATAATTAAAGTTACGATAATTGTTTAGTCTTTCATATAAGGTTTTTCATTAATTTATTTTCTTTATATTGGTTCCCAGCCTCTAAGACTATGTATACAGATACGATGATGTGTATATTCTTAGTCGTTCATATTCAAAGTTAACATAAACAAACACACCTATTGGTGCAGCGGGACCGTTGACCTTCAGGACCATAGCGTGCAATTCTGCCCATTGAGCCATCGAAATGTCCTATTTCATATCAGTTTCTTATGATAATCGTGGACAACTATATTCAAATATTCCAATCGAATTAGGATTTAAATGGAGGTCTTTCAGTTCTTCAAGGAAATGTATTCTCGATATTTTCACGTTACTAATGCAGAAATATCGAGAATACATTCCTCTATTCATTTTTCCAATATTTTCGAAACTACAGATTTAAACTATCTGCAATTTAGCGTTTAAAAGCATATTTTTATTATTATTATTATTATTATTACATATAAATAAAGAATGATGACAGAGTCCTATGTAAGCATAGGGTGATATAAACAATTACGTAAAAGCTCCTAACTTCACGTCAGTGTTTTCCTGAAATTTGTTCAATTGAAATATTTGCATTAACCACTGTTAATTACAAAGTAAAATAAGATTCTTTTATCAATCTTATGATTCAGCATCAAGTTAATTAAGAAAGAAATTATTGATTTAAATTTTGAAGGCAAAGTATTTTGATTATTTAGATTTCGGACATCCATTGCCTGAATTCTTTACATACACAATATTTTCTAACCTGAAAAACAGAAAACTGTTTGAAATTAATACAAAAATTATTGTAACAAATTTGTAACACATAATGTGAAACAGTATATTCTAACGTGAAATGATCTTAAAAACAGAAAACTTCACGAAATGAATACTTGTTCCTTTAAAAATCAAGTTTGATTAAATTTAAAAATATATATACAATTACAAATCTCGTCAAAAAATAAAGTTAAAAATTATGTTGTGTATAACACGACGTTTCGGTCAGTTAAGTATCTCTGATCAGTTGACACTTGATAACGCCTGGATTGGAAGAAGGAGATATATTGAGTGGCCACCCAGATCACCTGATCTGGATCCA
This sequence comes from Megalocaria dilatata, assembly GCA_034642435.1. Lineage (NCBI taxonomy): Eukaryota > Metazoa > Arthropoda > Insecta > Coleoptera > Coccinellidae > Megalocaria > Megalocaria dilatata. Next base: position 7,928,465 of record CM067855.1, on the reverse strand, counting down.
CTGGACTTTTTCTTTGGGGTCACCTGAAATCCAAGATTAACGCTGCCCAGCCTGAGAACTAGGATCATGATTGCCGTCAAATTACTCCAGAAATCATGAGTAACGTACGTGAAAGTTTTCAGCAAATCTCACATTACTGCATAGAAGTGAATGGTGTCGATTTCCAGCATTTGATAAACTAATCACAAAAGTAAGTACTCTTCCATTATTTTACCTGTCATTTCGTTATCGATGGAAATTTTGAAGCGAAATTGCAGGATCAGATAATACTCGATAAGATCTTCAAAATGAGGTATCGCAACACCCTTCCTCCCTATTCAAAATCAACGGGTTCTACTCACCCCCGTTAGGGGTTGCAGTTACGGGGATGCGAAGAGCGGGAAAGTTGTTCCTCCTCGAATCAGAAATTGACGGGTCCGAGCGATTTTCCACATTTTCAATTTAAAGACGGAAAATCGAGGTGTTAAATTTTCGTTGCTCCACACTGTGTGTATTATTAACATACATTATATGGCGCTAATGTTCAATAAAACTTGCGAGGCGTGTTGAATAAAAGTTGCATTCGTTTAGCATTGGAACTGACACTGAGGATGAAACCAATAAACTTCGAAACATTCGTGTCTTCTGTTTATAAGCCGATAATCGACCTATTTGCATCTACTTGAATTGCGAACTGTTACAAAGATTTGAATTGCGCTGTCTCGATTTGAAGAACTTTCTGTTACCATAGCGGTCCGTCGATAATTTATAATAATTCATTTGTAAAAAGTACACTATTTTTTACCCACCTTCGCTCGTCGTTCTGCAATCAATTTTTGGCAGTATCGCTCGATAACCATAACGGGATGTTCAAACATCTCAGGTGGAGCTTTAGAGAACGGTACCTTTCCTGTGAGGACCAGATTTTTCACCCTTTCCATTTCATCCATCTATAAAACAATTTTAATGAGATAACGGTTAAATCAAGTCTGAATTTTTCTTCATATTCTATAAGCATATCAGAGATATCAGAGTACATTATGAAATAAAAAAAATATAAAGGGTCTTTGATAAGATCTCTCACAAAGTCGTCTAATTTTTTTATGTTTTTGATCTATACGTTTTCATTCAACAGAATGATTAAACACGTCTCCATGACTAACAATACGTGATATCACTGAATAACTTATTTTTAATGAGTCGAGAACCCTGTTTATTATATTATTTTGAGATTTATTCTTATCCTCATTTTTCAAAGTGTCATAAATATTAAGCACTACACGTTGACACTGCATATGTATATGTATAACTCCAGATCAATTAAAACTTGCGCATATTTGTTGTAAACTGCACAAGTTCTGAAAATAGTGTCCATAAGCCATAATCAAAATCCAGGAGACAAATTATTCACACAACCAACTTAATTCATTCATGCTAAAACTAAAAAGGCACCATTTATCCTCCACTGTACATAGACTGAATATTCGCAATCCACAGTTGTGCAAGATGTTAACGCATGAGAGCGGACAGTGATAGAGTATCGGGCTTGTGACCGGAAGGTCCGGGTTCGAATCCTGTTTAGAAATTTTCTAATTGGACAGGTGTCTGCTACCAATTCACTGTTGGGTCAAAAATTAACAGTGCTCTGACCTAAAGTAGCGTAAGATCGCAGTAACAGAGCCTACTCAGAACACAACTGAACTCCTAACTCGCACAAGCTGAAAAAGCTTCTGAGGGATCTCCTCAGAAGATCTAGGAGTATCAGAATAATAATAATAAAATAATAATTAAAACAAATTGTAGAAATTACTATGTTTTACTACCAAAAAATATATATTACACATTTTCTTGTGACTCGACTTTCGGGAAATGAACTATCCCATCATCAGACAACTGAAGACCTAACAGTGGTACAGTGGTATTTAAACAAAAGTGATAAATATTTTGAATATTTCAACAGATTCTCGGTAACACCTAATAGTGGTACAGAGGTTTACAAGCGTAACGTGATAAAAAACCGGGTTAAAAAAGAGGGGCCTTCTAACAGATATCGGAATGTCGGCAATCGACGAGGACGGTTGTTAAACAGATGGTACCCATTTAAATATCTCAAATAATTTTTGGGGTCACGTAGCTCCGTACAGTTATTCATTATTTTTACATTTGTTGTATATCTCAAATATTTCGATTTACAAAGCTCCATACAGTCATTCATTATTTTTTACATTATTTTTATTGTGAACGAATTTGAAAATTTCAATAATCAAGCTTCTTTACTTTTGAATCTACATGTAAAATTTTCTTAGGATTTTCTTTTGTCGAAAGAAATAAGTCTTTTCTAAAGAATGAGTGGCAAAAGCTGAATTTTTGTTTACTTTTCATTAAATTCATTTTATATTCGTTGAGAAAGGTTTTAAACAGATGTTACTTTTTAAATATCTCAAATATTTTCGATTCACATAGCTCCGTACAGTCAATCATTATTTTTACATTATTCTTATTGTGAACTAATTTGAAAATTTCAACGCAAAGGACCCTACTCCAAACATACACAAATCAGGAGTTTATGAGTTATCTTGTTCTACGTGTAGTAAAAAAATATATAGGACAAACAGGACGTTCCTTCAAGACGAGGTTCAACGAACATAAAATGAGTTTCAGGAAAAATAAACAAAATTCTACTTTTGCCACTCATTGTCTTAAAATCTTAAAATTTCACATGTAGAATCAAAAGGGAAGAAACTCGATTATCTAGAATCTGTTGAAATTTTCAAATTAGTTCACAATAACAATAATGTAAAAATAATGAATGACTGTACGAAGCTATGTAAATCGAAAATATTTAAGATATTTAAAAAGTGACATCTGTTTAAAACCTTTTTCAACGAACATAAAATGAATTTGATGAAAAGTAAACAAAAATTCAACTTTTGCCACTCATTCTTTAGAAAACAGTAATTCCTTTCGACAAAAGAAAATCTTAAGGAAATTTTACGTGTAGATTCAAAAGAAAAAAAACTTGATTATTGAAATTTTAAAATTCGTTCACAATAAAAATAATGTAAAAAATAATGAATGACTGTATGGAGCTTTGTAAATCGAAATATTTGAGACATACAACAAAATAATGTAAAAATAATGAATGACTGTACGGAGCTATGTAACCCCAAAAATTATTTAAGATATTTAAATGGGTACCATCTGTTTAACAACCGTCTTCGTCGATTGCCGACATTCCGATATCTGTTAGAAGGCCCCTCTTTTTTAACCCGGTTTTTTATCACGTTCCGATTGTAAACCTCTGTACCACTATTAGGTGTTACCGAGAATCTGTTGAAATATTCAAAATATTTATCACTTTTGTTTAAATACCACTGTACCACTGTTAGGTCTTCAGTTGTCTGATGATGGGATAGTTCATTTCCCGAAACTCGAGTCACAAGAAAATGTGTAATATATATTTTTTGGTAGTAAAACATAGTAATTTCTAAAATTTGTTTTGATTATGATCAACTACCAAATAGTATGGGCTGAAACAATTCAGTATCTAAAATAATAATAATAATTGTAACAAATGAATGTATCCAGACTGGGTTCGAACACGTGTGGTAAAAATAACTGCAATGAAATAAATTCCCAGTAACATAAGGACTTGTTGTAATCTTGGACAAACCTATATTATTTGATGCATTTCGGAGCTTGTCAAGTAAGATTGTATAGACTATATCGGATTTTAAATTCAATTTACCTCTCTCGATTTAATCCTTTTCTCAGCTGAGTTGCCATACTCAACTAATATTTTCTGTTGCAATTTCTGCATGAACTCCCGATCTGTCAGACTTACACAGTTTGATCCCATTAATTTTTCTAGTCTCGACGTTACTAATGGATGACGGAATCTATGGAGGTAAACAAAATAAGAATTTTAAACTCAATGCTATCAGTGGAGAATATTGAGTTTTGATTATATACGTCTATTAAATGTAAGTGGTGCTTGTTTTAGACATAAATTTAATTCTAAAAGTTTTTTGAATAAAAAATTTTTTTTTGAAATTAAAATTGTAGAAGATGAACATATTTCAATTTGTTTTAATATTCAAATTTCCTTATATTTCTTCATTCAAGTAAAAGGCCTTTCTATTTTATTTTATATATAATATATAATTATATTTTGGTTTCAATAAATCTCATTATGGAATGTCAATGAATTTAAATAAATCTTAAAATAACTCACACTGATCTTTGATTTTGTAAGAACATAGATCAATCTTGAATTACAAAGTTGATCTGTGTTTCTAAGCATTAATCCTTTTACACGTGTTGAGAGATATAGGTTAGTTTTTTGATGTTGATATTTGGAATATTATTGAGGACTGAAGACGGAATTGCTTAGAATTATATTTGTTTTTTGAAGATATAGTGAATTTCTTTAGAGATTTCTGAATTAACTTATTCGAATATTTAAATATATTAAATATTTCAAATAAATTATATTCTTTGAGAAGTCCTTTAAGTGTGTCCATGTTTTTAAAAGGCAATTGGTGTTCTTAAAGGTAAGACCAGAAACAAAATTTTGTCTCCTTTAAATATTTATTTATTAATTTTAATTACTTTCGTATATCTGTTGGTTTATTTATTCCATTTGACATTATATATTGAGTTTTGATTATATACGTCTATTAAATGTAAGCGGTGCTTGTTTTAGGCATAAATTTAATTCTAAAAGTTTTTTGAATAAAAAAAATTTTTTTAAATTAAAATTGTAGAAGATAAACATATTTTAAAAATGGATATTCTTGAAAGATATTGGTTTTCATAAGATTGATCAGCAGAAACAAAATTTTGTCTATTCAAAATATTTAATTTATAGGATTTTGGTTAATAATTTTTATTTATTGGATTTTGTTATACCATTCGGATGTCTTATAATGAATGTTTATTTTATGTCATGATATAAGTGGTACTTATACGACATTATTTTAATTTATTTTCAGAAGTTATAATCATTAGATATAATCTTTTGGAATTAAATATGTAGAAGGCTAATTTTTAAAAAAAAAAAATTTTTTAATTTTTAAAATATTTATATAATAAACATATTTCAATTTGTTTTAATATTCAAATTTTGATATAGTTTCAAAATTAAAATAACGAAATATCTGAGAGTGAAGAACTTCTTTTTGAAATAGCATGTTCTGAGTAAGATTATTTACTTCCGCTTCGTTTACAGCAATTAGTCCGATCAATCCAATTTTTTATTGCATTCAGAAAAAACAATTATTTCGCCAGCACTGTGGTTTCTTCAGGCTTTCATTTTGAACTAACTCCGAAAATTACACCTTCACTTCTACTATAGCTATTGAAACTTGAAAAAAAAGTTCTGCCTACTTATACATTGGGTGCTTAAAGATTATCGTGAAAATACCTGTACAATTTGCATCCCACTTAATCATTAGCAGAAGTTCATCCGATGGCAAGGAAATTCAAAGCCGAATTACTGGAATATGTCAACAGGTTTTTCCTCCAGTCGTCGGCAAACATTTACAGACTGCTTGGAAAAAGACAAGTGAATTATTTTAACGAACAATTTTGCTGTGCCACTTCGAGTTTTATAATAATTCGATATGGATCGGTTAAAAGATGCGCCCGGAAAATTTCGTGAAAGACCTTACCTTTCTGCGTACCCGTATGTCGTTTATTATATTAGTACATAAATAAGGTGGCTGGAAATCTCTACAGGGTTGGACTAGTGAAATGAACTGTCTTAGAACTCTATTGATATATTCCTGCATAATAATGTGAGAAGTTCAGATAAAGCTTCACATTCACAGATTGTTTCAATAGATATACAGAGATTGTTTATTTTCATAAGACCTCAATATTACAAGGTTAAAAAAAATATGGTTTGCTATCTATAACGATCTATCAACTGAAGTACAAAAACCTATCACAACACGATTCTATTGGCTATTCACCGTTATTGCGTTATCTTTGTAGTTTTCAAAGAAAAACTTCCTTTACATAAAATTTCTCAGCAAATATTGCACGTTTCGAATGCATTGTTTGCTGATGAATCATCCCTGGACTTTCTGAGTTTCAAATTCAACCGTACTGCCTATTAATAGAACCGTCAAAGCTGATGGATTTCATACCGGAATCTGGTGAACTCTCTTCGATGTATCGAGTGTTTTTTTTAGAGTGATAGAACTTTAAATTGAAATAAAACACATTTAAATTAAGATTGAAGCCAATTTTTTTTTCTAATTGAAACATAATTTTATGACATTTATGTTTTAAAAATAATTTCCGGTATATGTCCACCACGACTAGCTCTGAGGAACCGCATTGGACCATACCAATTTTGGACCACTTTTTCGAGTAATTCTGGCCTTATTTCATCAATAACACGAGTTATGTTTGCTTCCAAAGCGTCTATTATTTCTAGTTTATCAGCATAAACCAATGACTTGACATAACCCCAAAGAAAATAATCCGGTGGAGTTATGTCGCATGATCTTGGTGCCAATTAATTGGACCATTTCTCGAAATAATGTTATCGCCATATATTTCTTTTATAGATCAATTATTACGGTAGCAGCATGAGGTGTAGCACCATCTTGTTGGAACCAAAACACTTCTGGGTCGATATCATTCAAATTCTGAAAAAAAATAATCATTGATCATCGATTTGTAACGAGCACCATTCACTGAAACACTAGCTCCAGCATCGTTTTTAAAGAAATATGGACCGATGATGCCTCCAGCGTGTAAAGAACACCATACAGTGCATTTTTCAGGATGCAAGGAAACCTGCAGAACTTTTTAAGGATTGTTTTCACTCCATATACGGTAATTTTGCTTGTTTACATAGTCGTTCAACCAGAAATGAGCTTCATCACTAAACACAATTTCACGATAAAAAGGTGGATCAACTTCAAGCTGTTCTAGGGCCCAATCAGCAAACAACGGAAGCTTATTATGGTCAAGTGGCTTTAGTTCCTGAACCAGTTGGATCTTGTATGGGTGTAGACTAAGATCTTCAAGCAAAATTTTCCATGTGGTGGATGCACAAAGTCCAACTCATTGTGAACGTCGACGAAGAGACAAATGTGGATCATCATTATGACTTACAGCAGCGATATATAACTTTATTCTCAGAATCATTGTTCACAAGGAAATGAGAAATCGTAAAAAAAATACATATATGGAAAAAGAATTTCATTCAGGAAATTCCAAGACGATGATTAAAGAATTCCATTCAGGAAATTCCAAGACGATGATTAAAAAATTCTAAAATAGATGGTTCAATATCAATATTTAAATTGGTGATTTGTTGTTTGATTTTTTTATTATTTATAATATCTCTAATAGGATTTTATAATATATTATGAATTTTGATACAAATATACTTGGTGTTTCTTTCTGTCAATGTAAGACCATGTTCAGGAAAATGGTAAGGAACTGTCCTTCTTGTTTTATTCGTATTACGCAGATCTTCGACGTAATGTGGATTTTTTCCCAAAAATAGAGCACATTCTATGATGTATATCCCAATAAATGTCGGAAATTTATTTTGTCGAAATCTTCCTCTACATGATTCTCGATAATTAAGACCATACATTGACCTCACAGCAGATTTCTGAAGAAAGAATATCCTTTTGGCTCTAGTGGTGCCACCCCAAAAAACAATACCATATCTCATCAAAGAATCGAAATTTGCGAAGAAAACTGATCTTAAGAGCTACCTATCTACTCGGCGAGACAATACTCTAATCATATATAGAACTCTAATTAGTTTTTTACTCAGCTCACATATTTCATCATTTTCATTCTTTCTTTTTTTACACAATCTTGTTCTGTTTTGTGGCCTCCTTCCAGGCACACCAATCAAAATGATTACTGGGCTATGTGGCCCTACTTTGAGCTGCGGTCTTCCCATGAGCAGTCTCTGGCCATATGAATTTCCTCTAAACATCTATTTCACCCGAGTATATTTCTCCTTTCCCTAACTTGGGCCGTAGAAAGACCCTCCTTCCTCATATGTATTACCATTTTTATTCCCTGCTGTTCGGTTGAATCCTACCGTGTGGATATATCCTTTATTTAAAATCAGATGATTAAATGAACTATCACAAAGTACAGACGAATCCATCCAATTTTGGTTTCAGTTTCTCAAGTTGACCCAATCAGTGGTGCACCTCTGCATAAAACAGTGTCATGAATGAACTTCTATTGCTACCGTATAATGACAAGACATAACAATTTCAACCCTTTGCTTAAATAATGAAAGCAGTTCAGATATATTCCCAAAAACTTGGTTGATTCTGTTATGCCAACTTCTGTATTGTTGAGGTCGATAGTTGCTGGAATACTTTCCTTGAACTGGGTAGTCCTGGAAATAATGCAGTCAACATTTAGAAGGAGCCCATTTTGAGCACACCAGACACTTATCGAGTTGAAAACTATCTGAGTTTGCTCAATGCCGGTGTTTAAATCATTATTACGCAGTGAAGCGTTTGCGTCATCAGCAAACAAAAGCATTTTTATCCTTCTTGAGATGGAAGAAAACAAAGACTCAGGTAAGTCGCTTATGTATACCACAAACAGTAGAGATCCCAGAATACTACCCTGAGGTACACCCATAACTACAGTTTCCTCCTAGGATAAGTGATTCCTTTCGCCAGTTTCAATATAAACTTTCTGTATTCTTGAGGTAACTACTCAACAATTTCAGTTGAGCGTCTCGAATACCATATGTATTTAATTTGTTGAGAAGATTTACATGGCTCACTCTGTCCAAGGCTTTATACAGTTCGAAAAACATTCCAAATGGTACTTTGCCTCTCAGGTACCCATGTTGGTTTTTCGAAAATATTCCAAATTTATGGAAGAATTTGAACAGTCTGTCCACCAAAACCTTTTCAAAAATTTTTGATAGTTCCTAACATCATCAGAATCTCCTTTCTTAAAAAGTGGTTCAATCAGGGCCAATTTAAGGGCCGATGGAAATGAACCCTCAGTAAATGCTCGGTTGATGATATGCATTAGAGATCCAGCAATAATATGAATCGATTTTTTTATTAGGGATATGGGTATATCATCAAGACCACAGGAGTTCTTATTTTTCATGTTTTCACCAATATCATCAGCTCGCTCTCAGAAACAGGAAAATAATAGAAAGATTTACCATTCAATAGAAATTAATACATGGACCACATTGCAATATTTCCAATTCGCAATTTGTTGTTGCGTTTACTTTTTACGAAATATCGATCAAAATTGTTTGCAAGGACTTCAGGATTTGTAATATGATCGGAAACATTTCCCTTAGTCGCATGTTCCCCAGTAAATTCATTCAATACGTTCATTCACGTTGACTATATTGACCAACAGTAATAGTCTTTATCTGACATTGTATAAAAAAACACAATTTTATTCTGTTCCAAAATTATTCGAACATTATGAAGGATCACCGTGTATACCAGTAGCCCTCAGCCAAAACTTATCACCTTTGTACACCTGCGGATCTGATTTCCTGCCTCACTATTATCCCACCCATAATGTTCTGACCCCTTGTCGGGAGGGGTGTCGTGACAAACAGTACTCGACGTCTAGAGTGCCAAGCGACGCCGTTCCTGGCGCCGAATGTCGCGGCAGTGGTTTGTACCTTGTTCGATTCACAGAGTCGGTTCAGAAAATTCTTATTTCGAAGATGAGCAATTAGATTTTTTACACGCTGAAAAGGATTTCATTTGGAAAACAAATGTGTTGATCCACTTTCTTATCGTAAAATTGTGTTTAGTGATGAAGCTGATTTCTGGTTCAACGGCTATGTAAACAAGCATAATTGCCGTATATGGCAAGAAGTTCTGCAGGTCCCATTGCATCCTGAAAAATGCACTGTATGGTGTGCTTTACACGCTGGAGGCATCATCGGTCCATATTTCTTTAAAAACGATGCTGGAGCTAATGTTACAGTGAATGGTGCTCGTTACAGATCGATGATCAATTATTATTTATTTCAAAATTTGAATGGTATCGACCCAGAAGTGTTTTGCTTCCAACAAGATGGTGCTACACCTTATGCTGCTACCGTAACAATTGATTTATTGAAAGAAAGATTTGGCGATAACATTATTTCGAGAAATAGTTAAATTAACTGGCCTCCAAGATCATGCGACATAACTCCACTAGATTATTTTCTTTGGGGTTAAGTCAAGTCATTGGTTTATGCTGATAAACCAGAAACAACTGACGCTTTTGAAGCCAACATAACTCATGTTTTTGATGAAATAAGGCCTGAATTACTCGAAAAAGTGGTCCAAATTTGGTTTGGTCGAATGTGGTTCCTCAGAGCTAGTTGTGGTGGACATATACCGGAAATTATTTTTAAAACATAAATGTCATAAAATTATCTTTCAAATAAAAAAATTTGGCTCCAATCTTAATTTAAATGTGTTTTATTTCAATTTAAAGTTCTATCACTCTAAAAAAACACCCGATATTATACTTAGCCTATCACCTGCTTGATGTCGAATTCTGGGATACTCTGTATTTGCTTTGAAATCATGGCAGACTACGATTTTTCAATCAGTATTAATTTTTTTTATAAAACTCACTGTATTATAAGAACCTTCGAACTCATAAGAAGAGTCTCATCTAATTTTTTCTCTGCAGTTTACTGAAGTGATTCATTTGTGAATTATTAAGAAGATTCAGTAAACGCTAACAAAAGATAAATATATATATATAAATCATTACCTTCAAGAATTATTCAATATTTATGTCATATGAGCAAATTTTTTAGGAAACATTAAAAAACAATGAGGTATACTACTTGTAGTATCCTGTCAAATGCAAATCATTGTATTTTTCTTTTATTCTATAGTTTGACGCAATTTTGTCGATTCTACAAAAACTTCAACTTAAATTTTAATTTCGTACTACACAAAGATATAAGTTACAAAAAAATAATGTGAATGAAAATACACAGAGAATCTGAAGAACAAACATCAGTTCACTAATTATTTTCATGTTCATCTGTATCACTTTGTCCTTGCATAATCCATAGCTTTTCATTTTCTTTTTTCAATTTATTCAGTTCGATGATCAATTTCTGATTTTGTTCTCTTTTATCTCGTAGATATCCCATAACTTGCATTATTCTCCCATTATTCTCATTCATTTTCTCAGAAAAATCACATTTCACCGTGTGCCACTTTTTTAAAACAAAAGATGATGCAAAATTTGGTCTCAACATCTCTCCAGTCATTCCTAGTGAGCTTTTAAGGGCTTCATACGCAGATTTCAATTCGGTTAGTGTTTCTTCTAGAGAAAATTTCCCACTTTCAGCCACTTCACATTGTTGTTTGATTGTTTCATTCAAATTTTTCATTGTAAGCAACTCCTCCATAGTTTTTTCTATATCCTTTTCTTTCTTGCTCTCTTCTTTCAAGACTAAGAATTGCTCCTGTATTTTTCTCAAAGACTGCTGCACGGAAATATCTTTTTTCGTCAGCTCATTTAGCAGTATTTTTTTATTTTTCATCTGAACTTCAATATTTTCTACACTCCTTTTCAGTTCCATACTCTCGATTTGACTCCTGTGTACTGCTTCCCTAAGAGTCGAATTTTCTGATGCAATCTTCAAAATTCTCTGATCATCCTCGTGGGATTTCTGTATGTTCTTCTGGAGTTCATTTTCAACAGTACTGAATCTGCTTCTAAGTGAACTTATTGTGTTGTTTAAATAACTGTTTTTCGTTTTGGATATCTCTAAAGCCCTGGTAAGTTGGAGAATTTTCAAATTCGCCTCGTCTATTTCTTTGACAGACCGCTGGAACCTAGCAGTTTCTCTATCTGAAATATTCTTGAGTGCGATATATTGCTTTTCTATATTTTCTATATTGGCTAATTTTCCAACGATATAATCGCGGTTTCTCCATGCAACATATGAAATTTTCTCACTGTTATTTTTATTCTTCATAGTATTTAAAGACTCCATGATTTTCTTTCACCTACTTCAAATTATCCATCATAGAAAAAACAGTATGCTTCTATGAAAATTTTCATCGAATCACAAAATATAAATGAATAAATTATAAATGAATGAACTTTTCCTGAGAAGTAAAGCATAGAAATTTTGACGAAATAATCGAACCACAGAACCGAGGGAAATGAATTACTGAAAATTGGTACAAAGAAAATACAAAACCTATTTCATCAGTATTTTCTGTGGCGTCAAATTAATCATCAATTTTTTGTCTACCCAATTCAGCAATTTCCATAATTTCCTTATATATAATAGAATATATAACTATTGAGTTTATAACGGAGATCTTCTGTTGCCTAATATTTCACAATATTTTTCTTGTTATAGTTTTGTGAGTGATATTGATAAAAACATGTGAAAAGTCTTCATTGAAAAAATATATTTCAGTAGATATTAGTTTTAACCGCCACTTCACTTGCCCACTCAATATAATGATTGTTAGTGTTTTCTGTTCAAGTAATAGTACCAACTAATTGTATATTGATTCAAATATGTTTTTCTGTAAAAAATCAATTCTATATAGAAAGCATCGATGGAATTTTTTGCGTGCTTATTTAGCGGTCTATTTCCCCCGAAAATTTAAAATCTGTGAATTACTTTTCTGAAAAGCTACATATGCTAGATGAAACATAGAATTTTTTGTTCATTCAATAGTGAAATAAATACAATTTTTTGTTAAAAAAAATGTATATGAGACAGTAATTTATTTACACAAAAATGTTTGTACTACTACAACAATTGTTTCACCACGATGTGGCTTCTTCAGGTATTACATTGTACTGTCTGATGGTATTCAGTGTAACCGAGTTTAAATACATTTTTAGGTACGTGATCAAATAATGGAAGCACAAGTCATAAAAACTCTAGGTGTTTATTGGAGTTTGCCGCTAAAAATGCCATTAAGGAAAAATATTCAGTAATGGAGACTTATCAACATCTGTTTGTTCGTTCAAAAGGATTTTACGGGCATTATACCTGTTGATTTCAAGAAATTCTAAAAGTGTTAATCTAGAACTTTTGCTTTCAATGTGAATAATTTCGTAATTATTGTTGAAATTATGCCTGAATTCCTTAAGATGATTAGCATATGTCGAATGTAAAGAATTGGATATATAACCCCTTTGGTGTTCTTGGACACGTTTCTTGAATGATCTACCAGTCTGGCCAAAGTATACTAAAGGGCAATCTTTGCAAGTCAACCTGTAGACTCCGGATTTATTTTCTTTATTTGTTCGATCTTAATTGTTTCTTATGTAGGTACTAAGGTTATTAATTGTCTTAAAAGCCGCGTTATAATTGAAACAACTTTTGAAATATTTAGCAATATTTTCAGATAATCCATTGACATAAGATAACGAGAAATTTTTCTGTGTATTGTCCTCTTTTATGATTGGGTACACGAAATTTAATGCCATTTTTTTTTTGTTTATTGGATACCATTTTGTCTATAAGAAAGGGATTGTAACCGTTGTTTGACGCTATTTGTTTAATAATATTTAATTCTTTCAAAAAGTTTTCTGAATTCAAAGGGACATTCAATAATCTATGAATAAAACTATTATATGCTGACATCTTTTGGTTGGTGGGGTGGTTTGAAGTTTTATGTATTGTGATGTCTGTATGTGTTGGTTTGTGGAAAATACTAAAATCATGTAAATTATTTAGTTCGTTATAGTGAGGTCAAGAAAATTAATACTTTGATTCTTTTCTTCTTCGATTGTGAATTTGATTTTTGGGTGGAGTTTATTAATGAAATTTGTGAAGATATGTAGTTGTCGGTCGGTGCCTTTGAAACAAAAAAAATTTCATCTACATATCTATACCAATAAAGGAAATATTTGCTTATCGGATTCAGGTGTATTTTTGATTCTAGATCGTCCATGAATATTTCAGCTAAAATTGAACTGAGTGGATTTCCCATTATTAAACCATTGTCAGAAATATAGAATATAGAAGTAAAGACCGAATCAATCAAATACAATTTTTTGTTATCTTAGAACTGTTCTGAAGAAACGGAAAATCTCATGAACATGGTTAAACGTTGTCCATCCTACACACAATACAATAATACTTCATGAACTTTTAATTTTTTTGTTCGCAATCAGATAAGAAAAACATTTCACAAAAATGTTAACACTACACACGTCCCCAACATTGGTTCGAAATTCCGAATATGAAGTAAAAGAAAAGCTTTGCCCCCCGTAGGTTTCTCAAGAAATAAATAATCTATGTTCTGGAAATGAGATGAATATATTCCTCTATTTTAACTGCAATATATTTCATGGAAAATCTTTGTTTGTTATTCTTTGCTTTATGCAGCATGAGACACAAGAGGAAAAATGAGAAAAAATCTAAATTTATCGATTATTTATGTTTGATTAATTATAGTTAATCCACAACTGAATCCAAATTCAATAGATTGTATTACCACCTCTTCTTTCAATCAACTGCCCAATACGCCTAAGCATCCCACGAATAAGTCATCAATGAAATTTTCAGGCATATCGTTGCATTCTTCCTGAAGGGCTAATGTCAATTCCTGAAGAGTTGAAGGTGGGTTTTAGCGATTGGATATTGCTGTCCCTAAGTAATCCCATGCGTGCTCAATTGGATTCATGTTTGGTGAGTTTGCTGGCCAGTTCATTCTCTGGATAATGATTGGTTCAATGATGTTTTCTACGATGATGGTACCAGTCATTGTTCGTTCAACGATAATAAGAGGGGTACGACGACCGAACATTATACCCCCCAGCACATTACCGATCTGCCTTGAAAAGGCACAACTTCCCAGGTCAAACTGAGTCGCTCTAGTTTGCCTGAACCTCTCCAAACCCTTTCTCGTCGACTATCACTATAAAAACCGAATCGTGACTCGTCCGAAAAAGGTACTTTGCGTCATTGTGGTAAAAGCCAGTCTTGGTTGTGTTCTGCCCATTGCCGACGGGTAGCTTTATATCCAGGTGATAGCCGAGGTACTCTTGAAGGTCTTCTTGTCCTTAAATTTGTAGAATGTAACCGTCTCCTTATGGTACTGGCTGAGACCGTCTATAGGTCCTCAAAAAATGACTTCGAAGGGCTGTTACAGATACCGTTCGATTCCTTCGAGTGAAATTTGCCATATAATGGTCTTCCCTTGCAGATGTTACTCTGGGTTGACCAGGCACCGGTCTCCGGGCAACGCTGTCGGTTTCCAGAAAAGGGCCACTATGCGCCTTAGTGAAGTCCGTGGAATATTGAAACGTTGCGCAATCGACAAAGCTTCTTGATGTAGGGCTACTATTCTTGCCTGGTCCAAGTGAGAAAATGGATGTCCCGGAATTTTCCACGGATTATTCTCAATATTACAACTCCTGTTATTCGCTAAAAACTGATTACCTTCGACTACACCTGCACTCTCCCGAACAAGAAACATTTTTTGCTAGTTTATTGATTTCATTTAAGTGATAAGATAGTGAAGATTCCACACACAAAAAATTGACATGTTTAGTTGATAGTTGATAAGGGAGGGGGCAAGACTTTTGACTATGTGTGTATTTTTCGTACTCAAAATTGTATCATATTAATTTTCATGTTGTTTTCTTCCAACAAATGGTGCAAAACACCAACATGATGTTTTAAGATGAAATGTTCGTGATTTTCTGAAATGAATGAATTATTTTTGTGAAAATATTGGAAGACGTTAATGTATTGCAAAAGGTCAACTAAAATCGATTGATATTTTACATTTACTTAATTTGAAAAACAAATCATCATTATTGACACACTCCACGTGAGAATGGAATGAATTTTCGCTTAGAAAAACAGTTTCTAATTATTTGAGCCGGATTTAAATTAGTGTGGTCATCTGGAAATATAATTTGAAGGAGTTTATCAAAATTTGATTTGTTACTCTTGTATTCGCATAACATACGATAAGAGGGGAATTTATGTTGAAGCGATAAAAAATTTCGCAACAAGAAAAAAATAAAATTTGAATATTAAAACAAATTGAAATAGGTTTATCTTCTACAATTTCGATTTCGAAAAATTTTTTTATTCAAAAAACTTTTAGAATTAAATTTATGTCTAAAACAAGCACCGCTTACATTTAATAGACGTATATAATCAAAACTCAATATATAATGTCAAATGGAATAAATAACCCAACAGATATACGAAAGTAATTAAAATTAATAAATAAATATTTAAAGGAGACAAAATTTTGTTTCTGGTCTTACCTTTAAGAACACCAATTGCCTTTTAAAAACATGAACACACTTAGAGGACTTCTCAAAGAATATAATTTTTTTGAAATATTCAATATATTTGAATATTCGAATAAGTTAATTCAAAAATCTCTAAAAAAATGCACTATATCTTCAAAAAACAAATATAATTCTAAGCAATCCCGTCTTCAGCCCTCATTTAATATTCCAAATATCAAAATCAAAAACTAACCTATATCTCTTAACACGTGCAAAAAGACTAAAGCTTCAAAACACAGATCAACTATATAATTCAAGATTGATCTATGTTCTAACAAAATCAAAGAACAGTGTGAGTTATTTTAAGGTTTATTTAAATTCATTGACATTCCATAATGAGATTTATTGAAGCCAAAATATAATTGTATATTATATATAAAATAAAATAGAAAGGCTTTTTACTTGATAGAAGAAATATAACAAAATTTCAATATTAAAACAAATTGAAATATGTTTATAAACATATATAATAATATAATAAACATATTTCAATTTGTTTTAATATTCAAATTTTGTTATATTTCTTCTATCAAGTAAAAGGCCTTTTTATTTTATAAGAAAAAAATATTTCTAGATTCATTGAAATTTAGGAGACCTTGATCAATCAACAGTGGGGCATTACCCTGCATAAATTAGAAATTCTCTAAGAAAACTTCTCAAAAATTATCGTTGTTTCTCTTTTGTATTTTGGAATTTGCTAGACAATTCATACAAAATAGTATACTAAACTAATCAAGCAAAATTGATGTTCCGTTCTGTTCAACTAGATAATCCCCCACAGGTATTCTTCAAATTTCTCAAAAATACCATAAAGCAATGTTACTTATTGAATCACAAAATCAACATTGTGGCAAATAATAAGCTCACTTTTTGCCAAACAAACGTCCCCATCATAAAGAACAAATATTTTTTCGTGTATAAATGAACTTCATTAGTGAGTGAATGTTTATGTAAAACATTGAGTGATTCTAGCAATACTCAAGCCTTAGAATTTCGACTAAAATAAGCGTCGGGTGTTTTTTCAGTCATAGAACTTCAAATTGAAATAAAACACATTTCAATTGAGATTGAGGCCAATTTTTTTTTATTTGAAAGATAATTTTATGACATTTATGTTTTGAAAATAATTTCCGGCATATGTCTACCACGACTAGCTCTGAGGAACTGCATTCGACCAGACTAATTTTGGACCACTTTTTCGAGTATTTCAGGTCTTATTTCATCAATAACACGAGTTATGTTGGCTTCCAAAGCGTCTATTGTTTCTGCTTTATCTGCATGAACCAATGACTTCACAGAAGCCCAAAGGAAATAATCCAGTGGAGTTATGTCGCATGATCTTGGAGGCCAATTAATTGGACCATTTTTCGAAATAATGTTATCGCCAAATATTTCTTTCAATAAATCAATTGTTACGGTAGCAGCATGAGGTGAAGCACCATCTTGTTGGAATCAAAACACTTCTGGATCGATGCCATTTAAATTTTGAAACAAATAATCATTGATTATCGATCTGTAACGAGCACCATTCACTGTAACATTAACTCCAGCATCGTTTTTAAAGAAATATGGGCCGGTTATGCCTCCAGCATATAAAGCACACCATACAGTGCATTTTTCAGGATTCAATGGAACCTGCAAAATTTTTTGAGAATTGTTTTCACTCCATATACGGCAATATTGCTTATTTACATAGCCGTTCAACCAGAAATGAGCTTCATCACTACACACAATTTTACGATAAAGAAGTGGATCAACTTCAAGCTGTTCTAGGGCCTAATCAGCAAACAAACGACGCTTATTATGGTCAAGTAGGTGGCTTTAGTTCTTGAACCAGTTGGATCTTGTATTGGTGTAGACCAAGATCTTTATGTAAAATTTTCCATGCGGTGGATGCACAGTCCAACTTGTTGTGAACGTCGACGAATAGACAAATCTGAATCATCATTAACATTATGACTTACAGCAGCGATATTTTTTTCTGTGCGTACAGTTTTTTGTCTTGTTTTTGTTGCTGCATCGAGTAGATAAATTGTTGTCCGAAATCTATAGATATTTCGATGAATAAGCTGCTCTGTTGGACGATTATGTAAACCATAAATTTCACGAAGTGCTCTATAAGTTTGGCGAATAGAATATTGATTTTGAAAATAAATTTCAACAATTTGTAAACGTTGTTGCGGCGTGAATCTTTTCAGGATAATTCATCAATGCTTAATGAACAGAAATGTCAAAACAATATGGCTTCTTCCTTCTGTAACAGTTATCCCTATCGAAAGTTCGATCACTCTAAAAAGAACACCCTATACACTATTTCTATAAAATTCAGGTAAATGGTAAATGGAAAAATACTCGATATTTAAATTTTACTTTCTCCAAAATGTAAGCTAAGAGTACTAAAAATATTTGTTCTAATATCTGATAATTAACTAAATTTAAATAGGTATGTGATAAAGGATATATTTTAGTATGCTAAGTTGGAAGTTTTACGAAATGAGTTTCTCGTTATGTTTCTGCCTCGTGGAAATTTTCATTGAATAGTTGCAGAATTATGATGTCAAGGGGTTATTGATATTTTCGAAATAGCCCATATTTCTCGTTGTTACAATATTGTTTTATTTAGGAGTCAAAACAAGAAGATAAATTACAAGAAAAAAATTCCGTAGAGATATACTTCTTAATTACTTGGAATTGATATATCCAGAATAACAAACTCAAATATGTTATCACTGAGACCTCCTTAAATGATAAGCTCGAATATATTCATTGCGAAAAGTGAATTCAATTGAATAAAGAATGACAGGAATATTCAATTTGAAATTTTTAAATGAATGTTTTGCATAGATGAAACCCCTATTATATTGGCTCCCTCTGTCACAAGACAAGTTACGAATTCATTCGCTAGATCATCAAAAAGTATTTGCCACTGAGTCGTGAGTCACCCGAACATACAATATACAGACATTCCAAATCTGCAATTTGATCTTTTCGTCACTATCTGTTGACACAGGATATTTTCAGAATTTCAAGTAATAATATTTCTGTTCAGTACCAGCTCCATATTTTTAGAGTATATCGGATAGACCGATATGGACGATATGTTTTTTCCGCATGTGAAAATGAATCTCATAGGAACCCTAAATATATGACCGAAATTAATGTTCATCATCCCTTACAATTCAGAAGTTTTTCGCTACATAAACAAATTTGTTTTTCGCTACATAAACAAATTTGTTCTTCGCTACATAAACAACATTGACTGTCATTTGCATAATTTGAATTTTCACATAAATTTTCAATAAACGTCAGTGTAAATCAAAGTCTAACAAAAGAACAGAAGTATATAATAATTGTGTATTTTGATTCGGAATAATTCTTATTGTGTAAATAAGTGTTAATAAATAGTATTTCAGACAAAACTGAAAAATTTACAAATACTCCACTCGACTTGCCAGGAAAATATAGTAAGGTTTGTCTAAATATGTTATCTATAAAGTCAAGACGACAGTATGAAAAGTACTATAAATTATCCACCAACTGGAAAAACCTGAAAAAGCAAAAACGTAACAGAAAATATATTACTTGCTTATACATATCTATACGAAAGATTAAAGGCTGTATATACAGGATGTAACGTACAACGGTTAGGTTACCGCAGTATTTTGCCTATTATTTAATAAGTATTTTTAAATATCAGGAAATTGCAATTTAATTATTCTTGATGATTAATTTCGATTGTTTTAGTGGACTGTATTTTGACGTAGTTTAGCGAATAGTTTTTCTTTAATGGCACTTGTATGTAGTTATCTCGATGATGAACTAGCTTTGTTTATCCAATAAGATAAACCAACAAAAATGATAAGGAATTAAAGTAACACACTCGTAATACACTATGATAACAACAAACTATAATCCTTGATTTACTATATATAAACCGAGTCAAAAGGTATGATTATTACAATAACAACAAATGTAATGAATTTGCCAATACTTTGGCAATCGACTGGATTACTATATTAACAATAATAACCGTGATAGCTTAGACCGAAATATCACAAGCTACGTACAACAAATTTGACTATCCGAATGATAGTGCATAATGTAGCAAAGACTACATGCCACAAGTGTTACTATTACTGGAAATAATGCATAATGTAGTAAAGGTTACATGCGAGTTTGATTACCTGAATGATAATGATTTTATAGTCTGTTCAAAAGACTGTACGTTAGAAGTGCTCGATACATCTGTTCTAACTCAAAGAGGGAAATTAACATAATTGATTGAAAGGTCCATTTGGAGGTGGACTGAATGAACGAAATAAACCTTCTTATTGGTTACATAAAAATTATTATATTAATGCAAGTAAAGTAGGATAGAATAGTTTACAAGTCCGAATGATGTGTCATGTCAAATTAAAAGGCATAAATATATCAAAATCTCCAAATGACTTTCCATGTTTTCTAAGGCCATATACAATCATTAGAAAACAAATAATCTGAACTGTAAACAGTTCAAACGGCATTTCTCAATACTGCTGAATCGAAATATCAACGTAAACGACCTAAGTATCGATGACAAAATAATTTCGAACGACAGGGCCGTCTCTAACGGGACGGAACACAGGGTGTTTCATCATAAACTAGACGAACATATCGTGTAGATGCGACAGGAAAGATCATTTTTGCCTTATGACATATACCGCTTTCGAAGCATAATGTACCCTTGAAGTAACAGTTTCTGATCACATCTACTTGAGTAATTCTGAGTGCTCAGTTCAGAAAAGGTGAAGAGCTTTGAAAAAAATCTTCAAAATGGCGGAAAACCTGAAATGTTTTTTTTTGTTTTTTCATATTATATTTAGGTATAAGAGAAAATATAATCCTGAAATATTTCATTATAATAGCTGGAATGAATTCCCAGAACCTCTACATATTTTAATCTAAATAAATTTCATGAAATTCATTATTTTTTTCAAGGAGAAAGTCGTTCAGAATGCCACAATACTTTTTACTATTAATGGTGTCAACTACGTAAAGTCGTAGCCCCACGCTGAGATACTGCTCCCCAAACCATTATTTTGGTGGGAAATTTGGAAATTTGAACGATAACAGCTTGTTTTGATTGGATTTTTGAGTGATTTCCACCAAGTTCGAAACAATTTTCATGAAATATAAAGACATTATTCGGTGCTTTTGTGAAGGTGTCATTATAGGGATTGTTTTTGGTTTCCTTGATATGTAGCCTTGTCTTTTCAGTGACATACGACAATTTCTGGACATACTTTTATATTTCGTTGATTTCCAAATCTGTAAGCCAATTTGCGAAACTCCAGGCGCGGATTGTGTCATCCTAAAGCCAATAAAGCGTTCAAATTGTTTCCTTTAATCTTACGCGGTCTTCCTGAAACTGGTCAATGCCTCATATCCATACCATTTTTTATCCTCTTCGAGTTCGAGTTCTCCTGCGCCCATAGACGTGTTTTGTGTACGTCAGATGGTGGGATACGGCTAATGACAACAACAGTCGATGCAATAAGACTCAAAAAAAAATAAATTAAGAAGAAACTTGTATTACACTGGTGCACAATAATCCACCTTTTATATTCGCAAATTAGTCATTACTGATAATCGGCGTTTCGTTGATGATCAATGAAAATAATCTTCTTCATTTCTTTCAGAAAATTCCCGTCGAAAATCAAATTCATATTACTTATATTGTGGATGGAAGGCGACATAATCATTTCGGAATCTCCACGAATGTTTGAGCAGAGAAGTAATTAGCGAAAGACTGTGTCAGGGGTGGTTTGCACGCTTCAAATAATGTAATAACACCTTGGAAAACAATCCAGGAAGACATCGATAATTGGATTATGACTAGTGGCCGTAGAAGAGAAAGAAATCCTGACAACTCGAACACTAGCTGAAAACTTCAATGTCAACGACTCAACAACCATCTGGCGTCTCAACAAACTCGGAAATGTATAGAAATTCGAATTTTCTCCGAATTGCCGCAGACACCCTTTTTGAAGAGTATTGTCTGACGATTTATCGTGTCTGTTCTTCAAAAATTTGAATAAACAGAATGTTTGTGTATCTCCAGGCGAAACACCGAAAGTCGTCCAGTGTAACAAGTATATTTTGAGTTCGGTAGGTCAAGAGCGGAATGGTCGACTGGAAAGACACCGCAAAACATTAGTAACCAATCCCCGGATTATTTCAACGAATAATAAAATAGTGAAACCAAATTCATCAATAGAATACCAAGGAATTCAAATAGGCCACCAAGCCAGCCTCAAACAGCACGCTTACAATATAAAAAAAAATAAACAAAAGAGTGAAACACTTTAGATGTCTGACATACAAAACCAAGGCATTAACACGAAAACAATAATTTACACATCCATATGTAGACCAACAATTGAGTGCGAATTGCAGAGAGTCGGTGATGAAAGTTCTGGAGGTTTCTGAAACATTATCCCTAAGAACAATAATGCAGATGAGGCATATAATATATCAGGTGTTTTTTTAGAGTGATAGAACGTTCGATAGGGATAACTGTGATTTGACAGAAGGTAGAAGCCATGCTGTTTTGACATTTCTTTTCAGTAAGCATTGACAAATTATCATGGAAAGACTCAAAGTTCCAATTTATGGTTTACATAATCGTCCATCAGAGCAGCTTACTCGTCGAACTATCGATAGATTTCAGACAACATTTTCTCTACTCGATGCAACAACAACAGGACAAACAACTGTACGTACAGAAGAAAATATCACTGATGTAAGTCATAGTGTTAATGATGATTCAGATTTGTCTATTCCTCGACGTTCACAAGGACTCTGTGCATCCACCACATGGAAAATTTGCGTGAATATCTTGGTCTACGCCCATACAAGATCCAACTGGTTCAAGAACTAAAGCCACTTGACCACAATAAGCGTCGTTTGTTTGCTGATTGGGCCCTAGAACAGCTTGAAGTTGATCCACTTTTTATCGAAAAATTGTGTTTAGTGATGGAGCTCATTTCTGGTTGAACGGCTATGTAAACAAGTTAAATTGCCGTATATGGAGTGACAACAATCCTCAAGAAGTTCTGCAGGTTCCATTGCATCCTGAAAAATGCACTGTATAGTGTGCCTTACACGCTGGAGGCATCATCGGTCAATATTTTTTTGAAAACGATGCTGGAGTTAATATTACAGTGAATGGTGCTCGTTACAGACCGATGATCAATGATTATTTGTATCAAAATTTGAATGGTATCGACCCAGAAGTGTTTTGGTTCCAACAAGATGGTGCTACACCTCATGCTGCTACCGTAACAATTGATTTATTCAAAGAAGGATTTGGCGATAAAACATTATTTCGAGAAATGGTCCAATTAATTGGTCTTCAAGATCATGCGGCATAACTCCACTAAATCATTTTCTTTGTCATTCTTTGTCATCATGTCAAGTCATTGGTTTATACTGATAAACCAGAAACAATAGACACTTTGGGAGCCAACATACTTCGTGTTATTGATGAAATAAGTCCTGAATTACTCGAAAAAGTGGTCCAAAATTGGTCTGGTTGAATGCGGTTCTTCAGAGCTAGTGGTGATCGACATATGCCAGAAATTATTTTTGAAACATAAATGTCACAAAATTATCTTTCAAATAAAAAAAATTTGGCTTCTATCTTAATTTAAATGTGTTTATTTAAATTCAAAGTTCTATCACTCTAAAAAAAACACCCGATAGTTAGTGCTTGCATAATAACTTTTATTCCTAAATAAAATAAAAAGTGTGAAGGAACTAATTTAACACTTAGTCACTCGATATTGCGAGAAAAATCATTAGGTTAGGTCAAGAACTTTCATACATTCCAAATTATATTAAATTTTACAGATTTGTAAATACAATTCTAGTTAAGTTTAATCAGTCAAGAGTTCAAACGGAAATTTCGGGAAATTTGTTGTTGTTCTGCACTAAACATTACCAAATTTATTCCATAATATAAAAACTGTAGAAAACAAAAAATTCATTTTTTTATCGTACTTCGGTAGCATAAGTCAAAAAGTGGCCAATAGTTTCTCAAAATTAGATGTTAATATTGCTTTCAATACACAAAATAAATTATCATCTTTATTATTCAATGCAAAAGACCCAACTCTAAACATACATAAATCGGGAGTTTATGAGTTATCCTGTTCGACGTGCAGTAATAAATATATAGGACAGACGTGACGTTCCTTCGAGACGAGGTTCAACGAACATAAAATGAATTTCGTGAAAAATAAACGAACCTCTATTTTTGCCACTGATTGTTCAGAAATCGGCCATCCTTTTCCGACAATGGATAAACTTAAAATTTTACATGTAGAATCAAAAGGAAGGAAACTTGATTATTTAGAATCTGTTGAAATTTTCAAATTAGTACACAATAAAAATGATTAATGACTGTACGGATCTATGTAAATCCAAATTTTTTGAAATATTTAAATAAGTAACATCTGTTTACCGTCTTCTTCGACGTGCCGACATTCTAACGGTTGTTAGGCGTTCTCTCATTTCAAACCCTTTTTATGCTGTTTTTATTACCTCTTCTATCTCTGTATATGCATAAACCTGTTCTGTTTGTTAAGTCTTTAGTTGTCTGAATATGGGATAGTTAATTCCCGAAACTCGAGTCACAATTAAATGTGTAACATATCAATTTATTGGTAGTAGAACATAGTAATATCTACAACTTGTTTTAATTATGATCAACTAACAAATAGTAACGGCTAAAACTGTTCAGTGTCTGATTCGAATTTTCATCCTAAGGAAAATGTGTATTTTTCCTGTTTGGAAATGTGACAATCAAATTTTTATCTGAATATTTTGATATTAGCCTTCTACATACTTAATTCCAAAAAATTATATTTAATGATTATAACTTCTGAAAATAAATTAAAATAATGTCATCATATAAGTACCACTTATATCAATTGACATATAAAATAAACATTCATTATAAGACATCCGAATGGTATAACAAAATCCAATAAATAAAAATTATTAACCAAAATCCTATAAATTAAATATTTTGAATAGACAAAATTTTGTTTCTGCTGATCAATCTTATTAAAACCAATATCTTTCAAAAATATCCAACATAATCTTAAGAATTTCATCATAAAACTATCTTACTTAGACTATTCAATATTATTGGATATCTAACTAAGTTACTTTATATAAAACCTCAAGATATGTAAAAACATCACTGAAAAACAAGTTTTAAGAGAGACTTTGCTTCGTTAGTATTCAAATAATTCATATTCAATAAATAAAACATCAATCAACAACAAATATTTATTTACTTACCCTTCAATCTTCTAGAAAAGACTTCTGCCGAAATGAAACCTTTAAATGTAGAGAGAACGGTTCACTACACACAAAAATATATCTGTGGTTTACCCTTGATCTAGAAGATTGAAAGACAATTTAACGGTCTCTGCTATAGCACAAGGACTATCTGTATAAAGAATGTTAAGGAAACCAAATAATTATATATTATGAATAAAATAACATAAATACAGGTTAATTTTTGATAGAAGGTATATAAAATTATTTAAATATTAGCGTTCTAAATATTTAATTCCAAAAAATTATATTTAATGATTATAACTTCTGAAAATAAACTAAAATAATGTCATATAAGTACCACTTATATCAATTGACATATAAAATAAACATTCATTATAAGACATCCGAATGGTATAACAAAATCCAATAAATAAAAATTATTAACCAAAATCCTATAAATTAAATATTTTGAATAGACAAAATTTTGTTTCTGCTGATCAATCTTAAGAAAACCAATATCTTTCAAAAATATCCAACATAATCTTAAGAATTTCATCATAAAACTATCTTACTTAGACTATTCAATATTATTGGATATCTAACTAAGTCCTTGTGCTATAGCAGAGGCCGTTAAATTGTCTTTCAATCTTCTAGATCAAGGGTAAACCACAGATATATTTTTGTGTGTAGTGAACCGTTCTCTCTACATTTAAAGGTTTCATTTCGGCAGAAGTCTTTTCTAGAAGATTGAAGGGTAAGTAAATATTTGTTGTTGATTGATGTTATATTTATTGAATATGAATTATTTGAATACTGACGAAGCAAAGTTGATCTTAAAACTTGTTTTTCAGTAATGTTTTACATATCTTGAGGTTTTATATAAAGTACCTTAGTTAGATATCCAATAATATTGAATAGTCTAAGTAAGATAGTTTTATTATGAAATTCTTAAGATTATGTTGGATATTTTTGAAAGATATTGGTTTTCATAAGATTGATCACCAGAAACAAAATTTTGTCTATTCAAAATATTTAATTTATAGGATTTTGGTTAATAATTTTTATTCATTGGATTTTGTTATACCATTCGGATGTCTTATAATGAATGTTTATTTTATATGTTAATTGAAATAAGTGGTACTTATATGACATTATTTTAATTTATTTTCAGAAGTTATAATCATTAAATATAATTTTTTGGAATTAAATATGTTGAAGGCTAATATTAAAATATTTAAATAATTTTATATACCTTCTATCAAGAATTAACCTCTATTTATGTCAAATTTTTATCATCTGAACTATCACCTTTTTTATACTTGGTTGAAATTGTTTTTGGTTATTTTATGACCTAAGCCTTAATTTCAATAATTCTTGGCAAAGGAAGGCCATACTTGCACTTGCTCACTTATGACAACATTTTCGACTGGCATAGAGCAAAAAAAAATGTTAGAACACTTGTTTGAGTCTACAAATATATATTTTCTCATGATTACATGTACAATTTGAAAATATTGAACGACTCTTTCTTTTAACACTTACGTCAAATCCAAGAATAATTTAAGAAATAACTGATTCAGATAGGTGTTGAAAATTTCTAAATAAAACACGTTGGAATGAGCATGATTCGAACAGACTTATTATTAAATCATACCACGTGCTTAAGAACTCAATTTCAAGTAATAAGACAAAAGTAAATGTAACATCTTGTTCCCTTAAATACCCCTTTCATATTCCCAGACAATGCTCTTCTTGTTAACAGGGGGTTATTGTGTAAGGGAGATTTTTGTGTCTAGGGATGGAACGGATTTTTGACGTCATTCGAAGGAAATCAACACCAGAGCCACTTCACCGTCATATCTCTTCAGAGAACTCCTTACAGAATCAGAATAATTGGAAGTTTATTTTATGAATTGTTATATCACTGGAAGATCTATAGAAAGCCCAAAAATATAACTCTGCTCAGCTATGACGATATTCTTCGGAAACGATTACTCTTGGAGTATTACAATAAGTAACTTACAGCCTGTGAATTCAGAAAAAGAAAGACTGACGTCGCTAGATACCATCTAATAATTACCCTATGAAGTCTGACATTGTCACTGATAAGTATACGAAATGAAATTTCTTCGCAATGAAAGAACGCTGTTAATTTTCCACTACAGTTTACAAAATAAAATAGAAAGGCATTTTACTTGATAGAAGAAATATAACAAAATTTGAATATCAAAACAAATTAAAATATGTTTATCTTCTACAATTTTAATTTCAAAAAAATTTTTTTATTCAAAAAACTTTTAGAATTAAATTAATGTCTAAAACAAGCACCGCTTACATTTAATAGACGTATATAATCAAAACTCAATATATAATGTTAAATGGAATAAATAAACCAACAGATATACGAAAGCCATTGAAATTAATGAATAAATATTTAAAGGAGGCAAAATTTTGTTTCTGGTCTTACCTTTCAGAACACCAATTGCCTTTTAAAAACATGAACACACTTAAAGGACTTCTAAAAGAATATAATTTATTTGAAATATTTAATATATTTAAATATTCGAATAAGTTAATTCAGAAATCTCTCAAAACATGCACTATATCTCCAAAAAACAAATATAATTCTAAGCAATCCCTTCTTCGGTCCTGAATAATATTCCAAATATCAAAATCAAAAAACTAACCTATATTAACAACGCACCACGTGTAAAGGAATAATGTTTCGAAACAAAGATCAACTTTATAATTCAAGATTGATCTATGTTCTAACAAAATCAAAGAACAGTGTGAGTTATTTTTAAGGCTTAGTTAAATTCATTGACTTATTATTATATAAATATCTTAAAAATTTTAAAAATTAGCCTTCTACATATTTAATTCCAAAAGATTATATTTAATGATTATAACTTCTGAAAATAAATTAAAATAATGTCGTATAAGTACCACTTATATCATGACATAAAATAAACATTCATTATAAGATATCCGAATGGTATAACAAAATCCAATAAATAAAAATTATTAACCAAAATCCTATAAATTAAATATTTTGAATAGACAAATTTTTGTTTCTGCTGATCAATCTTATGAAAACCAATATCTTTCAGGAATATCCAACATAATCTTAAGAATTTCATCATAAAACATCTTACTTAGACTATTCAATATTATTGGATATCTAACCAAGGAACCTTATATAAAAACTCAAGATATGTGAAACATTACTGAAAAACAAGTTTTAAGATCAACTTTGCTTCGTCAGTATTCAAATAATTCATATTCAAAAAATATAACATCAATTAACAACAAATATTCACTTACCCTTCAAACTTCTAGAGATAGTTCTACCGAAATGGAACCTTTAAGTGTGGTGAGGAACGGTTCACTACACTCAAAAATATATCTGTGGTTTACCCTTGATCTAGAAGATTGAAAGACAATTTAACGGCCTCTGCTATAGCACAAGGACTATCTGTATAAAGAATGTTAAGGAAACCAAATAATTATATATTATGAATAAAATAACATAAATAGAGGTTAATTCTTGATAGAAGGTATATAAAATTATATAAATATTTTAAAAATTTTAAAAAAATTTTAAAAATTAGCCTTCTACATATTTAATTCATTGACATTCCATAATGAGATTTATTGAAGCCAATATATAATTATATATTATATATAAAATAAAATAGAAAGGCCTTTTACTTGATAGAAGAAATATAACAAAATTAGAATCTCAAAACAAATTAAAATATGTATATCTTCTGCAATTTTAATTTCAAAAAATTTTTTATTCAAAAAACTTTTAGAATTGAATTAATGTCTAAAACA
Organism: Megalocaria dilatata; assembly: GCA_034642435.1. Taxonomy (NCBI): domain Eukaryota; kingdom Metazoa; phylum Arthropoda; class Insecta; order Coleoptera; family Coccinellidae; genus Megalocaria; species Megalocaria dilatata. The sequence continues at coordinate 7,899,023 of CM067855.1, read as the reverse complement.
AGCACCAATGTAAGCGCTTACATTGGTTTTTCTCATTTTTCCCATTTTGTCTAATCCTGTATAAAGCAAAGAGTGAGAAACAAAGATTTTCTACCAAATATATTGCAGTTGAAATAGAGGAAAATATTTATCTCAGTTCCAGAACATAGATTGCTTATTTCTTGAGAAACCTTGGGCGGCCAAGACTTTTTACGATGTGTGTATATAATTCCGACGAAATTAGCAATTTCTTTACTATATTTTTGGAAAAACGTATCTGCCTCTATGAAATATTCAATATCTCAATGGTGTTTCGCAGATTATTTTTAATTTCAGTCAGTGAATTACTTCTACATTTTTAATCTGTATATTATCCTATAATATCATAAGATTATTGTGATACGACCATTGCAAAATAAATATTTCTTAGCAATTAAATGTGTATGTAATTCCTTAGCAAGCACAAAAAAACCTTTTACTTTTCGTACCGAAAGTTGGATGTGTTTATCCCATTTAAGGTGTTTTATCTATTATATAATAATTCCTAGGTATTTCCTCCAACAAATGTATTGGAAAATTTGGTTTAGGAAAAATGAATGACAGAGGAGCCAAACTAATTGAATTCTGTAAACAACTTGATTTCATCCTCATAAACAATTTCTTCGAAATGCCTCCTCGAATATAAACATGGAAAGCTCCACGGGATAGAAGCAGATATTAAGTGGACTACATTCTAGTCGAGAAAAAGTTTCGAAACCAAATCAAATCTATTCACTCCTATCCAGGTAGCCAAGTTGAATCTGACTATAACTTAGTGATGGTAAAATGTGATATTAGATTTAAGAAAAGACATACTGTTAAAAGGAAAAACTGGTGCCTAAACCAACTGAAATTCCAATCCACAGTCAATAACTTTAAAGATGAATTGTCAGTGAATAGTAAAGGGTGCAACACTTGGGATTAGATCAAATAAAACCTGATACATACAGCTAACAACGTATTGGAAAGAAGAGATATACAAGAAAACCTTGGATAACACAAGAAATATGCCAATTGATGAAAGAAAGGAATGAATGGAGAAATAAAGATTATTATTATTAAGGAGTATGAGCCATGGTAATAGGAAATTCTAGAAATCGAGACAGTGTAACCTACATCTGTATACCAATACTCAAACAAACTCGACAAGGTTTTGTTGATCACAGCGGCAAATTGCAGACATGCGCACGTTTCGAACTGATTGGTTTTCAATGGTGCAATATATGGTAGACATCTAATTCGACAGAAACTATCTAAAATAGCTATGAGCCAAATTTATCCCATCATAAAAACTGAAGAAAATAAAATATTCATTTCTCTATCGTACTTTGGTAGCATAAGTCAAAAAGTGGCTTTCCCACAATAGATAATCTTAAAATTTCACATGTAGAATCGAAAGGGAAGAAACTCGATGATCTAGAATCTGTTGAAATTTTCGAATTAGTTCACAATAACAATAATATAAGAATAATGAATGACTGTACGGAGCTATGTAAATCGAAAATATTTGAGATAATTAAAAAGTAAGATCTGTTTGAAACCTTTTTCAACGAACATAAAATGAATTTAATGAAAAGTAAACAAAATTTCAACTTTTGCCCCTCATTCTTTAGAAAACAGTAATTCCTTTCGACAAAAGAAAATCTTAAGAAAATTTTATATGTAGATTCAAAAAAAAAGAAACTTGATTATTGAAATTTTCAAATTCGTTCACAATAAAAATAATGTAAAAAATAATTAATGTAAGGAGCTTTGTAAATACAAATATTTCAGATATTTAAAAAGTAGCATCTGTTTAAAACCTTTTTCAACGAACATAAAACAAAATAATGTAAAAATAATGAATGACTGTACAGAGCTATGTAACCCCAAAAATTATCTGAGATATTTAAATTGGTACCATCTGTTTAACAACCTTCTTTGTCGATTGCCGACATTCCCATATCTGTTAGAAAGCCCCTCTTTTTTAACCCGATTTTTTATCACATTCCGATTGTAAACCTCTGTACCACTGTTAGGTGTTACCTAGAATTCATTGAAATATTCAAAATATTTATCACTTTTGTTTAAATACCACTGTTAGGTCTTCAGTTGTCTGATGATGGGATAGTTCATTTCTCGAAACTCGAGTCACAAGAAAATGTGTAATATATATTTCTTGGTAGTAAAACATAGTAATTTCTACAATTTGTTTTAATTTTGATCAACTACCAAATAGTAACGGCTGAAACAACACTAGTGACTCCAAATCTGTCAAGTATCTATATTCGCTATACACAGAGGATCTAAGGTATTAATAATACACTAGCGCCATCTAGAGTATGTAAAATACATACTCTATCATCGTCATGATTAAGTGTAAGAACTTAAATGTCATTTTTTCACCTTTTAGTTTTCATTTTATCTATGAGGGTTGGTTGAAACCAGTGTTGAAAGTTCTTTGTTTAATCAAACTAAGTTCTTTCGCAAAATTCTGCGGTGTTATACTCTAAATAATCTTTGGACTGAACTATTACAAGCTGACATTATGTCAAACTGTAGCACGCTGTTTCCTGGAAAAAGCACGGAAGAACTAACATTATAATAAATCTACAATCGAAATTTATATTCGGATGAAGTACATACTTGCAGGTTAATTTAGGCAAATTAAGTCCTCTCAGAAATAGTCGGATTCTTTCTTCTAAGCCCTTCATTAGAGTAGAACTCATCGATTTTTCTTCGCCAAATACGTCGATGATCGATTCGGACTTATCATCTTCGATGATTACTGTAATATTTCTTCTCTTCGTAAAAACACTATCAATCCAATCATTGACCATATATCTTTCTCGATCTTTTTCCACAAGCAAGTCCATGAGTTCTCGAAAATTGGCCATTTCGAAGAATTCACTCTGAAATACCTGGCGAGAATAATATTCGATGCATGCCTGAACTGGATGAAGAACAAAAATACCAATCTTAAGTTTCGACATTGATTGACGCGGTATGTGTTAGTCCAATAACATGAAAATTAGTTTGCTTCCAGTTCATGAAACCCATTCCTGATTATATCGGCTAAATTCGAACGTTTTATGAAGAACTTTTCCAGTTATTTCTGATTACCTACTTCAAAATATTATACAGACTTCTTCTGTAAACCTTCTACAAATTAAAATTTAAAAAAATGTTATTCAAAAATTTTTAGTATTATATTAAATAAATGTCTTTAGAACACACCGTGTCAATTTACTAGACATATAGAATTAAATTTTTTTTAATATTAAAACAAATTGAAATATGTTTATCTTCTACAATTTCAATTTCAAACAAATTTTTATTCAAAAAACTTTTAGAAATAAATTTATGTCTACACAAGCACCGCTTACATTTAATAGACGTATATAATCAAAACTCAATATATAATGTCAAATGGAATAAATAACTCAACAGATATACGAAAGTAATTAAAATTAATAAATAAATATTTAAAGGAGACAAAATTTTGTTTCTGGTCTTACCTTTAAGAACACCAATTGCCTTTTAAAATATTATTAATTAATTAATTATTTTATATATAATATATAATTATATTTTGGCTTCAATAAATCTCGTTATAGAATGTCAATGAATTTAAATAAACCTTAAAATAACTCACACTGTTCTTTGATTTTGTTAGAACATAGATCAATCTTGAATTATATAGTTGATCTGTATTTCGAAGCTTAAGTCTTTTAACACGTGAGAGATATAGGTTAAGTTTTTGATTTTGATATTTGGAATATTAAATGAGGACTGAAGACGAGATCGTCTAGAATTATATTTGTTTTTTGAAGATATAGTGCACATTTTTTAGAGATTTTTGAAATAATTTATTCGAATATTTAAATATATTAAATATTTCAAATAAATTATATTCTTTGAGAAGTCCTTTAAGTGTGTTCATGTTTTTAAAAGGCAATTGGTGTTCTGAAAGGTAAGACCAGAAACAAAATTTTGTCCCCTTTAAATATTTATTTATTAATTTTAATTACTTTCGTATATCTGTTGGGTTATTTATTCCATTTGACATTATATATTGAGTTTTGATTATATACGTCTATTAAATGTAAGCGGTGCTTGTGTAGACATAAATTTATTTCTAAAAGTTTTTTGAATTAAAATTTGTTTGAAATTAAAATTGTAGAAGATAAACATATTTCAATTTGTTTTAATATTCAAATTTTGTTATATTTCTTTTATGAAGTAAAAGGCCTTTCTATTTTATTTTATATATAGAAATAACACTTATTACACAGTACCAAAGGAAATGGCAGAAGTTCAAAGAAATACAAATTGTCTATTAAAAATTATTAAATTCGCATTTGACGAGCATAAAATTTTTTTTCATTCCTTGTTTTATGAAAACTAAATTCACTTTCAAAAATGCAAAACATAACCTCAAGAACCCCTTCAAAAACAAATTTTATTAAAAAAGTTTTAGAATTAATTGTCGTTAGAACACACCGTGTCAATTTAGTAGACATATTGAATTGATACTTATTACACAGTTCCAAAATGGAATGAAAGAAATTCAAAGAAATTAACCCATTTGAATATCTCAAATAATTTTTGGGGTTACATAGTTCCGTACAGTAATTAATTATTTTTACATTATTTTGTTGTATATCTCAAATATTTGGATTTACAAAGCTCCATACAGACTGTATGGACGAAATTAGCAATTTCTGTACTCTATTTTTGGGAAAACGTAACTGCCTCTATGAAATATTCAATATCTCAGTTTACGTTTGAATACAGACTGTATGGAGCTTTGTAAATCCAAATATTTGAGATATACAACAAAATAATGTAAAAATAATGAATTACTGTACGGAGCTATGTAACCCCAAAAATTATTTGAGATATTTAAATGGGTACCATCTGTTTAACAACCTTCTTTGTCGATTGCGGATATTCCGATATCTGGTAGAAGGCCCCTCTTTTTTAACCCGGTTTTTCATTACGTTCCGATTGTAAACCTCTGTACCACTATTAGGTGTTACCGAGAATCTGTTGAAATATCCAAAATATTTATCACTTCTGTTTAAATACCACTGTACCACTGTTAGGTCTTCAGTTGTCTGATGATGACATAGTAGTTCATTTCCTGAAACTCGAGTCACAAGAAAATGTGTAATATATATTTTTTGGTAGTAAAACATAGTAATTTCTACAATTTGTTTTAATTATGATCAACTATCAAATAGTAACGGCTGAAACAATTCAGTACTTAAAAAGAGTATAAAATTTTGTTTCATTTCTTGTTTTATGAAAACTAAATTCCTTTTCAAAGACGCAAAACATTTCCTTCGATTTCATGAATGATTCATGGTAAAGTTTCAGAAAATATGACGAATAATTAATATCTACATGAAAAAGCGAGCATGATGATAAATTAAACAGGGAAGGAATTTAACAATTATCAATAACATTCTACGTGAAGATACGATACCCTTTTTAAAAGAAAGGAGAATATGTTCATAACATCCTTCAATTGAATCTATATATATTCAGGTCGAATTCGACATGCTAATATTAATTGCCCATGATACCTTCAGATTAGTATCCAGAACAGCTGACCATCTAACAGACAATTTAACCTAGTTTCTTCCACCTAACAGAGAATTACGCAGGAACTTATATAACGTACTGTATTCCAAATAAATCAAAAACACATACGAACTCACGGAATCGTTAATAATATGTTCGACTCATTTTAAAAGCACCGTGGTATGCACCAAGTGTTAAATTTCATTATCCAGAAATGAATATTCTTCTGTAAAATTCGATCTCTTAGTTAGATATATAGAATAATTGATCGTAATTTTTTAAGGTTGTACACCATAAGTTCCGAAGTTTTACCTCTGATGTTTATATTCACTTTCCAGAAATCTCTATCCAATCAAAAATATAAAATGTGAGAATGTCTGGAAACCCAGTACTTTCACCGCTAAAAAGTGTCGAGGTGTCATATAGAACCAAAGCAGTTATTTTAAATAGTATTCAAAGGGGCATATATTCCACAACTTTGTCATAAATTGATGTAATTATTAAGCTACCAACATTCATATTAAAAATTTAACAAATAAGATATTACTTCAAATAAATTAATTCGGCTGATTTGTACCAAATATCATTTATAAGAAGTGTGTGCTATGGTTATAGAAAGTTGTACAAATCGAGACTGTGTAACATATCGGGTGTTTTTTTCAGAGTGATAGAACTTTAAATTGAAATAAAACACATTTAAATTAAGATAGAAGTCAATTTTTTTATTTATTCGAAAGATAATTTTATGACATTTATGTTTTGAAAATAATTTTCGGTATGTGTCCACCACGACTAGCTCTGAGGAACCACTTTATCGAATAATTCAGGCCTTATTTCATCAATAACACGAGTTATGTTGGCTTCCAAAGCGTCTATTATTTCTGGTTTATCAGCATAAACCAATGACTTGACATAACCCCAAAGAAAATAATCCAGTGGAGGAATGATCTTGGAGGCCAATTAATTGGACCATTTCTCGAAATAATGTTATCGCCAAATCTTTCTTTGAATAAATCAATTGTTACGGTAGCAGCATGAGGTCTAGCACCATCTTGTAGGAACCAAATCACTTCTGGGTCGACCCCATTCAAATTTTGAAACAAATAATCATTGATCATCGATCTGTAACGAGCACCATTCACTGTACCATTAGCTCCAGTATCGTTTTTAAAGAAATATGAACCGATGATGCCTTCAGCGTGTAAAGCACACCATACAGTGCATTTTTAAGGATGCAATGGAACCTGCAGAACTTCTTGAGGATTGTTTTCACTACATATACGGCAATTTTGCTTGTTTACATAGCCGTTCAACCAGAAATGAGCTTCATCACTAAACACAATTTTACGATAAAAAAGTGGATAAACTTCAAGCTGTTCTAGGACCCAATCAGCAAACAAGCGATGCTTATTATGGTCAAGTGGCTTTAGTTCTTGAACCAGTCGTATCTTGTATGGGTGTAGACCAAGATCTTTACGCAACATTTTCCATGTGGTGGATGCACAGAGTCCAACTTGTTGTGAACGTCTACGAATAGACAAATCCATCATTAACACTATGACTAAAGTGACCATTTTTTTTTTAACTCAAAACGGGACAAAAAATTTTAAGCTTCAGGTTAAACGTAAGGGTCTGGCGGATAATTCAAATTTTAAACAGTTTTTTTGAGAATGTATGTAAATATCGATTTAAAATTACGTAAATAAATATTTTTTATTATCGCGAAATCAAAAATCCTCTCTAAGTTTTGCCTAAGTTGGCTACAATTCTGAAAAAACTGTTTAAAATTTAAATTTCCTGCCAGACCTTTACATTTAGCCTTCAGGTAGAAATAAACACAACTTTTAATTTTCTTTATTTAGATTGAGTGTAACTTACTGGAATTAGTATTCACTATAATTATTTTCATATTAATTAAGTATAATTATGTTTATAATAAAAAGTAGTGAAAAATAAAAATCAATCACCAGCTTTATTAAATCAAGGAACTTTGATCTGTTAATAATTATTAAAATATTATGCAACGCTTTTTTTTAAATTGTTTTTGTACTTTTCAGAGGAACAATTTTGCTTTAATAAAGTTTGTGATGACTTTAAATAAGAATAAAATTCTTGGCACGTTTTTTTTTACATTAACCTTAGTTATCAACATCGCTTTCAAAACTGGAACCTGTAAATGATTTTTTTCGGATGTCCACAGTTTGTTCATGAGAGAAAAGACTCTTTCTACTGGGGCATTTGTTCCAGGTAGACATAAAATGTATTCAATTAAAATACAAAAATTTGCATGTTTAAGATTTTTGGTACGAAAGTGTTTGAATACTTCCACCCAACGAGTTTCTGTTGAGACTTTTAAATTATTCCATTCGGTAATTTTTTGGCAAGTGACGTAACTAGAAATTAATGTATATTCGTCAAATACTTCTGTATCTTTATTACAGTGAATATATCCCTTTTCAATCAACATATCCACTGCGTTTTGAATATCTTCCCATGCAATTACTTTTCTTGAATCTGCCCATTTAAATATCTCCATTTCTTTAGTAAGAAAGCAAGTCCACTGTTCCAAATATTCACGGCTAGTTTTATAAAATTCTGTTGCCGTATTTTTCACCAAGTCTTCATTAACATCAGTGCCAGTGCCATCAGTTATCTTTTAGTTTTACAATTAAACTACGAACAGTAAATGGAAGAAACTGGTTGATCTGTTTCTGTGCCAAATTGTCTTTGAGATGATTGATTACGTTTGCCGCATCAATTGCCGATACAGTCTGACCCTCGACCTCCAATACGGCTTGGTGAAAACTTGCTGACTGAGCGTGTAAAAAATTAAGCCATAGTTCTGACGTGGGATCTTCAAAAAAGTTTTTTTTGGGACATTTTTCAATGCTCAAAAAATAGTCTTTTAACGGTTGGTACATTTTTAAAACTCTAATCACCGATCGACAGCGATGCGAATGGTCTGTGATTCCCCGCCTGCGCGTGTTTCGTGAGCTACATGATTTAAATTTTCGCGCTGTTTCACGAAACGGGACAATTTCGCGTCCCGGCGCTTTGTTTGGGGACAACGGGACAGGTGACCGAGAAAAGGGACAGTCCCGTTCAAAACGGGACGTATGGTCACTTTAACTATGACTTACAACAGCGATATTTTTTCTGTACGTACAATCCTTCGTCTTGTTGTCGTTGTTGCATCGAGTAGAGAAAATATTGTCCGAAATCTATCGATAGTTCGACGAATGAGCTGCTCTGATGGACGATTATGTAAACCATAAATTTCTCCATTTTGAAAATAAATTTCAACAATTTATAAACGTTGTTGCCGCGTGAGTCTTTCCATGATAATTTGTCAATGCCTACTGAACAGAAATATCAAAACAACATTACTTCTACCTTCTGTCAAATCACAGTTATCCCTGTCGAAAGTTCTATTACTCTAAAGAAAACACCCGATATATAGTTTCAATATATATTGTAGCAGTAAGAATATATAATTCTGAATTTAAAATCACTTATTGGATAAAGAACCAACAGTAACTTGCAAAAAACAGAATATTATATGTTACCACTCTGAGTTTTAAGATGAGGTAAAACTCATCATTGTGTCATTATTTTACTCATATTTCAATGATCACAAATAATTATCAGTGTAGGTGTTTGAAATGAAAATTAATTCCCATGGGAAAATTCCATAAATGCAGTAGAATATACTTTTCCATTATGTTAATACAGAGTACCAGAATGTAAAGAAAAAACGAGTAAATATTTGATTGTAATTTATTAAATATTATGATTCATTTCCGCTACCTGTTGTGCGTAAACAAAGAAAATAAAACTGAATAGGAAGAGATCCTCGTTTAAACAATAACATCACGGGATGTATACCCTATTATTCAGTAATAATGTCCAAATATATGGAAGGTTCTTCCTAGTTAGCATAAAATGCATCAACTTGTTCAATGAACGTGTTTTATTTATTAAATAATTCATATCATATATTTTTCCACAAAACAATTGTTATTTGGATACTCATTATCTACAGATAGAAGCATAATATGGTAAATGTCTAGATTGATCATGTATGCAGACATTATAAATAGAATGAAGTGCTTGAATTGAAAAAATTGTTAATACCATAATTCTCTTAAGAAACGAATAAGACACTTGTGAATAGGCAAGCATAAAACTGGGGTCATCTCATAATTTGCATTTATTTTGGAAATCTTTGAGTAAACGTCGAGGTACACACAAAACTAGATCACCTCCATAATTTTTGGTGATGTTAGTCCAGGACTGAAAAACTGACTGAATTAAATCATCTTCATTTCGAAGCGCTGCTCGTTCAACTTCAATCTTTATTAGTACCCATATGTTTTTAATGGGACTAAGATCTGGTGAAGCTGCTGGCCACAAAATGGTTGTTTCTTGGTGTTCTTGCATCCAAGTTTGAGTATAGGTCGAAGTATGGCATCTTGCATTATGTTGCTGAAAATGCCACCCCTATGGTGTCATTATAGGGAATTCTTAATTTGAATATTCCTGTTCCGTCTCATTAGAGACGGCCCTGTCGTTCGGCATTAGTTTGTCATCGATACTTAGGTCTTTTACGTTGATATTTCCATCTAGCAGTTTTGAGAATTGCCGTTCGAACTGTTTACACTCCAGATTATTTGTTTTCTAATGATTATATATGGCCTTAGAAAACATTGGAAGTTGTTTTGAGATTTTGAAACCTTTATGCCTGTTAATTTGACATGACACAGCATTCGGAATTGTAAACTATTCTATCCTTCTCTACTTGCATTAATCTCATAATTTTTCTGCAACCATTAAGAAGGTTTATTTCGTTCATTGGACCTTCCAATCATTTACGTTAATTTCCCTCTTTTTGTTAAAAGGGGTGAATGGAGCACTTCTAACGTTCAGTCTTTGAAAAGTCTGCAAAATCATTATTATTCTAGTAATAGTCAAACTTATCGCATATTGCCTTTGCTACATTATACAGTATCCGTCAGATAATCAAATTTGTCGTACGTAGCTTGTGATATTTCGGTCCAAGCTATAGCGGTTATTATTGTTAATATAGTAATCCAGTCGATTGCTAAAGTATTGGCCAATTCATTACATTTGTTTTGGTGTAATAATTATATCTTTTGACTTGGTTTATCTACAGTAAACCAAGAATTATAGTTCGTTGTTGTCATGGTGTTTTACGAATGTCTTGCCTTAATTCCTTACAATCTTCGTTGGTTTATCTTATTGGATAAACAAAGCTAGTTTATCATCGAGATAACTACATACAAGTGCCTTTGAAGTAAAATCTTTCGCCATCTACGCCAAAAATACAATCCATTTAAACCCATCGAAATTAATCATCGAGATTAATTAATTTGCAATAGTCTGTCTACTGAAATAATAGGCAAAATACTGCGGTAAACTAATCGTTTTACATTCTGTCAAGAAAGTACCGGGAATTATCGATTTAAATCTGGCGGAGCAATGAGGCAGGTAAAAATTTTTTTTCCTAGGTTGGTACCACTGTCCTTAATTACTATGCCAAGCTTGAGCGGGATCTGTCAACTAGTGTGTTTGCAACAGCTGATTAAGTCAGTCGATGTCAGAGTGCGTGCCGATTTTTACTATGGGTGATTACGTTGAGCAAAGAATTTGTTTAAAGTTTTGTGTTGCAAATGAATTTTCGTGTGCCGATGCATTGAAAATGGTGCAAAAGGCCTTTGGTGATAATGCTCTATCGAAAACTCGTGCATATCAGTGGTACAGAGCCTTCAAGGACGGTCGTGAAGTGGACGCCCATCGACGGCTTCGATCGAAGATAACGTCGATAAAATTAAAGAAAGGGTGCTGGAAAACCGTCGTACCAGCTTGAGAGAGATAGCACATGATCTTAAGATATCCCACGAGTCCGCACGTACGATTTTGATTGATATTTTGGGCATGAGAAAGGTGGCCGCACGACTCGTACCGAAAGACCTGAATTTTCTTCAAAAACGTCATCGCGAATAGGTTGCTTCAGACATGCTGGATCGCTGTAATTCCGATTCTACATTCATGGAACGCATTATAACTGGTGATGAGACCTGGGTCTACGAGTACGATATGCAAACAAGCCAGCAATCATCGGAATGGGTGGCAAAAAATGAGCCGAAACCGAAAAAACCACGCCAAAGACGCTCGAAAATGAAGGTGATGCTCATTGTTTTCTTCGATATCCGTGGTGTGGTGCACTACGAATTTGTTCCAGAGGGTCAGACGGTAAACAAGAAGTATTACCTAGGCGTTATGAAACGTTTGCGTGAGCGTATCCGTAAGAAGCGGCCAAATTTGTGGGCGAACAACTCATGGATTTTGCATGACGATAACGCGCCTTCTCACCGAGCTACGATTGTGACTGACTTTCTCGCCAAAAACTCAACAAACGTGCTTCAGCAACCACGGTATTCGCCGGATTTGGCTCCCTGCGACTTTTTCCTCTTCCCAAAACTAAAATTACTCCTTCGTGGCACCCGTTTTGAGTCGATTGAAGCCATAAAACAAAATTCGGCGCGAGAGCTAAAGTCCATCCCGGAAAGCGCCTATAAAAAATGTGTCGATAATTGGAAGTGCCGTTGGCATAGATGTATTGGAGCAAATGGAGCCTATTTTGAAGGCGACCCAATAAATTTTGACGATTAAGTGTAAAAATGTTGTTTTAATTGAAAATTCCCGGTACTTTCTTGACAGAGTAGTACTTTACAATTCCTAAGTTGAAAATGACAAATTAAAAGATTTCAATGAAAATTGTTCACTCTATGAGTATAAATTGTTGCCATAACTGTATTAATATAACATCACCGAAGAAAATTTTTCAGCTTGACTGATGAACAACGCTCTTAAACGCTAAACCACCAGATTAACCTCGTCAACCTACTCTCCATATATTTTTGACATTTCCCCAAATGATTATTTTGTCTTTTAACAAGTGTATAGAAAATTCGGAACTAGAGTGTGCTGTTCGCCCTCATATGTGCTCATAGATTTGATAACTGATGATAAGTACAGATGGGCAAAGATGCGGAAAAAAGTTAGCGAATAATAGATCATTTCTATTTGTATTTTACCATACTTGCATTTTTTTAAAAGAATCAAGTGACATTTTGCGAAACTATGATTTACTCACGCGTAGATGATGCTAGGTTTGATCCACCACTTAAAGTAGAGAGCCTTTTCCATCCCTTTCTCTTCCTTTTTCTTTTCTGTGTCACTCTCCTCATCCCCTTCCATTTTGACTCTTAAAGTTTCCTCAACACTGGAAACTTCAAGTTCCTCATCATCTTCTTCCTCTTCATCATCGTCATCGGATTCTTTATCTTTTTTGGCATCTTGCTCTTCTTTTTGTTTCTGTAAAAAATCATCTACAATACCCATTCTAAATGAATATTGTGAAAGATTCACGAAAATTTTTCGAAATCCGAAAGGGTACGGAAATTTTGAGCTTATTCAGAATTTCACTCACCTACGTTCTGTCTTTTTGACAGTTGTTTCCAGTTGAAGTTTGTAATGCATTCGATTTTGTGTCGAACTTCTTGAAAGATTATACCCAAAGGTTTTTTCTTTAGTGAAGAGCATGGCGCTATTTAAAATGACGGTGAATTACATTTTGGTATTTCTAGCTTATTTAACATTAAGATTAAATACTTGTTTTAATTCTAGTTGTTAATATACAGTTATCCAGTTTGACCATCCGAAAGTAAACGTAAATAGAACACTCTTTCATTTAGAATATCGATCAAATTTTTATTTCAATATAATGCTTGGACCTTGCCATTATTTGTGGAATACAACATCATTTAAACGTCATCTGTGTGATCTCTTACAGAACTCGATCCTTGTGATCTAATTTTTGATGACTCGCCGGTAAATTTTGAGCAATATCTCGCCAATAACTTGACGTATTTGGTTTTTAGGTCGTCAATAATCGGCACAAATAGGATCCTTCGCATAACCCCACAAAAAAATCCAAAGGCGATTAATCACAAGATCTTGGTGGCCAATTCACATCGCCGAAACAACAAATTAAGCGTCATGGGAATTTTTCTTGCAATAAAGCCAAATCGGATCGTGTTGTGTGGCTTGTTGCACCATCTTGCTGGAACTACATCTCTTCCAATTCCATATCATTAATTTCAGGCAAAAAAAATCGGTAATCATGTGGCTATATCCTTTTCAAAGAAGTACTAGACCAAATTGCAAACTGTACAGTGACTTTTTGTGTATTTAATGGTCTCTCAGCAGTTAGATGAGAATTTTTACTACCCCAGAAGCGACAATTTTGCTTGAGGCTTGTTCCACCGAGTGAAAAATATGCTTCGTCGCTGAAGAAAATTCGATGCGAAAAATCATCATCCAAACGTTGTTGTTCGAACAACTAATCGGCGTATGTTCTACGCATTTTGTGGTAAGCTGGCTTAAGTTTTTGTGTCAAATGAACCTTATAAGGATGAAGAAGCAAATCCAAATGCAAAATACGCCATAGCGTGCCGCAAGAGAGGTCCAAATGTCTCCAATGCCTCAATTGTCACCGGCTTATCCATATAGAATTTGGACTTTACATAGTTCCAAAGCAAAAAGTCGAGAAGTGTAATATCACATGATCTAGCCGGCCAATTCGTCAGTCCAAAGCGTGAGATGATTCGTTCGCTGAATCGCTCTCGCAGTAAAGGCTTCAGTTCTTGCTCTAGATGAGTTTTTGAAGCTTTTAAAGAAAGATCCTTACGTACAATACGCCAAGTTGTTGAATATGACAGGCCAAGCTGTTGAGAACGGCGATGAATCGACACTTCAAGATCTTCGCGTACACTCTCCGTTACCGCCCCTATATTTTCTTCCCTTCGTGCTGAGTGTGGTCATTTTGGTAGAGTAATATCCAAGAATGAAAATTGGGCTTCAAACTTACGGATGGTAGAGCTAATTGTGCGTTCGGTGGACCGATTATGTGAACCATAAGTTGCTCTAAGCTCCCGATACACATTCCTCGCAGAACGCCCATTTTCGTAATAAGGTTGAACAATTTATATACGCTGTGCCGGGCTAAGTATTTCCATTATGAATTGTCAAACACTACTGAAGATAAATGACACTTCAGTTAATACGAGGCATGCGCAATCTGCAATTAAATCCCGACCACAAAAAGTACCTCTATATGAATCATACTTTAGTTGTGTCGTGTGCACTATGCATCGTGAGTTAATAAGCAATATCATCTAGGCGTTATGAAGGGTTTGGAAGATGATGTACGTAGGAAAGGACCGGATTTGTGGGCTGGCGATACCTGAATTTGGTACCATGATAACCCGACATGCCACGAAGCTCCTATGTTGCTATATTCTTTATATTTAACCAAACAAGGCGTCCAACACCGCGAATATGGACCATATTCACCAGATTCAACATCATGTGACTTTTTTTATTCTCCTGGCTTAAATTTCCCTTTGAGGACGTAAATTTGAATCGGCGGAAGCCGTAAAAAATGCGACGAAGGAATTAAAGAACCATTCCTTCGGGGCTTATCAGAAGTGCAAGGATCAAGCTTTATCATTAGTGTGTCATTTCAAATGGATGTTATTTTGAAGGGGAATAAATTCGGAAGAAATTGAACAAAATTTTGATTCATTTACAATTTCCACTACATTTTAATCATAGTGTATAAGTTTTCCTGTCTTATTTATGGGATATTGTGGAAATTTTTCTCCAATACAATTTCTTGAAAATTGTACCCCTAGGTTTTTTAACAAATAAACAATCTATGTGCTGGAAATGAGATGCATATTTTCCCCTATTTCAACTACAATATATTTGATAGAAATTCTTTGTTTGTACTCTTTGTTTCATGCAGGATGAGACAAAATAGGAAAAATGAGAAAAAAATCAAAATTTATCGATTATTTATTTTTGATTAATTATAGTTATTCCACAAATGAATCCAAATTCAATAGTCCGTATTACAACCTCTTCTTTCAATCGACTGTCCAGTACGCCTAGGCATTCCACGACTCAAGGAATTAATGAAATATTCAGGCATATCCTTTCATTCTTCCTGAAAGGCTAAACTGAATTCCAGAAAAGTTGAAAGTGGGTTTTGGCGACTGGATATTGCTCTCCCTAAGTAATCTCATTCGTGCTCAATCGGATTAATGTCTGATGAGTTTGCTGGCCAGTATTTTCTCTGGATATTGTTCTTTCCTTTTGAATCCTTCGTGTGCGGTGTGGTGAAGCATTATCATCCTGATAAATGAAATTATCCCCAAATTCGTTGCGCAGAGGAACAATGATTGGTTTGGTAATGTTTTCTACGTAGATGGCACCAGTCATCGTTCGTTCAACGATAATAAGAGGGGTACGGCGACCGAAAATTATACCCCTCCAGCACATTATTGATCCGCCTTGAAAGGGCACAACTTCCCGGGTGAAATTGAGTCGCTCAAGTTTGCCTGGACCTCTCCAAACCCTTTCTTGTCGACTATCACTTTGTAAAACTAATCGTGACTCGTACGAAAAAAGTACGTTGCGCCATTGTGGTAAAAGCCAGTCTTGGTGGTGTTCTGCCCATTGCCGACGAGTAGCTTCTATGTCCAGGTGATAGACGAGGAATTCTTAAAGGTATTCTTGCCCTTTAATTTGAGGAAAGCAACCATCTCCTTACGGTACTGGTTGAGACTATCCGTCTATAGGTCCCCAAAATCTGATTTCGAAGGGTTGTTACAGATACCGTTCGATTCCTTCAAGTAAAATTTGCGATATAATGGTCTTTCCTTGCAGATGTTACTCTGGGTCCACCAGGCACCGGTCTTCGGGCAACGCTGCCGGTTTCCAAGAAAAGGGCCACTATTCGCCTTACTGAAGTCCATGAAATATTCAAACGTTGCGGAATGTGGTGCTTCGACAAAGCTTCTTAATTTCTTGCCCGGTCAAACTGAGCAATTGGATGTTTTGCACGAAATATTCTCAATGTTACAACTCTCGGTATTCGCTGAAAACTGATTAACTTCGAATACTTCTGTATTCTCGCGAACAAGAAACATTTGTTGCTGGTTTATTGTTTTCATTAAAGTGGTAAGATAGTAAAGATTCCACACACAAAAAATTGTCATGTTCATTCAACAAGTTGAGAGTTGATAGGGGGGGGGGGGGGCAAGACTTTTGGCGATGTGTGTATCTCAGTTATTTCTCACGAAAGATCTCGCGCTAGAGACGGACTCTTAGACAGAATTAAATTTGAAGAGGATATCTCCATTAGTGAGTCTTATGATTAAAATATAATATATAAGACAGAAACTTGACAATTTATACAGATATCTTTAAACAAATGATGTAGTTTTAGTTTATAAACCATTAAAGAGAGTGTGTACAAACGAATGTTTCTGAAAATTCAAACAAATTGGATGGAAAAGATTTATGCAAGCATTTATATTTTCCTCATTTTTTTGGGTGCGGAAAATACGGGTTTAGTGAAATACTGCGTTAACGAAGTCTTTCCCCTATTAATATTAACTAATGTCTCCTCAGTTAACAAAGCAAAACAAGAGAATAAGAAATAAATACGAAAAAATCTAACTTAACCAATGAAAGATATCTTAAAATTTTTGGAACAAGGCAATCAAAAATAACAAGTTTTGATTTACGTTTTGAAAAATCTTATTGGAACAACATCGTTTGAACGTTTGGTGGAAAATAGAAAAATGTAATAGTTCATATTATGTCATATCATTGTATAATGAAGAAACATTCTTATTTTCAAAATTATTTTCCTTCATTGTGACAACAAAATATTTTAAAAGTTTATCTAAATCATTATATTGTCCAATCTCATTTAATTTCGGATTTAATGAACTGACGTAAGTATTGGGTTATAATCATCCTTTTTTTCCTAATCAATAAATTTGAATTAGGAATTGCACAAATTATCAACACCCAAATTCAGTAATTTTTATCTTGATTTATCAGTTTTGTAATGAAAACAATAATAGTTCTGATTTAATTTTTAGAAATTTCAAGAAATATTCATTGCTTCCAGAACATGGTCCCACTTTTCCATTCTTTGTTTAATTAATCAACTGTAATTTTTTTTGAACTCCCACTTTTGAATACTGACTATGTCTACTAATAAGTTTGTCAGATTAGTCGGGGGATTACACAATAAATATATGTTGGGAGATTGGGCGTCTAAAATTGCATAAATGAAAAAAAAATTAAATATGAAAAAGTTTTACATTGTGGTGAGATCTTGAGAACTAAAGATAATTTTGCGTTTCAGATTGAGACAACATTTTCACTATCATAAACATCAAACAGAGTAATTCTGTCACACCTCACTACAAGTTTTGATTTTTTAAAATTTTTTAAAAACGAAACTAAATGAATGCCGTAGAAACACTGGTTTTTCAGAAGAGATATAAAATTAACACTCATGGTACAGCATCGAGAGAAAATATAGAATATTGGTCGAACTTACTCAAAAAACTTTTAGCGGATACTGGCATTATGAAAAACGAATTCCACCCTAAACCTGCCCAACATAAACTCGAGAAGTTCTTCGAAACTAGGGATAATTGTGATTTGACAGAAGAAGCCATGTTGTCTTGACATTTCTGTTCAGTAAGCATTAACAAATTATCATGGAAAGACTCACGCCGCAACAACGTTTACAAATTGTTGAAAGCTATTTTCAAAATCAGTGTTCTATTCTATTATATACATTCTGTCAAGAATGAATGAATTATCGATTTAAATCTGGCGGGGCAATGAGGCAGGTAATTTTTTTTTCCTTGGTTGGTACCACTGTCCTTAATTGCTATGCCAGGCTTGAGCGGGATCTGTCAACTAGTGTGTTTGCAACAGCTGATTAAGTCAGTCGATGTCAGAATGCGTGCCGATTTTTACTATGGGTGATTACGTTGAGCAAAGAATTTGTTTAAAGTTTTGTGTTGCAAATGAATTTTCGTGTGCCGATGCATTGAAAATGTTGCAAAAGGCCTTTGGTGATAATGCTCTATCGAAAACTCGTGCATATCAGTGGTACAGAGCCTTCAAGGACGGTCGTGAAGTGGTCGCCCATCGACGGCTTCGATCGAAGATAACGTCGATAAAATTAAGGAAAGGGTGCTGGAAAACCGTCGTACCAGCTTGAGAGAAATAGCACATGATCTTAAGATATCCCACGAGTCCGCACGTACGATTTTGATTGATATTTTGGGCATGAGAAAGGTGGTCGCACGACTCGTACCGAAAGACCTGAATTTTCTTCAAAAACGTCATCGCGAACAGGTTGCTTCAAACATGCTGGATCGCTGTAATTCCGATTCTACATTCATGGAACGCATTATAACTGGTGATGAGACCTGGGTCTACGAGTACGATATGCAAACAAGCCAGCAATCATCGGAATGGGTGGCAAAAAATGAGCCGAAACCGAAAAAACCACGCCAAAGCCGCTCGAAAATGGAGGTGATGCTCATTGTTTTCTTCGATATCCGTGGCGTGGTGCACTACGAATTCGTTCCAGAGGGTCAGACGGTAAACAAGGAGTATTACCTAGGCGTTATGAAACGTTTGCGTGAACGTATCCGTAAGAAGCGGCCAAATTTGTGGGCGAACAACTCATGGATTTTGCATGACGATAACGCGCCTTCTCACCGAGCTACGATTGTGACTGACTTTCTCACCAAAAACTCAACAAACGTGCTTCAGCAACCACCGTATTCGCCGGATTTGGCTCCCTGCGACTTTTTTCTCTTCCCAAAACTAAAATTGCCCCTTCGTGGCACCCGTTTTGAGTCGATTGAAGCCATAAAACAAAATTCGGCGCGAGAGCTAAAGTCCATCCCGGAAAGCGCCAATAAAAAATGTTTCGATAATTGGAAGTTCCGTTGGCATAGATGTATTGGAGCAAATGGAGCCTATTTTGAAGGCGGCCCAATAAATTTTGACGATTAAATGTAAAAATGTTGTTTTAATTGAAAATTCCCGGTACTTTCTTGACAGAGTAGTATATCAGGAGATATATCGGGTTTTTTCAGAGTGATAGAACTTTCGATAGGGATAACTATGCATAAGCATTGCCAAATTATCATGGAAAGACTTACGCCGCAACAACCTTTACAAATTGTTGAAATTAATTTTCAAAATCAGTGTTCTATTCCCCAAACTTCACAACCATAAATTTCACGAAGTGAAATTTATGGTAGCAGCTTATTCGTCGAACTATCGATAGATTTTGGACAACATTTTCTCTACTCGATGCAACAACAACAATAAGACGAAGAACTGTACGTACAGAAGAAAATATCGCTGCTGTAAGTCATGGTGTTAATGGTAATCCAGATTTGTCTTTCCTTCGACATGTTGGACTCTGTGCATCCCCCACATGGAAAAATTTGTGCAAAGATCTTGGTTTACACCCATATAAGATTCAACTGGTTCAAGAACTAAAGCCACTTGACCATAATAAGCGTCATTTGTTTGCTGATTGGGCCCTAGAACCTCTTGAAGTTGATCCACTTCTTTATCGTAAAATTGTGGTTAGTGATGAAGCTCATTTCTGGTTGAACGGCTATGTAAACAAGCAAAATTGCCATATATGGAGTGAAAACAATCCTCAAGAAGTTCTGCAGGTTCCATTGCATCCTGAAAAATGCACTGTATAGTGTGCTTTACACGCTGGAGGCATCATCGGTCCATATTTTTTTGGAAAAACGATGCTGGGGTTAATATTACAGTGAATGGTGCTCGTTACAGATCTATGATCAATGATTATTTGTTTCAAAATTTGAATGGGGTCGACCCAGAAGTGATTTGGTTCCACTTTTTATCGTAAAATTGTGTTTAGTGATGAAACTCATTTCTGGTTGAACGGCTATGTAAACAAGCAAAATTGCCCTGCATCCTGAAAAATGCACAGTATGGTGTGCTTTACACGCTGGAGGTATCATCGGTTCATATGTTACAGTGAAAGGTGCTCGTTACAGACCGATGATCAATGAATATTTGTTTGAAAATTTGAATGGTATCGACCCAGAAGTGTTTTGGTTCCAACAAGATGGTGCTACATCTCATGCTGCTACCGTAACAATTGATTTATTGAAAGAAAGATTTGGAGATAACTTTATTTCAAGATATGGTCCAATTAATTGGTCTCCAAGATCATGCGATATAACTCCACTGGATTATTTTCTTTGGAGTTATGTCAAGTCATTGGTTTATGCTGATAAACCGGAAACATAAGACACTTTGGAAGCCAACATAACTCGTGTTATTGATGACATAAGGCCTGAATTACTCGAAAAAGTGGTCCATAATTGGTCTGGTCGAATGCGGTTCCTCAGAGCTAGTCGTGGTGAACATTTGCTGGAAATTATTTTTGAAACATAAATGTCATAAAATTATCTTTCAAATAATAAAGAAAATTGGCTTCAACCTAAATTTAAATGTGTTTTATTTCAATTTAAAGTTCTTTTACTCTAAAAAAAATACCCTATACCTCTGTACATGCATAAATGCCCTGTTCTGTCTGTCGAGTCTTCAGTTATCTGAAGATGGGATAGTTAATTCCCGAAACTCGAGTCACAATTAAATGTGTACAATATCATTTTATTGGTAGTAGAACATAATAATTTCTACAACTTGTTTTAATTCTGATCAACTACCAAATAGTAACGGCTGAAAACGTTCAGTGTACCATTCAAAATTTTATCCTAAAGGAAAACGTGTATTTTTCCTGTTTGGAAATGTGACCACCAAATTTTTATCATCTGAACCATCACCTTTTTTATACTTGGTTGAAAATTTTCTACTGTAATTAACCAATATAGAAGGACTGATAAAGAAATTCAACAATGAATAAATAAGGGTAAGAAAATAATCGGAGCATTGAATTCAATATTGTGGTCAAAAGAAATCTCTAAACAACATAAACGAGATATTTACAACGTTACCCTAAGGAGTGTTGTGTTGTACGGTTGCGAGGCCTGGCAGTTGAGTGTGTTACAACAGAATCGTCTCCTGGCCTTAGAAATGGATTTCTGGAGAAGGTCAGCTGGAATCTCTAGAATACAGAGAATACGCAATGAACGTATAAGAGAGATTATGGGCGCCGAAACAACAATAATAGATGACATCAAAAAGACACAACTTACTTGGTATGGACATGTACAGAGGATGGAGGACGAACGTATTCCCAAACAAATGTTGAACTGGATACCCCCTGAACGACTAAAAAGAGGCAGACCAAAAACAACTTGGATACAGGGAATACAAAAGGCCATGTCAGAAAGAAATTTGGTACCAGGAGACTGGTTGGACAGAGGCCGATGGAAACTAGGAACCGGAAGGCGGTTAACGCTATGAACCCGGAAATATATATATATGAAAATTTTCTGGTTATTTTATGACTTTAGCCTTAATTTCGATAGTTGTTGGCAAAGGAAGGCCATACTTGGTCCTGTCTTGGAGCTCCTTCAGCCTAAATTTCGCACTTGCTTACCCATCACAACATTCTCGGCTGGCATAGAGTAAAAAAATGTTAGAACATTTGTTTGAGTCTACAAATTCAGAATTATATTAGGAGTACAAATAAGTTTCCGCCGTTTTATTGTAGATGGCGCGACACGGAGTTTCGGTTAGCTTTCGCAGATGATAACCGGCTTAAAAAATAGTTTGGGCATTCAAGAACAACATAACCTATTAATATCATTGATTTTATATTGGTAGAATATAATTTTTATAAGTTGAATATGTCAAAATTTGAGCCAAGTAAGCGTCATTTGCGGGAAATATTAGTTTACTTCTTTAATTTAAAGAGATCTACTGCTGAGGCGCATCAATTGCTCGTGGAAGCATATGGTGAGGGTGCTTTGAGTGAGAGAACGTGTCGAGAGTGGTTTCAAAAGTTAAAAAACGGTGATTTCGACGTAGAAGACAAAGATCGCAGTGGAAGGCCAAAAACTTACGAGGATGCAGAATTGGAGAAATTATTGGAAGAAGATTCATCTCAAATACAAAAAGAACTTGCTCTAACATTAGAAGTCACTCAGCAAGCAGTCTCACATCGTCTTCTATAATAAATATTTAATTTGTGTTAAAAAACGGCGGAAACTTATTTGTACTCCTAATATATTCTAATTTCTACAATATATATTGAAACTATATACAAAAACAATCAATTTGAAGTTCTATCACTCTAAAAATAACACCCGATATTTATTTAGTATTTACCATATCCGCTTGCTGAATATAAGGTAGAATTAGTCGTAATAGCATGATTTTTAGAAAGATTCGATTAAAATCGCAAACAGAAATGTAAATACTCCATTCCTATAGTTGAGTTCCGTGTGAAAAACTATTTTTAAATTGTCAAGAATACACTGAACTCAAGATCAACCCAAACGTCATCACCAACGCGGCTTTCTATATGATAGGAAAATGCGCTTCCTCGCATAAGAACAAAGTAACCGATGACACGCCTAAAACTCTAATGAGTGATCCATTAAACAAAGACAGAAAAATTGCATAATGACTCAAGTAGGTAGGTATACGTATCAGACAATGAAAAGTGTACGTGATGCTTCTATTTATATCCTGAACATCACTTGTGTCTAAAACTAAATATATCTGCACCTCAGTTATACGTTTGGTTGAATGGAAGGAACGGCCTTTTCTGTCTGTTCGGAAATAAGAGTGAAAACGGAAAGCATTCGCGTTAATCCGACTGGAATCAATTTAAAACGCTCTCAAAAACTCGATGAGTGACGAAGGCGTCAAATATTTCCAACCTTGTGTATCCTAATTCGTAGAACGCGTGGTACGTCTTGCTAATACAAACAGTCTCAATATTGCATTATGTCAGTGTTTAGTTAATTCTGTCGCGGCTATACCATGTCGGAGGATAATAATTTAAAACGTAGTTCCAAGACTGATTTCACGGCTCTTATGAGAGAAAGAAGTTTCGTGAAACCCAACAAGGAACAAAAAAGAAGGAGTCAAACAATGGCCACGATACGTGGAAAACCAACCATGGAAATTTACAGACCTCCAAACGTAAGAAGTGACTTACACTTTCCAAACAATGCAGCAAAGCTGAACGTACATGCAAAAGAATTCACCATGAATCATCAAGGACAACCCTACGGTCTTCAGTCTTCGAAAAGCAGCGGTGATTTACTCCTAGAACATCATTTACCACACTTACAACACTCGAAGTCGAGCGGAAATGTATTAAGGCACTTGAATCACCCAGGGATTATTCCTCTGATACCGACAGCCTTACCTATTTCTCTAATGCACGCATCTTCACATGCTCAATTGTTGAACCATCATCTTTCAGGTATGAGTTTTCCACAATTTAACAATGAACTTCTGACTCAGCATCCAATTTTTACCGGATATAACCAAGCAAAACCTCTTAATTTCGTTCCACAACAACCGCAAACTCACCAACAAAACAGCAGTAGTCAAAATCTGAAACGATCGAAAAGTTTGGGTGCTGCAGATTCGCAAAACTTAGCCTCGAAACTGAAGGGTTTAGCTAAGGAAGAAACAGATCTCGGAATATTTTCTGCTGACGACCAAAAGAATCTCAAATTAGCAATTGTTGATCCCAATCAACTTCCCTCAAGAACTTTAATGGATTTAGTGAAAGTTATCATGGAGCGAGTGATCGAAGGTATTAAGTATTGTGAAGCAGGTGCCAAATTATGCATAGCTATAATAGAGCGAGAAAAGAATCAGACTTTTTTAGAAAGCCTCTTAAACACATGCCAACAGTGGTATCAAGAACGTGATAAAATGTTGAGGGATATAAAAGCTGGCGATGGTACAAAATTCTCGTCTTTTATGTGGTTTCTGACGGAAATGTGTGGTCAGCTAAAAAGACACCAACTGAAGGAACAATTCGAAAATTTACAACCTGAAATAAGCTTATTATCCATCCTAGCCAAATGCTGTCAAGCCTGTGTTACTCCTCCTATCAAATGCTTACCAGAAACTGAGTGTTTGTTCTTTGTTTTGACTTCGATCGGAAGAGATTTAGAATCTGAGTTACCTCAACAACTGGACCAGTTGCTAGCGAGCGTAAGAGATGCCTTTTTAACAGCGAATTCAGCTGCTGTTCGTAGGACCTTACTTCAACTAATTGAACTACACGCCTCCAATTGGCAATTAGCTGGGTCGTCTGTTTTATATTACTACCCTAGGATCAAGTGATAAGTGAGTGCAAATGGTTGGATAAATTTGACTTTCATCATTATTTTTGTGGTAGCCACCAGGTAGTCACAATTTATATTTTTACATTGAAAGATTAAATAAATATCACCTTTCAGAGCAACATGACTTTTAGTATTGAAAAGTTATTACGAGTATCTGATATAACTAGTTGATACTATATGTATTGATTGTGTTTCAGAAAACCATTGAAATTTCAATTAAATATTATACTGGAATCTATGTAACGAAAACCAATTGTGAACAAATAATAGAAGCCTATATATATTATAAAATAGAAAAAGGCTTTTTATTTGATAGAAGAAATATAACAAAATTTGAATATCAAAACAGATTTAATCTGTCAGTAATGTCAATGGTTTATAAAAAACCTTATAATACCTTACAGTTTTCTGTGATTTTGTGACAAATATAGGCTATCTGGATTTTTAACGTTAGTCTGTTTAAGCAATTTCCGGTTACACTTTAAGGTAACTGATTGTTAGTTGATTTTGATATTTTAAATATTATTTGGGGCCGATGAAGAGATTATCGGAATTCTAATTGTTTTTTTAAGATATAGTGCATGTTTTGAGAGATTTTTGAATTAACTTATTTGAATATTTAAATATATTAAATATTTCAAATAATTTTTTTTGAGAAGTACTTAAGTTGTGTTTCATGTTTTTGAAAAGGAATTGGTGTTCATTATGGTAAGATTAGAAACAAAATTTTGTGTCCTTCAAATATTTATTTATTAATTTTAAATGACTATTTTTATTTGTTGGTTTATTTATTTGACATTATATATTGAGTTTTGATTATATACGTCTATTAAATGTGAGTGGTGCTTATGTAGACATCAATTTAATTCTAAGTTTTTTGAATGAAAATTTTTTCGAAATTAAAATTGTAGAAGACTGACAGATTAAATCTATTTTGATATTCAAATTTTGAAGCCTATATTGTTTTCATTGATGGAAAAAGTAATATGAATTCAAATATTGGATATTTATTTTCATTAAAACTGTACATAACACATAATGTTGTCTCCAAAGAGGTTAAATAGAAATGTTGTGTTTCAGTATTACTTACGTCAGTGAAGAATAATTTCTTTTCTCTAAAAATTGTATTGAGGAAATGCCAAAAATATAATGTATCGGAAAAGTAATGAAAAAGTATCAAAAGATGCACTTAAAGTGAGTTGAACTCCGAGATATGTTTTTATCTTTTCGGAATGACTACATTTAAAATGGTGTATTTTAAAATTTATAGTCTCTCGATTAATTTTACATTTAGTATTTTATTATTATTTCCTGATTGTAATAAATAATTTTCATTCATTTATAAGTAATATCGTTTCAAACCATATTCTCTGTGTATTCTTCATTGGATAATTAGATATTAATTAATTAATTCAAAAAAGCTTCTAAGGAACGGTTGAACGCATAGAATATCTATTTTTTCATCAATAGTGAAAGATTAAATGAATTATATTACAGTTTAGAATTATTTTTCAATAATTAACAGTTCTCATGTAATTTGCGAGCATTTAATAACCATCATTTTTTGAATTGAAAAAAAAAAGATATTATCCTCCAGACTATTGTCGCAATTACTCGAAGTCGAGATCAACAATTTTTGGCTTCGAATAGTCTGCCTGGTGACACGGAAAATAACAATTGAATGTATCAATTTATTGTTTCATTGTATGTGTGATTAGATCATTTCTGTTGTATTTATACGATGTAATTGGGTTCAAGTTCATGATCGATGTCATCTTTTCATACGAATAATTTGTATATATACTAAAATATATTATCAGATATAAAGTTGTTTCTCTATTTATAATTCAATTTAATGTTTCAACAAGTCCATAATTGGAATATCTCTTAAAATTTAAACGATATTAAAATAGAAAAAATTATTATTGTTACAATGATTTGAACTTAAAAGCTGAATGAATACAAATCATTGATTTCAGTTTTGCCTCAATCGACAACAATCGTCAGTATCTGTTTATTTAACTAAAAACTGTTGACTACTTTCCGTATTTGTACAAAACTTCTGATTCCTTCGAAATAATATTTTCAACAACAATTTCTGTAAGTGGTTTCGTTCGTCATTATTTATTGTCATAAACTGATATCTCAAAGCAACGGTGGGTAAGGAATTTAAAAACAGTATCAACAACTGAACTCGGTTTCGAAAGAATTTTCGAAATTTGAAATAACAATAAAATTTCATAATTCAAATCGTCATTAGTGTAAACAACTGTGAAAAATGAAGCTCTTCTGCGAACAAAACAAAATGATGCCAACGGATATTATGATAGCTCATAAAATGAATGAATAAGTTAAAATACAGAGTGTTCCTGAAATTAGTACCAAATCCAAAAAAAAACACGATTTCTATATCAGTGAAATATATTATATTAATAATCTTGTATAATTGCTAGTATATGTACAACTTATTAATATTAATATATTTTATTTTATGGAAATTTATTATGAATACTGCGTAAAACAGCATGTTGGTTTGGGTCGGTCTTTACTTGATTGGAACACATTTCAAATGAAATATTAAATAAAATATCTTGAAATATCCACATATTTATTCAAATGTAACTATTGTTCCGCTTCACTGCAGCTTCTTCAAATATTACATTTCAGCACACTGAATTTTTTCACAGAATATGAGCTTTATATGGTATACCTTTCAATAATTCTTGCTTACTCCAAGTATCGGGTGTTTTTTTAAGAGTGGTGAACTATTTTCAATTACTAACATAAAATATATGAATAATCAAACGGCCCAGCAATAGAATTACATTTTTAGACCTCTCGATATCACACTCGAACAGAAAAATAGAATTTAATGTGTTCAGAAAACCCACATCCACTGATATATGTATTCCAATTGACTCTAATCATCCATATTCACAAGAAATATAAGCGTATCAATTGATAATCCAGAGAGCTTTCGCATTACCCTCATCAAAAAATAACCGCGAAGCTGAAGTCCGAACTATTAAAACAACAGTTTTAATCCCAATATATATAATCTAATTCGACAAAAACAATCTAAAATAAATACAAACCAAATTTATTCCATAATAAAAACTGAAGAAAACAAAAAATTCATTTCTTTATCGTACTTCGGTAGCATAGTCGAAAAGTGGCCAATAGTTTTTCAAAATTAGATGTTAATATTGCTTTCAAAACACAAAATAAATTATCATTCGTATTATTTAATGTAACGGACCTAACCCCAAACATACATAAATCGGGAGTTTATGAGTTATCCTGTTCGACGTACAGTAATGAATATATAGGACAAACAGGACATTCCTTCAAGACGAGGTTCAACGAACATAAAATGAATTTCATAAAAAATAAACAAACCTCTACTTTTGCCACTCTCTGTTTAGAAAACGGCCATCCTTTTCCAATAAAAGATAAACTTAAAATTTTACATGTAGAATCAAAAGGAAGGAAACTTGATTATTTAGAATCTGTTGAAATTTTCAAATTAGTTCAATTTAAAAATAATGTAAAAATAATGAATGGACTACTGTACGGATCTATATAAATCCAAAATTTTGAAATATTTAAATATGTAACATCTGTTTACCAATCTTCTTTGACGTGCCGATATTCTAATAGTTATTAGGCGTTCTCTCTTTTCAAACCTTTTTAACCTGTTTTTATTACCTCTTCTATCTCTGTATATGCATACATCCCTTGTTCTGTTTGTTAAGTCTTCAGTTGTCTGAAGATGGGACATTAATTTAATTCTAAAAGTTTTTGAATGAAATTTTTTTGAAATAAAAATTTATAGAAGAATTTAAATTAATCTGTTTTGATATTCAAAATCAGGACACGATTTAGAAAAATTTTAAATTAACGAAAAAATAGTTTAAAGTCTTCTCTAAAATGTCAAGTGATTTTTTCAAATTACTTGCTTAAGGTAGCGTAATACTTTTTTTGATTTTAGACAATAGATGTGAAAAAATTATCGATTTTCGACATTTTCAGCAACTGCCATCACTCAGCATGTTGATTTTTTTCAAATTTTCACCCCCCATTAGTGTTCCTAAAATGAATTTTTCTGAAAGGAATGACCAAGATTATTTAAAACAATGAACATCATCAATACGAACTTAATAGTGCTAATTTTTGTCAATTTTCACAATTACACACTCTTTAAAAAAATATATATTTACTTCCTGCTATTATTTTGGAATGAAACGTACATTTTTAATGAAATAAAATAATAAGATGCGGTTTTTTACTTGATAAAAGAATAATTACAAACTTTGAATATCAAAACAGATTCAATCTGTTAGTTTACAATTTTAATTTCAAAAAAATTTTTTGAAGAAACTTTTAGAATTAAATTAATGTCTTAAATAAGCACTGCTTATATTTAATAGACGTATAAAAATCGAAATTCATTATACAATATCAAATGGAATAAAAAAATCCAAAAAATTTATTTTAATTAACAATTTATTTTTTGGTTTTTTTTTATTCCATTTAATATTGTATACGGAATTTTAATTTTTATACGTCTATTAAATATAAGCAGTGCTCATTTAGGACATTAATTTAATTCTAAAAGTTTTTTTTTCATTTTTTTGAAATTAAAATTGTAGAAAACTAACAGATTAAATCTGTTTTGATATTCAAAGTTTACATTTTTAATGATTAATTAAAATAAATATTATGCCCAATAGAATATTATTTTATTTTATACTCAAGGACAATATGTAAATTTATTTTTGAATATTGAACCAAATATGATTAAGAGTTATTCAGTTTGTAAACTCACCTTCCTTCCAACTTTTCGTTAATTGAATTTTTTGTAGGTCACAGGTAATTGACAGTATTGATGACATTCTCATTTTGTAAGAATTGATTTGAAATACTGTTATTATTAGTTTTTAGTTTGTTCGAAGGAAATTTTAAAGTTGAAAAAAATGTAAAGTGGTCATGTTAACATTTTCTTGTGAAAATTCCGAAAAATTTTACTACAATACTTCGAGTAATCGTTTCGTACACTTCATCACTAACCCTTCGCAGAGGGAATTCGTTGACCTTTGCACCGAGAACTTCAGTGACGGCAATGCTTCAGTCAAAGTTTGCTGAGTTCGTTTCTACATTCTGATAAGAAAATAAGCAACGCTACGGTCACCTGACCACCATCAGCATCATACAAATTTCAAAACAACTCCTGCCATCCGATGTCCTATATAAACCCTTACAGTACCGTCATATTCATCATAGCGAACAAACTGAGACAAGTGAAGACAAATTGAAATTTTCAATTTAAATTTTTGTGAACGAATCATTTTCAAATAAAAGTTTTGGTGAGCATGTTAGATCAGATATTGAGAAACAAGAAAATCAAGGTTTCCAAGTTCAAAGACGGCCCTTGGAAGGTGGAAGTTTCTTCCACAGCCCATAACACCAGAAATTTCATCAGAGAAATTGTCGATAATATCAAAATCGATCCGAATCCACAGAAGCAGCTGATTTCTTTATCCATCGGTAAGCTCTAAAAGATTTCAATTTTTCTTAATTGAGTAACTGAGGATTTTCTGAATCGATACTTATTTTGGAAGTGTGGGAATATTTTAAAAGGAGATAAGGAAAATCTCTATTCCATGAATTTTTTGACAACCATTTAACGAATATTCATCAAAAAATCCATGAACTTCGCATTTCTAGAAATACATACATCAAGCTAATCTCCAATTGAAATACTTTCCAATCTGAATAAATAAATGGGACGAATATTATAGAAACATCTAAGAATATTTGGCGTCATTAATTTACCTGAGATATTGAGCATATTCTTTAGAAAATTTAAAACCATTTGAAGAATTTGGAGGAACTTTCGAGAAAACGTCTTTTGTATCAAAATTCTATCAATATTCAATCTAGTTCGGTTACCAATATGCCCAGAAATATGGGAAATTTATTGAAATTTTTTATCGTTTCGTCATACCATGACTTCTTCAGGTGAGTACTACTGGATACTGATTTTACAATGTTCGAGAATTTGCAGGTTCATAACAAAAAATAGAGGGGATGAAGAAAGTTTTACAATTCTATGGGAATTCCGAAAAAATTATTCAAAAAAGATTCAATAGGGAGGAGCTACTCAATTCTGTTTGGTTGTTCAATAATATATGTTTTTTATGAAATCTATTAATTTCTAATAGATTTAATCTGAAACTTTTATTTACTATGTGTAAAATTTTAAATTACTATTAAAAATATGTCCTGTGCCCAATAGATGTTCTGCATAGGTTGAATTTCTTTTTTTTGTTACAATAACATTTTTCATGTTCCCTTAGTCTCGTCTGGAAAGAGCTTCCTGTTTGACCAACATATACAAAATGACAAGTACCGCAAATTAGCTTATAAATTTCTTTTTCTAAGATGTTTTATTTATATTATTTTCTATTAATTTTCCTAATGAATTAATAGTTTTGAAAGAAATTTTAGAGTTGTGATTCTTCTTCAAATATCTAGCTACCTTTTCTGTTTTTAATCCTGTTAATGATAGATATTTAGATATTAATGATGAATCACAACTTTAAAATTTCTTTTAAAACTAATAATTCATTAGAAAAATTAATGAAAAATAATAAAGATAAAATATCTAAGAACAAGAAATTTATAAGCTAACTTGCGGTACTTGCGATTTTGTATATGTTGGTCAAACAGGAAGTCCTTTCCAGACGAAACTAATGCGACATGAAAAATGTTATTGTAACAAAAAAAATTCAACCTATGTAGAACACCTATTGAACACAGGACATATTTTTAATGGTAATTTTGAAATTTTACACATAGAAAATAAAAATTTCAGTTTAAATCTATTATAAACATTAGAAATTAATAGATATCATGAAAAACATATATTATTAAACAACCAAACAGAATTGGGTGACTTCCCCATATTGAATCTTTTCTGAATTCTTTTTTCGGAATTCCCAAAGAATTGTAAAACTTTGTCCATCCCCTCTATTTTTTGTTATGAACCTGCACTATGTATAGAAATTCTCGAAATTTGAATATCAAAACAGATATAATCTTTTCTGTGATATTGTTAAGAACATAGACTATCTTGAATTTTAAAGTTAGTCTGTTTAAAGCAATTTATCCTGTTACCACGTGAAGGTAAGATATAGTGATTTTTATTTGATTTTGATATTTGGAATATTATTTAGGGCCGATGAAGAAATTATCAGAATTCTAATTGTTTTTTGAATTTATAGTGCATCTTTTGAGATATTTTTGAATTAACTTACTTGAATATTTAAATATATTAAATATTTCAAATAAATTATATTTTTTGAGAAGTCCTCAATGAATTTTTTTATATCTTTTGGTTTATTTTTTCCATTTGACATTATATATTGAGTTTTGATTATATACGTCTATTAAATATAAGCGGTGCTTATTGTAGACATTAATTTAATTCTGAAAGTTTTTTGAATAAAAATTTTTTTGAAATTAAAATTGTAGAAGACTAACAGATTAAATCTGTTTTGATATTCAATTTTGTTATATTTCTTCTATTAAGTAAACAGCCTTTTTTTATTTTATTTTATACATGATATATAAATTATATTTAGGCTTAATAAATCTCGTTATGGAATGTCAATGGTTTAAAGAAAACCTTATAATACCTTACACTTTTCTGTGATTTTGTTAAGAACATAGACTATCTTGAATTTTAAAGTTAGTCTGTTTAAAGCAATTTATCTGTTTTGATATTCAAATTTTATTATATTTCTTCTACCAAGTAAAAAGCCTTTTTCTATTTTATGAAATTCTCGAACATTGTAAAATCAGTATCCAGTAGTACTCACCTGAAGAAGTCATGGTATGACGAAACGATTGTAGTGAAATAAAATATCAGCGGAAGTAGAATATTGTTTTTTATTCACAATTTCAAGATGACATAAAATAAAATAGAAAGGCTTTTTACTTGATAGAAGAAATATATTTCAATTTGTTTTGATATTCAAATTTTAAGATGAGTTGCCGTCAAGTAAGGACCTAAAAAATCATAGATTATTTCGTTGACATATTCTGATTATTTTATAGTTCTCGCAAATGCCTTGTCGGCCTGAATTATATTTGATGAAAGATTATTCATTTGTTAATCAAATGAGTTACATATTTGAGACTATTTTCGGATCATAATTCACAAAAGATATATTTTTTGAAAGAAATTGGGCAAATATCTACAAAACAGTACAATAGTTCAAATTGCATCACAAAATTCAGCATAAATGCTTAAATAGTTATTTCCCATCTGTTCATTCGATTTTAAATACAAAGAATTTTATTCTTTGGTATATTGAGAAAATAAAATCTGAAATATTCATTCAGCGAAATACACTCATTCATAAATTCCATCCCTACATTGGTTGTCTCGGTCTTTACTTGACGGAAATTCATTTTCAATATAAGAAAAACTTTGCAATAAAAAACTCTTATCAACTTATACAAAAAATTAACCATATACATATCCCAAACAATGCCAAATTTGTTTCCTTTGATATAAAAAACTTATTTCCTAGTATACCGGTCAGTGAAACCATAAAATTAGTTGATGATTTATTACTCCAGAAACGAACTAATCTTGTTGTAAAAACAGAAATATTAGACGCCTTAAACGTTTGCCTTGATCAAAATTATTTTATGTCCAACGGCACGTTTTATCTAGACGAAGAAAGTCTAACAATGGGGAACCCATTAAGCCCCTTGTTATCAGAAATATTCATGGATCACGTAGAAACCAATATCCAAAAACTCCCATATTTTAAAGATTTCGTTTATTGGTACCGCTATGTAGATGACATAATTTGTTTATTTAATGGCACAAATAGACAACTTAGTTCATTTTTGGAATCTATCAATAAATTGTATCCAACAATTGAATTCACACAAGAAAATGAAGTAAATAATAGCATCAATTTCTTAGATTTAAAAATCACTGAAATTAATAATAGACATGACTTTTCCATATACAGAAAACCTACACATACAGATGGTACGATTCATTATAACCATCCATTTTCACAAAAGTCAGCTTATAATAGTATGCTTTATAGATTGGTTAACATACCCATGACGAAAGAAAATTTTGACAAAGAGTATAAAACGATTAAACCAATAGCTTTCAATAATGATTTTAATCCGTTAATTGTAGACAATTTACTTGATAAAATAAATTACAAGAAAGCAATATCACTTGTATATCCAAAATTTCAAAATTCAAACGAAACCAAATTTATTTCATCAACTTACATAGGCCAAAAATGTGAAAAGATTGCTAGATATTTAAAGAAAAAAGAAAAATATAACATCTCTTTTAAAACTATTAATTCTTTAGGCAGCTTAATAAAAAATAATAAAGAAGTCATTCCTAAAAACAAAAAATCAGGAGTTTACAAGTTAACATGTAGTGATTGCCCATGTGTATATGTGGGACAGACAGGACGTTCATTCCAAATAAGGATACGAGAACATGAAAAATGTTACATTAATAATAAACCGAATTCAACTTATGCCAACCATTTGTTAGAGACTGGCCATAATTTTAATATGAACTATGAAATATTACATATTGAAAACAAAAGTCAGAAACTAAACCTGTTAGAAACTTTAGAAATCGATAGATATAATAAAAGACAAATTTTATTGAATTATCAAATAGATTTAAATAGATCCCCCCTACTTAATATTTTTCATTGAGTGTATACCATCTCTTTCCACCCCTCTATTTTTTGTACCAGAGCTGTGTATTTAAGGTCATGTTTTGCATTCTATGCCTCAGTTTAAATACTCACCTGATGAAGTCATGGTATGACGAAACAATTGTCGTGTAAATCAATAAAATAGCGGAAATTAACATTTGTTTTTCTTATATAGAATAAACAATATTTCGCTGCATTACTCCAAAGATCTTTGATATTATTTTGAAATTATAATAAATTTAATAAATGACAAGATCAATTTTTCCTGTATTCTTTGTAATGCATAATTATGTTCATTTTTGGCAATAGTGTAAAAAAATTCGTATCAGATCATCATATTTCTCACCCTCTTGGTAGATTTAGCGCATTCACGAATTATCCTGTAAAGATTCATAGTTTTTCCTCCAAGGTTATCATATTTACAAATGGACGAACAGAAAAATAGAGTTTAATTTGACCATAAAATCTTCAGCAATAAGTCTGATGTTATTATCAAAATTTTATCATTTTGACGAAATAATAGATGGTTCGGTAGGAGGGAAAAAAATTTAAACGTCAACTTTGTTTTCTTCGTAGGAGATCCAACAGTTTATGGAAACCTGAAAACTTCAAATGAAACGATTGAAGCTGTAATAAAAGTATTGAGGCAAGGAGCTCACAACGGCTATGCTCCAGCAGTAGGATACCAGAATGCAAGACAAGCAGTGGCAGAGTATCTGTCTTTCGATGGGGCAGAATACAACTATCAAGATATCATCCTCTGCAGCGGCTGCTCATCATCCCTTGAAATGTGCATTACTGCGTTGGCTGACCCCTTGAAAGGACATAACATTTTGGTGCCAAGGCCTGGGTTTCCCCTTTACAGAACCCTAGCCGAAAGCATTGGTGTTAAGGTGGGTACCAAATATATGATTCTCTGGTTATTATATGGTTAATGTTTATCCCTTGTATTGATTGAGAATAATTTGATATTTACAGGTGAAGTATTATGATCTCATCCCAGAAAAGGACTGGGAAATCGATTTGGACCATCTTGAAAGTTTGATCGATAACAAAACAGCTGCTATAGTTCTTAATAACCCATCCAACCCATGTGGCTCCGTGTACTCAGAGTTTCACCTCAGAAGATTATTGTCGCTAGCTGACGACTACCAAATACCAATAATAGCCGATGAAATTTACGACAGATTGGTATTTCCTGGAAATAAATTCATTTCTGTGGCGTCTATAAATTCTTATGTTCCGATATTGGTATGTGGTGGACTTGCGAAGAGATTTTTGGTTCCAGGATGGCGTCTTGGGTGGGTTGCGATCCATGATCCAATAGGCGCTTTCGATCATGGAGTAAGGCAGGGTATGGTGAAGCTGAGTCAAAGATCTATCGGCAGCAATACTCTAATACAGGGAGCTATTCCGACAATTTTGAAAACATCACCACAAAAATTCTTCGATGGACTTATTGCCACTTTATTGGAAAATGCTAAAATTTGTTATGAGATACTGAAGAATGCCAAAGGTATTATACCCTACAAACCACAAGGAACTATGTACATGATGATCGAAGTAGAACTGGAAAAGTTCCCCGAGTTTGAAAATAGTATGGAATTCGGACAAAAGATGATTGAGGAAGAATCAGTTTTTTGTCTACCAGGCGAGGTAAGACTAATCGAATATATCTGCAGTAATCGTAATTAGAAACTGTTTAAAAATTTCACTCCAGATTCAAGTGTCCTAGTAAAGACCACTCAAACTTAGCTAATTAAAAAAAATTAAAATCTTTGAATTTTTTTCAGTGTTTCGAAGTACCTGGATTCATGAGATTAGTGTTAACAGTTCCTCAGGACCTGATGGAGGAAGCCTGTGAAAGAATTGTTGAATTCTGTGATCGTCACTATTCGTTATCCTAATTTAAAGTTATTATTATTTTTCCTTTAGGTAAATAAATTGTTTTTATACTGAAGATACCTATAATTTTTTGTATTATAAAATGATACAAAGGACATTTTGTATTGTAAACCAAGACTGGTTTTATACTCGAAGCTATTTATTATATGAATAAGTTCTGTACTTATGATATGAAATTCTGTAAATAAATACAAAATAACACTCATTTATTTATATACTCATTTCTTATATATATATCAAAATTGGTGTTCCTAATTTAAAAAATGATAGAGGACTTAATATCACATATCGGAAATAAATCGAAAGGAATTAGAAAAAAATATTTCTCCTCACTGTTCAGCATTTCAAATGTATTAAAACAACTCAATGAAAACTTATTGTTGCAAACTCAGTTCGAATTAAAAAAATGTGAAAAGCATGACCAGCCATATTTGTATTTCTTTAAATGTTTCTGTAATTTATTGCCGACATTTTGTGCATCTTCATGAACAGCTAGAATGCCTGTATCGTCTGCGAAATTTCCGAAGATAGTATTAGCATTTGACCGTTGTGCAGCACGTACAGCAGTGGTCCAATGACGCTTCCCTGAGGAACCCCTGATCACATTGGGAAGTAAATCCATTCCTCACCACCAATTAGCACTCTGAATCGACTCGTCGGAACTATTGTGAATACCAAAAGTTTAAGAAGAATACCTCACTCTATATATAATATGTTTTTTCTATAATCAAGAGTTAAGGTCTATGAACGACTCATTAAACTCTGTCTCTTTTAGTTCGGTCTGTGTAACAAGCAGGTTGTAAGTATCTTTTCTATTATACAGTTCATCGTTAAACCACGTGTTGTTTTATTACAGAGTGTTAGTTGTTGCAATTAAACTGCCAACGATATTAATCTACAACAGGAACATAACACGGAAGCTTGCAGTAAAACTAAGATCTGAATCACAGCTTCTTGAGTCTGTTCAAAGATGGTGCACCAGAATCCCATTTTCATCTTTCTTTCGTTCCAACTACCAGGAAAAATTGGGGTCGTTGGACTGATTCGCTTCGAGGACCTGCGTACCAGGGATATTATAGTGGGTTTTAGGAAAATGCACTGATTCTTTGGTGTGGACTTTCAGCATTAATAACTTCTGCATAGGAATCAATTTCGCGGATACAATTAGCCATTTAGAACTTCCAACAGAATGAACTTTCTGTCTAACAAAGTTTATAATGCTTCAAATCCCAGAACACAACTGAACGCCTAACTCGCACAAGCTGAAAAAGCTTCTGATAGATCTTCACAGAAGATCTAGGAGTATTAGGACAATACATTCTGTCAAGAGAGTACCAGGAGAGGAATTATCGATTTAAATCTGGCGGGGCAAAGAGGCAGGTAAAATTTTTTCTTAGGTTGGTACCACTGTCCTTAATTACTATGCCAAACTTGAGCGGGATCTGTCAACTAGTGTGTTTGCAACAGCTGATTAAGTCAGTCGATGTCAGAGTGCGTGCCGATTTTTACTATGGGTGATTACGTTGAGCCAAGAATTTGTTTAAAGTTTTGTGTTGCAAATGAATTTTCGTGTGCCGATGCATTGAAAATGTTGCAAAAGGCCTTTGGTGATAATGCTCTATCGAAAACTCGTGCATATCAGTGGTACAGAGCCTTCATCGACGGCTTCGATCGAAGATAACGTCGATAAAATTAAGGAAAGGGTGCTGGAAAACCGTCGTACCAGCTTGAGAGAGATAGCACATGATCTTAAGATATCCCACAAGTCCGCACGTACGATTTTGATTGATATTTTGGGCATGAGAAAGGTGGCCGCACGACTCGTACCGAAAGACCTGAATTTTCTTCATAAACGTCATCGCGAACAGGTTGCTTCAGACATGCTGGATCGCTGTAATTCCGATTCTACATTCATGGAACGCATTATAACTGGTGATGAGACCTGGGTCTATGAGTACGATATGCAAACAAGCCAGCAATCATCGGAATGGGTGGCAAAAAATGAGCCGAAACCAAAAAAACCACGCCAAAGCCGCTCGAAAATGAAGATGATGCTCATTGTTTTCTTCGATATCCGTGGCGTGGTGCACTACGAATTCGTTCCAGAGGGTCAGACGGTAAACAAGGAGTATTACCTAGGCGTTATGAGACGTTTGCGTGAGCGTATCCGTAAGAAGCGGCCAAATTTGTGGGCGAACAACTCATGGATTTTGCATGACGATAACGCGCCTTCTCACCGAGCTACGATTGTGACTGACTTTCTCGCCAAAAACTCAACAAACGTGCTTCAGCAACCGGATTTGGCTCCCTGCGACTTTTTCCTCTTCCCAAAACTAAAATTGCCCCTTCGTGGCACCCGTTTTGAGTCGATTGAAGCCATAAAACAAAATTCGGCGCGAGAGTTAAAGTCCATCCCGGAAAGCGCCTATAAAAAATGTTTCGATAATTGGAAGTGCCGTTGGCATAGATGTATTGGAGCAAATGGAGCCTATTTTGAAGGCGACCCAATAAATTTTGACGATTAAATGTAGAAATGTTGTTTTAATTGAAAATTCCCGGTACTTTCTTGACAGAGTAGTATATAACATAAACGTCTTTCGAATGAAGTAGTGAAAAAGCTGCCATCAATAGGTTCAAGAACCTGTAGAATCTATGGAGAAATGTTTTTATTTAATATGTAAGCAGTTTGGATGATAACAGAATGCTTTTTTTTAATAATAAATTTCGAAAACGAAGCATTTGCGGACCCCTTTCTGTTTGAATCTCCAATTAAGGAACACCTATAAAAATTTATTACCGTTTGAAATTATCCTTGAAAATAACTGATGCAAAACACAATTTGAACAGTACTTGAATGAATGATAGTTAAAAGGCATTAGTTACTCCGTTTTTTTCAGATGAAAATATCAAAAAAATTCATAAAAATTAATTCTGGAATTCTCATATTATTGATAATTCATTATGCTTATATGATAATTCATTATGCTTATATGATAATTCATTATGATTATATGATAATTCATTATGCTTATATGATAATTCATTATGCTTATATGATAAAGCAGCAATAGAAGTAGGAGGGTGTGAATTTATAGGTAATGTGGTGAAAAAAATTTACGAAAATGATATATTATTATATACATTAACAAATAGAATTCTTGTATATTCCTCAAAAGTTATAATACAAATATTTTTGGATATATCCTCAAAAATCAAATCAATAAAGCCATACACAATCATTAATATAATCGTTCAATGTGTTAATTATCATAATGAGTTATTGTCATGCTTAAATATCGTACCTTATGAAAATAACATATTTCTCCGGAAAGAGTACAAAACAGAATCTTTCGAAGTATTCAAATAATTCGAAATATTTTCACAGCCAGTTCTCCTTAAATCCTAAATTGACAAAATAGTAATCTTTTTAATGTGAGGGAGAACCACAATAAATATTTTAGTGAGCAACATAACTGCAACGCTGGATAAATGCAGTGAATTAAATGTGATGCTTTTAGCAACAAGCGAATAAACATGTCATGAACTACAAAGTATCTCAAAAGGAAGTTTATAGTTGAGTGGCTTACTGGGTGAATCTAACAATACTGAGGGTTGTGGGGCTACAACCAGACAATAAATGTCTGGCTCATGGGAAGTGAATAATCGTGGTGCATTTCTGGCAAGTAGGCGAGAAGATTGCGTGAATTTTCCAAATAGGACATTTTGGCTACTCTTAAACGGAGTGAATTATTCAATCATCAGAAAGAGAGCGATTCTATCTAGAACTGAAGTCTGGACGAAATAAGTCATAGAAACAAATTAATCCGTTAATTGGTCAGTGAATGGCTACTTAATTCCCTCTTTCCATAAACGCGCACGTTTTGTTAGTTGTGCATAGATCATTACTACAATGAATTCTGGTCAAATACCTGACATAATCTAAGTTATTCAAGAATTGAAACCTCTGGATTCCAGTCATCGGTTTCAACTAATTAAAACAAATTGTAGAAATTACTATGTTTTAGTACCAATAAAAATATATTTTACACATTTTCTTGTGACTCGAGTTTCGGGAAACGAACTATCCCATCATCAGACAACTGAAGACCTAACAGTGGTACAGTGGTATTTAAACAAAAGTGATAAATATTTTGGATATTTCAATAGATTCTAACAGAGGTTTACAAGCGGAACGTGATAAAAACCCGAGTAAAAAGAGGGGCCTTCTAACAGATATCAAGTTCCGCTTGTAAACCTCTGTACCACTATTAGGTGTTAGAATCTTTTGAGATATTCAAAATATTTATCACTTTTGTTTAAATACCTCTGAACCACTGTTAGGTCTTCAGTTGTTTGATGATGGGATAGTTCATTTCCCGAAACTCGAGTCACAAGAAAATGTGTAAAATATATTTTTATTGGTAGTAAAACATAGTAATTTCTACAATTTGTTTTAATTATGATCAACTACCAAATAGTAACGAATATTGGATGGAGTAGTCCGTTACTTTGTGATAGTTCATTTTAATGGAATGATATAAGAAATTACTTTGTTTTTTATCACTTTTTATCATAACTGATATACAGTGACTCGAGTTTCGTAATGTTTACTACATTTTCAAACTGAATGAACAAATTAGATCTCAACTATTATATATGCTGATTGTAGGCTTCGGCAGAGCTTCGAAGAGAGGGGTTTTCCAAAGTTCCGTCTGTTCGTTTAGTAGTTTTATTATTGGTACGTGCCTCTTATATTTTTCAATTTCTATGGATTCCAGGATGTCAAGTTTTTTCCCTTTCTATTCCACGTGCAAGATAACAAGGTTGTTCAATTCTGGGAACGTGTGATCTGTATTGAAGAAATGGTTCGCAAAATTGGAATTTTTCTCCGGTTCCTAAAAGCTGATTGATGCTCTTTGTACCTTTTATGGAAAGGTCGGCCCGTTTGTCCTATATACACACTATCACACTTGACAACTTAATTTATAGACTCCAGAATTATTCAGTCGGTTCTCTCTGTCTTTCGGGTTAAAAAAGAGATTAGAAATTTTATGGGAGAGTGTGAAAGCTGTTACTATGTTAATTTTTGACAAAATTTGAGCTATTTTTGTCAGTAATAGTGTGAAAGCTGTTACTATGTTAATTTTTGACAAAAATAGCTCAAATTTTGTCAAAAATTAACATAGTAACAGCTTTCACACCCTTCCATAAAATTTCTAATTTCTTTTTTTATCCGAAAGACAAAGAGAACCGACTGAATAATTCTGGACTCTATAAATTAAGTTGTCAAGAGTGTAATAGTGTGTATATAGGACAAACGGGTCGACCTTTCCATGAAAGGTACAAAGAGCATCAATCTGCTTTTAGGAACCGGAAGAATAATTCCAATTTTGCGAACCATTTCTTCAATACAGATAACACGT
Source organism: Megalocaria dilatata (assembly GCA_034642435.1). Taxonomy (NCBI): domain Eukaryota; kingdom Metazoa; phylum Arthropoda; class Insecta; order Coleoptera; family Coccinellidae; genus Megalocaria; species Megalocaria dilatata. The sequence goes on along the minus strand of CM067855.1, from coordinate 7,857,077 downwards.
TCCCAGAATTGAACAACCTTGTTATCTTGCACGTGGAAGCGAAAGGGAAAAAACTTGACATCCTGGAATCCATAGAAATTGAAAAATATAAGAGGCACGTACCATTAAATAAGAGGCACGTACCACTAAAACTACTAAACGAACAGACGGAACTTTGGAAAACCCCTCTCTTCGAAGCTCTGCCTATAATCAGCATATATAATAGTTGAGATATAATTTGTTCATTCAGTTTGAAAATGTAGTAAACACTACGAAACTCGAGTCACTGTATATCAGTTATAATAAAAAGTGATAGAAAACAAAGTAATTTCTTATTTCATTCCAAATAGTAACGGCTGAAACAATTCAGTTTCCGGTTTCAACTAGTTCATGAAGTGAAGGAATGCTTTTAAATACACATATTTTATAGACAAATAAGACATTTATAATCAAGCAAGTTTGCTATTTGAAACAGAAGCATTAGAGAGCCATCCACCATGGTACCTTTTCCTGTTGCCGAAAATAAAGAAGAATTTGAAAGGAAAGCGTTTTCATCGTGTAAAGGCGGTAAAATAGCTTCATAAAAGGTAATATTGAAATTGAAGAAGTGAACAGATGTTTCATACAATGAAAAAAAAAAAAAGATTAGATAAGTTCTAATCTAACTCAGAGTAGTTTAAGCCGACTAAAGGAATATTGTAAAAGAATTGAAAATATACATTTTTCATAACAAAAATTCGAGTTTCCGTATGCATCTGTAAAATTTCCCACTGCAATGGATGTCCAGGAAAATGATTCAAATCTCATGAATTTTTCATTATAATAATATCTTAAAACTGTTTGTCAAAAATCTGGCTTCTCTAGCTTAGACGAAAGAGATATTTGATTCGAAATGGCGTTATAATAAATATAGTTTGAATGGGTAACGTGCCAGGTATTACATTCAAATATTATTTGGATGAGTAAATTTCTAAACTACTGATTTTTACAACAAATGATTATTTTGTCGACAGAAACCAATCCTCACTCTGTATTAATATATCCATTATAAAATTATTTTGAGATACCTTCTATATCATGAATTATACTCCTTTGTTCAATTCAAAAAAAAAATTTCTTGAAATTGTTACATAAAGAAAAAATTACCAAACTTAAATAAAAAAAATAAATATTCTACCATAAATTACTACGAAGTAATACAACAAGAATACTGTGGTGATGCAACTTAATAACATAATCATAAATACATGATGGTTTCATAAAGAAACAATATTATATTTTAACATTATTCCATATTCAAAATGAATGGTTGAAACAAGTTTTGAAAAGCTCAAGGCACTTTTCTAATATCTTCATTTGATATCGAGAAATAAATAAATATATTTTTTAAAGTCATGCTATAAAATTAATAATTAGAAAGACCTATAATTCCATTCTTCAGGATGAAGAATTCTTGTGAATGAATAATCAAAGCAGCTTCTTGGTGTGTACCACAAATAGTTGGATGAACTTTCATTGTTCTTTGTAATCTTCTTCGGGGATACACATAAACAGTTTGGCACATCCATCGTTGAATTTCGTAAAAGCCATTTTTAGCCAATCTGGTTGACCTTTCCACCAAATTGTCACATAGTAGACGGGTATTCCACAAAATATGAAACCTAAAAAAAGTTATATTGTATATCCTTCTTGCTAGACATCTTTTTTGTTTCATACCTGTTGCAATACCCACAACCACAGGTGTGACGTAACAGGGCAGTGTCACTAAGAACGCACAAATGACAAAAAATAGGCAAGGTAGTATAATATTCACTTTTATAGGTCTTTTCAAATCTGGTTTAGTATATCTCATATACAAAAGACCCACTATACTCATGCCTATGAACAAAGCTTCCACAAAAGATACGAAGTTGATCAGGACATAGACATCCGGAATCGTGATTAGAACCAAAGTGATGATGCACTGTAAAGAAAACAAGAAATCAGTTAGAGAGATCCACTTATCGGGTGTTTTTTTAGAGTGATAGAACTTTCGATAGGGATTTGACAGAAGGTAGAAGCCATGTTGTTTTGACATTTCTGTTCAGTAGGCATTGACAAATTATCATGGAAAGACTCACGCCGCAAAAACAATTACATATTGTTGAAATTTATTTTCAAAATCAGTGTTCAATTCGCCAAACTTATAGAGCACTTCGTGAAATTTATGGTTTACATAATCGTCCACTAGAGATTTTAGTCTACATCCATACAAGATCCAACTGGTTCAAGAACTAAAGCCAGTTGACCATAAAAAGCATCGTCTGCTTGCTGAATGGGCCCTAGAACAGCTTGAAGTTGATCCACTTTTTATCGTGAAATTGTGTTTAGTGGTGAAGCTCATTTCTGGTTGACAGGCTATGTAAACAAGTAAAATTGCCGTATACGGAGTGAAAACAATCCTCAAGAAGTTCTGCAGGTTCCATTGCACCCTGAAAAATGATGTGCTTTACACGCTGGAGGCATTATCGGTCCATATTTCTTTAAAAACGATGCTGGAGCTAATGTTACAGTGAATGGTGCTCGTTACAGATCGATGATCAATGATTATTTGTTTCAAAATTTGAATGGTATCGACCCAGAAGTGTTTTGGTTCCAAAAAGATGGTGCTACACCTCATGCTGCTACAGCAACAATTGATTTATTGAAAGAAAGATTTGGTGATAACATTAATTCGATAAATGGTCCAATTAATTGGCCTCCAAGATAATGCGACATAACTCGACAGTATCGGTGTTAAAGGATACATAAATAGTTTTCCGAGAGGCTAAATACCTGGGGATCACACAGAATAAAAGACTTGATTCCAACTCGTACTTGAATAAAATTATTGTCAAATACATAGGGGCGTTTTGGATATGCTGCAAACTCTTTAGCAAGACATGGGGTCTGAAACCTAGAATGATCCATTAAACCTATACTATGGTGACTAGATCAATCACTACGTCTGCTGAACCAAAACTGGGGAAAGGATAAGCTTGCAGAGTACAAGTTTCAAAGACTTGCTTGTCTAGGCATTACAGAAGCTGTCTGCAACTCCCACAGCAGCAGTACAGAATTTATTGCATCTTATCCCGTTGTACATATACACAGTACAAGGGAAACTAGAATTTGATGGCACTGAAGCAACAGATGGCCTTTGAGCGGAAGTTAAAGACATCTTAAGCTGTAAATATTCCTTCATTTCACTGGCAAAAAGAACAAACTAGTCCTAGTTTGAAAGCCATTTCGTCGGAGAATTTATCCTATTATTTTCTATTATCTCCACCAAGTTTTATCACGCATCCCCTTGCTATCTTTGAACTAATAACTTTATGATTCATAACTTTGATAGTAGCCTGATGCACGGAGTTGCGTTTTATTACCATCTCTCATATCCTCTGTGTAAATTAAATTGTACTCATTTTTCTAATACCTGAATTTCCCCCAGAATGCGATTATTATGTCGATCTAGTTTCAACCACTCCACCGCCTTCCTATTTCTATGGTAGTTTATATAATATTTAAAATAATATATAAAATAGGTGGTATTTTCTTTTTTCCTAATATTCTTTTCCGCTTAACATTGTGGTAAATTATCTTACAAAGCTAAACCTCCTTAAAGTTCTATTGCTAGTCAGAGATCACTGATGTTCGATTCTCTCCTTGATCGTGTATCCTGATTCGAAACGATCTCAAATGTTCTCAAAGGTTAATTTGTTGAATTAATTATTACTTTATTCGATTATTACTCACCATAAAGACTAACGAAGGTACTGGTGTCAACCTTTTGACATCTATCAAAGCAATAGCCCTAGGAAGATGACCATTCCTTGCACCAACGAAGAATAACCTAGCAGAAGCGAAAATTGCACCATTCAGAGAACCAAAAGTGGAAATCGCCACGAATATAGGCACGCAGTATGAAAACATGCCCAACATTTTATCTCCAAAGGTGACTGCTACCGCCTCTGATGACAGGATTTCTTCGCGGCTCAGAACGACAAAATATGCTATATTTGTTACCACGTATACTATTGTTACCACTGGCATCGAGATGATTATAGCTCTTGGTAGATTCCTGAAAAATTATGAATATAAAAGATACTGACCATAAACAAAAAGGTATTCATGCCAAGCGCGGATCCAGGGGGGGGGGGTCATGATCACCCCCCGGGCTGGGTCTAGACTAACAAGTGATAATTTTTCTATTCTTATTGATTAAGCACATATGTGGCGCTGGCCACACCTGCACCACAAAATAGAGAAGTATTCCTTCTCTTCTTCTTGGATACCGAGCCACTAAAACTATCTGAGTAACGAGGAGGCAGATCGGCTGGCATTTGCTGCAGCTGTGCTGCAGCAAACGCCAGCCCGGAACCATTCCTGGGAATACCACATGATGTGGCTAACGAGGCGATAACAGGCAGAATGAACTCAAGGCTAGAGTCTTTCTGGCGGAGCCATTCTGGCCTGAAACATTCGAAGGTGTTCCTTGGAACAGTTTCGAACAAAAAGATAGCGAACCTAGGTCTGGATAGGGCCCAACTAAGAACACTTGTCGGAATTATGACAAGTCACTGCAGACTGAAAGCGCATTTGCATAAAACCGGTCTGGCTGAAGACGATGAATGCAGGCTGTGTCTTGAGGACACTGAAACAGCCATGTACATCGTCTCAGAGTGCCCAGCGGTGATTCGCATCAGATTCGAAGACTTTGGTCAGGCTTCTATAGCCCACTTCCAACTGAAAAAATTACCCCTGAACAAGATTATCTGTTTTATCCAAAAACTTGATCTCGTCGGGGAGATATAAATTAGGGGTGAACCACAATAGACCGTGCGGACGCTGTGGTAAGGTGGACAGACGACCGCTCGCCATAAATAATAATAATGATAGCTAATGAAGGAAATTTCAGAGCCCTTTTTGAATTCCGTAAAGAAATCTGGTGACTCAAAATTGCAGTATCATTTAGAGACTTCTGAATCTGACGCAACATACATCAGCAAAACTGCAAAATGAGGTGAATGATGTTTGCAAGGAAATAATTCAGGAATCAATATTACAGAAAGTGAAGGAAGCTAAATACTTTTCAATTTTATTCGATGAAACAATAGATCTATCACATATCTCACAGCTGAGCCTATCCTTTAGATATCTTCACAATGGTATCATAAAGGAAGATTTTGTGAGTTTCTGTGATACATACGATACTCTTAGATGTGATGAAGTGGATAAAATTAAAGACGTTATAAAGCTTCGGTTGACAGGTGTAGCACTGACGAAAACCGTTGAAAATCTCTGTCTAAAATGTAATATATATTTGACATGGTGTGTGTGTATTGGAACTAACAGTTGCTCGGTTATGGCCTCAGATACAAAGGCTGCTGTACAGGAGTTGTAAAAAAAACAGTATATGCCAAACGTTGCCGTGCAGCAATTACGTTCTCAATAATAGTTTAGCTACTGAAGATATTTTTGCCTCAACACCTCGGGTACGATGAGAAAAGTTGTGGCATTTGCCAATGCATCGGCTAAGAGACATCAAATATTCAAAAAAGAACTTGGAGTTACACTGCTATGTATCTGTGAGACGCGCTGAGTAGAGAGGCATGATGGACATCTACAATTCCAAGGAGAGAACCAAGTGAAAATTTGTAGCACTCTGGAAAAGATTTCTACTTGGCAAGACCACAAAACTGCCAATGACGCGCATTGCTTATTGCAAACGTTGCGCAGTTCGGGCTTCATCATATCACCTATCTGCTTGAGTAATGTTTTAGGTACCTAACTATTTTGTTTTTCATTCTTAGATACTAATGCATGAGGGCAAAATCTGAATAATTTATTTTATTAGCTACTTGCATGAATTTCATGCAAGTGAACTAAGATTTTTGACATCAATAAACCTGGAAGAATAGCCACTGTACTCTCCTGTTATATCTCAGTACATCGTTTTCCTCTCCCGCAATTAACACTTTAAAGAAGTAGTTTGCATTGACCAATTCCCGGTACTTCTTTAACTCTCACTAAGATATATAGATATATTATTATTTGAACTTACCTGTAAGGATCTTTCAGTTCCTCAGTAACGTAGTTGAGATAATTCCATCCGGAATAGGAGAACAGTCCGGAATAAAAGGCCAGAGCAATATATCCTGGTTCCCATTTCGTATCAGCCATGGGCGATTGCACATATTCGGTATGCCCGCTACCTAAATGATACACACCAGCGCCGACTATGATACACAAAGCAAAGATTTTTGTACAAGTAAATATTTCCTGAACCCTGGAAAAAAAATTTTTTTTAAACTTTTTTCACCGAACCACTACAGATATTTTATATTTCCGCTCTGAAATCTATGGGAACTCTATATTTCAAATATAGGATATTCAATCGAATAGGTCTCCACTTGATGGAAATTCATTGAAAATGTTCTTTTAATTGAGGTTATTCTATTTTTTCTATATTTATTTGAACATAACAATTGTTTCGTTATCACAGTAGCATCCTCAGCTTTTTTACATTATGAATGACTAAACTTATTTCGGAACTATATTCGTCTGATAATGTTACGGGTATAGTATTTAAATAAAGTCTACGGTAATTCTCAAATTAGTGTTGACTAAGAATTGAGATAATCATCCACTTTATTTGGCAGTAAAGAGTTTGTTATCAGACAAATCATACATCAGAAAACTGTCTTCAAACCTGCCAAAAAGAAAAAGTCTATCAGAACTACTAATCAACATAACCTTAAAAAATTGTAACCAAGTATCGGGTGTTTCTTTTAGAGTGATAGAATTTTAAATAGAAATAAAACACATTTATATTAAGATTGTTGCCAATTTTTTTTTATTTGAAAGATAATTTTATAATATTTATGTTTTAAAAATGATTTCTGGCATATGTCCACCATGACTAGCTCTGAGGAACCGCATTCGACCAGACCAATTTTGGACCACTTTTTCGATTAATTCAGGCCTTATTTCATCAATAACACGAGTTATGTTGACTTCCAAAGCGTCTATTGTTTCTGGTTCATCAGCATAAACCAATGACTTGACATAAACCCAAAGAAAATAATCCAGTGGAGTTATGTCGCATGATCTTGGAGGCCAATTAATTGGACCGCCGTTTTTTAACACAAATTAAATATTTATTATAGAAGAACGGTTTTAAACGATGTGAGACTGCTTGCTGAGTGACTTCTAATGTTAGAGCAAGTTCTTTTTGTGTTTGAGATGAATCTTCCTCCAATAATTCCTCCAATTCTGCATCCTCGTAAATTTTTGGCCTTCCACTGCGATCTTTGTCATCTACGTCGAAATCACCGTTTTTAAACTTTTGAAACCATTCTCGACACGTTCTCTCACTCAAAGCACCCTCACCATATGCTTCTACGAGCAATTGATGCGCCTCAGCAGCAGATTTCTTTAAATTAAAGAAGTAAACTAATATTTCCCGCAAATGACGCTTACTTGGCTCAAATTTTGACATTTTCAACTTATAAAAATTATATTTTACCAATATAAATCAATGATATTAATAGGTTATGTTGTTCTTGAATGTCCAAACTATTTTTTAAGCCGGTTATCATCTGCGAAAGCTAACCGAAACTCCATGCCGCGCCATCTACAATAAAACGGCGGAAACTTATTTGTACTCCTAATAGGTTATGTCTGAATAATTTGATCATTATTTTATATTTCTTTAGATTCTTTATGAGTTAATTTCCACCATATGTGATGATAATATTTATGTCTATAAGTGTTATCTAGGGCATGTTTTAAAAGTTTAATTCCAAATGTTTTATTTAGATTCAAATCTGTAGAGGTACCAGAGTAATAGGAATTATTTCAAAGGAAAAATCGATTGCTACACTTAGAACTTACCTAGCTACTAATTTAACGTCGTAGCAATTAATGACAGTCAGAAGACAAGTAGTTGCAGCAGCAATAAGCCTGACTGCAAGGAATGGTGCTTCACAGGTGCCCCAGAAGGGCTGGAAAATATATTGAGCAAATGTTATGGCAGTGATTGCGTTCCCGGTAGGTACAAGAATGAATAGGGCAACCCACATGTACAAGAAGGCAGGAAGCGGTCCGAAAGCTTCGTTTATATATGCATAATCTCCACCAGACTTAGGGATCATAGTACCTGAAATAAAAATCTAGATAAGGTAAACATTATTTATTGTTGAATAAGAAGTAACATCAAACAAATCACTTTCACGATCTGTCAATTGTATTCATTTTTAGCGATTATCTGAGGGAGTTTCACACTAATATTCTAAATAGTTCAAAATTTGTAGCATGAAAATATACTGATAGATTACAAAACCGTCATTTAAGAAACGTATGTATCCTGTACACCATTATACTGACACTAATGCATGTCATGACTACGGTTGGTCGGAAGTATTTACTTAACAGATGTAAAATTTATCTTTAGAACTGGCTATCGAGAAGTTCCGACTTCAGCTTTTCTGTTGTGAATGTATACCAAAAGTTTGAAGAAGAGCTCCCCACTCTATGTTCTGTACATTTTCTGTGGCCGAGATTTAAGGTCTACGCTAACGTTCCGTTACTCTTTCCCTTTTCATATAGATAGTATATTCGCCCGATGTATCGGGTGTTTTTTTTAGAGTGAAATAACATTAAATTGAAATAAAAAACACATTTAAATTAAGATTGAAGCCAATTTTTTTTTATTTGAGAGATCATTTTAAACATTTATGTTTTAAAAATAATTTCCGGCATATGTCCACCACGGCTAGCTCTGAGGAACCGCATTCGACCAGACCAATCTTGGACCACTTTTTCGAGTAATTCAGGCCTTATTTCATCAATAACACGAGTTATGTTGGCTTTCAAAGCATCTATTGTTTCTGGTTTATCAGCATAAACCAATGACTTGACATAACTCCAAAGAAAATAAAGCAGTGGAGTTCTGTCGCATGATCGTGGAGGGCAATTAATTGGACCATCACCAAATCTTGAGGTGTAGCACCATCTTCTTGGAACCAAAACACTTCTGGGTCGATACCATTCAAATTTTGAAACAAATACTCATTGATCATCGATCTGTAGCGAGCACCATTCACTGTACCATTAGCTCCAGTATCGTTTTTAAAGAAATATGGACCGATGATGCCTTCAGCGTCTAAATCACACCATACAGTGCATTTTTAAGGATGCAATGGAACCTGCAGAACTTCTTGAGGATTGTTTCCACTCCATATACGGCAATTTTTCTTGTTTACATGGCCGTTCAACCAGAAATGAGCTTCATCACTAAACACAATTTTACGATAAAAAAGTGGATCAACTTCAAGCTGTTCTAGGGCCCAATCAGCAAACAAGCGATGCTTATTATGGTCAAGTGGCTTTAGTTCTTGAACAAGTTGGATCTTGTATGGGTGTAGACCAAGATCTTTACGCAACATTTTCCATGTGGTGGATGCACAGAGTCCAACTTGTTGTGAACGTCGAGGAATAGACAAATCTGGATCATCATTAACACTATGGCTTAGAGCAGCGATATTTTCTTCTGTACGTACAGTTCTTTGTCTTGTTGTTGTTGTTGCATCGAGTAGAGAAAATGTTGTCCGAAATCTATCGATAGTTCGACGAATAAGCTGCTCTTAGACGATTATGTAAACCATAAATCTCATGAAGTGCTCTATAAGTTTGGCGAATAGCACACTGATTTTGAAAATGAATTTCAACAATTTGTAAAAGCTGTCGCGGCGTGAGTCTTTCCAAGATAATTTGTCAATGCTTACTGAACAGAAATGTCAAAACAACATGACTTCTACCTTCTGTCAAATCACAGTTATCCCTATCGAAAGTTCTATCACTCTAAAAAAACACCCGATACAAAAATGGAGGAGATTGGAGTAAAAATGTTCGCACACGTTGAGTAACGTTTCAGGTGTTATATGCTTTTACTCTGCAACTGAAGGTGTTCTCATGCCTTCGAAGGAGTTGTGGAGAGTCCATTTTGAGCCCAAAATTCACGGAGCTACTCCACAAAAGATTTGCTCTATTAAAAATGTCACCCTCCACAATAAAATTGATATCAGAGTTTTTTCAGGAAACATTTAATTTTTCTGATATGGACTCATTATGGATGGTCCAGATCACAATAAAAGGAATTATATCTTCTTTAAACAAACTACTGAAACACAATCATGTTTCTACAGATATCAATTGACTACTGATTTTGCTCAAGTTTGTTGGTATTATACTGAGAAATATTTTAAAAACATGAAATATCCCTAGACTGAAATTTTATATATTCTTCGTCACGGTTGAAAAAAATTACTGATTTTCAAAAGATAAGGATTTCCGGTATAAATATTCAACTGAATAATTAAGTAGACAGAAATGCCTTTGTGACACATAACGAATGCACATTATTCCATATTCATAAGCCACTCGTTTGAATATCCACTGTTGTGGTAAAAATCTCATATTGTTGTCTTTATTTACATGATAATTCAACAAAATAAAGAATCCGTAAAGGTAGTAGAGACTTAATTTAAGACCGATATATATATATATATATATATATATATATATATATATATATATATATATATATATATCAGAGCCAACAAGAGTCGTTACTAATAAGAACGGTATTACCTCGTCCTCCAAAGTTGACTATGTAACAACTAATGTTGACTCAAAACTTGTCAATACATATGTGTTTGAACCGTTTATAAGCGACCATAGAGCGATTATGCTTGAATACATTTGTAATTATGTTAAGCCCAGTATCCCTAAACGGGAGATGGTGCGAGTTATGTCAGATGATAATTGGGAAACTCTCTATTCATTGGTCGGGAGCAGCGATTTTCGGGTGATCTATTCTGATTTGCCAGTTGACGATAAGTTCAACCATTTCGTCACTTTGCTGAAGTCTGCAGTTGACGAAGCCTTTCCACTTAAATATATTCATTCTTCCACTTCTCGGAAACATGGTTGGATTGATTCCAAAATACGTAGAGAACGGAACAATTTGAGGAACTTACATTGGCTCTCAAAGAACTTGAAGACACCCGAGGCATCTCACTTGTATAGTGGGGCAAAAACTCAGTACAATCAATTATTAAAGTCGTCCAAATTTAATTATAATAAAAACATCCTATGCAATTCTGACAATACCTGCAGAACTGTTTGGAAGATGGTCAGTGATGAAATCAATACCAACGCTAAAATTCCTAAGAATATTTCACTGAAGATCAATGATCTGCTTGTTTCCAGTCCTCAGAAGATAGCTGAAACTTTTGCTCGATACTTTACCGAGGTTAATCGTGTCTCTGTCCAAGAGCACTTCGGCGGTTCCTTGTCGGATTCGTGCACTACGCAAGTTCTCCTTGACCATAATTTTTTCTTCTTTCCTGCTACTGCAGAGGAAATTTCTTCTACTATACGTGGTCTGAAGAGCGCTAGTGGTGCCGGACCTGACATGGTTTCAGCCAGGTCTCTGAAATTTTTGGCTCCTCTAATTGCTGAGCCCATCACCTGCCTGCTGAACGAGTCAATTTCTGCTGGATACTTTCCGTCTGTCCTCAAATTGGCAAGAGTTATACCGATCCATAAAAAAGGCGACATCGAGGATATAACAAATTATCGGCCTATCTCCATCTTGAGCCAGATTTCGAAGGTTTTGGAAAGGGTCATATATAATAGAATGTACAACTATTTGACGAAATATTCGATTCTGTCTAGCAGACAACACGGCTTCAGGCTTGGTAGGTCAACCCAGACCGCCTGTTGCGAGTTTTTCGACCTTGTTTACACCAGCTTGGATAGCGGATACTGTGTTGCAGGTATATTCTTCGATTTATCCCGGGCGTTTGACACGCTCCAACACAAGTTCATAATCGAGAAAATGTATCAGATGGGATTCAGAGGTGTATTTCTGGAGTGGGTCAGAAGCTTTGTCTCTGATCGCAGAGTGTACGTAAGACTGAACGGGTGTTTATCCGACGAGTTCGTCAGCGATCTGGGTGTTGCGCAGGGATCTGTCTTGGGCCCGCTCCTGTTCCTTTTATTCATTAATGATCTCCCTACATATCTGCTTGTACCTATATTGATTATGTTTGCCGATGATACCTCCATCGCAATCAGAGCTTCCAGCTGGCAGGAGTTGAGGTTGCATTGCGAGAAAATTGTTCTGTGTTTCGAGGATTGGTGCCACAGAAATTCTCTAATCCTCAACTTATCGAAGACAGTTCTGATTAAGTTTCAGAATCGGGAAAACCAAACTTCGGGACCTCTTGTTATTAAACACCAAAAAGGTTTTTTGCAGTCGACGGAAGTCGTCAGGTTTCTGGGGCTGTTTGTTGATGGTAACCTTGCGTGGCGTCATCACGCAGAGCATGTTTGTGGTAGGCTTAACAAGGCTTGCTATGCTATTTCACGTCTCAGGGGCTGTCTACCAGTCGAAGAATTGCTGAGTGTTTACTACAGCATGGTATATAGTCACTTGAGCTACAACGTAGTTCTTTGGGGTTCAGCGGGGGGATCTCACCGAGTTTTTATTTCTCAGAAAAGGATCATACGCCTTATTTTCAAACTTCGGCCTCGCGATTCATGTCGTCCGACTTTCCGAGAATTTGGTATACTTCCCTTCCCATGCGTGTACATTTTGAACTGCCTTGTGAATATCCACCTAAACTTAAGCAAGTATAAGAGATGTTCAGACTTTCATAAGTATGAAACACGTAAAACAGATATTATAGCCTTTCCTAGACATTCTACGGCCAAGTTTGAATCCTCACCCGATTATATGGGTATCAAACTGTTCAACCATTTGCCTAGTCGACTAAAATCAATGAATGGAAAGTTTTTCAAGAGGGAAGTTAAATCCCTTTTACTCAATAAGTGTTATTATACTGTCGATGAGTTTCTGGCTGATGCCGTTTGTTAATTTTTATATGTGTTTATTTTTACCTATGTTTCTTCGTAAGACTTGTCCTATACATTGTAAATGTCTGAAAGGATCAATAAATTTATTATTATTATTATTATTATATATATATATATTGGGTTGTTCGGAAAATTATTTCGTTTTATTTTTCTAGTTCAAAGCCTTTTGTCATCTTTCTAGTAGTAGGCATGATTCCATAAAATTTTTGGTCTTTGCTGGCAAAAAGCTAATCCAGGTGATTTTTGACCTATTCAATTGAAGTGAAGGTTTTACCGTCCAAAAAATTTTACAGTAACTGGAACAAATAATTATCCGAAGGCGCCAAATCTGGAGAATATGGTGGATGTAGCAATGTATTCCATTCAAGCTGTAAAATCTTTTGGCGAGTGACCGACCAAACTTGTATGAGGTCTCGCATTATCTTGGTGGAACATTACACCTTTTCTGTTAATTAATTCTGGCCTTTTCTGTTGAAGTGCATCATTCAGTTTTTCCAGCTGATGACAGTAGACGTCAGAGTTAATTTTTGTGTTATTCGGTAAAAGCTCAAAAAAACGATTTCTTCAAAATCCCACCAAATAGGCAGCATCACCTTTTTTGATGGATATTGGCTTTCGAAATGATTTGAGCCGGTTCATCGTTTTTGCTCCACGATCTCTTGCGTTTGAAATTGTTATATACAACCCATTTTTCGTCCCCAGTAATGATGCGCTTCAAAAGTAGATAATTTTCGTGACGCGATGACACAAATTTCTCTCCGTGAGAACATGGGGAACTCATTTATCGAGCTTAGAGGTTAAACCCAGGCCTTTCAAGTGATCACCCTGTAATTGATTTTATATTTGAAAAGCGCACTATTGAATTTAATAGTTGACGTGTCCCAGTGTTTTTTATAATTCTCTAACATAGGGATACAAATAATTTTATTCCATAAGTGGTTTCCACACTGTATATTTTTCCAAAAACTCTAAAAATAATAATAAATACTGACGTGCCAGCATTTACATACACACAATAAAATTTGTTCACGCTGTTGGAGTTTCATTGATATCAATAATTCATCAGTTATGAAGACTTAAAATCAGAATATTTCGAAAACATCCACAAAATGATTAACTAAGAAAAAATACTTCTTCTAGGAGAAACTTTCTCCATTTAATCCATATCAAAAAATATATTCAAGTTGATAAGATATAGGTTAGTTCGCTGAAGTCGCAAGATTGGATCATAAATCTAAAGTTTTGCAACACACAAGAATGATTTCTAGAATCTTGTCGGATTAAAATGTATTTATTGACACGCGATACCTTATTCTTTTCAAATGTGTTTTCCTTTATAATGAAGAATTCCATAAAATAAATGGAGGTTTATACTTTATAGAAGGTATATCAAATTTTTTAAATATTTTAATATTTCAAAAATTTATATTTAATATTATAACTTCAGGAATTAAATTAATGTCATAATAAGCACCGCTTATATCAAACGCATATAAAATAAACATTCATTATAAGACATCCAAATGAGATAACAAAATCCAATAAAAAAAAATTGTTAACAAAAATCTTATAAATTAAATATTTTGAGTACACAAAATTTTGTTTCTACTCATCCCTCTTATCTGATTTTTTTCTGTTTTTTTTTATATGTCGTTTGATATAAGCGGTGCTTATATGACATTAATTTAATTCTGAAGTTATAATATTAAATATAATTTTTTCAAGTTAAATATGTAGAAGGCTAACAGAATATATCTGTCAATATCAAAATATTAAAAAAAAAAATGAAGAATTCCCATCAGTAGAAGGAACAAATACGTTTTCCCATTCACAGAAATTAGAAACTCCACATTATTACGGAAATTATACAGTACTCACACGTAGGAAATGCTTTTATCAATATTAAATATCTTTTTACCACAGATATTCAATAGAATGCTTGATATGTGATATGAAAATCAAGCCAAAAAATTCACCTATATCAAATTTGAAATTTCTAGCGCCAAGTTTGCATTTCAGCTTTAATGTAATCGGATTTTCCTTTCTTCAATATTTAAAAAATTAATTACAATTATTGTGATTATTTAATCATTTTAACCCTTTGGTAAATCCTGTGCTGAAATAAACTTTCTATTATTTCCATCTAAGGGAATATAACCATTGTTTTTCGTAATTTTGAGGATTCCTCTGTTAAGTACTGTTATGGAATCCTGTATCAAAATTAACAGCATTATTAGATGTTTCATCAAAATAAACAGCAATTTATCGAATATTGAACAGAGCAAAAAAGATGAACCGGCTAAAAGCATTTCGAAAGCCAATATCCATCGACAAAAGGTGATGCTGTCTGTTTAGTGGGATTTTAAAGCAATCGTTTTTTTGTGCTTTTGCCGGATAATACAACAATTAATTCGGAAGTCTACTGTCATCAGCTGGACGAACTGAATGATGCACTTCAACATAAAAGGCCAGAATTAATCAATGGAAAAGGTGTAGTGGTCCAAGGAGATACTGCTAGACCTCATACAAGTTTGGCCACTTGCCAAAAGCTTTCACATTTTGAATGGGGTACTCTGCCACAGCCACCATATTCTCCAGATCTGGCGCCTCAGGATTATTATTTGTTCTGGTAATTGCAAAAATTTTAGGACGGTAAAACCTTTACTTAGACAATTTGATTAAACATTTATTTTCATTTTACGAAAATTGTCTGTCATTTTCCCAAAAAAAAACGAAATTACTTTCCGAACAACCCAATAGAAGACAATAAGGCAGAAGTGTCAGGCTTTTAGTAATCAATCATATTCCTAGCCGATAGACATAAAAAAGCCCACACGTATTACTCTACTCATATCTCATTATCCCATATTTTAACTAAATTTTTCGATATCTTCATTTTTAAGTACTTCCTTCCTGTACATTTATATAAATATTCGACGTTGCTCATGAAATAAGAAAATGAATGAATCCATTTTTCACACCGAACATAAAGAACTCTTCGCAAAGAAGACAAATTGAATAATTGACTTATTTGGAGCTTTATAATCTTACCTTAATCATACCTACTTAAGTTCATTTTAATCTTGAACAGCGCACAATGTCTTTAGGTGGATATGTTGAGACTGCTTTCCTTTGTATTATACTGACAATTGTCGGTTATATATAGGATGATTCTTAAGGTAAACGGCATATGAAACAATGATCAAGAAATCGCTGATATCATTGATAAAATCCAACAAAGGATGCTAATTAATTCTAATCGTTTTAAGATTGATTATAAGAGAAATTATTGAACGGTGCGACGGATCCGACTGTTCTAACCGTCAATAATTCTGTCGTAAAGATCCGGCTGAATTTAAGTAATGGCATTGATAATATTGACTTTAAGAGCGTGGGTTATCTACAGTTTATTAGAATAGACCTGCGAAAACCCCACCAGAGAAGTCTAGCGGGATCAAATCGCATGATCTTGGCGGCTAATTTACGTCACCTCTGCGAAAGATAAGCAAACCCTCAAACAGTTCATGCAGAATGCCAATCGTAGCGTTCGCTGTGTGACATGTTGCCTCGTTCTGCTGGAACAACATGTCATCTGCTTCTATATCTTTCAATTTAGGCCAAAATCATGGGCCCAAATTCGCCATTGACGGTGATGACCTAACTAACGTCGTTTTCAAAACAATACGTATTGTAGCGAACGACTTCTTCGCTCTCCGTCCAGAAACCTGCCTTGCTCTATCGTAGTTTGACCGGCGTACCGATAGAGGACCCGACCAGTCATAAGAATCGTGACTAACCGTCCCCGCTAGGTTCAAATAGAGTAAGGCAATGCGTTTGAACATCAGCGTTCCAAGCGGACGCATGGTCACCGTCGTAACAGGCAGAGCCTGCGCATCAAGCCTGTCTGACGAGTTTCAGATGCGCATGATCGGAAACGAAACGCCGTCTCCCCAACTAAGAGGTGGAAGCTCCCTCGCAAAATCCGCATTTCATTCGAGAGCTTCAGTATCAATGACGTAGCCGGCTCAAAAACAGAACCAAACAGTAACTTTTTGTAGGTGCATAGTCACCTGATGAATCTAGTGTAGATTTTCTCGTTTCATAAACGACGATTGCGCTTATTGACATAGCCGTTAACTCAAAGATGCGTTTCGTCAGAAATGATGATTTATGGACAAATGGCGTTATCTATGGTCATTATATCTAAGCTTCTGGGTCAGTTGAATCTTGTACAGGTGTAAGCCCAACTCCCAATGAAATATTGGCGAAAGGCCGAGTTGCCGTGCTTGGCAACCTCTGGTTCTCGTGCAGACTTTAACGCACCACAGTTATGTTCTTAATCTGGCGTTTATTCAACTAAACGATATTGGCTCATTGTTTATGGAACCGGTCTTTTGGCTGAATTTGGCTACTAAATGTTGGCGAGTCGATTTTGAAGGTATACCGCGTCTGGTGTAAAAGTGGCGTAGGGCACGTAACATTTGCATTAACGTGCACTTCTTTTGATAATAAAATTTTATCATTTGGACTTGCTGCTCAATCGTGTAACTTGTCAAGGTCATTTGGCAAAATAGCCTGAAAATAGCTGAAAAATATATAACAGGTTAAACAGACGTAGCCAGAATAACAGTCAGCCAAAATCGATCCTTCCCTAAATGAAGATCCGTAAAGAGCTTTAGGGGGTATATTGTTAGAAATTCAACTCATTCATTTATTTCATTGGTCTAAAATCAACACTTTTTGGAAGGTAGGTGGTTGCTTATAATGCAATATTGAAACACTCTGTATAGCTCCCCAGATCACTGATGAATTTGTTTGAAATCTAGTGCGGTTCCTGCACTGCCTCAAGTTTTGAAATATACGTATATAGATTATCCCGTACTCCCTATTAAGATTTATAAAGGGGTGACTACCCCTTCTAAAAGTATGATTAAAGGGTGTTACGCGCTTGACCTAATTGTGTTCTTCCTTGAAAGGAAGTGCAAATATTTCGAGATTATTCTTGGATGCAGTTAGTTTTGTCGTAATTTGCTTCGTTTGAAAAACATTTTGAATCAACGCTTTATTTTAAACATCAAGCAGTGTAATTCTGTAATACTTTTTATAAATTTCAATTTCAGAAAATTCCTTGAAAATTTTAAGCAATTGAATTTAAATAAATTTGGAGACAGTGTTTCTTTTTAGTAGACATATTGAATTGACACACATCACGCAGCATTAAGAAGAGATGATAAGAATCTAAATATAATATAGAATATTGATGGAACCTACTCAACATACGTTAAGCTCATATGTTTTATAGTGAAAGGGTTTTCAAAACTTTTTGACACCAGTCTGAATATGGCTATTTCAGGAATTCTGAAATGACTGACATGCATTTCAGATGCATGTATGCATTTCAGATGCACATAATATAATTATATATTATGTATAAAATAAAATAATAGGAAAAGGCTTTTTTGATAGAAGGAATATAACAAGATTTGAATATCAAAACAGATTTAATCTGCCAGTCTTCTACAATTTGTACCTTCAAATATTTATTTATTAATTTTAACTGACGATTTATATTTGTTGGTTTATTTATTCCATTTTATATTGAGTTTTGATTTTATACGTCTTTTAAATATAAGCTGTGCTTATAAGACATTAATTTAATTCTAAAAGTTTTTTGAATAAAAATTTTTCTGGAATTAAAATTGTAGAAGATTGAAATATTGAATCTGTTTTGATATTCAAATTTTGTTATATCCCTTCTATCAAGTGAAAAGCCTTTTCCTATTATTTTATTTTATACGTAATATATAATTATATTTAGGCTTGAATAAAAATCTCATTATGGAATATCAAGTGGTTTAAAGAAGACCTTATAGTACCTTACAGCTTTCTGTGATTTTTGTGACCAACATAGAATATCTTGGATTTTAAAGGTAGTTGTTCAAAGCGACTTAGGTGAGTTATATTTGTTGTTGGTTGATTTTATTTTTTAAATATGAAGTAGCACCGATGAAGACCTTATCGGAATTCTAATTGTTTTTTGAAGATATAATGCATATTTTGAGAGATTATTGAATTAACTTATTTAAATATATTGAATATTTCAAATTAATTATATTTTCTGAGAAGTCCTTAAATTATGTTTTGTATTTTTGAAGAGGAATTAGTTTTCATAATTGTAAGATCAGAAACAAAATTTTGTCTCGTTCAAATATTTATTAATTTTAATTGACAATTTATATTTGTTGGTTTATTTATTCCATTTGATATTGTATTATTGAGTTTTGATTTTAGACGTCTATTGAATATAAGCTGTGCTCTAAAAGTTTTTTGAACTAAATTTTTTTTGAAATTAAAATTGTAGAAGACTAACAGATTAATAAATCTGTTTTGATATTAAAAAAATAAAAAAACTGCAGCTTCTTTTCTGAAAAAAATATTTTCGTCTGGAATATTCCACTAGCATATAAACAGTTACGAATAATTTACATTTTAATAAGAAATTTAATAGTAATCATAACTTATCGCAGTATGAATTTATGTTATATTTCATCAAGCATATTTATGTTATTTTATATCTAGGTCAATGTCACTGCTTGATTATAACCACTTTCGGAAAGATGCAACTAGGTTGAAGCTATTTTATTTTCTATATAGGGCTTTTATAGGAATATTTCATATTTCACTTAAATTAAAACAAATTGTAGCAATTACTATGTTTTACCACCAAAAAATATATATTACAAATTTTCTTGTGACTCGAGTTTCGGGAATAATAAAATTTTAAGATTATCTATTGTGTATCACTTTTTGACTTATGCTACCAAAGACAGAGAAATTAATTTTTTATTTTCTTCGGTTTTTATGATGGGATAAATTGGGCTCATAGCTATTTTAGATTCATTTCTCTGTCGTACTTTGGTAGCATAAGTCAAAAAGTGGCCAATAGTTTTTTAAAATCAGATGTCAATATTGCCTTCAAAACGCAAAACAAATGATCATCGGTATTATTTAACGCAAAGGACCCTACTCCAAACATACACAAATCAGGAGTTTATGAGTTATCTTGTTTTACGTGCAGTAATGAATATATAGGACAAACAGGACGTTCCTTCAAGACGAGGTTCAACGAACATAAAATGAGTTTCAGGAAAAATAAACAAAATTCTACTTTTGCCACTCATTGTCTAGAAAACGGTCATTCCTTTCCCACAATAGATAATCTTAAAATTTTACATGTAGAATTAAAAGGGAAGAGACTCGATTATCTAGAATCCGTTGAAATTTTCAAATTAGTTCACAATAACAATAATGTAAAAATAATGAAGGACTGTACGGAGCTATGTAAATCGAAAATATTTGAGACATTTAAAAAGTAACATCTGTTTAAAACCTTTTTCAACGAAGATAAAATGAATTTAATGAAAAGTAAACAAAAATTCCACTTTTGCAACTCATTCTTTAGAAAACAGTAATTCCTTTCGACAAAAGAAAATCTTAAGAAAATTTTACATGTAGATTCAAAAGAAGAGAAACTTGATTATTGAAATTTTCAAATTCGTTCATAATAAAAATAATGTAAAAAATAATGAATGACTGTATGGAGCTTTGTAAATCCAAATATTTGAGATATACAACAAAATAATGTCAAAATAATGAATGACTGTACGGAGCTATGTAACCCCAAAAATTATTTGAGATATTTAAATGGGTACCATCTGTTTAACAACCTTCTTTGTCGATTGCCGACATTCCGATATCTGTTAGAAGGCCCCTCTTTTTTAACCCGGTTTTTTATCACGTTCCGATTGTAAACCTCTGTACCACTATTAGGTGTTACCGAGAATCTGTTGAAATATTCAAAATATTTATCACTTTTGTTTAAACACCCCTGTACCACTGTTAGGTCTTCAGTTGTCTGATGATGGGATAGTTCATTTCCCGAAACTAGAGTCGCAAGAAAATGTGTAATATATATTTTTCGGTAGTAAAACATAGTAATCTCTACAATTTGTTTTAATTATGATCAACTACCAAATAGTAACGGCTTAAACAATTCAGAATATTTCACTTATCTGAATTTATTTCTTTTTGTTTGAATATTGAATTTCTCAGGATAAATCCAGATAATAGCACGCCACTTTGTTTAGTGAGAAACATAAATTTTTTATAACTTGAAAAAGGTCGCATTGATCGAAAGATTTAAATAATATTCATATTCATCGCCCAGTATCAAGATAAAAAAAACTGGTGGAACGTTTTAAATTACTCGAATCAAGCGGTACCCTAACAATCTTTAGGCCTATCAATATATACAGCTGTGAAGTGAACACAGCTGAAGGACCCTAAGGAATAATTCGATTACCTTTTTCCTGTAATTATTACATCAGCCGTAACATGGAGACGCCAATGCACCAACCTCAATTCGAGAGTCAACCAAACAATCCAAATTATGTAGGTACTAAACCAATGAAAAGGTGGATGAACCCTCGCGACAGGTAAAAAAAATGTGTACCCAATAAAATACACTGTTGTCTGACGCAATAAGTTGAATTTGGTCGACAGTAAAAATTCCGCATCTAAAGGTTTCCAAAAATTTTGAATACAATCAAATGAATGTTGATATTCGTGAAACTTACGTTAAAGTGGAAAATAAAGGTAGGTTTTCATAAATATATATTTTTATCCAAATGAAATCAAATAAATAAGATGTATTTGCAGAAATGACTAAAATATTACAATGAAAAATTGTGAAACAGTACTTATGATCGAACTGTTGAATGCGATGTGGCATCAAATAAGTAGAGAATAAATTGTGAAACCATATGTTGATTCTGTTTAATAACATAAATATTTGGGATCGCATATATACTTTTGAAATAAAAACATCGCAAACACTCACCCAATTCTGCATAACATAAAGCCCCAATCATGGATAGCAGTCCCGATAAAATCCATACTAAAATACTTTGTCCAATGCTTCCAGAATACCTCAAAACTCCTTTGGGGGACACGAAAATTCCGGAACCAATAATAACACCAACGATTATCGAAATTCCGTCTATTAAACCTAACTCTTTTTTCAACTTTATTGCACCTTTGTCAGATGAACTTTCACTCTCGTTCGAATTCTGAGTATTCGCGCCCATTTTCAGTTTTTTTGAAAAGTCCTAGTCCCACGTGCTTGCAACTGTCAACCGTCAAACCATGCGTTAGTCTTTTCAACAGAGCGTCTGTGTCCCACTTAGAATATGAATGAAAAGTTGTAGTTGTGTTGTGTTGCCCGCCTTTCTTGGAGCGGAAACTAGTAACAAGCGCTTGCGTACACACGGTGTTAAGTATGTTTAATTCTGAATTGGTCATGACCGTGATATTTTCATAGTGATAAGCATTCAATTTTCGAATTGCTGAAAAAATTTATCATATTATTTATAAAACTTATCCGGCGAACCTTGTACAATGTTGGAACTGATAATAGAACAAATCAAGAGTGTTGCTGAAGTCAGTTGTATCAAATCGTGTTGCCAAAATTGATACAATTTTTCTAAAATTGTGGTTGAAATCAGAACATTAGATAAAAAAGTGCATAATTTGAAATGAAGAATGTATCATAATTTATGAATCAATAGTTTTACTACCTTAAGATAGTTTACGAATTAAATTGAAAATTATGCGGGGAACCTATACCCTATAATTTATTTTTTTCAAATTAATACTTCACCTAGAAAAGAATCTCCAACGACACAATAAATGTTAAGTATTGTCAAGTCGAAAGGATTAATAAAATTAAGCAAACCAAATATTTCACTATCATTCATTGTTTTTTTAATCTCCTTGGTCGGAATTTCTATAAACAATAAGGATCCATTACATGGAAAATTTTTCTTGACCATTATATATCAAAGTGCATAATTTGAAATGAAGAATGTATCATAATTTGTGAATCAATAGTTTTACTACCTTAAGATGGTTTACGAATTAAATTGAAAATTATGCGGGGAACCTATACCCTATAATTTATTTTTTTCAAATTAATACTTCACCTAGAAAAGAATCTCCAACGACACAATAAATGTTAAGTATTGTCAAGTCGAAAGGATTAATAAAATTAAGCAAACCAAATATTTCACTATCATTCATTGTTTTTTTAATCTCCTTGGTCGGAATTTCTATAAACTATAAGGATCCATTACATGGAAAATTTTTCTTGACCATTATTTTTTATTACATTAATGATGTTCCAAATTTGTTTATTCGTCGACGTTCACAACAAGTTGGACTCTGTGCATCCACCATGTGAAAAATTTTGCGTAAATATCTTGGACTACACCCATACAAGATCCAACTGGTTCAAGAACTAAAGCCACTTGACCATAATAAGCGTCGTTTGTTTGCTGATTGGGCCCTAGAACAGCTTGAAGTTGATCCACTTTTTTATCGTAAAATTGTGTTTCGTGATGAAGCTCATATCTGGTTGAACGGCTATGTAAACAAGCAAAATTGCCGTATATGGAGTAAAAACAACCCTCAAGAAGTTCTGCAGGTTCCATTGCATCCTGAAAAATGCTTTACACGCTGGAGGCATCATCGGTCCATATTTCTTTAAAAACGATGCTGGAGCTAATATTATAGTGAATGGTGCTCGTTACGGATCGATGAGCAATGATTATTTGTTTCAAAATTTGAATGGTATCGACCCAGAAGTATTTTGGTTCCAACAAGATGGTGCTACACCTCAAGCTGCTACCGTAACACTTAATTTATTGAAAGAAAGATTTGGCGACAAAATTATTTCGAGAAATGGTCCAATTAATTGGTCTCCAAGATGCGATATAACTCCACTGGATTATTTTCTTTGAGGTTATGTCAAGTCATTGGTTTATGCTGATAAACCAGAAATAATAGACGATTTGGAAGCCAACACAACTCGCGTTATTGATGAAATGAGGCCTGAATTAGTCGAAAAAGTGGTCCAAAATTGGCCTGGTCGAATGCGGTTCCTCAGAGCTAGTCGTGGTGGACAAATGCCCGAAAGTATCTTTAAAACATAAATGTCATAAAATTATCTTTCAAATAAAAAAAATTGGCTTCAATCTTAATATAAATGTGTTTTATTTCAATTTAAAGTTCAATCACTCTAGAAAAACACCCGATATATATGTCTATAAAATGATACAGTGTATTTAGGACATGTTTTAAAATTTAATTCTAAATGTTTTCATGAGATTTCTTTAGATTTAAATCTGTAAAAGTTCTGGTGAATTAATTCCAGCTGTTATTCTGTAATATTCAAGTACTTCTTCGTTATAATTTTCAATTTATATACATTATTTTTTACCCTTTAAAATTGAGAATAGAGATTCCGTCAATTCCTTCTGATTAATAGAAATTAACCAGAAGGTTTTATAAAATAAAATGAATCAAGGAATCTTATGAATATCTATTTGAAGACATATATGACATTTCTTTAATTCAGAATTTCCATAAAAAATTCATGAAATCAAAGAAATAGAAAAATATTTTCTTCAATTCAGAATTTAATGAAAGTAAGAAATCAATAAATATTCTACTTATACACTATTCTTCGATCCCTTTAATTTGGAGTTTTCATGAGCCACAAGGAATCATAAAATTAAAGAAATAACAAATAATTAAAATATTATTTCAATTAAAAAATTTGAATAACCAAACAGATTTAATCTGTTGGTCTCCTACAATTTTAATTTCAAAAAATTTTATTCAAAAATTTTCAGAATTAAATTAATGTCTGATAAGCACAGCTTATATTTAATAGACGTATAAAACTCAATATAAAATATCAAATGGAATAAATAACCCACCAAATATAAATTGTCCATTAAAATTAAAACATAAATATTTGAAGGAGACAAAATTTTGTTTCTGATCTTACAATTAAGAAAACTAAGTCCTTTTCAGAAATACAAAACATAATTTTAAGGACTTCTCAGAAAATATAATTTATTTGAAATTATTAATATATTTAAATAACTTCAAAACATGTATTATATCTACAAAAAACAATTAGAATTCCGATAGGGTCTTCATCGGTCTTACTTCACATTTAAAAAATAAAATCAATTAACAACAAATATAACTCACCTACAGACCTCGTTATCCTCGTTTGAACACACAAACTTTCAAATCCAAGATATTCTATGTTCGTCACAAAAATTTGTAAGGTATTATATGGTTTTCTTTAAACCACTCGATATTTCATAATGAATTTTTTTATTCAAATCTAAGTGTAATTATATATTATATATAAAATAAAATAATAAGAAGAGGTTATTCACTTGATAGAAGGAATATTACAAATTTTGAATATCAAAACAGATTTAATCTGTTACTCTCCTACAATTTTAAGTTCAAAAAATTTTTTCAGTTCATGTCTGAAAGAAAGGGATGTTCTTTAACGCAGGAAAGAAATCCGGGAAAAATTTAGTTTATACAGTTTAACTAGCGAAACGTTCAAAGTTTCCATTTCAAGGTCACATTTCATATCTTTCAAACAATATATAGGTTCTTATTTTGAAGTCATTTTCACTTCATAACCTTTCTGAAATATATTTTTTTTATGAAATTAATACACCCAGATAAAAAATTGTTTTATTTAAAAATATATTATGTTTCAGATATGGATTGAAATAATAATCAATATTAAAAATTTATGTATTATCAAACAGGAGGAAATCTCTCGTCGGGTCCAACTCGTAAAATTTTATCAGCTAAAACCAATTTATTGATAGTTTCGTGTTGTCTACAACCACCCCCTTGTTTGGCTAAATGGAAGCCTTTCGACAGTAATTCTCTGCTAGCTTTAGGTAGATAATTCGGGAAACAAATCTTAAATTGTATTCTCAAATCTCCCTTTTCGGGATACTTCTCTAAAATTGGCATGCCTTCCCCTTCCACAATTTTTTCATAGTTATTGCTGTAATGAAAATTTATTATCAACAAATGCATTAAGGTCTTCAGATAGTTTTGAATAGACATGGCGTAATTTACAATTCTCACATTACTCACTAGATGCACATATTTTCAATTTATGTAGAGAATGTCCCATATAAAACTTTGCAGTTGAATATTTTAATTGATTTAATTTAATATGAAGTTTTTAAAAAATTACAAAAAACATGTCGATTAACATGAATAGAGGTTAATTCTTGATAGAAGGTATATAAAATTATTTAAATATTTTAATATTAGCCTTCTACATATTTAATTTCAAAAAATTATATTTAATGAAACATATTTAATTTCAAAAAATTATATTTAATTATACATTTAAATATAATTTTTCGAAATGAAATATGTAGAAGGCTAATATCAAAATATTTGAATAACATGTCGATTTTTAAACTTACACTTTCATTTATTTTGTAGTTGCGACCTCTTCACAGATAAAAGTATCAACTTTGAAATTTCTAATGACACTTGATAGCGTGTGGCACTTCATTTGAAATATTCTCAGATACTGACTCTAATTCCATAGAAAAAAGCTTTTATTTGTGTTCAAGAAAAAAAACATATGTTCCATATAGAACTGTTCACATGAACATTTCGTTCAATATGAAGTTTTAAACTAAAATAAATGGAGGTTTATACTTGATAGAAGGTGTATAAAGTTTTTTAAATATTTTAATATTAACAGATATATTCTGTTAGTCTTCTACATATTTAATTTCAAAAATTTTATATTATATTATAACTTTAGGAATTAAATTAATGTCATATAACGTCGCTTAATTCGAACGACATATAAAATGAACATTCATTATAAGACATCCAAATGAGATAACAAAATCTAATAAATATAAATTGTTAACAAAAATACTATAAATTAAATATTTTGACTAGACAAAATTTTTGTTTCTGCCTATCCCTCTGATGAAAACAGAACTTTCAAAAATGTTTAACATAATCCTAAGAATTTCATCATAAAACTATCTTACTTAGAATATTCAATATTATTGGATATCTAAGTTACTTTTCAGAAAATCTCAAGATATGTAAAAACATTACTAAAAAAGAAGTTTTAAAAGAGACTTTGCTCGTCTGTACTCAATCATATTCAATAAAATATAACATCAATCAACAAAAAATATTTACTCACCTTGACAATCCAGAAACATCTTGGCAAATGAATTCTGAACATTTAAATGGTGTCGCATATGAATTAAAGTCATTATATTTAGTATAATTATGTAAATATTTAAATATTAGCCTTCTACATATTTAATTTCAAAAAATTATATTTAATAATTAATAAATTAAAATTAAAATGACATATAAAATAAACATTCATTATAAGACATCCAAATGGTATAACAAAATCCAATAAATAAAAATTGTTAACCAAAATCCTATAAATTAAATATTTTGAATAGACAAAATTTTGTTTCAGCTGATCAATCTTATGAAAACAAATATCTTTCAAAAATGTCTAACGTAATGTTATTTAATATGATTTTTTTAAATTAAATATGTAGAAGGCTAAAAGAATATATCTGCTAATATTAAAATATTTAAAAATTTTTATATACCTTCTATCAAGTATAAACCTCCATTTCTTTTATTCATAATATATATATATATATATATATATATATATATATATATATTTTTTGGTAAACCACAGAACTATTTGTTAGAAGTCATATATATATTTAAATTTGTCAAGATGTTTCTGGATTGTCAAGGTGAGTAAATATTTTATATTTTTTAAATGTGACTGGCTACTAACGAGCAAAGTTTCTCTTAAAACGTGTTTTTTAGTAATGTTTTTACATATCTTGAGATTTTCTAAAAAGTAACTTAGTTAGATATTCAATAATATTGAATATTCCAAGTAAGATAGTTTTATGATGAAATTCTTAGGATTATGTTAAACATTTTTCAAAGATATGTGTTTATAAGAGGACTGAGCATAAACAAAATTTGGTCTACTCAAAATATTTAATTTATTGGATTTTTGTCAACAATTTATATTTATTGGATTTTTTTATCTCATTTGGATGTCTTATAATGAATGTTGATTTTATATGTCGTTCGATATAAGCGGTGCTTATATGACATTAATTTAATTCCTGAAATTATTATATAATATTAAATATAATTTTTTGAAATTAAATATGTAGAAGGCTAATCGAAATATTTATGTTAATATTAAAATATAAAAAAAGGAAGTTTTAAAATAATTCTAAAAACACGTCGATTTTTAATTTGGGAGCGATATAGATTTACATTATTACTTATTTCATAGTTGCCATCCCTTCGTAAATCGAGGTATCAACTTTCTTCTGATACTGACTCTGAATCCGTAAAAAAGTTAATATTCGTTAAAAAAACATTAAAATATAATTCTTTAGAATTTTATCTTTTTACATACGAAATGGTTTCATTTTAATTTATGTTAGCCTTTAATAATAATAAGATCGAAAAAGACATCACAAGAGAATACTTAACCAGAATAAAAGAAATGTGCAGAGCAGAACTCAACTACCTTCAAAACTTTGGAATACAACGGCTATACGTATACTTACCTATTCCTTAGGAGTGATATGAAATGGACCTCGAGGACATTACAAAGAAAACGTTGTTCAACCCTTAGAGAATACCTAAAGCACCACCTCTAAATCAAGTACGCTGAGGATGACCATCCAGAGAAACGAGGGGAGAAGAAGAATAATTAATATCAGCCTCATAATGGACAAGCTCATGATGCAGTATTTCCACCAAAGAAAACTTAGCTCACTTCTCCATCAAGTCTAGAACATTTTATCACGGAATTTTTTTTTTTTCGAAGGTGAATGAAACCAAACTTTTTAGAAAAATATGTATAATTATAACAGTGCTTTATCAACTAAATTATTACAATTATTTGCTTGAAAACAAATGTACTCCAGTTAAATGACTTATACTATTATCATTTTTCTTGGATTTGTAGAAAACTTGTTCAAAACTCTCGTTTTAATCCAGTTCTGATTTTCCTTCAAAAATTTACGTTGGAGGCTCATCAAACTCAACCCAGTCAATCTGTCCTCTCCCTTTGTATATCTCAGCCAGGTCGTTACCCTTCGAAGGGTACTGAAAGATCGTTCAACAATAGCCGTAGTGGATGGGAAAGCACTTAAAATGAGAAGTGCATGCCTTATTGCAGGGCAAATATTAGCCTCCTCCAAAAGTGCAGCCACTTCAATATCCTTTAATATGGGCCCCCTTGCCCCTCGCTCGGTACGCCCATGCAATCATCACTCATTCAAATAGGGAGTTGAAAAAGTAAACCTTCTTCTCTTTCTTGGACTAATATTCATTCAAAAGTTTGAACACATTAGGAATCGCGTTAAATAGCCTTTACTTCCTTAGAATGTAAAAGTTCTGTGATTAGGACATGACAGATGACATATGGTACATATTTTTGTATCGTATGTTGGTTGACATGTATATCAGTTTTGCAAAATAGGTAATGATGTGAATCAATGCCCCCTCAGATTAAAAGTCGGGGTATTTTTTTTTTTTAACTTCATATTAGAGTTAATATTCAGCTGGAGTTTTAAATGGATACCTTGCATATAAAATAAGTGTCATTAAAATAAAAATACCCAGTAGTATTTAGAATATTTCAATTATTTGCGACTTGCTTCATATGGTAATATAGTATGTAGCGGGCGGGCCATTTGAAATTGCACTTTTGATAGTCTATAAATAAAAAAAACTAATGAATATTTTTTTGTTATGAGTTTATTAGAAATAGTGAAGCTTGATATCTACGAATGAAAAATGACCGCCACGACTGGCCATACAGTACCTACCCCTTCCAATCAACCCAATTTTTCAATACATTGTTGATTGTTTGGGGCTCAATATCATGAATACGATTTCGTGTTTCAAGGCCACCGGACCACAAACCGCACCAAACAGTTACTCGTTGTGGGTGCATCGTCTTTTCCATAATAACATGTGGATTCTCTGATGCCCAAAAATGCGAGTTTTGCTTCTTCACATATCCTCCGAGGTGAAATTGTTTAAGATGATTTTTCATAGAAAATAATCATCTTCAGCCTATTGAGTGGAGTGGAAACGCATCGAATAGTCACGAAGCTTCACTTATTGAACTTTGTAAGCCGTCATACTGAGTCTTCTGTTTTTTTCGAACTTTTACATTTTAAACTAAACCTTGTTTTTGCTAAGATCAAGATGATTTCCATTTTAATAAATCCGGAAGGAATTTTTTGGAGAGATCCAGACCTGAAAGGTTTCACTTCTCTGTTTGTACTCAACTTTTCTTTGTAGGTTGGTTCTTTAAGTCGCAAAAAGATTCTGATCTGCAGAGGATGGCTGTTTCCGGAATATTGTTCTCCAAGGTGTCGGAATGATAGTGCTTTCTCCAAAAATAGTTCCTATTCTGCATATAATCGGCAGGTGTTCAGTTTCAAATTGTTCCAAATGACAAGTAGAGTGTTCGGAGCCAAGATGGTGCGGTAATAAAATACTCTAGATCTGGCACAAGGAAGATTGTCTGGCATTAAGATAATCCAAGCAAAAAGATACTCAACATCGTTGAGTTCAAAGGACATCCGGTACTAAGATCTCCGGTACTAAAATGGTTCGGTACTAAGACGCCTTCTGATTAGACGTCTTATAAGAAACAATAAAAATTCAATATTCCACGATTTTCATAGATTAGGTAGGTTAATTCGATTAAAGTACCACAATGTGTACCTTCGTGTAACCTGACAATACTAAAGAAAGAAATCTGGGAAATTTAAGGCTTCTTGAAACCAATGCAACTCTACAGTATATGCGATAACAGCGTCGACTTTCATTGCGGAAACTCCAAAGGTCTTAGTTTAATCACATTATTGGAGCATTTTTTAGCGATTGAAATTCAAATCAACAATTGAGCGTTTTTTAACGTTACTGGTATTAATTATGATTAATTGATAATTTTTATGCCATTCATATTTACAATCATTCTCAATTACACAACTTAGATGCACCAAATACTCACTCTATAACATCTGTTATTGGTATTCTTATCGTTCTGTGATCTATGGTGTTTACAGTCACTGTCGTTCCCAGTAAAGCTTCTTCCAATGTGATTTCAACAACCATTATCAAATCATTTCCATCGCGAACAAAAGTTTCATGTTCCTTGTCTTCCGTTATGAAGATCACATCAGCTAAGGGAATAAAATTAATAATGGAAAAAATATCAGAATTTTTCCTATGAACACATTTCTAATAGTGATTTCTAGTCGAACTCATTCACTGAAATATGTAATTAGGTCAATTACAAAAGTTTAATTGAATAATACACATATATGTTGATTTCTTTTTATTATTCTTGCTCACATGATTCATTTCGTTACACAATAAATTCTTCAAATGTTCATAAACAACTGGTCTAAAATTTGGTAACAAACAATATTTAGATGGTTTTGAGATAAGGGTACAATAAAGTTTTAATTACGAGGGTGGTTCAAATATGATTGAGACAAATACTCTAACACGTTTATTTATTATCGAAAATTTACAAAGAATTACAATTTTTCGAGGTAATTCCCCTAACTATTTACACATTTTGACCACCATTCCGAAAGTTTTTTTATGCCGGTATCGAAAAATTCCTTGGGCAACTCGGGCAGCCATGTCCGCGTTAATTTAATCAAAGTTCAACAGTTTAGTAACCAATCGCGCCGTTATTTTGCGATACTAAAGGTGTTAGTGGATGATACACTCTACACTACCGATACTGATGCCGACTTCAGCCGAAATGTCTCGAACATTCATCCTACGGTCCTCCAAAATGAGTTGTTCTACGCGGCGAATGTTGTCTGGTGTGACGCTGGTTCGGGGTCGACGATCAGGCGGCTCATTCTCGACGGTTTCACGGCCATCCTTGAATGCTTTGGCCCATTTAAACACGACAGCCCTACTCAGGCACTCACTACCGAACTGCAAACGCACAAAAATATCCGTATTTTTATTGTCTTCTCCCACTACAGTCGGCACTTGACGTTCACTCATGGTCGTAGCACACGCGTGAAACACGTGCTCCGACGAAAACAAATGCCACACTGTTCGTGGCACAGCTATCACATACTCAAGCGACGACCCTCGAAACATACATGCGCGCCATGTACAGAGCTTGTCTCGATCATATTTGAACCATTCTCGTACTTTTGGTAAAACCACCGGGTTCCTAGGAGAATAGATCGAATAGAGACATACTTACGTGGGCGAAAATGGTCTATTCTATGGAAAAAAGAATAGAAATTCTCAAATTACGAAATGACGAAAATTCTAGATTAACTGAAAGGTATTTCAATAACAATCATCCAGAAAGAAATGTGAATCACCAATACATGTTAAGCGTTTGGCGAATAAATTGAAAGCTACTGGTTCTATTCAGAATAAGAAACACGAAGTTGAGCGTCCTGTCCGAAATGAAACTATTGAAATAGCAATATTGGGACATTTACAGATGTACAATCGGCAATCTATAAGAACGTTAGCACGAGCATCTAATCTTCCGAAATTTAGCTTTTATCGAATTGTGAAAGCTCATAAATTTCACCCTTACAAGATAAGGCTGGTGCAACAGTTGAATGAAGATGATCCTGACTATCGGACTCAGTTTTGTGAACAATTCAATGAGTTACTGAATAATAACCCACACCGACTCTACCAATACAATCTTTTCTGACTAGTGTATCTTTATGTTGAATGTGGAAGTCAATAGACATGATTGTCGGTACTGGAGTGATAGTAATCCTCATTCATTCATGGAGGCACATACACTAGTTCCCTAAAAATTGAATGTTTGGGTAGGACTATTAAGAAACTATATTGTTGGACCAATTTTTATCGATGGAATCATGACGGAATAACTTATTTGAATTTATCAGACGACATTATTGTTCCAATGATTACTGACATTCTGGAAAACGAGGACAACCTGTTAGAAAATGAACTCACACTTCAGCAGGATGGTTGGATATCCGTGTTCGACAATAATTGAACGAACGTTATCCAGGACGTTGGATTGGCAAGAGGGGTCCAATAGAGTGGCCAGCAAGATCATACGATCTATCGCCGTTAGATTTTTTTGTGGGGACATTTGAAGTCCAAAGTTTATGCAACGCCATATGAAAATCTTGCAGAACTGCGACAAAGAATCATCACGGAATGCTAATTACTGACACCAGACATTTTCGAAAATGTTAGAGAAGGATTTGAAAGTAGACTATATCATTGTATGCCTTTGCGGCGTTGCTAATCCTCCATCGGGCGCCTCCCCGGGTGGCGGATAGGGGAATGCCTCCCAGATATGGGTGGTAACGAGAAAATGAAATACTCGGGGCGGACCAAAACTAGCAAACCGGCAGCGTCTGACCCAGAGTGGGCGGCTGCAGACAGCGTCTGTTCTCCATGTTAGGAGCGGCTGGAAGACATTCGCCAACCCGTCTGGCCAGCGTGGCGCGAATTATGGCCAAAACCCCTATCATGGCGATTTTTCAAACAAATGGAAATGTACCCCAGGTGGGTGGACCATACACTGGCAACTCCCACACCCCTTTAGGGATCTGCCTCACGGATTCTGGGGGAGGCAAAAGGTCGCTATCACAACATACCAGGAAGACAAGTGGAGACCACGCACCGATAAGCGGAGTAGAGGAAGACCACCTACACGATGGACCGATGACCTGAAAAGGATTGCAAACAACTGGATCCAGGCAGGCCAGGATAGAGTCAGGTGGCAAGTCATGAGGGAGGCCTATGTCCAGCAGTGGACGCTATGAGGGCTGGTTGATGATGATGATGATATATCATTGTATGAAGGTTGGTGGTGGTCATTTTGAACAACACATACGTTAGTTATTTAAAGAGTTTACATTTTTCTGGATGTTCCCTATCATTACTTACAGATCTGGTGTATTTTAATGTATTGGGTTTCTGTTTGTGTTAGCCTTCTGGATTTTTAGAGAACAAAAAAAGCTTTTTGACTAAAACACATCCGCAATCTCTTTCCTATTAAAAAAAAGAGGTTGTTGCCATCCTCAGGTGGTGTTTTCAGAACAATGTCATAGGAATTCTTTCTCCCTAATACAGAACTCGAAAATTATTTTTAGATTCTTCAAAAATCTTAGGTTCTTGAGTTTGGGCGGTTCAACTGTCCGCTCAATGTCACCTTTTGACGGTAACTTCATTATTACAATATTTCGTGAATAGTGAACCGATTTTGAAAATTTTAACTGGGTTGTGCACAGAACATAAATAACTTTCAAACTAACCAACACTCGATATCTCTTCCCTATTCAAAAAATGTTGGGGATTGATGCCAACTTCATGGGGGTGTTTTCTTCGGAACACACTCATGATGGAAATTCGTCCCCTCAAAACAGAAGTTGACCTAATTTTTTTAAATCTTCGAAAATTCTTGGTTTCTGAGTTCTGGGGGGGGAGTCAAATTTTCGCTGGAACACCCTGTATACAACACGACTTAATTATCTGTGATATTTTATATTCTATGAAATATGAGATGCAATATATTGGAAATTTGAGTATTTTAACCAACCTGGTTCATAGGCAGGATGTTGATCACCCTCCTCGAAAAAAATAATTTCTGTACCAGGTTTCATTCCAGGTTTGATTGGGATAGAAAGAATTTTCTCCGTTACCTCGGTTCTGGTTTGCTTCTCATCCACAAAAGTTAATCGGTGAATTTTCATTTTCTTTACACCCCCAAAGAATATTTCATGAAGAGTTAGTATCAGGGGATGTTTTATTGGGGGTTTCTTCTCCTTAACCGCTTTGTTTTCGGTAGTTTCATATATCGCTGGAGGATTCTTCAAATAGTCCAGTAAATCGGCGTAGGGCGAATCAGTGCCAAAAAACTCTCTGAAAATACGACATAGGAGATACAATATTGTAACATATCGACGTTGTTTTTAGAGTGATAGAACTTTCGATAGGGATAACTGTGATTTGACAGAAGGTAGAAGCCATGTTGTTTTGACATTTCTGTTCAGTAAGCATTGACAAATTATCATAGAAAGAATCACGCCGCAACAACGTTTAAAAACTGTTGCAATTCATTTTCAAAATCAGTGTTCTATTCGTCAAACTTATAGAGTACTTTGGGAAATTTATGGTTTAGATAATCCTCCTTATTCGTCGAACTATCGATAGATTTCGGACAACATTTTCTCTACTCGATGCAACAACAACAACAAGACAAAATACGGAAGAAAATATCACTGCTGTAAGTCATAGTGTTTCCAATATTCGTCGAAGTTCACAACAAGTTGGACTCGGTGCATCCACCACATGGAAAATTTTGCGTAAAGATCTTGGTCTACACCCATACAAGATCCAACTGGATCAAGAACTAAAGCCACTTGACCATAATAAGCGTCGTTTGTTTGCTGATTGGGCCCTAGAACAGCTTGAAGTTGATCCACTTTTTTATCGTAAAATTGTGTTTAGTGACGAAGCTCATTTCTGGTTGAACGGCTATGTAAACAAGCAAAACTGCCAAATATGGAGTGAAAACAATCCTCAAGAAGTTCTGCAGGTTCCATTGCATCCTAAAAAATGCACTGCATGGTGTGCTTTACACGCTGGAGGCATCAACGGTCCATATTTATTTAAAAACGATGCTGGAGCTAATGTTACAGTGAATCGTGCTCGTTACAGATCGATGATCAATGATTATTTGTTTCAAATTTTGAATTGTATTGACCCAGAAGTGTTTTGGTACCAACAAGATGGTGCTACACCTCATGTTGCTACCGTAACAATTGATTTATTGAAAGAACGATTTGGCGATAACATTATTTCGAGAAATGGTCCAATTAATTGGCCTCCAAGATCATGCGACATAACTCCACTGGATTATTTTCTTTGAGGTTATGTCAAGTCATTGGTTTATGCTGATGAACCAGAAACAAAAGACGCTTTGGAAGCCATCATAACTCGTGTTATTGATGAAATAAGGTCTGAATTACTCAAAAATGTGGTCCAAAATTGGTCTGGTCGAATGGGGTTCCTCAGAGCTAGTCTTGGTGGATATATGCCGGAAATTATATTTAAAACATGAATGACATAAAATTATCTTTCAAATAAAAAAAAATTGGCTTCAATTTTAATTTAAATGTGTTTTTTGTTTGAATTTGAAGTTCTTACATTCTAAAAAAAAAACCAGATATATTCACCTAATTGAAAAGTTGAAATAGGTTAGAATCACTCGACATAAATATTTTGCACAAGTAGAAGACTGAAGACATAAATGCGATTCAGAATCACTCGCATATCAATGGTCAATGGTGACCATGGGGTCACCTCTCAGCCCACTTCTCGCTGAAATCTTAATATCCTTTTTCGAAAGAAAAATTCTAAAATCCACACGCAAAGTATAGCACTTTTTGGTACAGGTATGTAGACGATATATTGGCTTGCTTCTGCGGAACACATTCAGAATTAGAAAACACACTAGAATATCTTAATAGTTTGCACCATAAGGTGAGATTCACTATAGAAACACAATGTGATAACAAAATCAATTTTCTAGACATAACTTTAACTAAGAAAAATGATGAAATTTCCTTTGATATATTTAGAAAACCTACATCGACAGACACAATCATACCCAAGTTTTCAAACCATCCGAAGACTCATAAACTTGCTGCATACAGATCAATGATACATAGAGCGTTCTCAATTCCTTTAAATAATATTACGTTAAAAAAAGAACTGAATATAATCAAACAAATAGCCACAAATAATCATTTTGAAACTAAAATCATAAAGTCTCTCATAAATAAAAAACAAAAACAACTATTTCGTAAGCAAGTATACCCCATTTGCATATCAGATAATACAGACAAGAAATTCATATAATTAACATATTTTCGACCAGTCTCACCAAAAAAAGCTTGAATTTTGTCAAAAATGAACATAACAGCAGCTTTCACAGCCTCATATAAAATTTTCAACCTCATTAATGCAAAAGACAAAAACAACAACAACAAGTTGTCAACAGTGCAGTAGCGTAAATAGGACAAACCGGAAGATCTTTCCACAAAAGGTACAAAGAACATCAATCTGCCTTTAGGAACCGGAAAGATGACTCCAATTTTGCGAAACATTTTTTCGTAACCGATCATATCTCCCTAAAAATGGATAATCTCAAAATATTGCACGTGGAAGCGAAAGGAAAAAAACTAGACATCCTGGAATCCATAGAAATCCACAAATACAAAAAGCACATACCGACAATAAAACTATTAAATGAGCAGACGTGCATATATTATACAAACACAGAAAATCCACAGAAAATTGAAGATCCAGTCATTTCCATGGTCTCGTCCGATCATCATTGATCTCTAAGCAGAATCTGGATTAGCCACAAAACAACCGCATTCCATTTATGATTCCCGTGCAGTCGGTCTATGCACCACGCCAGTCTATGCTCACATATTACCTCAGTGTTCAAGAAAGAGGAGTAATCTGTCTGATCTGGACTGGCTCAGAGCTATAAGATTTCTTGACAAGCACTCGTAGTATTCAGATTTCTGTTAATCCTAGTGGAGATGTTTCTGAAAAAAAACTGGCATTCCTCAAACTCACTATTCTGCCTCTAACAGACTCTCTGAATTTATGGAAACTTGTCGTTCTTCTTGCTCTAGACATAATGAACTGCCTTAACATATTTTCTAGCAAGACAATCAGTGCCAATCTCTTCTTGTTTTGCAAAACAAGAGCTCCTTGTAGAGTCTTACATCTTTGATAACAGAAAGATGGATGCGAGTTCCTTATAAATGAAAAACAATAATCTCCACATCATACATTGATACTTAATTACAAAATAATGAGGACCATTAACCTCAGCTAAAAGACCTACCGGTATGTGAGAAGAGGATCACCATGATAATGATAGGGATGGATGAATTCGTCTCTCGTTGGAACTCCTGACTTCAGCCCTTCTTCCCCGTATTGATCAAATATGGCGCGACGATAAGGATTTCCCAACACATCATAAGCTTCGCAAATCAAACTAAACACCTCTTTTGCATTGGGTTGTTTGAGTCGCTCAGGGTGGAATTCTAATGCCAATCCTCGATACCTGTAAATCGTGCATTAATTTATATATCTATAAGAAAAATGACAACTATATACGCTTTTTTTATATCTAGACTTGTACTGGTACGAGGTATCTGTAGAATCCCATAATAATCGATACCCATTTTGATTTAATATTAATTGACTGTTTCAATAAGCTATATTGAAAGCTCATAGATGCTATTGTCAAATAATCTCAAAATATGTCATTTGAATATGTACAAATGAAAGGTGTGTCAGTCACCAGTTTCATTACATCAGTAATGATCAATTTGATTGAAGTTGAAGTGATAAATGATTCAGACGAAATTTTAATAAAAATTAGCATTCTAATCGACTGAATTAGCTTTCCAGGACACTTTATTCGCTACCATTCATACAGAGAAGCCACTCATAGATACTACGTATGATAGCAAATGCTCCATGGTATGTTACTGAAGCTCGCGAATTAATGTGGATGTTCCGAGGGAGCTTCCACCTCTTAGATCGGGAGACGGCGTTTCGTTTCCGAGCATGCGCATCTGAAACACGTCAGACAGGCTTGATGCGCAGGCTCTGCCTGTGACGCCGGTGACCATGCGTCCGCTTGGAACGCTGATTTTCAAACGCAGTGCCTTACTCTATTTGAACCTGGCGGGGACGGTTAGTCACGAATCTGTTGACTGGTCGGGTCCTCTATCGGTACGCCGGTTACACTACGATAGAGCAAGGCAGGTTTCTGAACGGGGAGCGAGGAAGTCGTTCGCTATATTACTAATCAGACCTTATACGAAGAGCTGAAGGTGCCATATGTGAATAACGTCATCAAAAAAGTATGAAGCACCATGAAAAATTACATAATCACAAAAATATTTCTCTCCAACCACTACTTGATCCACAGGATGGTGGAGGATTCAAAAGGAACTGGCCAGCAGATCTGATGGAGGATTGAAGAGGACTTATCACTGGAGAAGCCCTCATCTAGTCATCTGAGAGCACGTAGCGCTTATGTCACCACATTATCCCATGAAAACATGTATCTTGATTGTTAATAGTGTTAAATTAAAAAAAAAAAAACATGGAAAATAGGATGAAGATCACACTCACACACATCGTCGTAAGTCTTACATTTAAAACTTACTTATCCATTTTAATCAATTTTTTTCATTAAAAACTTAATATTTAAATAATGTTATTCTGATTTTCACAAATTTTTATTGTTATGTTTACAACAATCGTTTCGCTATCACAGAATCATCAGACAAGATTACATTTTGAATAACTAAGCTTGTTTCCGAAATCCGTTGCTATTTATATTACAGTAAATACAATAAATTTTTATTGAGCACTAAAACCCAAAAAAGGGTCTCTGCAAATTCCAGCTTATCTGAATATATTTAACAGAGGTGAGTTATTTAAATCTATTTGTTCGTTAAGTAATATTCCAATTTTATTATGTTTAGTTATCTCTAGGGATTCTAACAGATTTAAGGCATAACTTTTACTTCCTATATGCCGAATTTCAAAATTATGGTTGAAAGTTGCCCTTGCCTTGATTCCGTGCAGAGGCGCAGACTACAGAAAATGCAGAATTCATGCTGCCGGTTTGTTTTCGGTTTGAGGAAATATGACAGTGGAATAAGGAACGGAATTAACAGCTTGGGATGGCTTAGGGTTGAGAATGTTTTCCGGCTCCACCTGACGATTATGGTGGATTATCGAATTTTACGTTCTTGTCTTCCACCGTATTTGAGGGAAAAGCTAATTTTTAGACGTGATGTTCATTGCGTGGACGTTAGGCATGGTCATAGGCTCATGCTGCCAAGATTTGGTTCAGTCATGTTTCAGCGCTCCTTCACCTTCAATGCGGTGAAGTTACATAATGAACTTTTAGTTTCGTGTGAAGGCGTTTCTTTGGGCTCACTGAGAAAAATTTTGAAGTCAAAATTCTTGACGAGCCAATTATAAATTAGGAAAATTTTATGAATATGAAATATGTTTTGTTTACTCACAATGGAATTGATTCGTTAATTTTATTTTTTTTTTTCGCTTATTTTTGTTTCTATCCTTTTGATTTTTTTCCCTTTTTGTTTTTTTTTTCAGGGTTAAGTGGAGTAGATTTAAGCTAGACTTCGCCCTATGTTTATATATTGTAAATGTATGAATAAAGGCACTATTATTATTATTATTAAGTATGTCCTGTTTCTAACAAATGGTTGGAATATATAGAATTACTTTTATTTTTGAGAACACTCTTCAAATGTTCACGAATTCTATGTCGGAAAGTTCTTTCAGTCTGTCCTATGTAAATTTTAGGGCAATCACCGCACGTTAACTTATAAACCCCCGATTTATCATCTTTATGTGGACAGTCTTTATTATTTTTAATGAATTTACTCAAGTTTGAATTGGTTTTAAATGAAGTTCTTAAATTATATTTATTTTTGAGGTATATAGCAATTTTCTGAGAAATACCTTTAGTGTATTTTAAGGAAATGTATTTAAAATTTTCTTTTATATTAGGAAACACCATATTTAAAGCTATTTTATTATTTTTATTCATCAACAATTTGTCTATCAACTTAGGATCATAGTCATTACTAATAGCTATTTGTTTAATTATGTTAAGTTCTGAAATATAATTTTCTCGATTCATGGGAATATTAACTAATCCATGGATCATACAATTGAATGTTGATAATTTTTGATTTAAAGGATGATTTGATTTTATTGTGTATAATAGAATCCGTATAGGTTGGTTTGTGAAATATTGAAAAATCATGTGAATTATTTATTCGAGTAACAGTTAAATCTAGAAAATTAATAGAATTATTATGTTCGGTTTCCATAGTGAATTTTATTGAAGGATGTATTTCATTGATGAAAAAAAGAATTTTTTTAAAAGTCTGTCTGTACCTGTACCAATTCAATATTAAAAACTTAGTACTATTGTCACATTTTGTTTATCGTTGGGGTACTGCGAAAAATCATAGTTCAGATTTATATATTTGATGCATTGAGTCTTCAAGTTATTCATCCAAAATTTATCGTTATATGAACTGTTGGACACATTTAAATTTTTTTTCAGTTTTTCATTTGTAATGAAGAGATCCGGATCCTCTAAGGATCATACGAGTCACAGAGTCCCTGATAGATTATATAAATTCCACCATTATGTCATTGTATTTTCCCGCTTTAATTTCTGTATAAAAATACTCTGTGTTGTGGTGACTTGACAAGTAAATGATTAGTGAGAATAACAAAGGAGAACAAGGTCCTTATAGCGTCCCCATTGTATTTGAATTCATTCGAGAGGAAGGTTCTTGGAAATAAACCTCCTGAGCAACTTAGTAGTCTACTCGAGATAATAGTATTTATAACAGTGTCCCTTGGTAACTCTTAGTAAGTAAACTTCTTTTAAATGCTTCTGATTAATTGCATGCTTTGCATTTTTAAATACCACTTTTGTGTTAATGTGAAATTAATGACTGCACGCTCGTTCATTGTACTTCACTTTCCATTCTTGTATTTTTGCTTTGCCGTTATTTAATCCCACCCGAATGTTTTAACTAAATTGCATTGCCTTTGTACATAACTTA
The DNA here is from genome assembly GCA_034642435.1 of Megalocaria dilatata. Taxonomy (NCBI): domain Eukaryota; kingdom Metazoa; phylum Arthropoda; class Insecta; order Coleoptera; family Coccinellidae; genus Megalocaria; species Megalocaria dilatata. The sequence goes on along the minus strand of CM067855.1, from coordinate 7,815,414 downwards.
AGCAACCCTCACAAGTTTTCTGTTTGTATTGTATACTTTCTCTCGGTGCCTGATTGCTTTTTGCTGTATTTGTAAATAGTGGTTCTTTATTTGCGTAATACTTGCCAATAGGGATTTGTATTATCTTTTCTTACTAATTGCGGTGCTTGATATGTAACTGATTTGTATGTACTCTTGTGTGATCCCCCGGATACCCATTGCTTTGTTCTTATTGTAACGTCCATAACACGCCTGGGTAATGGGGTACTGTATCTATTTTATAATGTCCTGGTCAGTTTGTGTTACCTATTTGTCATATGTATGTGCCCGCTTACTTTGAGAGATTGTATTCCATGTGAACCAGTGGCGTTCTTTAGGGTAAATTGCTGGGGAGTCCTGGTAGAGGACAACATATCGTATAGAGAAAGTAAATAACTCCAGATATCCTGATTGCTAGATAATTGTTCCGAGGTATTGTGATATCCCCAGGGATTAGTTTACGTGACCCTTCAGGTAGTGTTCGGTTCGTTCTTCAGTAATATCTGAGCCTTCCTGGGCCCGAGGAGGTCAGATACAGTTCCTTTGATAGTAACTTCTCCGGTCGACTCGAATTAGGTTAGATCCCCTCTTCAAGGAGATCTCCTGGGAATGCCACAATTACCCTTACCTTACTGTACATTTAAACTTACCCCTTGTAATTGAGGTTCAGCACTGATTACAGGAAGTACAGTCGAAGGTGCGCATGCTGGCTGTATCCCCCATTTCCTGCATAACTTTACCCTTTCCGCTGCGCAAGAATGATATCTGATTTGAGCGAATACCGACCTAACAATATGTAGTAATAAGTCATTTAGACCCGGGGCGCTATTGGTTTCACAGGGCCGCTTTGCGAACCACTGCGTAGAGTAGATTTAACCACAGGCTGATGAATGTGTTTCCATTTATTGAGGGTTGTTGCTTTTGAACATTATTAATAAAAATGTCTTATTCTGGTATTATTGTGTTTCGAATATTTGAACCTCCCGTCACTGTTTCCTTTCTCTCGTTAGGTGTAATTTGGGTTGCCTACACAACGTAACGTCCTATTCGCCCGCCACTAGACAATCACGATAAAAAGGTTAGCGCTCTTTAGATTACTTCGTATAATTCCAGATCTTTAAGAGTACTCCGTAAACCCCTACATCTTTTAGAGTACTCCGTAAAACCCCAGATCTTAGAGTACTCCGTAACACCCTAGATCTTTTAGAGTACTCTATAATCTATATATATATATATATATATATATATAATCTGTAATGTACGGGATAGCTCAGTAAGTACATTATAACTATTTGGGGCTATTTTCGGCTAAAAATGTTTGAAATGTTTGGACGAAATCACTGTGCCTTAATACCACACAGGAATTTACTAGTTAAGACCGTTTGAAATTCACGCGCCCATAAAAAGAAGAATTAAATCTATGTTCCACTTTTGACATTTGACCTTAACCTCTAAAATTGATCTTTCATTAATTCCATAACAAAATACTGTGAGTGGAGAAGACCTTGAATCCTACAATTGATAATTAGTAGTGACTGGTTGATAAGTAACAATGAAGTGACGACAAAATGTATATAGATAAGAAGTGTTTGAATAGATTATGATATTTTATGCATTTGATAATTAAATAGGAATTACACCTCTTGTAAGGAAGCCAGAAAAAAAATGATGGAAGATTGTTCGTCTCCAAAAGTTTTATCAATTCAGAGTCATGTTGTTCACGGATACGTCGGAAATAGAAGTGCAGTATTTCCAATGCAGGTATTTATAAAAAAAGTTACAATTTTACCAATATATCATTGAAAATCTGTTTTCCATAGCTGCTGGGCTTTGAAGTGGATTTCATCAACTCTGTGCAGCTTTGTACACATACCTTGTACGAAAAGGTAACTGGCCAAATTTTGAAAGAAAAAGATTTATCGGATTTATTTGAGGGGCTTAAAGGAAATGGATTAGATCAATACGATTATTTGCTAACCGGTTATGTTGGGTCCCCGTCTTTTCTCAAAGAAATCGTTGGAGTTTATGAGCATTTAAAAGCTGTGAATCCAAATATCGTGTTCGGTAAGCTACTAATTTAATTGGCTTAAAGTATAAATAGGTATATTATATCTTTCTTCTAGTTTGCGATCCTGTGATGGGAGATAATGGGGAACTTTATGTACCAGAAGAACTCGTTCCTTTATACAAAGATCATGTCGTTCCTCTTGCTCATATACTCACACCAAATCAATTTGAATTGGAATTGCTAACAGGCGTGAAAATTAATAGTGTGGATGATTGTTGGAGAGCAATTGAACAGTTACATTCCAAAGGATGTAAAATAGTAGTTATGTCCTCGTCAGATTTGGGAGAAAATGGTGATTTACTTGCTTTAGCAAGTAGTAAAACAGGTATTTAGTATTATTCTACAATTATCATGTAAAATGACATTATTGCTCTCGGTTCTATTAAAGGTGAAAAAGATATCCTGACCCTCAATCTCTTTCTCAAAAAGGTTGAGATTCAAGATATACTGAATTCACTCAAAATAAATTGATTAAAATTATTGTTTCAACTTGCATAAAAGACAAAAAACTAAACATAAAACCTCATATATTTGTCGTAGTTTAAAAAAAAGCACTCGAAGCAAAATTTTTCAGCAATTAAACCAAGAAAAAATAAGTTCAATTTGAATTTTATATTGAAATAGCATATAATTTTTTTTTTTATACTTACAACTCCTATCTTTGGTGTGTACAACTTCAGTGATGACCTCCCTTTCCATATTTCTAAAACAAAAATAAACTTTTAGGTGAATCTTGCCAAAGAGTATCAATTATTATAAAGAAAAAACAAGGAAAATTTGTTGGTACAGGAGATGTCTTTGCTGCTTTGATATTGGCTTGGATGCATAAAACTAATAATGATTTAAAAGTCACATTAGAGAGAACAATAGCTACCTTACAAGCTATTGTGGAGAGAACATTAAGATGCACCAAAGGTAAGAATGCAATGTGAACTTGGCATTGATGAATCCGAAAGATCTTCAAAACTAACAATATCTTAATCATACCATATTCATTTGAATTTATCTCTTTTTTCTTATGGAGGGAATCAGTGTCCTGTTCATTCTCCTCAAATTTTGAGCAAATTGTATGTAAATATTATTTAAATATTTTTATATTACCTTCTACATATTTAATTTCAAAAAATTATATTTAATGATTATAACTTCTGAAAATAAATTAAAATAATGTCATATAAGTACCACTTATATCAAATGACATATATTTTATATGTCATTTGATATAAGTGGTACTTATATGACATTATTTTAATTTATTTTCAGAAGTTATAATCTTTATATATAATTTTTTGAAATTAAATATGAAGAAGGCTAATATTAAAATATTTAAATAATTTTATATACCTTCTATCAAGAATTAACCTCTATTTATGTCATCTAAATATGATTTTTAATATATTGTTTACTAGAAATGGAATTACTTTATTTTCTGTCACTATTTTATTGTGAGGATACAATGAACTGAGTTTTGTAGTCTTTGACGTTTAATATGCTATCTTTCAAAGGTTCTTATATATTTTAGGAAGGCTTTGGATTGTGTGAAACTTGAAAGAGGTGGAAATACCACTGTTCCATCTGATTGTTATATTAGTTTTACTGCAGGATTATGGTAATTTTGATAGACCTCTAATTCTAGGAAAACATTATTTAAAAAAAAAATTTGTTTTGCTAAATTAGAGTTATCGTTTTCGTGATTCAGGTTCTTTAGAGAACCTCGTTGGAAAAGTTCCTCTGGTTTGTCCTACATATATGCTACCGCACTAATGGCAACTTCATTTATAAACTCTTGAATTATTGAGCCGGTTTTTTTGTCTTTGGCATTAAAAAAAAATGTTGGAAATTTTATATGAGAGTATGAAAGCTATTTTAATGTTATTAAAATTATTCGAGCTATCTTGGGTTCAAAATGTGTTTGATAAATGTTTGTTATTGATTTCTGTTTTGGAAGTAGGGTAATAATAAAATACCATAATCCAGCAGTAAAACTACTGAAAGAGTAGACCTATGATATTCCCAGCTTTTCAGCGTTCTAGAACAACCTAAGCCTTCTTAAATACATAAAAACCTTTGAAATACTTGTTGCCTTGTCAGGCAACAGTTTAAAAATGTAGTAACACAAAAACTAGGGGTGCCTGTACCTATAAAATAGTGATTGACATCAAAGTAATTCCTTATTTATACCAGTTTTAAAACGAACTATCACAAAATAACAGATGAATCCATCAGATATTTACTAGAAATATTTTATGTGCACTTATTAATTACGCAATTTTTGTAGGCATGCCTCATACTCCATCTAATTTGGAACTTAAATTGATTCAAAGTAAGAAGGATATTGAGGAACCCCAAGTAAAACAATTTGCAAACTGTAGCAATACAACTTTTGCATCTTGTGAATGAATAATTGACTTTGTAGTATGACAAACACAGAAAATAGTCTTCCAGAGTATGGTCCAATTGTAGCTTGCATTTTACCCTAATTGTTATGTATGTTAACAGGGTGTTTTTAAAGTAGGATATTTTAATAGGATATAGAATTATCAGAATAAACCGCTTCACAAAAATGTTGCCTATTAAAAGTTTCTAAATAAAAGAAGTTCAGAATATAAGTAGCCAAACTTTAACAGTTTTGAAACACTCAGGATACTATTTAGTAATTTAGGCAAAACGTTTCTGAGAAATTGTAAGAAATATTCACCTAACATTAGAGAACTTATGAAAACTACTCACTCCATTGGGTTAATGGACTTTTATAAACACAACACATTCTGTAAACTTTTTCTCGTTATTTTAATTACTGATTTGGGAGCTTTTTTTCTCTAGTAATATTCTTTGACAATGCTATGAATTTGTTTTATTGTATCACCAACTTCACTTTGTTGCTCCTTTTTGACTTTATTCTGATAATTACCCTTTCCACGTTGATATATAGGATAATTCTTGCCGGATTCACAGAAATTTTCTTTTATAAATCAATGCCGATGTTTTATAGAATCACCTCATCCAGTAGTAGGTATACATATCAGTATGAACTAGAGTAGATTAGTGATTGGAACAAAAAAATATTTAATTCGAAAACACTGACATTTTACAATTTTTAATTTTGGAATTTTTGTTAAATCCTATTAAATAAGCATCACCTTTGAAAACACGCCTGTATTTATATATTTATATTATATATATTTTATGAAGTATCGTGTTTTTACAGACATAATAAATGTGCACATTTAACTGTTGTTTTCTTCAGTTTCTTAATGAAACAAGTTTGTTTTTCATTTCTTTATTGAGGACACATTAAGTTACTTAACATATTTTACAAAAATATTTCAGTATATTAGATAATAAATAGCTACATTATCCTAAAACTTAAAATTTATAATAAAAATACATGTTTGCTTATACAGAAATGATCCAATTTGAAAATGTTGTTTTTTACATCCAACTATACCGGGTGTCTTAAAATTCACTCCCCAGTAGTACGATATGTATTCTCAATTAAATACAGAATATCAACATCCTGAAAATGAGGTAATTTTTGGGAAATATTGAACAGAAAAAGTCGCATTATGAATTCATTATTGATCTGAACAAATACACTCAAAAATTAGTAGAAATATTAAAACTAACTAATAATTCAAGCCTCAAGAAAATCACCATTTTAGTTAATACATCTTTTAACCTATCACAAAATATTCTAGCAACAAAATCGAATTAAGGTTCATTAAATGTTTCTGCTTCGTGAATTCGAGCTTTTTTTGTTTTCAATATTTCTGCCAACTTCTAATGTATTTGTGTTCAGATTAAATGAAAAATGCATAATGCGACTATTTCCTGTCAATATTTCCTAAAAACAACCTCATTTCTGGGATTTTAGTATTGTTTATTTTTAATTGTAGAATACATGTCTGACCTTTAATCAGTGAATTTTAAGATACCATGTATAAAAATAAATTTAAAACATTTCATCTAGTCCAACATTGCCTATTAATTTTTTTTAAACGTTTTCAACTAAAGAAAGAATCATTATAATGAATATATTTTTTCTAAATAATGAAACAAATTGATATTGAATTATTAAATTGGCCTGACTGTCTCCCAGGCATTGCATGACAGAAAAACTTCCCATTGCAGGAAGAAAATAAAAGTAATGTAGAATTAATCATCAAGGCGGCATAGGAACGAAACATTCAATTGAGAACTGTTTCCTATAAAACAATAACTTTGATATTTTAACAGCTCCAAAGATAATGGAGATAATAAAAATGGGTACCTAAAGAATGAGGTTACATTGGATTTCAGTTCATCGGAATTGATTTGCATGAAACCACAGAAGTTGAGTATAGACAAATTCATAAGAGCTTCAGTATTTCACATGTGGCTTCTCGAGAAAGAACTTTTTGTCCACTGTATTTACTAGCGAGCAACTTTTACTGCTCCAACAAGCGATTACAGAAAGTTTTCCAATCAAGAAGTGAAAATAGGAAATATTGTAGCAATTATTTCAACTTCGAATCAAATTGTCTTATGTAAACATCACATTACATGAAAAAAATGTGAATTACACTTTCTGCATCAGATTTTCCAGAAAGAGAACCTTTAAATTTTATTCCAATTGGAGCAGTACAGACTTTCACAGTCCAAAGGCAGTGACAATGAAAAATAACTATAGTATATAATAAGTATAGTAAAAATATAGAAATTCAGAAAAAATGGTTAATGCTCTAGTGTTGCTAGAAAGACTAATGAAAAATCGGAATATTTCAAATCTTGTTCATACAAATTCGCAGAACATCTTCAGAATGGCTGCAAACACGTTAAGATCGGTGTAAACATACTAGTAGTAACTGATTTTATTAATTTCTGAAGGCCTCATACAAATTCCTAAGAGCAAAATGTAACCTCAGCCTCTTTTCTACAAAAAAAATCGTTCAGGATGAACAAGTTTGGTAACCTCAGATATTGTAGAATTCTGATTATCTGCAATGTTCTCCAGAACTTTTTTGACCAGAAAAAATATGAAAATAATGATTGAAGTTCAATAATATGCTAAATTAAAAAATGTAAATAAAATATCGAGGACAGAACTACATAAAATCAGATTTTTCACTTGTTTTAACAATTGATTTTATCTGATTTTGATAAGTACTCAAAATTCTAGATTTTAGAGCATACATACATAATAAAGATTTTATGCATCCAAGTAAAACGTTGTTTTCAAACCATATAAACCTGATTTTTCCAACCTCGGTTCATCAAATTATTTACTCACCTCAAAAAAGTATTAAAATCAATTCAAATTATTTATGCTAGACCAGGACTATCTGTGCCACTTCCACTGTTTGAATTTTCTGTGGCCAAGATGGCCGCTGCAGCTGAACCGGATCCGGTATTATTGACTCTTTTCTTATTCTGCGTCTTTGACAGTGAAGCGACTTCTTTTAATAAGCCAGATATTTTTGAATTCATGAAGTCTACCTTTTCTTCGTGTTCCTTCATGGTTTTCTGCAATTTGTTTCTCAGTTCCGCCTCACTGGTGAAATTTTTTGCTTTGAGCTCGGTTATCTGCAATATAAGTGTTTCGGATGGAATTCTTTCAATATACTTAAACTGATCCCATATTTTATTTTTGTTTATGTGTTTTATATTACAAAATCAATATGAAAAATACTTTTTCTTATAGGTACTACTGATAATTAAATAATAAATAATTCAATTTGTGCTAGTATTGAACGAATAATAGGACCTTCAAAGTATTCCGGCTTTTTTCCAAGATATTGTGTTTTCAGAATCATTAAAACAAATTGCAAAAATTACTATGTTTTACTACTAGTAAAAATATATATTACACATTTTCTTGTGACTCCAGTTTCGGGAAATGAACTATCCCATTATCAGACAACTGAAGACCTAACAGTGGTACAGATGTATTTAAACAAAAGTGATAAATATTTTGAATATTTCAATAGATTCTAGATAACACCTAATAGTGGTACAGAGGTTTACAAGCGTAACGTGATAAAAAACCGGGTTAAAAAGAGGGGCCTTCTAACAGATATCGGAATGTGGGCAATCGACAAAGAAGGTTGTTAAACAGATGGTACCCATTTTAATATCTCAAATAATTTTTGGGGTTACATAGCTCCGTACAGTCATTCATTATTTTTACGTTATTTTGTTGTACATCTCAAATATTTGGATGTACATAGCTCCATACAGTGATTCATTATTCTTTAAATTATATTTATTGTGAACGAATTTGAAAATTTCAATAATCAAGTTTCTTCTCATTTGAATCTACATGTAAAATTTTCTTAGGATTTTCTTTTGTCGAAAGGAATTACTGTCTTCTGAAGAATGAGTGGCAAAAGTTGAATTTTTGTTTATTTTCCATTAAATTCATTTTATGTTCGAATTTTTGAATATTAAAACAAATTGAAATATGTTTATATTCTACAATTTTAATTTCAAAAAAATTTTTATTCAAAAAACTTTTAGAAATAAATTTATGTCTAACAAGCACCGCTTTTTGAAATTAAAATTGTAGAAGATAAACATATTTCAATTTGTTTTAATATTCAAATTTTGTTATATTTCTTCTATCAAGTAAAAGGCCTTTCTATTTTATTTTATTTCATTTTATGTTCGTTGAAAAAGGTTTTAAACAGATGTTACTTTTTGAATATCTCAAATATTTTCGATTTACATAGCTCCGTACAGTCATTCATTATTTTACATTATTGTTATTGTGAACTAATTTGAAAATTTCAACAGATTCTAGATAATCGAGTTTCTTCCCTTTTGATTCTTCATGTAAAATTTTAAGATTATCTATTGTGGGAAAGGAATGACCGTTTTCTAGACAATGAGTGGCAAAAGTAGAATTTTGTTTATTTTTTATGAAACTCATTTTATGTTCGTTGAACCACGTCTTGAAGGAACGTCCTGTTTGTGGAGGTCTGTCTGTCTGACGAGGTTCAACGAACATAAAATGAGTTTCATAAAAAATAAACAAAATTCTACTTTTGCCACTCATTGTCCAGAAAACGGTCATTCCTTTCCCACAATAGATAATTTTAAAATTTTACATGAAGAATCAAAAGGGAAGAAACTCGATTATCTAGAATCTGTTGAAATTTTCAAATTAGTTCACAACAACAATAATGTAAAAATAATGAATGACTGTATGGAGCTATGTGAATCGAAAATATTCGAGACATTCAAAAAGTAACATCTGTTTAAAACCTTTTTCAACGAACATAAAATGAATTTAATGAAAAGTAAACAAAAATTCAACGTTTGCCACTTATTCTTCAGAAAGCAGTAATTCCTTTCGACAAAAGAAAATCCTAAGAAAATTTTACATGTAGATTCAAATGAGAAGAAACTTGATTATTGAAATTTTCAAATTTGTTCACAATAAAAATAATTAAAGGAATAATGAATCACTGTATGGAGCTATGTAAATCCAAATATTTGAGATGTACAACAAAATAACGTAAAAATAATGAATGACTGTACGGAGCTATGTAACCCCAAAAATTATTTGAGATATTTAAATGGGTACCATCTGTTTAACAACCTTCTTTGTCGAATGCCGACATTCCGATATCTGTTAGAAGGCCCCTCTTTTTTAACCCGGTTTTTTATCACATTACGCTTGTAAACCTCTGTACCACTATTAGGTGTTATCTAGAATCTATTGAAATATTCAAAATATTTATCACTTTTGTTTAAATACATCTGTACCACTGTTAGGTCTTCAGTTGTCTGATGATGGGATAGTTCATTTCTCGAGCCACAAGAAAATGTGTAATATATATTTTTATTAGTAGTAAAACATAGTAATTTCTATAATTTGTTTTAATTTTTGTGACGAACATAGAATAATATTTAAATAAGGTTATTCTGATTTTCACAAATTTTTATTGTTATGTTTACAACAATCGTTTCGCTATCACAGTAGCACCATCAGACAGGATAACATTTTGAATAACTAAGCTTGTTCCGAAATCCATTGCTATTTATATTACAGTAAGTACAATAAATTTTTATTGAGCACTAAAACCCAAAAAAGGGTCTCTGCAAATTCCACCTTATCTGAATATATTTAACAGAGGTGAGTTATTTAAATCTATTTGTTCGTTAAGTAATATTACAATTTTATTATGTTTATCTCTAGGGATTCTAACAGATTTATGGCATAACTTTTACTTTCTATATGTAGAATTTCAAAATTATGGTTGAAAGTATGTCCTGTTTCTAACAAATGGTTGGAATACGTAGAATTACTTTTATTATTGAGAAAACTCTTCAAATGTTCACAAATTCTATGACGGAAAGTTCTTCCAGTCTGTCCTATGTAAACTTTAGGGCAATCACGGTAGGTTAACTTATAAACCCCCGATTTATCATCTTTATGTGTAGTCTTTATTAATATTTTTAATTAATTTACTCAAGTTTGAATTGGTTTTAAATGAAGTTTTTGAATTATATTTATTTTTCTCAATTTTCTCAGAAATACCTTTAGTGTATTTTAAGGAGATGTATTTAAAATTTTCTCTTATATTGGGATACACCATATTTAAAGCTATTTTATTATTTTTATTCATCAATTTGTCTACCAACCTAGGATCATAGTCATTATTAACAGCTATTTGTTTAATTATGTTAAGTTCTGAAATATAATTTTCTTGATTCATGGGAATATTAACTAATCTATGGATCATACAATTAAATGCTGATAATTTTTGATTTAAAGGATGATTTGATTTATTGTATATGAAAGAATCAGTATAGGTTAGTTTGTGAAATATTGAAAAATCATGTGAATTATTTATTCGAGTAACAGTTAAATCAAGAAAATTAATAGAATTATTATGTTCGGTTTCCATAGTGAATTTAATTGAAGGATGTATCACTTTTAAGTCAGTCAAAGGTCCATGTTATACTGGGTCCCGTTTTAGTGAATACATATCAACAAAGAACTCCCTACAAAAATCATATTTATATTTTCATGAACTTCTCAGTAGAATCGAAACTTCAGAGTAATAATTCAATTAAGATATGAATAGTTTAGTTGGCTTCCCAAATGGAACATTCCCAATTCACAATAACTCATGGAAGATCTCTTGGGTGAATCGCTGTGTTTTATTTTAATGACAATGAAAATTTCTAGTGACACTTTTTTGCACTACGTAAGCAATTAATGTTGCAATGTCAACTTACCATTTTTTCTTTGTTCAAGAGTTGGGCATCTTTCATCGAAATTTGTTTTTGAAGACTCGCAATCTTTTCTTTCAACTGTGTCATTGCAATGACATGATCTGAACTGTTCGGATCTAAATCCATTCTTACTCCAGCGCTGTTCTTCACTACTTTGGGAGGTGAAGGTCCTTGTTCCGCTTGTTCCATGTTAGCTTTGAGCTTTTCCAAATCCAACCTTTCCCTATGTGGTCGTTTATGAACTGATCTTGATCTAGTAATTTTAAATTTTCCATTTGATAATGTGAGAAATTAAAGATAGATAATGTTTTAAAATAAGCAGAACTTCAGAAAATTCAAAACTACCTAAAAATCTCTATACATTTGAAGAAATTGTTCAAAATATAATATTATATTTCAAATGTATACCACATGATGAGATGGATTCTAAGAGCACTGTAGATACCATCAATCAATGAGATATAATACATTCCTAAAGAGATATCCTTTATTAACAAAAAAGTAGTGGAAATTCTTTCAAATTTATTGAATGTTTGATTTTCGGTCTTTATTGGGTGGAAACTGATTTTAATTAAAAAATATATGTCTCCATTACTGAATATCTTTCCCTAATGGCAGTTTTTAGCGGCAAACACCAGTACACACCTTAAGTTTTTATGACTTGTTCTTCCATTATTTTGTCACATACTCAACACTGTATTTAAATTCTGTTACACTAGACACCATCAGCCAGTATAGTCTAGTCAACAAGTGCCTTTTGGGTCAACTTTTTTCAGCAGTCTCCGAAAATTATGATCAAGGTGTCATTCGATTCGGAATGGCATCTAGATGATTTTTGAAAAAAATTAAGTTTCGCTTGCAAAAATTGCAAAAGTTATTAACAATTAACTAAAAAAAAAGAGGGTTTAGTTTTTTGTAAATAATTGTCATTATAAAATAAAACACTTGTTTACATTTTCTACTTTATTTTTGGTATTGACGTACGTTTCGTCTTTGCTAGAAAGACTTCATCAGAATACGAAGTAACAGTTGTTGTACAATGAATTTATAAGATTTTTTACAGAAGGTGTACATGTGTTTTTAATTGTTCGTCGGGTTGGTTTTCTCAAAGAATATTCCCTTCAGAATCGTGTTCACTCGATCCCTTGTAAATATTGAATAGAGGGGTGTAATAAAAATCTATTTGTTCATTTACTAGGTTATTGCTGTTTTTATGTTTATTTATTTCGTAAATTTCCCATAAGTTCAATTTTAGACCTCTATTTTCAACATGTAGAATTTCTATTTCTTTTGTGAAAGAATGGTTATTTTCAAGAAGGTGTTTAGCATAATGTGAATCTTTTTTATTTTTATCGAAACTTCTTTTATGTTCGGTTAGGCGTGTACCGAAATTTCTACCTGTTCTACCAATATAAATCTTTGGGCAATCTGGGCAAGTGAGTTTGTATACACCTGATAATTGAAGTTTATCCATACTGTTTTTATTGTTTTTGATGTATTTGCTAATAGGATTGTTTGTCTTGAAAGAGACTTTAATATTTTCTTTTTTGAGTAGGTTTTTTTAGTTGAATACTAATGTTTCCGAGATATGTGAGGCTAACGTATTTGTGTTCAGATAGATCAGATGTTACTGGATAAATTTCATATCAGGTGTATACAAACTCACTTGCCCAGATTGCCCAAAGATTTATATTGGTAGAACAGGTAGAAATTTCGGTACACGCCTAACAGAACATAAAAGAAGTTTCGATAAAAATAAAAAAGATTCACATTATGCTAAACACCTTCTTGAAAATAACCATTCTTTCACAAAAGAAATAGAAATTCTACATGTTGAAAATAGAGGTCTAAAATTGAACTTATGGGAAATTTACGAAATAAATAAACATAAAAACAGCAATAACCTAGTAAATGAACAAATAGATTTTTATTACACCCCTCTATTCAATATTTACAAGGGATCGAGTGAACACGATTCTGAAGGGAATATTCTTTGAGAAAACCAACCCGACGAACAATTAAAAACACATGTACACCTTCTGTAAAAAATCGTATAAATTCATTGTACAACAACTGTTACTTCGTATTCTGATGAAGTCTTTCTAGCAAAGACGAAACGTACGTCAATACCAAAAATAAAGTAGAAAATGTAAACAAGTGTTTTATTTTATAATGACAATTACAACTGATTTCTACCAAGCAACGGCCCAATCTATCATAAATTTTTGTAAATATCTCAAAAGCTAATAAAGATTTTTGAAATAAAAAAAAAAGATTCAAAAAGAGGAGGAAATTTCCTAAAAAAAAGTGTCGACTCCCGGAATTGTAGTCCCAATATTAATAATTTTCCCAGAGGGATGAAAATACGGCCGAAAACGGGTACTCTGGCTTTCGTAAGCCAGGCCTACTTTGGACACTTAATTAATAAAAATTATTATGATTAAATATCAAATTTAATAAATGAAAAAATTCAGGGGCATACATTGCAAGTGTGAAAAATTTAAAAATGTTTATTTTTCAGTTTTTTATTAACAATTTTCGTTGTTGCAAAATTAAAAACTTAGATTAATTATAGAAAAAAATTTTTTTTTTCAAAATATTATTAATGGTCCGTTTTTATGTTGTAGGAAGCTACATAGAAATTTTTTTTTTTAATTTCTATCTCTTATTGTTTAAAAAATTGTTATAAACAAATGCGTTGTTGATAAAATAATTGAAAATTTTTTTAAGGAATATCAATCTTTGATGCAAATAATGATTTAAAAAAAAATTTTTTCCTTAAAAAAATTTCTTTATTGCCTAAAAACGCATTTGTTGATTAACAATCGTTTTCACCCACTTCTAACTAATATTAAGGAACCATTTTTTCTTTAAAAATAATGATTTACTTTTCTTTTCCATATAAAAAAAAATTTCGTTTTGTTTAATTTTTCCTTGTTTATATAATAAACAAATAAATTTTTACTTTATATTTTTTCCCTATTCTTACTGCCACAAATACAGACATGATTTTATTTTAAATTTAAAAAATTCAAATTTAAAAATAAAAAAAATATTCAAAAAATTAATAAAAAAAATCATGTCTGTATTTGTGGCAGTAAGAAGAATAGGGAATAAAATATAAAGTAAAAATTTATTTGTTTCTAACAAATTGTTTATTATATAAACAATGAAAAATCAAACAAAACGAAAAGTTTTTTTATATGGAAAAGAAAAGTAAATCAAATCAAAAAAATTTTTAATTATTTTATGAACAACGCATTTGTTTATAACAATTTTTTAAACAATAAGAGATAAAAATTAAAAAAAAATATTTCTATGCAGCTTCCTACAACAGAAAAACGGACCATTAATAATATTTTGAAAAAAAATTTTTTTCGATCATTAATCTAAGTTTTTAGTTTTGCAACAACGAAAATTGTTAATAAAAAACTGAAAAATAGACATTTTAAAATTTTTCCAACGGGGATCTATTCTGAAGTCTTCCAAAAATTGCTCCAAGAGAGGAAAAAAATCTCAAGTTAATAGTTTAACAATTATCTCACTTGCAATGTTCATGTCCAAGCAGAAAAAAATTATTAATTAACTATTGCATAACTAATTGAAAAATTGGGATAAAATTTTTTTTTGGCGGATTATTGTTCATTCATCTATCCAGTATGCCCCTGAATTTTTTTCATTTATTAAATTTCATATTTAATCTGTTAAAATAATTTTTATTAATTAAGTGTCCAAAGTAGGCGTGGCTTACGAAAGCCAGAGTACCCGTTTTCGGCCGTATTTTCATCCCTCTGGAAAAATTATTAATATTGGGACTACAATTCCGGGAGTCGACACTTTTTTTTTAGGACATTTCCTCCTCTTTTTGAATCTTTTTTTTATTTCAAAAATCTTTATTAGTTTTTGAGATATTCACAAAAAACTAAACCCTCTTTTTTTTTAGTTAATTGTTAATAACTTTCGCAATTTTTGCAAGCGAAACTTAATTATTTTCAAAAATCATCTAGATGCCATTCCGAATCGAATGACACCTTGATCATAATTTTCGGAGACTGCTGAAAAAAGTTGACCCAAAAGGCACTTGTTGACTAGACTAGTAGAAGAAGCCACATCGTGGCCTTCAAAGAAAGCCACTTCTGCAAAAATACAGGAATAATCCTATCAATTCTATTTTGTAAACTCATTCTCAGGAATCGACTTTAGTATTCAGAGTTTTTTTGGAATCCATCAAGCGACAATACAATTCGCGCACAAACAATCGTTTAAAATGGTTCTAATTGAAGCACGAGACATAAAAGTGTCAGGTCATCTGTCTCAGACTTGAACAACTATTTTCGAGTGACCATTTCCTTTACTTTTGCGATGTTAAATTCAGCCTTATGTAACATTCTCAGCAGTTCCATACACTAAATTCCATTTATAATGCAAAATTGAAGACAGATTCTTTTATCCATTGTAAAAACGTAAAATACATTTGGGATGAACTGACAAAATGGAGTTGTGTTAATAAAAAAAAATTGAACAATCCCTTAGCAGGTTTTTTGAATTATCAATTCCCATACTTTCTACTGAATATATATTGAAATTTAATGTGGTCTATTTGAATGGGAAACAAAATAAGTAATAATGAAAAAAATTTTTTGTGTTAAAAAGTTTTGCTTATTTTCTGAAAAATATGTTCCTAACTTACTTTTCTTTACTTTTACTTTTAGTATTGTTAAACATCTTGAGATGAGCCTTTCTGTCAGCATTCCCTTGTTTAGTTTTGGCAAGAGCTCTTTTGAAGGAGAGCGTGCATAGCCAACATAGTAATTTACCATCAACCTATAAAAAAATTTTCATTCAATCATTCAATATCACTGTTTAGTGAACAGTCTCTAAAGTATCATTTGAATCATATGGAATATTATTGAAATATTGATAATATTTGAAAGTTATAGACATAGATAATTTTTCTATTTTAAGGAAATTAATTATAAATTAGAAAGAAAACACTTTCATCATGTGATAAGACCTATCATTACATACGCCACTCTAGTCCACACTGAACCAAAAGTAGGGAAAGAACAAGCTTGCAGAGGTTGTACAAGCTTCAAAGCTTTAGGTATCACTAGAGCAGAATGTACAACTCTATGTGAAAAAATAAGGTCTGATGAGTGTCTTTAGAATGGAACATATAATGGCGTAAAAGGGGACATATGATGATTTTAGAATCATTAAGGGCTGAACTTCTTTCGTTCCCGAAAGATTCTAAACCATTTAAGTATGACCTTGATGCTAACTAGGAAGTGATCATAGGTAAATACCAAGAAAGCATGGAAAGGTTAGTGCAACTTCAGAAAAACCATCTCAACTGGTTAGTGATGAGTCCTTCAGGGAACAAGGAGCAGGCATACGTATTTATAGTCACAAGTATAGGCAATCACTGCTTCTGGAAAAGCTTATAACAATGCTCCAAATGGAAAGATGTGCCCAAGTCTAGAGTGGAACTAGAATTTGTATTGCCTCAAATAGTCAGATGGCACTGAAGCAACCGATGGACGTTGAGTTTGAGTCAGAAACCATCTGGAACTGTAAAAATATCCTTCATATCGCTAGCGAAAACCAACAATACTGCCCTAGTTTGGGTACCAGCTCGCCAGGGCATTGAGGGAAGTAAGGCAGACGCCCTTGCAGAAAGAGGAGCAAACTCTCCCTTCACCAAACCAACACCCTGGTGTTGGTTCTGATTAGGATTGAAGTCGATGAATGGGAAAAGAAAGAGAAGAATTTTCACTAGATTAACACCCCAAGTATACAACAAGCCAAGGGCGCTCTTCGCTCTTTTTAAGGAGAATGCCCAATTAGCCTTTTTGCTGCCAAAGAACGTGCTGAGGTTGCTTACTAGGCTTCTCACTGGCCACTAGATCCGCCCCCCGTGGCATTATATCTTGACGTGATGGGGGCGCTTGTCTTGACTAGGACCCTAGTTCCATTCCGGTGAGATGGAGGGTTAAGTCTCGATGCCTAAAGAAATGCCATTCGCACAAGTCACTGGACCTGTGTGGTGAAGATCTTCCGAATGGGGCCCTAGTTTTGCCGTTATGGTGGAATAGAGGGCTGAGCCGGTTGATTAACTCAGTGACAGGGAGTCCGTCGCAGCACAAGGCCTCTCCCTTAAAACTAGCGTACTCTACCATATTGCAGCAAATCTCCGGATTTTTCTGTCCAATGGCCGAGTGCGTTATGCTGGACTAGGTAGGTATTTTGTCTATCTGTTCGCAGAGACTCATATTCGGGATATTCTCATGAAATGCTTCAAGGTCTAGCGGGACTTAACGGTTCGACCGGCCTCGTCCTGAACCTGGATCTATTGTGGGACGTTTCAGGGTTTGTAGATCTCGACGAAACGGCTAGTCCGTTGGTGCTTGATGCCAGGATCAATAGAAAGACTTCACATGGATTCGTGGGTCTTGACGTACAGGCCGGATTGACGGTGCTCGTACCAGGATCAATTGAGGCATCAATCTTGAGATCATCTTAGTTCATGAGACTGCGTCTCAAACTCGGGTACTTACCATGCAGAGCCAGTAGAGATTGTCTAGTGCTTCGCTGCTACCAGTCAGAGGGTTATAGGCTTTCCAGCCGAAGCTGATGGGTTCATCTCTTCGGAGGGGTCCTCACCTCGCGAGATGATAGATAATACTTATTACACATTCTGCCTCTTGAGGTAGACTGTGGAGTAGTCACTTGGTGAAAGAACTACGCTCACATGCTAATACACCTAACTGGTAGAATTCACGTAGCCACTGGATCGTCTCCCCCCATGACATTGTAGCTTGATGCGCTGGGGGCGCTTGTCTTGACTAGGATCCTAGTTTCATCCCGGTGAAATGGGGCGTTTCTTGCCATGCGCGATGATAAGGCGTAACCCTTATCACACTTTCTGACTCTTGAGGCAGACTGTGGAGTTGTTAACTAGTCACTTGGTGAAAAAGCTACGCTCACATGCCAATACTGGTAGAATTCACGATATCCATGGCATTGCAGCTTCACGCGCTGGGGGCGCTTGTCTTGACTAGGATCCTAGTTTCATCCCAGTGAAATGAAGGATTAAGTCCTGATGCCTAAAGCAATGCCACTCGCGCCAGTCACTGGACCCGTGTGGTGGAAGATAGACCGAATGGGGCCCTACATTCACCGTAAAGATGAAATGGAGGGCTGAGTCGCGATGATCAACTCAGTGACAAGGGGGTCCGTCGCAGCACAGGGCCTCACCCTTGAAACTAACGTACTCTACCCTATTGCAGTAGATCTCCGGATGATTTTTCTGTCCAATGGCCGAGTGCATTATGTAGCATACTGCGTTAGCTCGGGAGGGTGGAGGCCCTCAGGAAGTAGGGTATTTCATCCATCTGTTCGCAGACCCTCATGTTCAAGACATCTCGAGAAATGCTTCATGGTTTAGCTGGACTTGACGGTTCGACCGGCCTCGCCCTGAACCAGGATCGATTGCGAGACGTTTCTGGGGTTTGTGGATCTCGACGATAAGGTTAGACCGTTGGTGCTTGAAGCCAGGATCAATTGGAAGACTTCACAAGGGTTCGTGGGTACTGACGTACAGGCCGGATAGACGGTGCTCGTACCAGGATCAATTGAGGCATCAATCTCGAGACTATCTTGATTCATGAGACTGTGTTCGGGTGGGTGGATAAGAAGCCCCTTCGGCGTGTGAGTTTGCATCCCAAACAACTCGGGTACTGACCATGCAGAGCCAGTAGAGTTTGGATAGTGCTTCGCTGCTACCAGTCACGGTGTAGGTTTTCGGACTGAAGCCGAAACTGGAACACACTTTCTGCTTCTTGGGCAAATTGTGTAGACTGCTGAGTAGTCACCTAGTGAACGAGTTACAATCACATGCCAGTAACCTAAGCGGTAGAATTCTTATTGTCCATGGTGATTCGCCCTCAATGACATTGTAGCTTGACGCGATGGGGGTGCTTGTCTTGACTTAGATGTAAAAAAAGACTGTAAATTTATTCTCAGTCCATACTTGCAGTAACAAACATTTTGCATTTGACATTTTGATGTATGTAATAACCCTAAGGTTTTATTTCTAAATAGTTGTAATTTCTGAGTCATCATTTCGGAGGAATACTATTTATATCTTAGTTTATTCATCCATGTTTTTTTTTGTGCTTTGACTACAAAGGTCATGCTTTTTATTTGTACTTTCTTATTGTTTCTCGATCGGTATCTGAAGTGCAGATATCAACAAATATATATATTTCTTAGGTATTCAGTTAATCAGCACCTGTTATCTACTCCTGATTGTTATTCTAATTATATATAACAAAGGCATATTCTGTAAGATTACTGTTACTCAGTGTTTAATGCATGCAAACGCCGATTATTCATCATTGCTTTAGTCATCAAACAAAATTAATTGAATGATTAATTCATTCATAATTTTAAAATTCTCAACTCTGATTTCAAAATATTGAAACCAAACTGATTATCCACGATTAATAAAAGATGGTCATTTCTTCACACTTTACCGAACAAATTTACCTCATTGTAAGGGGTGGGCCGTTTAAAATTTGCATATTTGATTGGCTATAAATGAAAAAACTAATTTAATATTTTTTCAAAGTTATGAGTTTATTAGAAAAGTTGAACCTTGACATTTACTAATAAAAACAATATTATTATTATTATCCTGATACTCCTAGATCTTCTGTGAAGATCGCTCAGAAGCTTTTTCAGCTTGTGCAAGTTAGGAGTTCAGTTGTGTTCTGGGTAGGCTTTGTTACTGCGATCTTGCGCCACTTTAGGTCACAGCACTGTTAATTTTTGACCTAACAGTGAAATGGTGGCAGACACCTGCCAAACTAGAACATTTTTTTTCTACCTGAACAGGATTCGAACCAGGACCTTCCGGTCAGAAGCCCGATGCTCTACCATTGAGATGTCCGCTCTCATATCATATCATTCAAATGACCGCCAAAAGTGACTACAATATCCCATCCGATCAACCAAATTTTTCAGTACATTGTCGATTGTTTGGGGCCATAAATGGCAACTTCGATTTCGTGTTTCAAGGCATCTATCATTTGCGGATGGTTAGCACAACACTTATCCTTAACAAATCCACATAAAAAATAGTCCTCCGAAGTGAAAATGGGCCTCTAAAGATGATTTTTCTGGGAAAATGCCCATTTTCGGCCATGAGATCATTACCCTATTGATTTTGTAAGCTTTGAAAGAAATATCCTTACGTACAATACGCTAAGTTGTTGAATATGACAGGCCAAGCTGTTGAGAACGGCGGCGAATTGACACTTCACGGCCTTCGCGTACACTCTCCGCTACCGCCCCTATATTTTCTTCACTATGTGCTGGGTATGGTCTATTTATTCGAGTATTATCCAATAATGAAAACTGGGTCTTAAACTTACGGATGGTAGAACTAATTGTGAGTTCGGTAGACCGATTATGTGGACCATAAGTTACTCTAAGAACCCAAAACACATTTCTCGTAGAACCCACATTTTCCTAATAAAGTTGAACAATTTGTAGACGCTGTGCCGGGCTAAGTCTTTCCATTTTGAATTGTCAAACACTACTGAACAGAAATGGCACTTCAATTAACACGAGGCATGCGCAATCTCCAGTGAAATCCCCAACACAAAAAGTACCTCTAAATGAATCACCCTTTATATCTGTATAACAATTCTAAACTCAAATAAGCCTAAATAGGTTTTGTTGATCGCTGGGATATAAAAAATCGAAAATACAGTTCTTTGCTTGATTTGGTTTGCTGGGGTTTGTCGTGTATGTATATTTGCGTGCACAAGATGGCGCTAGTGTATGATAAATACATTGGTGTTCCTATGCAGAGCGAATATATGTGCTTGGCTGTCGGATATTACTACGCACTGACGATTGACGCCAATAATCTTAGAAGCATGCGCAAGTCTGCTGCTTATGCTCCATCCATCAACAAACCTATTCGGGCTGGTTTGAGTTTAGAACAGTTATATAGATGTATGTTGCACTGTCTCAATTTGAAGAACTTTCTGATACCATATACCATATCTCATAACTCCATATTCATCAATTTGTCATTTGTTAAATCATTCGCAACATGTCAAACATTTCCAGTTCCATTATAAATCGTGTCTTGGCCGAAGATAGATTGATTTTTTTTAAGCAAGGAAAAATTATTTTTAATTACTATTCTAATAATCATAGTGAATTATCGATTAATTGGAATAAAATGAGAAATTACTTTGTTTTTTGTCACTTTTATTTACTGATTATACAGTGATTCGAGTTTCGTAGTGATACTACATTTTCAAACTGAATGAACAAATTATGACTTAACTATTAAATATATGTATTTCTTGATGGCTTCGGCAAAATTTCAAAAAATGGGGTTTGCCACAGGTCCGTCTGCTCATTTGACAGTTTTATTGTCGGTACGTGATTTTTGTATTTGTGGATTTCTATGGATTCCAGGATGTCTAGTTTTTTTTTCTTTCGCTTCCACGTGCAATATTTCGAGATTATCCAATTCTGGGAAGATACGGTCGGTTACAAAAAAATGTTTCGCAAAATTGGAGTTATCTTTCCGATTTCTAAAGGCAATTTGATGTTCTTTGTACCTCTTGTGAAAAGATCTTCCAGTTTGTCCTATATATATATATACGATACTGCACTGTTGACAGCTCAATTTATAGACTCCAGAATTATTCAGCCGGTTGTTTTTGTCTTTTGCATTAAAAAAGAGCTTGGAAATTTTATATGAGGGTATGAAAGCTATTATTATGTTAATGTTTGACAAAATTTGGGTTATTTTTAGTATATGGGGTATATTTGCTTACGAATTAGTTGTATTTGTTTTTTATTTATTATTATTTTATTTCCACAAAAGGTACAAAGAACATCAATCTGCCTTTAGGAACCGGAAAGATAACTCCAATTTTGTGAAACATTCTTTCGTAACCGATCATATCTTCCCAGAATTGGACAATCTTGAAATATTGCACGTGGAAGCGAAAGGAAATAACTAAACATCCTGGAATCCATAGAAATCCACAAATACAAAAAGCACCTACCGACAATTGAACTACTAAATGAGCAGACGGACCTGTGGCAAACCCCACTTTTTGAAGTTTTGCCGAAGCCATCGGAAGAAATACATTTATATAATAGATGAGACATAATTTATTAATTCAGATTGAAAATGTAGTATCACTACGAAACTCGAGGTCAGTGTATAATCGGTAAATAAAAGTGATAGAAAGCATCAATTCCAATTAAAATGAACTCTCACAAAGTAACAGACTACTCCATCCAATTATCGATTAATTTCTGTCATAAGCAGGATTTTTTTTTTGCAAAATTATAATACCAAGTTAAAACGCTCAATAATATTGTTTCAACGTCAACGTGTCATGAGGTGTAGCATAAAAATTTGTTAGCCACTGCTATTTCACGTTGTTACTAATTGTGTGTGGTAGAATAACAGATATTTCTCACCTTTTTGTCATCATCTTGTCGATCAAAAGCACACTTTTGTTTGCACTGTTCACAATTAACAGGAGGTCCATACTTTATTTCCGAGTTAGTACACCTTTGGCATTTGTTGCCAATAAAGGCAGCTATGATGTTACAATATTCACAAGCAGAAGGCTTTCCATACGCTTTCACGTTCTGCTCACATTTCTTGCAAATGGTACTGGTACTGCCTTTAGATGTTTGTTGGAACTCTGACCGACAGTAAGTGCATTTCACTACAGGAAAGGAACCTCTGCATTCCTGAAAAATAAAAAAAAGTAGTATTATTTATCTGAATTCAAAAGACATAAATTCATTGATATAAACAATCTTATAGGGAAACACAAAAAGAGTTTTACAGAAATATTTGTTCCCCCAAAAAATGTACTCGCTCAAGAAAGATTGTTTACTTTAATAATAAAAATTGTTTAAATGTTTGATTGGTTCAGCAAAACTCAAGAAGTTCTGCAGGTTCCATTGCATCCTGAAAAATGCACTGCATGGTTTGCTTTACACGCTGGAGGCATCAAGGGTCCATATTTTTGGAGCCAATGCACTGTATCGTGTGCTTGACACGCTTGAGGCATCATTGGTCCATATTTCTTTAAAAACGATGCTGAAGCTAATGTTACAGTGAATGGTGGTCATTACATATCGATGATCAATGATTATTTGTTTCAAAATTTGAATGGTATCGACGCAGAAGTGTTTTGCTTCCAACAAGATGGTGCTACACCTCATGCTACTTCCGTAACAATTGATTTATTAAAAGAAAGATTTGGCGATAATATTATTTCGAGAAATGGTACAATTAATTGGCCTCCAAGATCATGCGACATAACTCCACTGGATTATTTTCTTTGGGGTTACAGCAAGTCATTGGTTCATGCTGATAAACCAGAAACAATAGACGCTTTGCAAACTAACATAACTTGTGTTATTGATGAAATAAGGCCTGAATTACTCGAAAGAGTGGTCCAAAATTCGTTTGGTCGAATGCGGTTCCTCAGAGCTAGTTGTGGTGGACATATGCCGGAAATTATTTTCAAAACATAAACATCATAAAATTATCTTTCAAATAAAAAAAAAATTGGCTTCAATCTTAATTTAAATGTGTTTTATTTCAATTTAAAGTTCTATCCCTCTAAAAAGAAATGTTCAAGTCTGAGGGAGATGACACTTTATGTCTCATGCATTAATTAGGACCATTTTAAACAATTGTTTGTGCACGAATTGCATTGTTGCTTGATGTATACCAAAAAAACTAAGTCACAAGGCTGAGTACTAAACCCGATATTACATTAGACTATAGCAGATGCAATATCAAGAAAGTTAATGGAGGAATGAACATAATTAAAGAATCCAAAATAAAATTAGTTTGCCAAGAAATGAAGCTGTCAAAATACAAACGACAAAATAGTATACCAAACCTGCAATAAAATTTCAACAACTGTACATGAGTGATCATGAGGAAGCAGAACAATTTGCAAAACATTACCAATAGGCATTGAGAAATTATAACTTTGACAAAGTCCAATTTAATACCCCACTTCAAAAAATAGTATTTCCTATATCTGGTTATAACCCTAACACAAAATATACTGTGAATGTGAAGATACGAAGTCTCTGATCAGGCACTTTTCTGTTTTTTTTTTCCAAGATGGATGACCAGAACGCTCAAGAGTGAGCTTAGGCGTTTTTGAGGAAGATAAGTAAGATATTACAGCGTATCTAAAAGCTTCAACGAACAAAGAAATCCACTTTTTTACAGGTATGGAAAAGACAGTCGGAAACAGGAAATTCAATGTTAATCTAGAGGATGACCAGGGAGCAGTGGAAGAATCAAAACCTCAACACAATGCGGTGACGAATGAACGACTGTTATCTCTCAATAGCAGTGGCAAGTGGGGGAGATGATTCAATCGAAACGAGGCTCTGCACTCTGCTTCCAGGAATTAGAATCATTCGCACTTCAAACGTGGGAGATGTTAGACCATATCAGTTGAAAATAAATACGACAATTTTATTCCATTATATGGGACGAATTTATTTGCCACGATAAATGATACAAATAATTTCCCGTGTAAAAATGAGTACTTAGGTTTTTCACCATAACTAGCTTGAAAATAAAATAAATTCTACGCAAATAAGAATTTCTAGAACAAAAACAGATTCTAAAAAATGCGAAATCGAAGGTCGACAAATTTAAATTATACATTCTGTCAAGAAAGTACCGGGAATTATCGATTTAAATCTGGCGGGGCAATGAGGCAGGTAAATTTTTTTTCCTAGGTTGGTACCACTGTCCTTAATTACTATGCCAAGCTTGAGCGGGATCTGTCAACTAGTATGTTTGCAACAGCTGATTAAGTCAGTCGATGTCAGAGTGCGTGCCGATTTTTACTATGGGTGATTACGTTGAGCAAAGAATTTGTTTAAAGTTTTGTGTTGCAAATGAATTTTCGTGTGCCGATGCATTGAAAATGTTGCAAAAGGCCTTTGGTGATAATGCTCTATCGAAAACTCGTGCATATCAGTGGTACAGAGCCTTCAAGGACGGTCGTGAAGTGGTCGCCCATCGACGGCTTCGATCGAAGATAACGTCGATAAAATTAAGGAAAGGGTGCTGGAAAACCGTCGTACTAGCTTGAGAGAGAGACCTGGGTCTACGAGTACGATATGCAAACAAGCCAGCAATCATCGGAATGGGTGGCAAAAAATGAGCCGAAACCGAAAAAACCACGCCAAAGCCGCTCGAAAATGAAGGTGATGCTCATTGTTTTCTTCGATATCCGTGGCGTGGTGCACTACGAATTCGTTCCAGAGTGTCAGACGGTAAACAAGGAGTATTACCTAGGCGTTATGAAACGTTTGCGTGAGCGTATCCGTAAGAAGCGGCCAAATTTGTGGGCGAACAATTCATGGATTTTGCATGACGATAACGCGCCTTCTCACCGAGCTATGATTGTGACTGACTTTCTCGCCAAAAACTCAACAAACGTGCTTCAGCAACCACCGTATTCGACGGATTTGGCTCCCTGCGACTTTTTCCTCTTCCCAAAACTAAAATTGCCCCTTCGTGGCACCCGTTTTGAGTCGATTGAAGCCATAAAACAAAATTCGGCGCGAGAGCTAAAGTCCATCCCGGAAAGCGCCTATAAAAAATGTTTCGATAATTGGAAGTGCCGTTGGCATAGATGTATTGGAGCAAATGGAGCCTATTTTGTAGGCGACCCAATAAATTTTGACGATTAAATGTAAAAATGTTGTTTTAATTGAAAATTCCCGGTACTTTCTTGACAGAGTAGTATGTTGAAATAATCCATCTTGTTGAGCCAAACAGTAGCCAAACCTATTGTAAAGAGATAATCTCATATCTCTGAGCAGATTCGGTATAATTGCTATTTCGGTATGAAGTTGGATTATTTTGAATCTTAATTCATTAATATTTGTCGCTCTATAAATTTCATGCCCCTAAACCAAATTTTTCACATTTACCCTAAGAAAAAAATCATTGAGAGATAAATCTGGTGATTTGGGGGGCCATTTGATCGTGCCATTTGTAGAAATGACACGGTCCGAAAAAGTCTTCCTGAGATATTGTGTGACTACGAATCTTGCGTTGTGACTTGGGCAGCCATCCTGTTGAAACCAGACCAAAAGTTTTTGGAGATACTGGGTACGCACAGGAATACTCAGATGCTTATTCTTCCTAGACTAATATCTTAATACTAATGGGTTATGTTTTCTATTCAAGGAAAACGATGACTCTTTATTGAATAAGATATTGTTAAGGAATGAACTATTTTCCATCATAGTTTCACAAAATTCCATTCTTTGAGATGGTCTTCTGGAAAATCGGCCTATCTTCAAAGGCAACAATGAATGAATTTATTGCCTGTTGAATTCACTGACCACCAAAGTACCATTTTATGATCTGAATTCTTTTCTTCTACACTGAACATTTCGATTTACTGTATTTTCAACCTCTCTTGTTTGAAGTGCGAATGATTCCGATTACTGAAAGCAGAATGCAGAGCCTTGTTTCGATCGAAGCTTCCCCCCCACTCGCCACTGCCATTGAGAGAGAGAACAGTCGTTTTATTCATCATCGCGTCGCGCTGAGGTTTTGATTCTTCCACTGCTTCACTGGACCCTGGTCATCCTCTAGATTAAAATTGAATTTCCTATGTTTCCGACTGTTTTTTTCCATACTTGTATATTGAAAATATATATTATATCAATATAACATTTATATTCACCTAGAAAATTGCATTTGTGAATTATTTTACAAATGAGTAGAATGAACAGGTTTCATTCTTCTGTGGGAGCTATATATTTGCTTTCATCAACTATTAAACTGTGAAATATATTTGTATTTGTGGATTTTTTGAGCGAATAAATATAATTATTATTATTATTAAAACTAGTCAACGGATGAATAACAAAATGAAACTTCTTTTTTTTTTAATATCAGCCAACCTGAGAAATAATACCATCAATATTAAGAAATAGGTTATTTTGTTTAGAACGAAGTCTCAATAGTATCATGTGAAATATAAGCAAATGTTTTAGATGTACTTGACATAATATTCCTGGAATTAATTTTTTATGAACCTTTCGCAATAATCTTCGAATTTTCGGGGTTATGGGTAACTGTGAATGGGAAAGATTTCTCACCTTGCAAAGTTGCTGTCCAGCGGAAAGTTCTTCGAATGGATATCGAGCAAAGCATCGCGAACAAGCGAAAAGCATCGGTGTACTCATTGTGAATAATAAAGCAGTTATCAATATCTGTTCAATTAAAATTCACTTCACTAAGAATATATATAGAAATAAACAGTTATTAGTTATGATTCCTACTTCACCGTTAACTATATTATCATCCTCAAGAAATGACAGAATGCGATTATAGAGCATAGAGTCATATTATCATCACTTTCATTTATACATAAACATAATAACATTGTTCATATATGTTCAGAGGTAAGAGAAAAGCGTGGAAATGTGAAATTTACTGCTACCATTAAAATTTTTCAAGCAGCCGAAAAAGACATGTGTAATGTGTCCTAACACGATATAATCCCAGAAGGGTTAATAGCTGGATCCAATTCTATGCAAATATAAGGCGTCAAACACATACTTCGACTTTCCTCATCTGTACCTTTGAATAAAGAATACCTCACTCAAAGCATTAAACAGTGACATAGATAAACTAAAATAAATAATAAAAATTAATAGTTTGTCTATGGTGAGCAGACAATAGAAATAAGCGAAGCAACACCACCTAAACAAGGTCTACTCACTGCGAAAAACGAGTCATCACAGATAGGGCTATAAGTAAAAGTTCCGATTTATATTCATTCCTTCTATTTGTATGGAGGAAATTAACTTGAAATTTACCAAAATAAAATTTTTATTATTTTCTCAATTTTGAACGAATGTCACTTGGATGATATATATTGACAATGAAAATTCATAATCTGTGGAATAAAGTGATTAATGCCATTGAACAATATTCAGAGATTTAAATTTTCATATGAAATCAGTATATATTGTCTATGGATTAAATCAAACACAATTTAAGGAAAACAATTAATATAATTACTTGGTACATACTATATTGAAACATTTCAGGAGGAAAAAATGAATAATATAATCAACACTGAATAGATAGATATTGAAGTTTGTCATGACTTTTGGAAGTGTATTTACAGGATATTCCTTAACAAATGAATGAAACTATTAAAGGAAATTATAATTTCTATGTATCAGTTTTTATTCCTCAATCTTTGACCTTTCAGTGGAGTTTCAACATTAATAATATCCCACCAAGTGCATATAATATTCAAAAAGTCAGAAATTTCCTCAAAGTTATCGAAATTTTTTCCCCTTCTAGTTCTCTAAGAGCGTTAACAATATTTGAATTGAAAATTTGTAATACTAAACTGACATTTTATCGTTCCAATGTTGTACGATAAAGTGCCTTCAAAGAAAATGTGTAACCATATTTTAACAATTGGCTTTTTTCTGATTGATGCAGTTGTTTAATGAATTGAATGATGCAGTCTTCAAATGATTCTCAACGTAGACATGGTGATACTCGCACAATAATTTTCAACAAGTTTGGTTATCGACAACTGTCAGCAAGATGGGTTCCTTGCCTACTAACAGAAAATCACAAAGCACATCATCTTTGTGCGTAAAAGGTTTTTTAGCCAATATTAAGAAGAGAGTGATGATTTCTTAAGTCACATTGTCACCTGTAATGAAACAGAAGTGCATCATTACACACACTCCAGAAACTGAACAAGTGGCAGCCAAGAGTATCCAAGATAGGCCAAGTGGACCCATCAACTAATCAAAAATATAAAACCTTGGATGGAGTGTAGCCATAAAAGAACCAATTATTATTTTACTCAGTTTCTAACTAGACACAAGTCATTTGTCATTTGAGTGCAAGAGTAGGGAGTATGAAAAATCTGCCGAATGTGGAGAATTTTATTGGGAATTTGCTGAATCACTGGAAAAATTATTTGCGTACATAATAAACATCATGAGAAGTTGAAATATAGAAGTAAATGAATAGGACCTTGAGGTTAAGTTGTGTGAAGCTGGGATGGAGAGTTATAGTGGAGATGGTTGGGAAAGATAGGAGATAGAAATATGTGCTAGAGAGGTCTCTTTTGCCAGAAAATGAGGAAGGGACTTTAGTAGGAGCAAGTTTCACACCAACTCATAGCATTGCACTGTAGCTGTGGGTTAAGCTTCCCCAAGTTGTCTTTTATGAATTAAAAACTTATTCATCTTACATTCTATTGTTGTATATAAATTTTCATCGAGCAAAAAACAAGAAAACTGGTGTATTCTCAATAAAGAAGGTAAAATAAACTTTCTGTCTCATTATGATTTCAGATAAAGACTTAATATGGCAAAGCAAAAAGTGGTTGCTGATATTGAATAGTGGTAATATTTAATAGTGTTTTTACTGAAGCAAATCATATCAGTTTAATAACATTGGCATTTCCGAGTGTATAAGAAGAATTTCCAAAAGTATCATCTGTTTTAAAAGAAGATTAACGTAGAAATTATAGATCATGAAGGAAGAAAAGGTTATAGATATTAATCTAATAAAGTAACCATGTATAAAACACTATTTTAGGTTTGTTCCAGGTTAAAATGAATGACATTTTAATATTAGGAGTACAAATAAGTTTCCGCCGTTTTTTAACACAAATTAAATATTTATTATATAAGAATGATTTTAATGGAATGAAATAAGAAATTACTTTGTTTTCTATCACTTTTTATTATAACTGATATACAGTGACTCGAGTTTCGTAGTGTTTACTACATTTTCAAACTGAATGAACAAATTAGATCTCAACTATTATATATGCTGATTGTAGGCTTCGGCAGAGCTTCGAAGAAAGGGGTCTTCCAAAGTTCCGTCTGTTCGTTTAGTAGTTTTATTATTGGTACGTGCCTCTTATATTTTTCAATTTCTATGGATTCCAGGATGTCAAGTTTTTTCCCTTTCGCTTCCACGTGCAAGATAACAAGGTTGTTCAATTCTGGGAACGTGTGATCTGTATTGAAGAAATGGTTCGCAAAATTGGAATTATTCTTCCGATTCCTAAAAGCAGATTGATGCTCTTTGTACCTTTTATGGAAAGGTCGGCCCGTTTGTCCTATATACACACTATTACACTCTTGACAACTTAATTTATAGACTCCAGAATTATTCAGTCGGTTCTCTTTGTCTTTCGGATTAAAAACACCCTCCCATAAAATTTCTAATCTCTTTTTTAATCCGAAAGACAAAGAGAACCGATTGAATAATTCTGGAGTCTATAAATTAAGTTGTCAAGAGTGTAATAGTGTGTATATAGGACAAACGGGCCGACCTTTCCATAAATGGTACAAAGAGCACGAATCTGCTTTTAGGAACCGGAAGAATAATTCCAATTTTGCGAACCATTTCTTCACTACAGATCACACGTTCCCAGAATAGAACAACCTTGTTATCTTGCACGTGGAAGCGAAAGGAAAAAACTTGACATCCTGGAATCCATAGAAATTGAAAAATATAAGAGGCACTTACCAATAATAAAACTACTAAACGAGCAGACGGAACTTTGGAAAACCCCTCTCTTCGAAGCCTACAATCAGCATATATAATAGTTGAGATCTAATTTGTTCATTCAGTTTGAAAATGTAGTAAACACTACGAAACTCGAGTCACTGTATATCAGTTATAATAAAAAGTGATAGAAAACAAAGTAATTTCTTATCTCATTCCATTAAAATGAACTATCACAAAGTAACAGACTACTCCATCCAAGAATGATTTTAAACGATGTGAGACTGCTTGCTGAGTGACTTCTAATGTAAGAGCAAGTTCTTTTTGTGTTTGAGATGAATATTCCTCCAATTCTGCATCCTCGTAAATTTTTGGCCTTCCACTGCGATCTTTTTCTTCTACGTCGAAATCACCGTTTTTAAACTTTTGAAACCACTCTCGACACGTTCTCTCACTCAAAGCACCCTCACCATATGCTTCTACGAGCAATTGATGCGCTTACTTGGCTCAAATTTTGACATTTTCAACTTATAAAAATTATATTTTACCAATATAAAATCAATGATATTAATAGGTTATGTTGTTCTTGAATGTCCAAACTATTTTTTAAGCCGGTTATCATCTGCGAAAGCTAACCGAAACTCCGTGCCGCGCCATCTACAATAAAACGGCGGAAACTTATTTGTACTCCTAATACATTCCGGGCTAACTTCTTTAAAAACCAGATTATGAAGTTTTGTGAAAAATCTGCAGAAATATGTCAGTAGGAAAACCAACACCACCTAGTTGCAACACAAAAAATGGTTGCCAAATATTTTGAACTAAATTAAAGGAATAGTAATAAAAAAATACTTACATGAAAGTTTTAATAATTTGAAGTTACATAATACTATTTTTAACTTATATAAACATCCTATGAGAACAGAAAGAATAAACTTCAAACCATTCACTTTGAAGTTAGCCAATATAATATAGATGGTAAAGGGAAACACCTTACAAATATGTTGAGATTCGTGAGTATTTAAGCTATACAATGAATGAAGAGCAAATATGTTGAGAAAATACTATCAATTAAATAAATATTTTCATATTTGCAGTTTTATTTTACATGGTCAACAGATTTAAAAAATTTAATTGGAACATGTGTTCTTCGGTGTAACTGTCAGTGACAACATTAAGCCTCATAGTGGTAATGACAGTACATTCCCGATGCTACATCAAGACCATTATCCAGACTATTACAGCTATTCTTGAAGACTAAGAGTCAGTAAACAGCAAATTCGCCAACAAAAAAAATTAATATACAAATGAAAAGCCTTCTATTAGAAAGAAGCATGGTCCATTTCAAAATTTTTTACTCTGTTAGTTAAAATCCTCTTATAAATAATAAAAATATCCTAATATTTGGTAGCCATAAAAAAATAATTTAAAAAATTTAAAAAGTTTCAAACAACAATTCTGTTTCTCAACAAATTCCACATTCTTCCATATAGTACTACCAACATTTTGATTTATAACCTTCTAACTTTGATGTTTCCTCTTTCTCCCTCTATGCTATCGATTATTAATTAAATTTATCAGCGTCTTCATACCACTTGAATACTTATCAAACTGAGTACTTAAAGCTTCATCCAAAGCGACCTGAAGATGAACAGCTTCGTTCTGTTGATTTAGGAGTGTGTTGAAGAATTTGTTCCACAAGTCAGATTTCATATATCTGGGAAATTTTTCTTTTATACTCCATGCATCATATTTTTTCTGAAGTTCTATGTATTTATCGAAAAGTATAACATGTGTTGTGGCAGCTACACAAAATAAGTCAGTGTGATAATTCCAAGGCTTGTTCTCTAGCATTTCACAGCATATAAAACTTTCGGTTTGCACTTTTCTTGTGAAAGTGGTATTTGGTGGATACAAGGACATATCAATACTACATCCAAAATCTATTAATTGTAATTCTATACTGTGATCCGGAGCCAACTGAATTAAAAAGTTATCGGGCTTTATGTCTGCATGTATAATTTTGATTTGGTGTAATGCTTCAACAATCCTCAGCATCTGAATACAGAAGTAGAAGCACAGACATTCCTGCATAGGTTTACCTGTTTTCAATTTAACTTGGTTGGCTAGATCCAGAAGGGAACCATATGGCATAAAAGCGTATACAAGAAGAGATGCCTGGTCACCTGAAAATTTTAAGATATAATATATACACAATTTACAATGGATTAATAAAGGGAACATCTAATTTTATTCTCCATTCTACCATCTAAGTATAAGATAAATTGAACAGAATATAGTAGAACAACTCACATATGGTAGAGCCACGATTATTATCCAAACTTACTGGGAAGACGTAGGTGTTCAAAAAACCAATCTGTTCATCATATATTTGAACTTAAAATTTTTATTCAAACATATGTAAAGAACATTTATAAATTAAATCATTTCATCACATTGGCAAGAAGGAATCAATGGTTCGCTTTAATAAAAATTAAAAAAAAAAAGCTTATACTTTCAAAATGTGAAGGAAGTCTTTCAGCATGTAATCATAATAATTTCAAGAAAACCTTAGAATTAAAATTAAAACAAATTGTAAAAATTACTATGTTTTACTACCAATAAAAATATATATTACACATTTTCTTGTGACTCGAGTTTCGGGAAATGTACTATCCCATTATCAAACAACTGAAAACCTAACAGTGGTACAGAGGTATTTAAACAAAAGTGATACATATTTTGAATATTTCAATAGATTCTAGATAACACCTTATAGTGGTATAGAGGTTTACAAGCGGAACGTGATAAAAAACCGGGTTAAAAAAGGGGCCTTTTAACAGATATCGGAATGTCAGCAATCGACAAAGAAGGTTGTTAAACAGATGGTACCCATTTAAATATCTCAAATAATTTTTGGGGTTACATAGCTCCGTACAGTCATTCATTATTTTTACATTATTTTGTTGTATATCTCAAATATTTGGATTTACATAGCTCCATACAGTGATTCATTATTTTTTTACATTATTTTTATTGTGAACGAATTTGAAAATTTCAATAATCAAGTTCCTTTTCCTTTGAATCTACATGTAAAATTTTCTTTTGTTGAAAGGAATTACTGTTTTCTAAAGAATGAGTGGCAAAAGTTGAATTTTTGTTTACTTTCATTGAATTCATTTTATGTTCCTTGAAAAAGGTTTTAAACAGATGCTACTTTTTAAATATCTCAAATATTTTCGATTTACATAGCTCCGTACGGTCAAATGACTGTACGGAGCTATGTAACCCCAAAAATTATTTGAGATATTTAAATGGGTACCATCTGTTTAACAACCTTCTTTGTCGATTGCCGACATTCCGATATCTGTTAGAAGGCCCCTTTTTTAACCCGGTTTTTTATCACGTTCCGCTTGTAAACCTCTGTACCACTATTAGGTGTTACCTAGAATCTATTGAAATATTCGAAATACATTCTGTCAAGAAAGTACCTGGAATTATCGATTTAAATCTGGCGGGACAATGAGGCAGGTAAAAATTTTTTTTCCTAGGTTGGTACCACTGTCCTTAATTACTATGCCAAGCTTGAGTGGGATCTGTCAACTAGTGTGTTTGCAACAGCTGATTAAGTCAGTCGATGTCAGAGTCCGTGCCGATTTTTACTATGGGTGATTACGTTGAGCAAAGAATTTGTTTAAAGTTTTGTGTTGCAAATGAATTTTCGTGTGCCGATGCATTGAAAATGTTGCAAAAGGCCTTTGGTGATAATGCTCTATCGAAAACTCGTGCATATCAGTGGTACAGAGCCTTCAAGGACGATCGTGAAGCGGACGCCAATCGACGGCTTCGATCGAAGATAACGTCGATAAAATTAAGGAAAGGGTGCTGGAAAACCGTCGTACCAGCTTGAGAGAGATAGCACATGATCTTAAGATATCCCACGAGTCCGCACGTACGATTTTGATTGATATTTTGGGCATGAGAAAGGTGGCCGCACGACTCGTACCGAAAGACCTGAATTTTCTTCAAAAACGTCATCGCGAACAGGTTGCTTCAGACATGCTGGATCGCTGTAATTCCGATTCTACATTCATGGAACGCATTATAACTGGTGATGAGACCTGGGTCTACGAGTACGATATGCAAACAAGCTAGCAATCATCGGAATGGGTGGCAAAAAATGAGCCGAAACCGAAAAAACCACGCCAAAGCCGCTCGAAAATGAAGGTGATGCTCATTGTTTCCTTCGATATCCGTGGCGTGGTGCACTACGAATTCGTTCCAGAGGGTCAGACGGTAAACAAGGAGTATTACCTAGGCGTTATGAAACGTTTGCGTGAGCGTATCCGTAAGGAGCGGCCAAATTTGTGGGCGATCAACTCATGGATTTTGCATGACGATAACGCGCCTTCTCACCGAGCTACGATTGTGACTGACTTTCTCGCCAAAAACTCAACAAACGTGCTTCAGCAACCACCGTATTCGCCAGATTTGGCTCCCTGCGACTTTTTCCTCTTCCCAAAACTAAAATTGCCCCTTCGTGGCACCCGTTTTGAGTCGATTGAAGCCATAAAACAAAATTCGGCGCGAGAGCTAAAGTCCATCCCGGAAAGCGCCTATAAAAAATGTTTCGATAATTGGAAGTGCCGTTGGCATAGATGTTTGGAGCAAATGGAGCCTATTTTGAAGGCGACCCAATAAATTTTGACGATTAAATGTAAAAATGTTGTTTTAATTGAAAATTCCCGGTACTTTCTTGACAGAGTAGTATCTATCACTTTGGAAAACAATCCAGTGAGACATTTTGAATTAAATTGTGAAAAATTGATGAAACTTTTTATTTACTTACTGAAATATCCAGATGTAACATCCATAAAGTGTTCTCTGAGTGGATTATTCCTCAATCTATTTTGAATTTCTCTACAAATATAAAATTCCCATTTATTAGCAGGTTTTTGATATTTCAGAGCAACAAATTTTCCGTGTTTACTGTCCAATGCCTTATATACTGTGCCAAATGTGCCTTTTCCTAATACTTTTTCTACTACATATTGCTGTCCACCTATGTATATACTCTCTTTTTTGCCCGATATTCTCGGTATCATTGGCACTTGATGAAATTCGGGGACATGGGGTCCAGGAAATGACACCAATGTCAATAATTTCTCGATTTCAGAAGTTCTGAATGGATCAGAAGGAGCAATGTCTAATCTAGTAGTAACTTTGTCTGTTACTGGAAGACTTGAACAAGACATTGGGTCGTCTTCAATGCATGTAACTGGTGGAGATTCTTGGGTAGGTAGAAGATCACCCAGTAAGCTTTTACGTAATGCTTCATTAGCCATAAGGTTTTGAACCAAGTAACTATTATGTTCTTCAGAAATTGTTGTCATGGCAGTTGCTTTAGTAGTACCCAAGACTGATGATTTTGTTGTTGCACCACTGGAACTTGAACTTGATCTGTAAAAATAATATTACACTGTATGAGTTTCACCTACAATAATAATAATACAATAATATATGAAAAATACATGGTTATGAAATTATTGTCAATCACAAGCAACTATGCTTGGCTTAAGAACATTTTTCTAAGCACTCCTGAATTTTTTTAAGTTTATGCATTCAAAAAAGAAAATATATTTGTGCGACCATGATTGGGAGCTTTTCTTCGAAACTACTGGACATAAATACACTAAACATGGTACAAAAAGAGTACTATTAGGAGTACAAATAAGTTTCCGCCGTTTTTTAACACAAATTAAATATTTATTATAGAAGAACGGTAATATAAATTTATTTAAAATATTGGCCATCACTTGCAACCACTTTTTCCCATCTCTCAGGCAGCATTCGAATCCCACGTCTGAAGAACTCCTTGTCTTTTGAGGCTATCCACGAATCAACCCAATTTTTGGTATCCTCATAAGATGTGAACCGCTGCGCCGTCAGAGCATGTGCCATGAACCGGAACAGGTGATAATCGGACGGTGCAATGTCTGGTGAATACGGCGGGTGGGGTAACACTTTCCAATCAAGTGTTTCCAAGTACTTTTTCACGGGAGCCGCAACATGTGGACGAGCATTGTCATGCAGAAGAATAATTTTTTAATATTTTTTTTGTGAGACTGCTTGCTGAGTGACTTCTAATGTTGGAGCAAGTTCTTTTCGTGTTTGAGATGAATCTTTCTCCAATTCTGCATCCTCGTAAATTTTTGGCCTTCCACTGTGATCTTTGTCTTCTACGTCGAAATCACCGTTTTTAAACTTTTGAAACCACTCTCGACACGTTTTCTCACCTAAAGCACCTTCACCATATGCTTCTACGAGCAATTGATGCGCCTCAGCAGCAGATTTCTTTAAATTAAAGAAGTAAACTAATATTTCCCGCAAATGACGCTTACTTGGCTCAAATTTTGACATTTTCAACTTATAAAAATTATATTTTACCAATATAAAATCAATGATATTAATAGGTTATGTTGTTCTTGAATGTCCAAACTATTTTTTAAGCCGGTTATCATGTGCGAAAGCTAACCGAAACTCCGTGCCGCGCCATCTACAATAAAACGACGGAAACTTATTTGTACTCCTAATAGATAACATTGATCCTACAAGTCTTTCTGTCAGATCCATCAAAGGTTAAAATTAAAAGAAAATATTTCTCAACAACTTACTGGTGGAACTGGAAATATTGAGCAAAATTTGACATTTATATCTCAGTTGATTAACTTTAAAGCTAGCTCACCTATCAATATGATCATTTATATATAAATAATATATATACCCTATAAATATGATCATTTATAGGGTGAGTCTTTAAGTTGACATCAATTTCAACCATTTAGCAAATGATTTTTCTTATAACAACTTTTCAGATTTAAATTAGTTTTCCAGCCTATGTATAAAAACGCTGGCCGCAGCAAATTAAGGTTAGAAGATACAAAAACTGAAGAATTTTCGTTTCGTTCTTATTTATGGTGTGCGAAAGGTGGAGTTCTTGTGAGCGACGCGAAATCGGCTGCCTTAAATTCTCCTACACACTTTCACGGACAGAGTTTTAGACAGATCTTGTGTTTCCTCATAGTACGGGTGTTGGTTCATTGTTCACTGAACCAGTGGAATCCAATTTATTCACCATACTGGGTAGGACGATCATGGCGACCGAAAAATGGGCGAAGCGCGTGGGACATTACCAAACAGAAATATACAGTTTTCCATGGAACGAGTGACAATAAGTTTAATTAAAACACAGACTTTTTGTAGCCCTGTGAGATCTTAAATAACCAATTAAAATGGCGCTTGCTAATAACACTCTATATATCATCACAACCCTTTGAAACAAGTATACAAGATGAAAGAGGATAATTCAGTTAATATTATTAAGAAAACTTACGCATAACTTTTACTCTCCTCGTAGATAATAGAAAGGCCATCATTATTCTTCTTTACTTCAATATCATCTTCAAAAAGTTGTTTCTTGGTGCCTTTTACTTGTTCAAAACAATTCTGTGTCACATATTGCTTGGGTTGTGGAGTGCTTACTTTCATGGCATTCAAATTGAAATTGAACGTTTGAGTGTTACAGCTGTGATTCAAATCGGAATACACAATATTTGCCTTTATCTCCTCAAATGATGAATTACTATCTTCGTCAAAAATTTGTTTAACATTAGCGCTATCCATTGGTTGAGCAGCACTAGCGGTATCTGTGCTCCCCCTGGAGCCTGTCTCAGCCAAATCATCTGCGCTTAGTACCTTAAAGGGAGTCTTCATAGCACTACCTAGTTTAACAGTGAATTATAATTTTAGTACATGAATTTACTAGTATTATGCTATGTATAAATAGAAGTGAGCATATGGGCAGAGGAAAATTCATAAATAAAATCATAGAAAAAAATTTAACCTCCTAATCAAGGTGTAGGTAACCCACAATCTATGGACCACATAGAACCTTCTATCGATTTTTTACTTCGCATATAAGCAAGCCGTAAATTCGTGAGGGTAGAATCCAAACATGTCAAATACTTCCATTATGACATATAGGTCGGGTATTATTATACAAGGTGATTGGAAATTTGACATGATTCTTTAAGGGGCTATACATTTGCAACAAATCGAGGCAATATTTCAAATATTAAGCAGAATTATTCTTTGAAACTTCTACTTGTAGAGGTTTCAGGGAATTATTCTGTTTAATTCTCAAAATATTGAAACAACCCTCTTCAAAATAATTTTCAAATTAAGTGCAGTTAAAAAAATGGATGATTGCTGAACTATGACGGTTTTTCAACTTTTCAAAAATGTTCTGCCTTCTTACCAAAAACAATTAATTATGAGAAAAGTACTACCTTCTAAATATTCAATTGATACTTATTGAAAGCTGAAAAATGAGTGATCACTTTAGAAAAAAAAATGTTTGCCCAAAACTTACATAATCTCAGAAATAAAAGGTCTCAAATGACAAAATTTTCATGAAGTATTTAGGTATTACTGGAAAAAATGTAGTGGACTTGGCCTACAAATTAAAGACATCATTTCCTTGTCTAATTAACTTTCTTCTTCTTCTTCAAGTGCCATCTTCATCTCATTGAAGGTTGGCAACAATCTCGGTGAACGTCTGTCGTTCCTGGGCAGCCCGAAATATGGAATGAGCATCCATACCTGTCCAGTCGCTGATGTTTTTTAACCAGGAATGTTTCCTCCTACCTATGCCCGACTTGCCTTCAATTTTCCCCTCCATTATCAGTTTTACGAGTTCATATCTTGCTAAAAAGGTACAAATATTATCCAACTTTCTCACGGGATCAAAAAAAATCGAATAAAAATAGCAAACAAAGTAATAATAACTTTCATTTTTATTACAAAAATATGTTCACGAAATCAAGACAAAATTTAAAGGTTAAATTGTCTGTCTCAATTTCATATGCAGTCCACGCCGTACTTTAGTGACGGATACAAGTCCGTTGATGTTGATAAATCATTTGTGACAGTATAAGCAGTGGTACGTCCTCCAATAGAATCCGGAGTGCATCAGGCAAAAAGCTTTCGAAGGTTGCCCCGTTTATGTTGTCCAGGAGAAAAACAATAATGCAATCGTGTACGAAACCTATTCACGCATTAGAAAAGAACAGACTCCCTTGATTTTGACCTTTAGGTACCCAATAGTGCGCATTATTAGGATAAGTAGCTTTCATCTTTATCAAATTTAGATTAATCCATTCTTCTGATCGCACCTCCGACTTGCACTGGTATGTAGTGGATATTGTGCTACATGCAGAGTGAACCACACTTTTTACTGTGGTAAATTAAAACGCTCTGACACTGTTCTCTGGTTCAAATTAAGCCAAAATTTCTTCTTCATCAGCAGGATCGTAGATTCGCGGTCTATCAGCGTCGCTTTGATGCCACTGAACCCGTCCTGATTCTCAAACACAGCAGTATGTCGTATCAAACTCCAATGTAGAAAAAGACATGTCGTAGTAGTATATTCTTCGATTTATAAATCAGACATCATGTAACGTACTTTCAGTCCATTAACAACGATATTAACTTATCGAACGAATACTGTGAGTTGTTCATCAGCACTAGTTACATGCAACTAACTGGGTGGTTGGTAACTGTTTGATTGGTTATGACTTGTGCCAACGAACTGTCGCAAAGATTGCCGGAAATTATCGGATCATGCTTCGCTCACAAGTCGTAAGTAAAAGAAAGGTGGCACTATACAGGATATGTTTTGAGGAAGTCTATAACCTGCTTGGTTTAGTTCGATCCCGTGAAAAAAATTATAACATTTGTATTGAGACAGCTAATGTCTTTAGTCTGTACGCCAAGTTCATTACTTTTCATTCAAGTAACACTTAACTGTTTCATGGAAATTTCACCAAAAAAATAAATTAATGATCATTTATTTCTGAGATTATGTGAGTTTTGGGCAAACATTTCTTTTTCTAAAGTGATCACTCATAAATTGAATGTTCACAGCGTAGTAGTTTTTGGTAAAAAACCAGAAAATTTCTAAGAAGTAGAATATCCATCATAGCTCAGTAACCATTCATTTTTGACCCCTGGTTAACTGAACTAAATTTATTGCAAATGATCTCTGGTATAAACCCTTTGAAGTATCACGTTTCAAATCACCCTGTATAACCATATAATGTTCGCTTATAAAGAAAACTGGATGGTCACGAGGCTTCACTTCCTAAAACTAGTTAAACTTTGTAAACCTTCATACCGTGGTCGGTCTTCATGCAAAAT
This sequence comes from Megalocaria dilatata, assembly GCA_034642435.1. Lineage (NCBI taxonomy): Eukaryota > Metazoa > Arthropoda > Insecta > Coleoptera > Coccinellidae > Megalocaria > Megalocaria dilatata. The sequence continues at coordinate 7,774,225 of CM067855.1, read as the reverse complement.
TTTCGAATGCTTGGCGATTTGGAATTCGACGGACTGGATATTGTCTTAAGAATTCTCTAGCAGCTTCACGACAGTTGCAAAATCTGTATACCAACACCATGTCGGCGTATGACGGTATTTTAATTATTTATTTATTGAAAATTTGTGGATGACAACTCGTTAATTTACTACTTGATTATTGTAATACGAATTAACAATGATTCTAAATGTCAAAATTCATAGCATCAGCCACTGTGATTTTTTCAGTCCAATAATTTTGTATTTTCTTCCATGCTTATTTGCAAAAAATCTTTTACTTTGTTACAATTTGTGTTTTAATCATTCAAGAACTAACATGTTCCAAAACATAATTTTAAATGAAATATTTTTATCACTAAAATATACCTACTTGAACCTTGTTTTTGAACTTGGGAGTATTTTTTGCGCGCTAGTTCCAGGGAACAGCGTACTATCGTTTGGCCCAAATGTATATTATTTTAAAATTTTGAGCAGAAAATTGTCTTAAACGACTCACTGATGGTCAACACTCTAACTTTCGAATGGAAATACCTAGAGACCTCAAACTTTCAGGAAAGGTTTGGGGTCTAAATAGTGCCGCTAAGTTCGTTAATGGGCAAACTCGGTTCAATAGTTTCGCAGTTATTCACCTGCAAGATTTCTTGAGGACTGTATAATTCGAAAATTAAAAAAAATTATTTTGTGAGGATCATTTGAAGATTTTTCCCAATATTTTCAAAACTATAAATGCGATCGATCTGAAACTCAGCGTTTAGAAGTAGAATGAGAAGGTGCATGCATGTTCTTTGTACATTTGGTATGCAGTACATTCTGTAAGGCTTGTTACTGCGAAATTTAATTGTTGTGTAAAATGGATTAACACATTATTCAGAGAGTCCCAGGTCCATATTTAGAATCATTACTCGATATGTAATGCATCATTAAATGTTAATACAAAGAGTAACAACCTATTTGATTCTTCGATGTAGTTTATAAGTGTAGGTTTGTTATTAGGAAAGATGTTTTCTAAACATCAAAAATATAATTCTCGCTGTCAAGGCCTGCGCTATTACTCATTAACTAGAACTGAATATTGGTAATTGTCCTAGATTTATTTCTTGAAATTTTCATAAATATCTATGAAAGCGTTCAAGAGTTATACCGGTTGAAAGTCTTTGATAAAATGCATAGACTTAGGACATGTTTCGAACACTAATTCAGACTATAAAGGGTGATTCATTTAGAGGTACTTTTGTGATGGGGATTTAATTGCAGATTTTTTTTATAACGAAAATGGGCGTTCTATGAGGAATGTGCATCGGGCGCTTAGAGCGGCCACATAATCGGCCTACCGAATGCACAATTAGCTCTACCATCCGTAAGTTTGAGACCTAATTTTCATTATTGGATAATACTCGACCAAATTGATCCGACCCAACATGTAGTGAAGAAAATATAGGGGCGGTTGCGGAGAGTGTACGAGAAGACAGTGAAGTGTCGATTCGTCGCCGTTCTCAACAGCTTGGCCTGTCATATTCAACAACTTGGCGTATTTTACGTAGGGATCTTTCTTTAAAAGCTTACAAAATTTAACTAGTGCAAGAACTGCAGCCGACCGACCTTCCGAATCGTTTCCTTGGGCTCTTGACAAGCTTGCCCGATACACATTTCTTGTAGAACGATCATTTTCGTAATAAAGTTGAACAATTTGTAGACGCTATGCCGGGCTAAGTATTTTGATTATGAATTGTCATACACTCTGAACAGAAATGATTAACACGAGGCATGCGCAATCTGCAATTGAATCCCCAGCACAAAAAGTACCTCTAAATGAATACCCCTTTATAATAAGTTTCAATGAATTATCTAAAAGGTTTTCTTTAATATAGGATATAAAAATTTAATGAGAGTATTTTCCCAAAAATTAAGCATTCTGCTATTTTCAGAAATTTAAATGATTTTTCTACAGAAAAAGCCAGGAAGTGCATTAATCTATTTGAAAAAAAAATTTTAAAAATTGTTTCCACATGTACAAGACACTTTATCTTAGTCATAACATCTTCTAGAAGATACGATTGGATTATTACTTTGAATACATCATATAATCAGTTCTTGAACTTTGTAGATGACCTTATAAAATAAATTGTAAAGAAACTTTTAATTAATATTTCTTAAAATCCTACCTCTTGGTTGTTGCAACTGCTCTTGTCCGTAGAAGTTGATAATTTTCTGTTTGGGGGTTTCAACGTTTTCAGCAGAAGGTGAAGTCCAGATAACAAAGTTACAACCGGGCGTAGGTTGAATTTCAGGAACGGTACTCATTTCCTAGAGAAATTGAATTTCACTACATTTCTGTTGTACAGATATCAAGTTACAAGAAAGATGGTTTAAGAAATACTAACAGATAGCATACCTACAATAAAACTGACTAAGTTTGTCAAAAATATTCATGACGATATAGTAAGAATTAACTTAATGTACTGAATTGTTTCAGCCGTTACTATTTGGTAGTTGATCATAATTAAAACAAATTGTAGAAATTACTATGTTTTACTACCAAAAAATATATTTTACACATTTTCTTGTGACTCGAGTTTCGGGAAATGTACTATCCCATCATCAAACAACTGAAAACCTAACAGTGGTACAGAGGTATTTAAACAAAAGTGATACATATTTTGAATATTTCAATAGATTCTAGATAACACCTTTGTCGGCAATCGACAAAGAAGGTTGTTAAACAGATGGTACCCATTTAAATATCTCAAATAATTTTTGGGGTTACATAGCTCCGTACAGTCATTCATTATTTTTACATTATTTTGTTGTATATCTCAAATATTTGGATTTACAAAGCTCCATACAGTCATTCATTATTTTTTACATTATTTTTATTTCAAAATTTCAATAATCAAGAACATAAAATGAATTTAATGAAAAGTAAACAAAAATTCAACTTTTGCTACTCATTCTTTAGAAAACAGTAATTTCTTACGACAAAAGAAAATCTTAAGAAAATTTTACATGTAGATTCAAAAGAAAAGAAACTTGATTATTGAAATTTTCGAATTCGTTCACATAAAATAATGAATGACTGTACAGAGCTATGTAATCCCAAAAATTATTTGAGATATTTAATGGGTACCATTTGTTTAACAACCTTCTTTGTCGATTGCCGACATTCCGATATCTGTTAGAAGGCCCCTCTTTTTTAACCCGGTTTTTTATCAGGTTCCGATTGTAAACCTCTGTACTACTATAAGGTGTTACCTAGAATCTATTGAAATATTCAAAATATGTATCACTTTTGTTTAAATACCACTGTACCACTGTTAGGTCTTCAGTTGTCTGATGATGGGATAGTTCATTTCCCGAAACTCGAGTCACAAGAAAATGTGTAATATATATTTTTATTGGTAGTAAAACATAGTAATTTCTACAATTTGTTTTAATTAACTTAATGTAATTTATTTGATGCCTTAGGGTAAGAAATGATCAAATTACTCAACTTGTAGTAAATAGTTATGTTTTCCACATTATAAAAATGAAAATGAATCCAGAATTTTTATGAATATATGTTCATGTTTTCTGGGTAAGAAAGGGAAGTAATTGATAATTAAGACAATTCTTTAAGATTTACTTATTATAATGTCAAAAATTTACACATTTTTTGCGACTGCAGGTTGAAAATTTAATCATTATATTTGGATTATTTTTTTAAATTAAAACAACCTAAAATAATAGTATGAATCTTTATTGTAAAAGCAAATGGCTAACGACTATCGGCTTACTGCCAGTGTTAGTTTTTTTCCACTTTTTTCGTACAATGTTCTGATTAATTAAATATTTCAACTCTTGCAAAAAAAATATTGAAAAGCACTAACAGGAAGTCAGAAACTTTCGTGCGCTCGTTCAACAGTCGAATCATCATTATTTCCACTTTTAAAACTATTCTTCTGAAGAAATGGAAAATCTCAGAAAAGTGAAAAAATACATGCTCCATTGATCTGTATCATTACATATTGGCAGGAAAAAGTGGAAAAAAATATAATGAACAAAACTTCAGATACTTTTCAAACTTTTTGCAAAAATCAGGTAGAAAATAAACCAAAAAATTCATATCTTCATGAAGGCATGAGCCTTCGTGTCCTCATTTCACAACTTTTGTACCGTTGAAAATATTTGATGAATCAAATTTCAAATGAGACTAAATCAGGAACCATTGGGCGGATTCTGTTCATTTTTAAACATAACTGATATATTTAGACTCCAAATATACCCCGAAATTTTCAAGTCTCGAGATATTTTCTTTTGGAAATTAGCATTTTCACTTCTAGTAGTCCAGATTTAATTTGGATCATATGAATGGTTTCGAAATTTATTGGGAAAAATAACGAAAATATTAAAGTGAATAACTGCAAAACTATTGGACCTCTGTCCATCAACAAACTGAAATATTTAGGCCCCAAACTTACCCTAAAAGTTTCAAGTCTCTAGCTCTTTTCGTTGGAAAAATCTCAATGATCAGAGACATTAATTGATTAAAAATGGATATATGTCATTTTCTGGGAAGTTTATGTCGATTCGATGGTTCTGAATTTGGCCGAAAAAAATTTATATGCTAGTGTGCGACAATTCAGTTAAATTATTAACTAATGAAGTACAAATAATCTAATAAAAACACTACCTTGGAGCTATCCATTCCCAAGGATGAGTGATCAACCAGGACCGATTCTCTTCCAAAATTACCTATTGGGGTAGCCGGTTTAAGGAAACTTTTTTGTGGAATTGGTTGTCTTACACTATTACTTAAGACATTAACCCCTTCATAGCTCATTTGACTACATGCTGAATTCAAACCCATGAGACTTTGATGAGAGTATTGTTCTGTGTCTATCACTTCACCAGTTTGCATAGGAACAGGTGATTTTCCGTTTTGGTGAGATAATTGTAACCTTTGTTCTGACGTGTTTGCTTCTCTTGAATGAGAAGTGTTGAACGGGCTTGTCAGCATGTAATTACTCAAATTTGATTTTTCTTCAGACATTGAAATCAAGCTATTCTGTTGTGCCTAAAAATAAGCATATAATGAGAAAATATAGATCTTCATACAATTCAACTTTACAACATATACTGAGATGAACAAAAAAAGACACTGAATTGTTTCAGCCGTTACTATTTGATAGTTGATCATAATTAAAACAAATTGTAGAAATTACTATGTTTTACTACCAATAAAAATATATATTACACATTTTCTTGTGACTCGAGTTTCGGGAAATGAACTATCACATCATCAGACGACTGAAGACCTAACAGCGGTACAGAGGTATTTAAACAAAAGTGATAAATATTTTGAATATTTCAATAGATTCTAGATAACACCTAATAGTGGTACAGAGGTTTACAAGCGGAACGTGATAAAAAAAAAAACCGGGTTAAAAAAGAGGGGCCTTCTAACAGATATCAGATTCGGCAACCGACAAAGAAGGTTGTTAAACAGATGGTACCCATTTAAATATCTCAAATAATTTTTGGGAATGACAATAGATGAGGCAGATTACTACCAACAACTACACAAAAGCAAAAATAGCTCCCCAGGACAAGACCAAATACCATGGGTATTAGTAAAGAGACTGGATCACAAAATACACGAGCACATCATTAAAATCTTTGAAAACTGTTTCAACAAATGTATATTCCCGGAAATATGGAAATGCGGACAGGTTATAAATATCGCTAAGCCCAATTCAAATAAAGAAAGTGTGAGAAGTTATAGACCAATAACATTACTACCAGTGCTAGGAAAACTATATGAAAAAGTAATAAAAGCAATACTGTCAACTCACATAGATCAACATATTCCCAACTTTCAATTTGGCTTCAGAAACAATAAATCAACTACTCATCCACTTACAATTCTTGTTTCAAATGTCCAAAATGCAACACTGAAAAAATTTAAGACTGCAATCTTAAGTCTGGATATCGAGAAAGCCTTTGACTGTATGTGGCACAGAGGACTATTGTATAAATTGTATAAACTCGGAGTTCCATTTAAGTTGCTAAAGTTATGCAAGCACTTTTTAGAGAACAGAAAAATAGCAGTAAGAGTGGGAACATGCTGTTCGGATTGTTTCCATCCTGAGCAGGGAACACCCCAAGGATCCCCACTATCAACTCTCCTCTTCAACATATTCTGTCACGATATACTAGTTGTACCTAATAAGAATTCATATATCTTGCAGTATGCTGATGACACAATCCTAATATCACACGCAAAAACAATAAAAAAATGTGTGAAGAACCTACAAGAACTGTTAGACAACGTCCAAAATTGGTTCAAAAAATGGAGAATGAAAATTAATGTAGACAAATCCCAATTTACCATTTTTTACCATAGAATCTCCCCTACATCACCTACTCTGGAACTTGATGGGAAAAGTGTCCAACCTTCTCCGTCGATTAAATACTTGGGAGTACAAATTGATAATAAGCTCAATTTCAACCAGCACACGAAAAACATCAAGAAAAGAACTATATCTAGAGCCAAATACTTCTGCAAATTAGTCCACCGTAAGCAAGGAATCAACATAAATACAGCCGCAAAAATCTACAAAACCATTTGCCGCCCATTGTTAGAGTATGCACATCCAATATATACCAATTGCAAAAAACCTGCAATGAAAAACATCGACGTAGCAGAGACAACAGCACTTAGAACCATCACAAGAATGAGACACCCTAACAACGTACTCTACAATCCACCAAACAACCTACTTTACTCAAGCACCAACATTGAGCCGATGAGAACAAGGCTGAACACCCTGCGTAAAAGATTTGTGGCAAGGCTTAAGAAACAGGATGACATACTGACTTTATATCAAGATGACAACAACCACACCACCTCAAGAAAACACCCACAACATCCTTTAATAAATATATTCAGAATGTAATTTTTTTTTTTTTTTTTGCTGTTGTTAAATACAAATAATGTATATAAAGAGGAGAAAAAAAAAAACTTGGCTGAAGGACCCAAGGTCAATGGCCATTTGCTCTGCAATAAAGAACCTTTATTATTATTATTTTTTTAATTTTTGGGGTTACATAGCTCTTTACAGTCATTCATTATTTTCACGTTATTTTGTTGTACATCTCAAATATTTGGATTTACATAGCTCCATACAGTCATTCATTATTTTTTAAATCATTTTTATTGTGAACGAATTTGAAAGTTTCAATAATCAAGTTTCTTTTCATTTGAATCTACATGTAAAATTTTCTTTTGTCGAAAGGAATTACTGTTTTCTAAAGAATGAGTGGCAAAAGTTGAATTTTTGTTTACTTTTCATTAAATTCATTTTATGATCGTTGAAAAAGGTTTTAAACAGATGTTGCTTTTTGAATATCTCAAATATTTTCGATTTACATAGCTCCGTACAGTCATTCATTATTTTTACATTATTGTTATTATGAACTAATTTGAAAATTTCAACAGATTCTAGTTTCTTCCCTTTTGATTCTACATGTAAAATTTTAAGATTATCTATTGTGGGAAAGGAATGACCGTTTTCTAGACAATGAGTGGCAAAAGTAATTAATTATTTAAATGGGTACCATCTGTTTAACAACCTTCTTTGTCGATTGCCGACATTCGGATATCTGTTAGAAGGCCCCTCTTTTTTAACCCGGTTTTTTATCACGTTCCGCTTGTAAACCTCTGTACCACTATTAGGTGTTATCTAGAATCTATTGAAATATTCAAAATATTTATCACTTTTGTTTAAATACTTCTGTACCACTGTTAGGTCTTCAGTTGTCTGATGATGGTATAGTTCATTTCCCGAAACTCGAGTCACAAGAAAATGTGTAATATATATTTTTATTGGTAGTAAAACATAGTAATTTCTATAATACAATTTGTTTTAATTAAAAAAAGACACTTAGCCAATCACCAAATTTATTCTTCCGTACATTTCAAGATAGTTTTTGGTAATTATCTTTTAAGATTTTGGTTTTGAGATTTTGAATATAACATGCTCTCTTTTTTTTCTCTCTACACATGGTCTTTAGCATGAGTCATTTGTTGAGTGAAAAAGAAAGAAAAATAGCTCTATTCAGAATCATTTCACCATAAACTCTATCTGGGTATTATAAATCTTCAAACAAAGAATACACTGAGCAATGGGGTCAAGGGAAAACTGAAGACTCTTCAGTTGCATGTGCATCTTTGAAAAGAAATTTTCTGGCTAGGATACCTTTCTTCCGTGGAATCAAAAATCAACAGAGCTATACCAGAGGTGAGGTTAGGTAATTTACAGAATTTACAGTTTTTTTCATGAAAAAACATTTTGTATAACTCAGTTATTCAATACAACATATGAGCTGAAGATGGTACTGTGATAGCGAAACAATTGTTGTATTGAATAACAATTATAATATAAAAGTATCATATTTGCACAATAAGTGTTGAAGTATATATGTACTCCAGATATTTTGTGAAAGTGAACTTCAACATGAAATGTTGAAGAGTTCAAATGTATTATATAAAAAAAAATAAATGTATCGGGTGTTTTTTTTTTTGGAGTGATAGAACTTTCGATAGGGATAACTGTGATTTGACAGAATAATAATAATAATAATAATGTTTATTTTTGAAAATATATATAAACACACAATACATGAAGTAATATACTCAAATATGTACAAAATCTCTAACAAATAAACATGAGTTCCCTACTAAAACCTAAGTTGTGCGTAGGTATTCATCTGCCATTGAAATATTCTACAAAAATATGTGTACATTAAATAAATACTAACACTAAAAACAAAAGGTAGAAGACATGTTGTTTTGACATTTCTGTTCAGTAAGAATTGACACATTATTATGGAAAGACTCATGCTGCAACAATGTTTACAAATTGTTGAAATTTATTTTCAAAATCAGTGTTCTATTCGCCAAACTTTTAGAGCACTTCGTGAAATTTATGGTTTACATAATTGTCCATCAGAGCAGCTTATTCGTCGAACTATCGATACATTTCGGACATTTCCTCTACTCGATGCAACAACAAAAACAAGACAAAGAACTGTGTGTACAGAAGAAAATATCACTGCTGTAAGTCATAGTGTTAATGATGATCCAGATTTGTCTATTCGTTGACGTTCACGATAAGTACTCTGTGCATCCACCACATGGAAAATTTTGCGTAAAGATCTTGGTCTACACCCATACAAGATCCACCTGGTTCAAGAACTAAAGCCACTTGACCATAATAAGCGTCGTTTGTTTGCTGATTGGGCCCTAGAACAGCTTGAAGTTGATCCACTTTTTTATCGTAAAATTGAGTTTAGTGATGAAGCTCATTTCTGGTTGAACGACTATGTAAACAAGCAAAATTGCCATATATGGAGCGAAAACAACCCTCAAGAATTTCTGCAGGTTCCATTGCATCCTGAAAAATGCCTTGTATGCTGTGCTTTATACGCTGGAGACATCATCGGTCCATATTTCTTTAAAAACGATGCTGGAGCTAATGTTACAGTGAATGGTGCTTGTTTCAAAATTCAAAATTTGAATGTTATCGACCCTGAAGTGTTTTGGTTTGAACAAGATGGTGCTACACCTCATGCTGCTACCGTAATAATTGAAAGAAAGATTTGGCGATAACATTATTTCGAGAAATGGTCCAATTAATTGGCCTCCAAGATCATGCGACATAACTCAACTGGATTATTTTCTTTGGGGTTATGTCAAGTCATTGGTTTATGCTGGATAAACCAGAAACAACAGACGCTTTGGAAGACAACATAACTCGTGTTTATTGATGAAATAAGGCCTGAATTACTCGAAAAAGTGGTACAAAATTGGTCTGGTCGAATGTGGTTCCTCAGAGCTAGTCGTGGTGGACATATGCCGGAAATTATTTGTAAAACATTAATTACATAAAATTATCTTTCAAATAAATGAAAAATTTGGCTTCAATCTTAATTTAAATGTGTTTTATCTTAATTTAAAGTTCTATCACTCTAAAAAAAACACCCGATACATAAGTTTTAACTCGCAACCTTTTATGATCAAGCTTGTGTTGGAGACAGATTACAAAAATGACAGTTAGTACCACATAGTAATTATGACTACAATTTTATTAGAACAGTAAGTTAATGCAGTGGATGTACTACTCTGTCAAGAAAGTACCGGGAATTTTCAATTAAAACAACATTTTTACACTTAATCGTCAAAATTTATTGGGTCTCCTTCAAAGTAGGGTCCATTTGCTCCAATACATCTATGCCAACGGCACTTCCAATTATCGAAACATTTTTTATAGGCGCTTTCCGGGATGGACTTTAGCTCTCGCGCCGAATTTTGTTTTATGGCTTCAATCGACTCAAAACGGGTGCCACGAAGGGGCAATTTTAGTTTTGGGAAGAGGAAAAAGTCGCAGGGAGCCAAATCCGGCGAATACGGTGGTTGCTGAAGCACGTTTGTTGAGTTTTTGGCGAGAAAGTCAGTCACAATCGTAGCTCGGTGAGAAGGCGCGTTATCGTCATGCAAAATCCATGAGTTGTTCGCCCACAAATTTGGCCGCTTCTTACGTTTCATAACGCCTAGGTAATACTCCTTGTTTACCGTCTGACCCTCTGGAACGAATTCGTAGTGCACCACGCCACGGATATCGAAGAAAACAATGAGCATCACCTTCATTTTCGAGCGGCTTTGGCGTGGTTTTTTCGGTTTCGGCTCATTTTTTGCCACCCATTCCGATGATTGCTGGCTTGTTTGCATATCGTACTCGTAGACCCAGGTCTCATCACCAGTTATAATGCGTTCCATGAATGTAGAATCGGAATTACAGCGATCCAGCATGTCTGAAGCAACCTGTTCGCGATGACGTTTTTGAAGAAAATTCAGGTCTTTCGGTACGAGTCGTGCGGCCACCTTTCTCATGCCCAAAATATCAATCAAAATCGTACGTGCGGACTCGTGGGATATCTTAAGATCATGTGCTATCTCTCTCAAGCTGGTACGACGGTTTTCCAGCACCCTTTCCTTAATTTTATCGACGTTATCTTCGATCGAAGCCGTCGATGGGCGACCACTTCACGACAGTCCTTGAAGGCTCTGTACCACTGATATGCACGAGTTTTCGATAGAGCATTATCACCAAAGGCCTTTTGCAACATTTTCAATGCATCGGCACACGAAAATTCATTTGCAACACAAAACTTTAAACAAATTCTTTGCTCAACGTAATCACCCATAGTAAAAATCGGCACGCACTCTGACATCGACTGACTTAATCAGCTGTTGGAAACACACTAGTTGACAGATCCCGCTCAAGCTTGGCATAGTAATTAAGGACAGTGGTACCAACCTAGGAAAAAAAATTTTTACCTGCCTCATTGCCCCGCCAGATTTAAATCGATAATTCCCGGTACTTTCTTGACAGAATGTATAATATATCAGGGTGTTCGATTATGTTTTCCTAGTAAAAAACCTTCCGATGTAGCCTAAAACCATGGATTTGTAAGGAAGATGTATCTACTGATATATCTCAGGGAGCCAAATATCAGGGGGCAAAATAAATTATAAGGTCAAGGTGCACTGATTCCCACAATTCCAAATAAAAATATCAATGCTCTTAGGTAAATAAGAGGAGTTTTCTGAAGTTTCAATTCAATTTGTGTAAAGAGGATCACAAAACAAAACTATTTTCAAGATTTTCACTTACCAATGTCTTCTGATATGTCAAGGCTGCAAGTTCTTCCAAACTATATTCTGTAGTAGGATCTGCATAGACTCTCGATTTAGGATACATAGGCAGTAAACGATTATCAACTGGTTCGGGCATTGTCATGCTCACCATCCAGCCAACATAAGTTTCTTTGGTTCTCGGAGGGAAATTAGGAAGAGGCTTATTTATATCAATTGCGTAAGCAGGATCGCCTAGACCAATTTCCTCATCCTCATCATCACAATGAACTATAACATTTTAGTAGAAGGTTAGAAAATGTATGGTTATTTGATATTCATGAAACTATTGTAATAGTTTCATATGTCAATGAACTATTGTAATAGTTTCAATGAACTATTGTAATAGTTTCAATGAACTATTGTAATAGTTTCAATGAACTATTGTAATAGTTATTTGATATTCATGAAACTATTGTAATAGTTTCATATGTCAATGAACTATTGTAATAGTTTCAATGAACTATTGTAATAGTTTCATATGAAACTATTGTAATAGTTTCATATGTCAATGAACTATTGTAATAGTTATTTGATATTCATGAAACTATTGTAATAGTTTCATATGTCAATGAACTATTGTAATAGTTTCAATGAACTATTGTAATAGTTTCAATGAACTATTGTAATAGTTTCATATGAAACTATTGTAATAGTTTCATATGTCAATGAACTATAACATTTTAGTAGAAGGTTAGGTAATAGTTTCATATGAAACTATTGTAATAGTTTCATATGTCAATGAACTATAACATTTTAGTAGAAGGTTAGAAAATGTATCGTTATTTGATATTCATGAAACTATTGTAATATAAAACTGAATAAATTGTCATTTTATACATTCATCAAAGTTAGATAATACAATTTGCTATTTTTGAAACACTTTCGATTATCTTTGAAAACTTTGAAATAATGGTTGATAGTAAACAGTATTCTCAGTTTGATAAATATTGGTACTAGGTATCAAACCGAATTTCCCTATAGATTAAAACAAATTGTAGAAATTACTATGTTTTACTACCAAAAAATATATATTACACATTTTCTTGTGACTCGAGTTTCGGGAAATGAACTATCCCATCATCAGACAACTGAAGACCTAACAAGTGGTACAGTGGTATTTAAACAAAAGTGATAAATATTTTTAATATTTCAACAGATTCTCGGTAACACCTAATAGTGATACAGAGGTTTACAATCGGAACGTGATAAAAAACCGGGTTAAAAAAGAGAGGGGCCTTCTAACAGATATCGGAATGTCGGCAATCGACAAAAAAGGTTGTTAAACAGATGGTAGCCATTTAAATATCTCAAATAATTTTTGGGGTTACATAGCTCCGTACAGTCATTCATTATTTTGTTGTATATCGCAAATATTTGGATTTACAAAGCTCCATACAGTCATTCATTATTTTTTACATTATTTTTATTGTGAACGAATTTGAAAATTTCAGTAATCAAGTTTCTTTTCTTTTGAATCTACATGTAAAATTTTCTTTTGTCGAAAGGAATTACTGTTTTCAAAAGAATGAGTGGCAAAAGTTGAATTTTTGTTTACTTTTCATTAAATTCATTTTATGTTCGTTGAAAAAGGTTTTAAACAGATGTTACTTTTTGAATATCTCAAATATTTTCGATTTACATAGCTCCGTACAGTCATTCATTATTTTTACATTATTGTTATTGTGTACTAATTTAAAAATTTCAACAGATTCTAGATAATCGAGTTTCTTCCTTTTGATTCTACATGTAAAATTTTAAGATTATCTATTGTGGGAAAGGAATGACCGTTTTCTAGACAATGAGTGGCAAAAGTAGAATTTTGTTTATTTTTCTTGAAGCTCATTTTATGTTCGTTGAACCTCGTCTTGAAGGAACGTCCTGTTTGTCCTATATATTTATTACTGCACGTAGAACAAGATAACTCATAAACTCCTGATTTGTGTATGTTTGGAGTAAACAAGAAAATGTGTAATATATATTTTTTGGTAGTAAAAGATAGTAATTTCTACAATTTCTTTTAATTATGTAAATAGTAATGGCTGAAACAATTCAGTATTCCCTATAGATGGTTTAGAGACCATAAGACCGCTTCTGCAGCTCCATCATCTTTCTCTAACAGCTCTAACATCTTTCTACAGAATACTTTCAACACACCACAACCCAAGTTCCATACATCAGCATATTTTTCTTTAACCTTAAACATGTCAAGTTTTGTGCCTACGAACTACAATTTGTGGACAACTTGAGTTTTCTGCTATCATTTGAAGAAAGCTGGAAGCTTACATGCTCTTGGTAAAACAGTGTTTGAAGAGGTTCAAAAAAGTTGGCAGAAAATGAATTGCATGCTTATTGGATGGAGATGATACTCCAACTCGCCGATCAAATGAATATGAAGCAGAAAGCCGCCTCCATTCGTTTGAAAGCTATGGAGAAAATTCAGAAAAAGGGAAAATAGGTTCTACAAGAACTGTAAACTATTTTGGCCTTACTGACACATTAATTATGGCTTCAGTTGCAGTTAACAACAGATTCCAGGTTCCAGGTTCAGAAATTAAATTCTGAATTAAAGGGTAAGTAAATACTTTTGTTGATTGATGTTATATTTTATTGAATACAATTGAGTACTGACGAAGCAAAGTCTCTCTTAAAACTTGTTTTTCAGTAATGTTTTTACGTATCTTGAGATTTTCTGAAGAGTAGTTTAGTTAGATATCCAATAATATTCAATATTTTAAGTAAGATAGTTTTATGATGAAATTCTTATGATAATGTTAAACATTTTTGAAAGATATTTGTTTTCATAAGAGGGATGAGCAGAAACAAAATTTTGTCTACTCAAAATATTTAATTTATACGATTTTTGTTAACAATTTTTATTTATCGGATTTTGTTATATCATTTGGATGTCTTATAATGAATGTTTATTTTATTTTATATGTCGTTTGATATAAGTGGTAATTATATGACATTAATTTAATTTAATTCTTGAAGATATAATATTAAATATAATTTTTTGAAATTAAATATGTAGAAGGCTAACAGAATATATATGTAAATATTAAAATATTTAAATAAATGAATTATAACAAAAAAAAATTTATTATGGAGCAATAACTTAAAAAACATAAGTTTTTTCCACAAAAGTGTCAATACTACATTGAAATATCGCAAAATAAAAATTACAACTTTTAACAATCTAGGGATATTTCTTAAAAGTTGCTCTTACCTTTAAATGGGGGCTTCTTAGGCGCAGTCAATTTTTTCTTTGACGGATAAATTGACCAGGGTCCTGGTTTCATAAAATTTTCTTTTGGTGCCTCGGACCTTTTAACTACTGTCAAGATACTAACAGGAGCAGCAGCAGCTCCTCTGACTTCATCGCCCTCATCTTGATAAATTGTAATGGGGGCAGCATTGGGCCTAACGTTTTCATTAGATGTTGTAGGATAAATACCAGGACCTGCAGCTGCTGGAATCCTAATACTACCTACCGCTTTACCAGATTTAAAAGTACGTAAAGAAGTAAGAGCTTGCCTTTTATCAGTAAGATGATCTTCGGTATGACCATATAACATCTGTCAGAAGAATACATAAATTACTATTATTATTTACAATTCCATGTGCTGATCCGACACATGCTCTTCTGAAAATTGTGATGAGATTTTGCAGAATATAAATGATTTCACGCACACCTTTCATTCGATATGTACGGAATTTCAAGACATGATGGGAAAAGAAACAAAAATATAATGAAGAAAATTTAAACATGGAATGCAGTTACATGGTCATAAAACACCAGATTGATGATGAAATATTTTCAAAAGTAAATTTGTTATCATATCATACAGTTAAAAATAGAATAAATAAGAAATTACTTTGTTTTCTATCACAAAAAAAAAGTAATAGAAAATGAGATAATTAATTCTTTATCCTATTTTTAAAATGACCTTTTACAAAGTAACGGACTACTCCATCCAATATTTCATAATAAAGTTAAAAACTTAAATCTGTTTTTGGCAAAACAAGACTTAAAATCAACATTATGTTATCACTAAGACCAATAACAATTTTTTTTTTGCTTATTTCAGATTTCAAAAATGTTAAAACAAGTTTTCAGAAATGACTTTTTCAGGAATCACAGTGTATGAGGGATCAGCAGTACACTCCTCAAGAACAATAGACCCAACGTTTGTGTTTAATGTGGTGGGGACCATAACACAGGGATTCGTAAAAAAAGCAAAGATCCCCCAACAAAATGTGATTAACAACGAAACAATCTCCATAACGCCAGTAAAACAAACACAAATTCCACACAATCAACAGCTATAAACAAGAAACTATGCAGATGCAACCATGTGGAACAATCAAATGACATCCATTGTGCATACATTTTTGAATAGATTCAAAGTTACGCGCCAACAACTTATACAACAGGACACAATGATATTCAACATGATGACCAATTCAAGTCCTGTTCAGATGTGAAAGAAATTTTGTAGTTGGACGGGTTTCGACCAGCATTTCACTGTTGGGTCGAAAATTAAGAGTGCTGTGACCTAAAGTGGCGTAAGATCGCAGCAACAAAGCCTACCCAGAACACAACTGAACTCCTAACTCGCACATGCTGAAAAGCTTCTAAGAGACCTTCACAGAAGATCTAGGAGTATCAGGATGATATAATATAATAATAGATTCAACTACTCCATATGGAAGCCAGTAAAATACTCAAAAAGGTCACAAACTCATACACCTTCTCTACTAAACAAACAGGTACCTAACTTACAGCGGGCCGGGAGTGATGACGAAAAAACTAAAATTTTTGCAGACCACCTAGCCAAAGTATTTATTCAAAATAAAAAAAGATTCTCCTCATGACCTACTTCCAACTTCTGAAGTCGTATCTGAGTGACAGGAAGTTTAGCACCAGGATAAATGACAAAGTATATGAAAAGTACCCAATAACATCTGGAGTACCTCACGGTAACGTGCTGAGCCCATTTCTATATATGTTTTATAAGCAGATCAGGCACACTATCATGGGAACGTTTGCTGAATATACAGCTATTCTTCCCAGATATAAAGATGCAGCATTAGCATCTAGCCACCTACAAGATTCAAATGAAATTTAAAAAAGGCTGTGTAAGTGGAGAATCAAAATCAATGGAAGTCTACAAAAGTGTACTTTACAGAAGTGATCAACGCCCACCTGTGTCCATAAACAATATACAGATACTAGAGTTCACATCTACCAAATACTTAGGAATGCATATGGATAGAAGAGCCACCTGGAAAGAGCATGTTTGCAGAAAATGGAAACAAATTGATTTCAGAGTCAAAGATCTGTACTCGATAATAAGAAGTTAAGTTTTCAGTTGTCTGAATCTCTCAAAATTGCAGTCACAAAATGTGTAAATTTTGAGTTTTGTGGTAGTAAAACAGTAATTTCTAAAAACTTATTTTAATTATGATCAATTACCAAACAGTAATGGTTGAAACAATACAATATCTTCGAAATAATGTTTTGGAGTGAAATATGTAAGTTTCTTTGATAAGTTAATTCTAAAAGTTTATCAATTAATATTCAATAATATTTAAATAAGGTTATTCTGATTTTCACAAATTTTTATTGTTATGTTTACAACAATCGTTTCGCTATCACAGTAGCATCATCAGGCAAGATTACATTTTGAATAACTAAGCTTGTTTCCGAAATCCGTTGCTATTTATATTACAGTAAGTACAATAAATTTTTATTGAGCACTAAAACCCAAAAAGGGTCTCTGCAAATTCCAGCTTATCTGAATATATTTAACAGAAGTGAGTTATTTAAATCTATTTGTTCGTTAAGTAATATTCCAATTTTATTATGTTTATTTATCTAGGAATTCTAACAGATTTAAGGCATAACTTTTGCTTTCTATATGTAGAATTTCAAAGTTATGGTTGAAAGTATGTCCTGTTTCTAACAATTGGTTGGAATATGTAGAATTACTTTTATTATTATTGAGGAAACTCTTCAAATGTTCACAAATATTATGACGGAAAGTTCTTCCAGTCTGTCCTATGTAAACTTTAGGGCAATCACCGCAGGTTAACTTATAAACCCCCGATTCATCATCTTTATGTGTACAGTCTTTATTATTTTCAATAAATTTACTCAAGTTTGAAATGCTTTTAAATTAAAGTTCTCAAATTATATTTATTTTTGAGGTATGTAGCAATTTTCTAAGAAATATTATACCTTTAATGTATTTTAAGGAAATGTATTTAAAATTTTCTTTTATATTAGGAACACCATATTTAAAGCTATTTTATTATTTTTATTCATCAACAATTTGTCTATCAACTTAGGATCATAGTCATTATTAATAGCTATTTGTTTAATAACATAAATAGAGGTTAATACTTAATAGAAGGTATATAAAATTATTTAAATATTTTAATATTAGCCTTCTACATATTTAATTTCAAAAAATTATATTTAATGATTATAACTTCTGAAAATAAATTAAAATAATGTCATATAAGTACCACTTATATCAAATGACATATAAAATAAACATTCATTATAAGACATCCAAATGGTATAACAAAATCCAATAAATAAAAATTGTTAACCAAAATCCTATAAATTAAATATTTAATTTATAGGATTTTGGTTAACAATTTTTATTTATTGGATTTTGTTATAATGAATGTTTATTTAATATGTCATTTGATATAAGTGGTACTTGTATGACATTATTTTAATTTATTTTCAGAAGTTATAATCATTAAATATAATTTTTTGAAATTAAATATTTAGAAGACTAATATTAAAATATTTAAATATTTGATTAATTATGTTAAGTTTTGATATATAATTTTCTCGATTCATGGGAATATTAACTAATCCATGGATCATACAATTGAATGCTGATAATTTTTGATTTAAAGGATGATTTGATTTATTGTGTATAATAGAATCCGTATAGGTTGGTTTGTGAAATATTGAAAAATCATGTGAATTATTTATTCGAGTAACAGTTAAATCAAGAAAATTAATAGAATTATTATGTTCGGTTTCCATAGTGAATTTAATTGAAGGATTTATTTCATTGATGAATAAAAAAAATTTTTTCAAATGTCTGTCTACCTGAAGCAACAGAAAATATCGTCTACATATCTGTACCAATATGAAAAGTATTTCTTAAGGTGATTTTGGTGAATTTTAGTTTCAATATTGTCCATGAATATTTCTGCTAATAAAGGACTTAAGGAATTTCCCATAATCAAACCGTTTTCAGATTTATAAATTTTACTCTTGAATTGAAAGTAATTTTGTTTAGTGCAAATATCTAGACATTCTAAAATATCTTCTTTATTTAACTGTTACTCGAATAAATAATTCACATGATTTTTCAATATTTCACAAACCAACCTATACGGATTCTATTATACTCAATAAATCAAATCATCCTTTAAATAAAAAATTATCAGCATTTAATTGTATGATCCATAGATTAGTTAATATTCCCATGAATCGAGAAAATTATATTTAATTAAACAAATAGCTATTAATAATGATTATGATCCTAAGTTGATAGACAGATTGTTGATGAATAAAAATAATAAAATAGCTTTAAATATGGTGTTTCCTAATATAAAAGAAAATTTTAAATACATTCTGTCAAGAAAGTACCGGGAATTATTGTCAATATCAGTGGTACAGAGCCTTCATCGACGGCTTCGATCGAAGATAACGTCGATAAAATTAAGGAAAGGGTGCTGGAAAACCGTCGTACCAGCTTGAGAGAGATAGCACATGATCTTAAGATATCCCACGAGTCCGCACGTACGATTTTGATTGATATTTTGGGCATGAGAAAGGTGGCCGCACGACTCGTACCGAAAGACCTGAATTTTCTTCAAAAACGTCATCGCGAACAGGTTGCTTCAGACATGCTGGATCGCTGTAATTCCGATTCTACATTCATGGAACGCATTATAACTGGTGATGAGACCTGGGTCTACGAGTATGATATGCAAACAAGCCAGCAATCATCGGAATGGGTGGCAAAAAATGAGCCGAAACCGAAAAAACCACGCCAAAGCCGCTCGAAAATCAAGGTGATGCTCATTGTTTTCTTCGATATCCGTGGCGTAGTGCACTACGAATTCGTTCCAGAGGGTCAGACGGTAAACAAGGAGTATTACCTAGGCGTTATGAAACGTTTGCGTGAGCGTATCCGTAAGAAGCGGCCAAATTTGTGGGCGAATAACTCATGGATTTTCCATGACGATAACGCGCCTTCTCACTGAGCTACGATTGTGACTGACTTTCTCGCCAAAAACTCAACAAACGTGCTTCAGCAACCACCGTATTCGCCGGATTTGGCTCCCTGCGACTTTTTCCTCTTCCCAAAACTAAAATTGCCCCTTCGTGGCACCCGTTTTGAGTCGATTGAAGCCATAAAACAAAATTCGGCGCGAGAGCTAAAGTCCATCCCGGAAAGCGCCTATAAAAAATGTTTCGATAATTGGAAGTGCCGTTGGCATAGATGTATTAGAGCAAATGGAGCCTATTTTGAAGGCGACCCAATAAATTTTGACGATTAAATGTAAAAATGTTGTTTTAATTGAAAATTCCCGGTACTTTCTTGACAGAGTATTTGCTTAAAATACACTAAAGGTATTTCTGAGAAAATTCCTACATACCTCAAAAATAAATATAATTTGAGAACTTCATTTAAAACCAATTCAAACTTGAGTAAATTTATAAAAAATAATAAAGACTGTACACATAAATATGATAAATCGGGGGGGGTTTATAAGTTAACCTGCGGTGATTGCCCTAAAGTTTACATAGGACAGACTGGAAGAACTTTCCGTCATAGAATTTATGAACATTTGAAGAGTTTCCTCAATAATAAAAGTAATTCTACATATTCCAACCATTTGTTAGAAACAGCGTACTTTCAACCATAACTTTGAAATTCTACATATAGAAAGCAAAAGTTATGCCTTAAATCTGTTAGAATCCCTAGAGATAAATAAACATAATAAAATTGGAATATTACTTAACGAACAAATAGATTTAAATAATTCACCTCTGTTAAATATATTCAGATAAGCTGGAATTTGCAGAGACCCTTTTTTGGCTTTTAGTGCTCAATAAAAATTCATTGTACTTACTGTAATATAAATAGCAACGGATTTCGGAAAAAAGTTTAGTTATTCAAAATGTAATCTCGCCTGATGATGCTACTGTGATAGCGAAACAATTGTTGTAAACAACAATAAAAATTTGTAAAAATCCGAATAACCTTATTTAAATATTATTTAATATGGATTTTCACCAAGTAAGGACTGATTCAATTCAACAATCAATATTCAATGAAAATTTAATGTACTTTTTTAGTAATTGACCAACCCCAGAAAAATTTACTTTCTTGAAATTCCCTATGCATAAGGTTGCTCAATTCAGGATCTGAATTTGGAAACCGTATTTCAATCAAATACAGTTACACCTTAAATTCGTTATTCCTTGGGAGAATGACTAAATGATATATTCAATGTTCATTCATGATAAGTTCTTCTTTAATATCTCAATATGTGCTAAAAAATGCATTGAATATTGCTATTCTATTATCATCTGTAAAGAAACTGTCAAACTTATGTATGCATGTTAATTTAGTGGAAACATAAATAATTTAATGGAGATTAGAACTGAAAAAATCTAATAAATAAAATTACACCCCTTTCAGAAATAATATCAAATAATCCCAATTTCAGTGCCATCAACCACGTTGAATACTTAAATATCAAATATGAAAACAACATTGCATTTGTTCGTTCTTCAAATGCTATGAAATAAACAAATACTTATTATTAATATTAGTTGTTAAACTGCACTTTTCTGTGAAAATGACTGTCTCATTTATGACAAGACAGTCCCAAGACTTTTCTCCAGAAAAATTCTGTATATTAAATATTATCTTATGGAAAATTATGTACAATATTATGCAACGCAAAAATCAATGAAAGGTTTGAATAATAATGCTAATTATCTTACATGTTTTCCAGCTGCCATAACCAAATTTTGATGTGCTATCTCTAATTCCTCATAAGGTTGTGCTAATGCTTGTTTTCCTAATTCAAAAATAGCATGTGCACTTTTATAGTCACCCGCTGCTTCATGGTAAAATGCCCATGCTTTATATAAATCAGCACAACCTATTGAAAGTCCCCTGGCATGCATCATTTGATATAACTCTAAAGGGTTTTGTTGATAATCCACCTAAAATTAATAGTAATGTAATTATACTAAAGGATACACAATACACAAATTGACAATATAAAAGATGTCAAGTTTTTCTTACATATTTTATCCACAGTCTGCAAAATCGTCTATCATGTGTATAACGTTTATCATTTTCAAATAAGCTAAGGCAGTGTTCTAATAACTGAACTAAATTCCCTTCATGACCATTTTTTGGATAAGTCTGTTCCACCCAAGAAATAAATTGATACCAGTTGTCAAGAGGATCATCTCCTTGGTAGTTTTTTATAGCATTTTCAAACCCTCTGAAACAACATAAAGTAAGGGCTACCCTTCAGCACTATGTACTAAACATTACTCTCTTTGAAGTTGCAATTCTCTTCTTATTTCAGGATTTGTTTCTGCTTGTATAGCTAATCCTAGTTGTGTCGGATTTCTTCCCCCTCGTAGCGGCTGGATATTTTCTTTAGTTAATTCGAAATCCATCTCTACTTGACGTTCATGTAAAAAACGAACGAGTTTGGGAACAATCTTATTTTTTAAATGTCAACGTAATTGTCACTTCAACAATGTAATTCTTTTTCTTAAAGGCAATCATACTTACATGTTACTGGATATTGGGGGCTAGAATCAATATTATTTATTTTAGGCTAGGATTTATTACTTCTAGGTCCAATATCAAACTATAATTTCAGAAAACGAAGTGATATGGTTATGTCTAAAATTGATATTTTTGCTATATTTCTGTCAAACGAAATTTTAAATTGAAATTGTCATTTAATTCTTTTAATTGAGGTCTACTTGTTCTACTTATTGCATATTTTGATAATTACTCGTGCTAATTCGTATTATTAAAAGTATCAGAGTAAAGTCAAAATATTTAGTCACACTTGAGGACTCTATCCTGGCTTACATTCTATGGTCTTCAATTCTTTTGTTTGACTTCCGGGTCCGTTATTTCTTGAATTGGGGTTTTATCTTTTATCTCAGGGTTTACTGTATTTATGTTGGTAATGTTAATAACTAAAATGATTTATTTTTATTGAGCATAAACATCTTAAAAATAAAGATATTAGCGTTCAATCAGTGAAATTGGCTTGGAAGTATTTTGAAATTAATTTTTAAGCTTCCCTTTTAATAATACCGGTGTTTTTATATTCAATAAAATATCACAATAAATTGTAACTCCTAAGAACGCGTTTTGTGTCCGCCGCCTAACCAAGGGATTCTTTTGTTGTAATCTTTAATATGTCGACTAAACGTAAGCGAGCTCCAGTTAAAAAAACCGCTAAAAGGGGTAAAAGGAAAGAAGATAGTGATATGGATTCCGATTTATCTGATAGAAGTGATAATGAGAATGCTACACAGCCAGATGAAGTTCTCATTGCAGGACATGGAGATGCATTGGATGATCTTACTCAACTTCCTGAAGAACTTTTGAAGACAATTATAAAACCTGCTGGACAATTGCTTATTTTTGGACAAGTTCATTGGGATAATGTTGGAAAACGGGAAATTAAACCTACTCCAAAAATGTACCCTAACTTATATACAGCACATCTCTTCACAGACTTGAAGGTTTGCATTCACTTTTGCTTCATTTTAGAATATGTTAATTATAACTACAGAAAATATTTTGAGATTGTTTATTATTAGGTACGATATGCTATAAGTGGTTGTGTAGCTGCTCACAGTGTGATTGTTACTGAAGAAGGCAAATGTATGACATTTGGTCGTAATCCCTATGGCCAGCTAGGTTTGGATGACACAAATACAAGGTATGCTCCAACTATAGTTCCTGGTTTGGAGGACAAAAATGTCATTGGAGCTGCTTGTGGAAGGCACCATACTTTATTCCTTACAGATACGGGTACTGTTTATGCATGTGGTGACAACCGTTCTGGTCAGTGTGGTGTTGGAAATTTGCAACCAAAGATTATGGTTCCCACAAGAATCAACTACAGAGGGCCTCCTATTATAAAGGTATTGTAAAATATTTTTTATCTCACTTGAAGAATGATCAGTTTACATATGACATGTTAGAATTTTTGTATTCGCTGTATCTGTATATAGCTTATTATTAGATATTCACCTTGAAATTCAGATTTACCTTTCACTATAATTGCCAGGTCATCAGCAAATGCTTGAACGTTGACTCCCTACAGCGAAATGATCGCTAGCAGGTCATCAACGAGAAGGGTCCACAGTAAGGGTGAGAGAATATCTCCCTGCGGACAGTCCTTCGCAGCCTTGAACTCTAAGACCTCATCCTGGTATGAGGTCGTTACTGTTCTGCCGCATAGCATTGCCCGTATCCATCTACAAGGGAACATATTGGAATATTCCAATTTCAATGTCTTGCAAACTCGCACTTCCCAAAATATAGGTGATGCCAATTTTTTGGGGAAGGCTGCAGAATTTATTGATTTTGTAGGAAACTACAAAGGAAATATCATAGGAAATTTTCACTTTCCAAACCAAACTGTTTCACTGCATTTCTGCTATTTTCAATGATTCTTAACAGTGCCAAACAATCAAGCAAGCAGGATTACGCATCTTCTCTATTTTATCCATATCTTGAAATTTTAATCCATTCAAATATTGTGTTACCTAGTTGTTTGAAAGCATTTGAAGAAGTTACAATGTAATGAAACACATCATGTGTTTAACCCATAATATAATGATAAATGGAATTCAACATATATGTGTATTATTCAAATTAAGCTTACAATGGATTTCTATCAACTAAAGGCCAATACGAGAAAAATGATTCTCGAATACCAGCATGAAAAATTTTTTTAACTACAGGGGCCTTATATGTATTCTACAATTAAAAATAAGGAATAAAAAGGAAAAGTCGCATTATGAATTTTTCATTTGATTTGATAAACACAAATACAATAATAAGAAGAAGATACTTGATAGAAGGAAGTGCCACGAAGTCAGTAACAATCGTAGCTCGGTGAGAAGGCGCGTTATCGTCATGCAAAATCCATGAGTTGTTCGCCCACAAATTTGGCCGCTTCTTACGGATACGCTCACGCAAACGTTTCATAACGCCTAGGTAATACTCCTTGTTTACCGTCTGACCCTCTGGAACGAATTCGTAGTGCACCACGCCACGGATATCGAAGAAAACAATGAGCATCACCTTCATTTTCGAGCGGCTTTGGCGTGGTTTTTTCGGTTTCGGCTCATTTTTTGCCACCCATTCCGATGATTGCTGGCTTGTTTGCATATCGTACTCGTAGACCCAGGTCTCATCACCAGTTATAATGCGTTCCATGAATGTAGAATCGGAATTACAGCGATCCAGCATGTCTGAAGCAACCTGTTCGCGATGACGTTTTTAAAGAAAATTCAGGTCTTTCGGTACGAGTCGTGCGGCCACCTTTCTCATGCCCAAAATATCAATCAAAATCGTACGTGCGGACTCGTGGGATATCTTAAGATCATGTGCTATCTCTCTCAAGCTGGTAGGACGGTTTTCCAGCACCCTTTCCTTAATTTTATCGACGTTATCTTCGATCGAAGCCGTCGATGGGCGACCACTTCACGACCGTCCTTGAAGGCTCTGTACCACTGATATGCACGAGTTTTCGATAGAGCATTATCACCAAAGGCCTTTTGCAACATTTTCAATGCATCGGCACACGAAAATTCATTTGCAACACAAAACTTTAAACAAATTCTTTGCTCAACGTAATCACCCATAGTAAAAATCGGCACGCACTCTGACATCGACTGACTTAATCAGCTGTTGCAAACACACTAGTTGACAGATCCCGCTCAAGCTTGGCATAGTAATTAAGGACAATGGTACCAACCTAGGAAAAAAAAATTTACCTGCCTCATTGCCCCGCCAGATTTAAATCGATAATTCCCGGTACTTTCATGACAGAATGTATATGCAATAATAATATTTCCTTAAATAAAAAAATTGTTTCTAAGACAGCATTTATTACTAATATCAATTATTAACAAACAAAAATAATAGGAAAAGGCTTTACTTGATAGAAGGAATATAACAAAATTTGAATATCAAAATAGATTTAATCTGTCAGTCTTCAATTTTAATATCAGAAAAATTTTTATTCAAAAACCTTTTAAAATTAAATTAGTGTCTCATAAGCACAGCTTATATTTAATAGACGTATAAAATCAAAACTCAATATACAATATCAAGTGGAATAAATAATACAATAAATATAAATTGTCAATTAAAAATAAATATTTGAAGGAGGAAAAATTTTGTTTCTGATCTTACAATTATGAAAACTCTCAAAATCTCTCAAAACATGTATTATATCTTCAAAAAACAATTAGAATTCGATAAGGTCTTCATGGGTCCTACTTCACATTTAAAAAATAAAATTTATCAACAACAAATATTAAATAAGATTATTAATTTTATTTTTTAAATGCGAAGTAGGACTGATGAAGATCTTATCGGAATTCTAATTGATTTTTGAAGATTTAATACATACAATGCTTTTAAGGGTTAACATGATTTAGACTGTTCTTGGTTTTTAATATTTCTACTATCTTCTAGTGTATTTGTGTTCTTTTGAAAAATTTGAATATCACAACAGATTTAATCTGTTAGTCTCCTATAATTTTAATTAAAAAAAAATTTTATTCAAAAATGTTTAGAATTAAATTAATGTTTTATAAGCACAGCTTATATTCAATAGACATATAAAATCAAAACTATAATACAATATCAAATGGAATAAATAACCCAATAAATTTAATTGTCAATTAAAATTGTAAAAATATGTATTATATCTTCAAAAAAAAAATTAGAACCTTATCGGAATTCTAATTGTTTTTTGAAGATTTAATTCATGTTTTTACAATTTTAATTGGCAATTTATATTTATTGGGTTATTTATTCCATTTGATATTATATAATGAGTTTTTTATTTTATACGTCTATTAAATATAAGCTGTGCTTATAAAACATTAATTTAATTCTAAAAATTTTTGAATAAAATTTTTTTTTTAATTAAAATTATAGGAGACTAACAGATTAAATCTGTTGTGATATTCAAATTTTTCAAAAGAACACAAATACACTAGAAGATAGTAGAAATATTAAAAACTAAGAACCATCTAGGTCATGTTAACCCTCAAAAGCATCACCATTTTTGTTAATACATTTTTGCAACCTGTCACAACATGTTCTTGAATCGAATTAAGCTTTATTTAAGTTAAATGATATACATATATGTGTTGCTTTCTATTTATTGTCCTGAGTTGCTCATATGACAGGCTTTGTTTACATAGTAACTTCTTCAAATGGTTATAAACAACTGTTGTTTATAAGCATTTAATATTCTAAATAATAATGATAACACTCCCATCAGTAAAATTTGTGGAAAGCATTTGTTTCATATTTAGTCGTGAAAAAATATGATCTATTTTCGAAATCACTTTGTATGCCATATTCGTGTTTCTTGATTTCTAATTTATTTTATATCATATCATTTCCACAATGTCTAAACAATCGTTGTTTCGTAAAAATGGAGTTAACACGTTTTTATTTCTCTAGTGGGTATTTTACTGACTAACAAGTTTTGTTTCTTGTAACTTTTTTTTTTTGCTTTTGATTGTATATTTTCATTTTGTATGTATTCTTCACGAAGTATTACACTTTTAGGTTGGCTGCGGAGCAGATTTCTCTGCTATCTTGGACATAAAAGGAGGTCTTTGGACCTTTGGTCTCCCAGAGTATGGCCAGTTGGGTCATAACACCGATGGAAAGTTCTTCAAGACTAGCACCAAGCTATGTTTCAATTATGAAACAAGTCCAAAGAGAATTTTGATTTACATCGAAAGAACAAAGGATGGACATGTTTCTCCTGTTGATTTCCCTGAAATTGTGGATTTCAACTGTGGTCAAAATCATACTGTTGCTATAGATAGCAAGAAGAGGGCGTTTTCATGGGGTTTTGGAGGATTTGGTCGTCTAGGACACAATGAACAAAAAGATGAGATGGTAAGTGTATTACAGAAATATAAAATCATTGGATATATTTCAATGCAAATAATTTGAATTCAATCTACTGAGTAGTAACATAAATAGAGGTTAATTCTTGATACAAGGTATATAAAATTATTTAAATATTTTAATATTAGCCTTCTACATATTTAATTTCAAAAAATTATATTTAATAATTATAACTTCAGGAATTAAATTGAAATAATGTCATACCACTTATATCAAACGACATAAAATAAAACATTCATTATAAGACATCCAAATGATATAACAAAATCTAATACATAAAAATTGTTCACCAAAATTCTATAAATTAAATATGTAGAAGGCTAATATTAAAACTACTGAGTAGTAAAAAGTGTAAAAAAGTTTATATGGTAAAATAAAATAATAAGAGGTTTTTACTTGATAAAGAATATTTAAAACTTTTGAATATCAAAACAGATTTAATCTGTTAGTCTCCTACAATTTTAATTTCAAAAAATTTTATTCAAAAGCTTTTAGAATTAAATTAATGTCTTATAAGCACATCTTATATTTAACAGGCATATCAAATCAAAACTCAATATACAATATAAAATGGAATAAATAACCCAACAAATATAAGTTGTCAATTAAAATTAATAAATAAATATTTTGAAGAGACAAAATTTTGTTTCTGATCTTACAATTATGAAAACTAATTCATTTTCAAAAATACAAAACATAATTTAAGGACTTCTCAGAAAATATAATTTATTTGAAATATTTAAATAAGTTACTTCAAAAACTTTCAAAACATGTATTATATCTTCAAAAACCAATTAAAATTCCGATAAGGTCTCCATCGGTCCAACTTCACATTTAAAAAATAAAAATAATCAACAACAAATATATCTCATCTGACAAAACTGATATCCTTGATTTGAACACATAAAACTTTAAACTCCAAGATATTCTATGTTGGTCAAAAAATCACAAAAAGGTGTAAGGTATTATATGGTTTTCTTTAAACCACTTGATATTCCATAATGAGTTTTATTCCAACCTAGTATAATTATATATTATATATAAAATAAAATAATAAGACGAAGTTTTTACTTGATAGAAGAAATATTACAAATTTTGAATATCAAAAAAGATTTGATCTATTAGTCTCCTATAATTTTAATTAAAAAAAAAATTTTTAGAATTAAATTAATGTCTTATACGCACAGCTTATATTTAATAGGCGTATAAAATCAAAACTCAATATACAATATTAAATGGAATAAATAACCCAACAAATATAAATTGTAAATTAAAATTAATAAATAAATATTTGAAGGAGACAAAATTTTGTTTCTGATCTTACAATTATGAAGTTGGACTGATGAAGACCATGTCGGAATTCTAATTGTTTTTTGAAGATATAATACATGTTTTGAGAGATTTTTGAAGTAACTTATTTAAATATTTCAAATAAATTATATTTTCTGAGATGTCCTTAAATTATGTTTTATATTTTTGAAAAGGAATTAGTTTTCATAATTGTAAGATCGGAAACAAAATTTTTTCTCCTTCTGATATTTATTTATTAATTTTAATTGACAATTTATTTTCTTTGGGTTATTTATTCCATTTGATATTGCATATTAAGTTCTGATTTTATACGTCTATTAAATATAAGCTGTGCTTATAAGACATTAATTTAATTCTAAAAAAATTTTTGAGATTAAAATTATAGGAGACTAACAGATTGAATCTGTTTTGATATTCAAATTTTATATGGTAAAGAACTTGGGGGAACTTTCTAGCAACACTTTTCCATTATTTCTTAACTTCTGGTATATTAATTATATTTTTAGTCATCTGTTATTAGAGATTAACAAATATTTAATATTACATTGTCAATAATCATGTTTATTGCTGTAAGATGATCGATGTTCATAAAAAAATTGACGATTAGAGCTAGAGGTTTATTGGCAATGGAGAAAATGACATGTTAGTAGAAGATCCGAACCTAAATGACCTTCACCGAGCTGATAATAGAATAAACTTATTTTATAATAAATAGTAGTATATTAGAAAATTTATTAAAAATGGGTTTTCAAAAAATATCCTGGACAAAATATTTTTAATTATTTTTTTGAAAATGATTTTTCATTATATGTTGCAACATCAAGATAATAAGAAAATTTTATACTGGACTTGAAGTAAAAAACATATAGAATGTGCTAACGTAGGGTTGTCTATAATTTAGCTGGACAAACTGCTAGGTTGTCAGGTATAAACAGGTATGACGATGCAAGTTACTTTCACTTGTTATGATAATAGAAAAAAATTTATATCAGCATAAGCGCTGTTTTATTACGAACACGTTGATATAGGGTTGTCTGCAAAAAATTTGGTCCTAATAGGGGTTTGCGAATTTTAAAGATTTTTTATTTCAACGCGTGTGAAAATGAGTGACAGAGAGATCCGAGGTAAGTATAATGTGTAATAATAAAGGAACCCTGCCTTCCATGGTGCCGAGCATGCGCACTTTTTTATATTCCAGGCCCCATCAGAAACGAGTGCGATGTTCGGTCCTTTATTATTACACATTATACTTACCTCGGATCTCTCTGTAACTCATTTTCACACGCGTTGAAATTAAAATCTTTAAAATTCGCAAACCCCTATTAGGACCAAATTTTTTGCAGACAACCCTACATCAACATGTTCGTAATAAAACAGCGCTTATGCTGATATAAATTTTTTTCTGTTATCATAACAAGTGAAAGTAACTTGCATCGTCATACCTGTTTATACCTGACAACCTAGCAGTTTGTCCAGCTAAATTATAGACAACCCTACGTTAGCACATTCTATATGTTTTATACTTCAAGTCCAGTATAAAATTTTCTTATTATCTTGATGTTGCAACATAAATGAAAAATCATTTTTTAAAAAATAATTAAAAATATTTTGTCCAGGATTTTTTTTGAAAACCCATTTTTAATAAATTTTCTAATATACTACTATTTATTATAAAATAAGTTTATTCTATTATCAGCTCGGTGAAGGTCATTTAGGTTTGGATCTTAGACTATGTCAAAAATGGAAAAAAAGTAACTTATTTCAAAATTAAATTCCCATATTTACCTTCCAGTGCTTAAATTTTTTTTCATGTTTTCTATCCAAACTGAAGAGCAAATTGGGAATCGATATTACTCATTCTCTGTTTTTGAAGAAACAAAAAATGGAAGTAATACAATTGGTGGCAAAATTAAATTAAATCGGCCTTAAATTTTTAAATACCATCTAACTTCAAACAAAGTATTTATCAATAGATCCTTTTACCACGAAAGTTGCTTCTTATTTTATTGATAGATGTTCTTGTTTTGAATAACCACTTGATACATTGACTTAATTTTTTCTTCTTTCATTTACTTTTTGTGAATTATATAGGTGCCACGCTTGATTAAATTCTTCGATATCCAAGGCAAAGGTGTAAGATCCGTTCAGTGCGGTTCTACATACAGTCTGGCCCTTTCCGATTTTGGAATCCTGTTCATGTTTGGTCAAACCAAAAGAACAGGGGAAGCTAACATGTACCCTAAGCCTATTCAAGACCTTAATGGATGGAATATTCACCACATTGCCACTGGTTTCACATCTATAATGGTTCACGCAGACGATGCTATCATCGCATGGGGTGCATCTCCAACTTATGGAGAATTGGGACTTGGTGATATGCAGAAGTCGAGTACTGTTCCTAAAGAGGTAGGAACTGTTTTAACTTTATTCTTGGTGATATCCAATAAGATTTGATAATTAATGATTTGAAACAATAACAGAATTGGTTTCAACCGAAGTCTTAGTGATTTTTGGAAAACTGGTGAAAAGTATTTTTGGAGTTGCAGTATGTTCGTGGAAAATTTTAAATTTTCAGTTGAATTTGAGTAATTTCATTGGGACATAGTCGATTATCCGCCTGTATTATCCCGGACGTTCCTTTCAGAAGAGGTTCAACGAACATAAGATGAATTTCATTAAAAATAAACAAATTTCTACTTTTGCCAGTCATTGTTTGAAAACGGTCATCCTTTTCCTTTTAAACTTAAAATTTTACATGTAGAATCAAAAGGAAAGAAACTTGATTATTTAGAATCTGTTGAAATTTTCAAATTAGTTCACAATAAAAATAATGAATGATCTATGGAAGTCCAAAATTTTTGAAATATTTAAATAAGTAACTTCTGTTTACCAATCTTCTTTGATGTGCCGACGTTCTGATAGTTGTTAAGCGTCCTCTCATTTTAAACCCTTTTCAACCTGTTTTTTTCACCTCTTCACCTCTGTATATTCATAAATACCCTGTTCTGCTTGTTGAGACTTCAGTCGTCTGAAGATGGGATAATTAATTCCCGAAACTCGAGTCACAATTGAATGTGTATAATACCAATTTATTGGTAGTAAAACATAGTAATTTCTACAACTTGTTTTAACATTTGGAAACTCGAAAACTCAATAGCTGGGTTACGAAGCTTTTCCAGACCTTTGTTTATAAGACATTTTTGTCTTGAAGTAGAACATTCTATCAATTGTTAAAGTTAGTCTAGAAAATACTAAACCAGCAAGTATGCATATATTTTACAAAGACAAATAATATAAGAAATAATTCGTCCAAAAAAATCAATTTTATCACAGAAGAAATAAATTTTTTCTGGGAACTGCATGGCTCACTTGCTCAATTATATATGTACTACTCTGTCAAGAAAGTACCGGGAATTTTCAATTAAAACAACATTTTTACATTTAATTGTCAAAATTTATTGGGTCACCTTCAAAATAGGCTCCATTTGCTCCAATACATCTATGCCAACGGCACTTCCAATTATCGAAACATTTTTTATAGGCGCTTTCCGGGATGAACTTTAACTCTCGCGCCGAATTTTGTTTTATGGCTTCAATCGACTCAAAACGGGTGCCACGAAGGGGCAATTTTAAACGGTGGTTGCTGAAGCACGTTTGTTAAGTTTTTGGCGAGAAAGTCAGTCACAATCGTAGCTCGGTGAGAAGGCGCGTTATCGTCATGCAAAATCCATGAGTTGTTCGCCCACAAATTTGGCCGCTTCTTACGGATACCCTCACGCAAACGTTTCATAACGCCTAGGTAATACCCCTTGTTTACCGTCTGACCCTCTGGAACGAATTCGTAGTGCACTACGCCACGGATATTGAAGAAAACAATGAGCATCACCTTCATTTTCGAGCGGCTTTGGCGTGGTTTTTTCGGTTTCGGCTCATTTTTTGCCACCCATTCCGTTCCATGAATGTAGAATCGGAATTACAGCGATCCAGCATGTCTGAAGCAACCTGTTCGCGATGACGTTTTTGAAGAAAATTCAGGTCTTTCGGTACGAGTCGTGCGGCCACCTTTCTCATGCCCAAAATATCAATCAAAATCGTACGTGCGGACTCGTGGGATATCTTAAGATCATGTGCTATCTTTCTC
Organism: Megalocaria dilatata; assembly: GCA_034642435.1. Lineage (NCBI taxonomy): Eukaryota > Metazoa > Arthropoda > Insecta > Coleoptera > Coccinellidae > Megalocaria > Megalocaria dilatata. The sequence continues at coordinate 7,740,747 of CM067855.1, read as the reverse complement.
AAGCTGGTACGACGGTTTTCCAGCACCCTTTCCTTAATTTTATCGACGTTATCTTCGATCGAAGCCGTCGATGGGCGACCACTTCACGACCGTCCTTGAAGGCTCTGTACCACTGATATGCACGAGTTTTCGATAGAGCATTATCACCAAAGGCCTTTTGCAACATTTTCAATGCATCGGCACACAAAAATTCATTTGCAACACAAAACTTTAAACAAATTCTTTGCTCAACGTAATCACCCATAGTAAAAATCGGCAGGCACTCTGACATCGACTGACTTAATCAGCTGTTGCAAACACACTAGTTGACAGATCCCGCTCAAGCTTGGCATAGTAATTAAGGACAGTGGTACCAACCTAGGAAAAAAAAATTTTACCTGCCTCATTGCCCCGCCAGATTTAAATCGATAATTCCCGGTACTTTCTTGACAGAATGTATATTATTTGAGAATGTAGAAAAATTGAAGATTTTGAATTGTTTTCAGCCAAACTTCTTTCATCTTATTAGGAGTACAAATAAGTTTCCGCCGTTTTTCAACACAAATTAAATATTTATTATAGAAGACGATGTGAGACTGCTTGCTGAGTGACTTCTAATGTTAGAGCAAGTTCTTTTTGTGTTTGAGATGAATCTTCCTCCAATTCTGCATCCTCGTAAATTTTTGGCCTGCGATCTTTGTCTTCTACGTCGAAATCACCGTTTTTAAACTTTTGAAACCACTCTCGACACGTTCTCTCACTCAAAGCACCCTCACCATATGCTTCTACGAGCAATTGATGCGCCTCAGCAGCAGATTTCTTTAAATTAAAGAAGTAAACTAATATTTCCCGCAAATGACGCTTACTTGGCTCAAATTTTGACATTTTCAACTTATAAAAATTATATTTTACCAATATAAAATCAATGATATTAATAGGTTATGTTGTTCTTGAATGTCCAAACTATTTTTTAAGCCGGTTATCATCTGCGAAAGCTAGCCGAAACTCCGTGCCGCGCCATCTACAATAAAACGGCGGAAACTTATTTGTACTCCTAATATAAAAACCTTTCAAATTAATTGGGATTCTCCTTTTTGCAGGTCAGTAAACTTGGTGGTTTGAAGGTGTTAGGCTTGACCATGGGGTACAGTCATAGTTTGGTGATTGTCAACAATGCCTTGCCAGAAGTTCAAGAGAAATTGAAAAATTTCCAAACTTTCACTCCTTAAATGTATTCAACATTCCTCATGATGTGTACTTTTTATGTCTTATAGTTAGGGTCATAACGTAAAGAAACAAAGATGAAATGTAATAATTTCAACACAGATTAACACGGAAAAATTTTGACGTAATAGCATAAGGATGCATAGATTACATATGCTCAAGAGAAATGAATCTCCACATCACAAGAAATATATTCGTTTTTCATAAGTTAATCATACAAACTCCATCATTTAAGGTGAAATGAAATAAAACAAAAAGTGTTCCAAATGAATGTGCCTAAGTGATCTATACACTCTTAAGCTTCTGGATGTATTAGATTTAAACATTTTCAAAATTTTGAAACGATATTTTATCTAATCCGATATTTCTATTTATCTTAATATTAAGCATTCATGTGGACTGATTTAATTCTGCCAATTTTTTTCATTTTATCTATACATTATATGTTCAGTATTTTTATATTTATTGTGAATATCAACTTCACTGATGAATACAGAATGTGTAACTATTATAACTCACTTTTCATTGGTATTTGGTCTTTTTTCATTAAAGTTTTTTTCAAGAAATTTGAAGTTTGATTTTTGTTTCCTGGTTCAAGGCTTGGAGCTCTCAAATGACTCTCGGGAATCTTTAGATCTGCTGGCCAATTTCGCTTTAGTCGCCTGTTCGTTTGGGTTTCAATCAGTGGCTGGATTAGTGTTTGGATGGCTCTCTAGTCTTGTGTGACGTCTGTTACGTCTGTCCTGAACTTCTTTCACATAAGGAACTTTTAAGTCTGTATGGCACCAAGGCGCGTTTGTTATGATCCTTAAAATTTTGGATTGCCTTCTTTGTATCATGGAAACGCTGGATTTACTTGAACATCCCCAGAGTTCAATTGCATAGGTCCAGATGGGCTTGATGATTGTCTTGTACATTAGGAGCTTGTTTTCAAGTGATAATTTTGACTTTCTACCAGTCAGCAAATAAAGCTCTTTAACTTTTAAGTTAACTTGTTTTCTTTTTTTTTGTAATGTGTTCTTTCCAGGAGAGTCGTTATCAAGATGCATGTCCAGACATTTTGTCAATGAAGATTCGGGTAGCTGAACGTTGTTGAGTTGTATTCGAGGACACTGTCCCTTACAAAGCGAGAAGTTGACCTGAACTGATTTTGTCGCATTAAATATTATTCTCCACTTGTTAGACCATTTTTGGATACTGAATTGTTTCAGCCGTTACTATTTGGTAGTTGATCATAATTAAAACAAATTGTAGAAATTACTATGTTTTACTATCAATAAAAATATATTTTACACATTTTCTTGTGACTCGAGTTTCGGGAAATTAACTATCCCATCAACAGACAACTGAAGACCTAGCAGTCGTACAGTGGTATTTAAACAAAAGTGATAAATATTTTGAATATTTCAACAGATTCTCGGTAATATCTAATAGTCGTACAGAGGTTTACAATCGGTACATGATAAAAAACCGGTTTAAAAAAGAGGGGCCTTCTAACAGATATCGGAATGTCGGCAATCGACAAAGAAGGTTGTTAAACAGATGGTACCCATTTAAGTGTCTCAAATAATTTTTGGGGTTACATAGCTCCGTAGTCATTCATTATTTTTACATTATTTTGTTGTATATCTCAAATATTTGGATTTAGAAAGCTCCATACAGTCATTCATTATTTTTTACATTATTTTTAATTCGAAAGAAAAGAAACTTGATTATTTAAATTTTCAAATTCGTTCACAATATAAATAATGTAAAAAATAATGAATGACTGTATGGAGCTTTCTAAATCCAAATATTTGAGATATACAACAAAATAATGTAAAAATAATGAATGACTACGGAGCTATGTAACCCCAAAAATTATTTGAGATATTTAAATGGGTACCATCTGTTTAACAACCATCTTTGTCGATTGCCGACATTCCGATATGTGTTAGAAGGCCCCCTTTTTTTTAACCCGGTTTTTTATCACGTTCCGATTGTAAACCTCTGTACGACAATTAGGTATTACCGAGAATCTGTTGAAATACTCAAAATATTTATCACTTTTGTTTAAATACCGCTGTACCACTGTTAGGTCTTCAGTTGTCTGATGATGGGATAGTTCATTTCCCGAAACTCGAGTCACAAGAAAACGTGTAAAATATATTTTTATTGGTAGTAAAACATAGTAATTTCTACAATTTGTTTTAATCATTTTTGGATTTCAAGGAGATTGAAGCATTTGTGAAGCCACCACTGGGTTTCATGGCTTGCTGGTATAGTGGTGTTGTCATCAGCGAATGTACCAGTTGTGTATCTGTGTGTTGGTAGATCGGCTTCCTTGTGGGACTCCAGATGTGTTCTGGGTAGGCTGCGATCTTGCGCCACTTAAGGTCACAGCACTGTTAATTTTTGACTCAACAGTGAAATAGTGGCAGCACCTGACCAACTAGAAAATTTCTTTTCCACCTAAACAGGATTCGAACATGGACCTCCCGGTCACAAGCCCGATACTCTCCCACTGAGCTGTCCACACAATAGGAAGATAATTCGTCGTGTTGTCGTTCACTCTGACTCTAAATTTCCTTTCAGTGAGATAAGATCGTAACAGATTGAAGTAGGTTGGTGGTAGGAACTTTTTTATTTTCTATAGCAGGCCAGGGTGCCCAACTTCGTCAAAAGCTTGGCTGATGTCTAGGAGTACTGATTCGCAGTACTGTTTTTCTTCAAGTGCTTTATTCCCCTCTTGAACAACTCTACTTGCCGAACTGCCGAATGCCATGGTCGGGAACCAAACTGGTGGAGCGGAATCCACTCTTCTAAATTTGTGTCGTTGTTTATTCTTCGAAGGACAAGTTTCTCAAGAATTTTCCAGCGACACAGCAAGCTGACAAATTTTGTGTTAATAATTTAACTCTGTAAATATATCTGTTGTTTATTGGAAAATAAATTAAAGTAGTTTTCAGACAATTTAATTAACAGATAACTTTCAATCAGATCAGGTGAATGAGGGAAGTATTAGAATGATTCGAAACTTGTATCAGGAATTGTTTGCATGGCAACGTGCGTTTTGTGTAGAAAGGCATTTTGTTTCAAATACATTGGATAACTTTTCGCTTCTTCTCTCCATAATTATTGTCGTCGAGTGGTTACTAACGCCAAATAGTTATTCCCTTTTATAATTTTACCCTTATCCAGATAATTAATTATGTTTACTTCATGGAAAACCCAAAATGTGAAGCAAGAACTTTTTCAGCAGATTTTTTAACTTGAAACTTCTTAGACCTTCGAGAACTAAGGAATGCGACTGATGTAATGACTCCATTCAATAGGTTGCTGTTTAGTTTCTGGGACATGAAACATTAAGTGCCTCTGATATTCATTGTAGTTCAGTTTGCTGAGGATTAACTGGCCTTCATGATCGATCTTTTTCTTCAGGTGAATTTCTGATAGTTCGAAGGTCTAATAAGAAACATGATTCTAATTTGTCACAAAACATTATTTTGTATATATTTTTGATCTAATAAATGAACTCAAGCGATTAAAAGGAAAGACTTTCGATTTACAGGGCAGACTTTAAGACTAAATGGGAAGATAAAGTTAGAGAATACGTAAAATGGGCTCATGAGACTCGAAGATATAACCATTGGAAATTATATTTTTTTTGTGCACTTGTTCTAGGGAACAGTGTGCTATCGTTTTGCCCAAATGTCGTAAGTTTTTATTTGAGCCGAAATTGATCTCAAACAAGTGGGCTTATAAAATTCTTATGTTCTGCGAATCACTGTTCCACAATCAGAAATGTGTTATGGTACCTCGGAGACCAAAGTCAAAGGCAATGATATTCGTGTTTTGAGTTACTATATCCTGTGCTCCCTGCTCGGTCTTCCGGAAACATGCTTGGCAAGCATCCATCACAAAATTTAAGAAAATGTTTGTCATAGTGGTAACTTGTTTGAAAAACAAACTGCCTTCCACCCAATTCACTATTATAGATCTATTCAACTTGCCAAGTTAATGGATATATTTGACCATCTACTTACTTCAGGTGTAATTAATCGTTTAAACAGATTTTCTAACAAAGCATCACTCTGTGATAAAACCATCATTTGAAGTTGAAACGTGGTTTCACCTAATTAAAAAAATGTATATATGACAGTAATTTATTTCCACAAAAATGTTTGTACTAATACAACAATTGTTTCACCACGATGTGGCTTCTTCAGGTATTACATTGCACTGTCTGATGGTATTGAGTGTAACCGAGTTTATATACATTTTTAGGTACGTGACCAAATAATAGAACCACAAGTCATAAAAACTCTAGGTGTTTATTGGAGTTTGCCGCTAAAAATGCCATTAAGGAAAAATATTCAGTAATGGAGAATGATCAACATCTGCTTGTTCGTTCAAAAGGATTTTACGGGCATTATACCTGTTGATTTCAAGAAATTCTAAAAGTGTTAATCTAGAACTTTTGCTTTCAACGTGGATAATTTCATAATTATTGTTGAAATTATGCCTAAATTCCTTAAGATGATTAGCATATGTCGAATGTACAGAATTGTATATATAACCCCTTTGGTGTTCTTGGATACGTTTCTTGAATGGTCTACCAGTCTGGCCAATGTATACTAAAGGGCAATCTTTGCAAGTTAACTTGTAGACTCCGGATTTATTTTCTTTATTTGTACGATCTTTATTGTTTTTTATGTAGGTACTAAGGTTATTAATTGTCTTAAAAGCCGCGTTATAATTGAAACAACTTTTGAAATATTTAGCAATATTTTCAGATAATCCATTGACATAAGACAACGAAAAATATTTCTGTGTATTGTCCTCTTTTATGATTGGGTACACGAGATTTAATGCCATTTTCTTTTGTTTATTGGATACCATTTTGTCTATAAGAAAGGGATTGTAACCGTTGTTTGATGCTATTTGTTTAATAATATTTAATTCTTTCATAAAGTTTTCTGAATTTAAAGGGACATTCAATAATCTATGAATAAAACTATTATATGCTGACATCTTTTGGTTAGTGGGGTGGTTTGAAGTTTTATGTATTGTGATGTCTGTATGTGTTGGTTTGTGAAAAATACTAAAATCATGTAAATTATTTAATCTTGTTATAGTGAGGTCAAGAAAATTAATACTTTGATTCTTTTCTTCTTCGATTGTGAATTTGATTTTTGGATGGAGTTTATTAATGAAATTCGTGAAGATATGTAGTTGTCGGTCGGTGCCTTTGAAACAACAAAAAATGTCATCTACATATCTGTACCAATAAAGAAAATATTTGCTTATAGGATTCAGGTGTATTTTTGATTCCAGATCATCCATGAATATTTCAGCTAAAATTGAACTGAGTGGATTTCCCATTATTAAACCATTGTCAGAAATATAGACGGTTCCGTTGGTTTCACCTACTGTGATAATTCTATTAAAACTAGGATAATAAATAATAATAACTTTATTTACCCAACGGGAAGATTCCCAATTACTAAATAACATTTTTATATTTCAGCAGCACATAAGAAAATTGTCCATTTTCACTAGACTATCCACTTTTCAGTAACAAGTAAATTGTTTACAAGTTACTTCACGCACGATTCTTCAGGTGTAAGTCGAATTTCATTATATTTTCCACTTTTATCTAACACTTATGACAATTATTTATAAATTTTCCAGGCTCGCTTCTTCGATAGAAGTATATTTTCAGTCAATTCTGTAATTTCCACTAACGCCAACGAATACTGTAGATACATATCTCACGCTTGATTTTTCCGATAAATTCATTTCACTCCATTTTTCATTTTTTAAACTTTAATAGGATCACTATGTTTACTTGATATTTTAGAAATTTCGTTCAACTTGTCACCAAAACTCGCGAAAATTGTTTTTCACATAAGATTTACCCAACCGAATACATTTGAATGTAGTACCACATTAATCACACTCACTTATCACTAGGTTTCACGTCACTATTCAAAATTAAACTAGAAAGAGTACATAATTGCGATCCGTTCTGGGCACTCTCTCGTATAAAACTGATTAAAATACTTCCTTAAAACAAATGACCAGTCCCTGATTCACCCCTGACGCATAGTGTTATGTCACTGACCAGTCCAATATTCTAACATATACGGGGTGCATCCGAAAGTATATCGGTAAGTTTAAGTTCAAATCTAGAAAAACATTATTTGGAGTTGAAATTGTACGAGGGGTATTCAATAAATTTTGTTATTATTTGTTATGTCACTTAATTTATTTTCTTGATCGTTTCGGACTTTACTTGACGGAAATTCATCGTATATGATTTAAAGTAAAACACTTTATTTCCGTTATTATTTATTGTTTACACAACAATTGTTTCGTCAATTACATTTTGACTTCAACAGGTGAGTATGGTACTTTTACGAAATCGGTCTCCTTATACACTTTTGAGCAAAAGGCAAGGTGATAACATGAAGTTTTTTTTGGGAATTTTCAGAATCAATTCATATGTTGATTTCTATTTATTATCTTGAGTTGTTCACATGATGCGTTTCGTTAACATAGTCAACTTCTTCAGATGCTAACAAACAACTAGTCTGAAATTTGGTAATATACAGTAAGAAATACCTCATAATACATATATAAACATATAGAACCAACAATTCATTAGGAATTCTTGTAAAAAACGCTAAACCCAAAAAGAACAAATCACATTTGACGTTCATCAGTTATAATGCCGTACCTGCTCAAAAATTTGTATTGGACAAATCGGATGATGTTTGGAAATTATAATAAAGGAACATAGACGTTCCTCCCTCAATAATAATAATAAATAGGTTTCTATGTATGCGGAACATCGAATAAAAGAAAAACATGATTTTGACGAACGTTTTAGGATGGAAATAAACCGATTTAGATATTCGGGGAATTTATTGAATGAACAAAGTGAGTTATCGAATTCACCTTTATTGAATCTATTTAACTAGGGACACGGTAGTATTACCAAAAGTAATAAAAATATTTTATTGTACCCTTACCTCAAAACAGAAAATATTTATATACTGTATATTACCAAATTTCAGACTAATTGTTTGTAAGCATCTGAAGAAGTTAACTATGTTAAGGAAACGCTTCATGTGAACAATTCAAGATAATAAAGAGAAATCAACATATGAATTGATTCTGAAAATTCCCAAAAAAAACCTTCATGTTATCACGTTGCTTTTTGCTCAAAATTGTATTTAAGTAGACCGATTTTGTAAAAGTACCCTACTCATCTGACGAAGTCAAAATGTAATTGACGAAACAATTGTTGTGTAAACAATAAATATTAGCGGAAATAAAGTGTTTTACTTTAAATCATGTACGATGAATCTCCGTCAAGTAAAGTCCAAAACAATCAAGAAAATAAATTAAATGACATAGATGTAATAACAAAATTTATTGAATACGCCTCGTACAATTTCAATTCGAAATAATGTTTTTCTAGATTTGAAGTAAAAATCTTAATTAAACTTACCGATATAGTTTCGGATGCACCCCGTATATGTTGCTAGAATATTGGACTGGTCAGTTATATAAGACAGGGGTGATTCAGGGACTGGTCATTTGTTTATGGAAGTATTTTAGTCAGTTCTATGGTCAGTTTTAAACGACAGAGTGCCAAGAACGGATCGCAATTATGTACTCTTTCTAGTTTAATTTCGAATAGTGACGTGAAACCTAGTGATAAGTGAGTGTGATTAATGTGGTACTATATTCAAATGTATTCGGTTGGATATATCTTATATGAAAAACAACTTTCGCTAGTTTTGGTGACGAGTTTAACGAAATTTCTGAAATATCAAGTAAACATAGTGATCCTATTCAAGTTTGAAAAATGAAAAATGGAGTGAAATGAATTTATCGATAAAATCAAGTGTGGGATATTTATCTACAGTATTCGTTGGCGTTAGTAAAAAATTACAGATTTGACTGAAAATATACTTCTCTCGAAGAAGCGAGCCTGGAAAATTTATAAATACTCTTCATAAGTGTTAGATAAAAGTGGAAAATATAATTAAATTCGACTTACACCTGAAGAATCATGTGTGAAGTAACTTGTAAACAATTTACTTGTTACTGAAAAGTGGATAGTCTAGTGAAAATGGACAATTTTCTTATTGAAATAACGTGTTTGTTATTAATTTTTGTCATAGTTAAGTCCAAAAAGTTTATACTATTGTTTTTTTTTTCCCATTCATAAGTGAATTGTATGGTTGGGGATAATTTGTTTATGAAATCCACAAACAAAGAAAATTGTCATTGTCATTGAATAAACATAGAACGTCGTCTACAATTTTCTTTGTTTGGGGATTTCATAAAGAAATTATCCCCAACCATACAATTCACTTATGAATGGGAAAAAAAACAATAGTATAAACTTTTTGGACTTAACTATCACAAAAATTAATAATAAACACGTTTTTTCAATATACCGGAAACCAACCCATACAGATAGCACAATTCACTTCACATCAAACCACCCATACTCACAAAAATCAGCAGCATACAATAAATAGTATGTTATATAGATTAGCCAACATACCCATGTCACGTGAGAATTTTGACAAAGAATATAACATTATCAAACAGATCGCGTTGAACAACGGTTTCAACGTCCCGATTATTGAGAATCTTTTCACAAAAAAACAATTAAAGCTGGCTTCGAAATTAGTATATCCCATAAATAATGAATCAATTGAAAGTAAATACATTTCGTTGACATACTTGGGACCAAAAACAGAAAAGGTAGCTAGATATTTAAAGAAGAACCACAATTTTAGAATTTCTTATAAAACGAATAACTCCCTAGGAAAACTAATAAAAAATAATAAAGATAAAACATCTAAGAACAAGAAATCAGGTGTTTATAAGTTAACTTGCGATTTTGTATATGTTGGTCAGACAGGAAGATCGGTCCAGACGAGACTTAGGGAACATGAAAAATGTTATTGTAACAAAAAGGGAAATTCAACCTACGCAGAGCACCTTCTAGACACAGGACATAGTTTTAATAGTAACTTTGAAATTTTACACACAGAAACCAAAGTTTTAGATTAAACTTGTTAGAAACTTTAGAAATTAATAGATATCATAAAAGACAAATATTATTGAATAACCAAACAGAATTAAGTAGCTCCCCTTTGTTGAATCTTTTTTGAATCATTTTTCAGATTTCCAGAAGAATTGTAAAACTCTCTTCACCCCCTCTATTTTTGTTATATCCATGTACTATAAAATGAATTTCTTGTTCATGGTATACTCAGTATCATGTAATACTCACCTGAAGAAGTCATGGTATGAAGTAACGATCGTAGTGTTAATAAAATATTAGCGGAAATTAGAATATTGTTTTTTTTTTTAATTCATATTTTCAAGATGAATTTCCGTCAAGTAAAGACCGAAACAATCATAAACCTAAATTACACCTAACGAGAGCAAGGAAACAGTAACGGGAGGTTCAAATATTCAAAACACACTAACACCAGAAGAATATATTTATATTAGTTATGTAGCGAACAACTTCTTCGCTCCTCGTCCAGAAACTTGCCTTGCTCTGTCGCAGCTTGACCGGCGTATCAATAGAGGACACGATCAGTCTAAAGATTCTTGACTAAACGTCCGCGCCGAGTTCAAATAGATGAAGGCACAGCGTTTGACGATCACCGTTCCAAGCGGAATACATGGTCACCGGCGTCACAGGTAGACATGCGCACAACGCCCGCCTGAAGAGTTTCAAGTGCGCATGCTCGGAACGAAACGCCGTCTCCCAAATTAAGACGTGAAAGCTCTCTCGCAACACCGCATTTCCTTCGAGAGTTTCAGTTAAAACAAGTTTTTATTCAAGTTTTAATTCAAGGTAAGTTAATAAAAGTAAAAAAAATGTTTCAACAATTCTTTATTTCCGATTTCATTATAGAATAATTAACAATAAGCTTAAAGAAAAATTGGTGAACTAACTGGTGACGATTATTACATATAATTATTGGAAATGCTCTTATATGACTAAGCAGAGGAACATATTATAATTATGGGATGGCACCTTGAAGACAAAACTATGGCATTCAACAAATACATGCGAAGTGAATTTAATCTTGTCCAGAGTTATGAGATATTATGTAACTAACATCTATTCATCTTAGATTACGTTACTACAATCACAGATATCATATGAGATCATCTCTTATTATTTTTAACCACATTTTGGTGGATATTAAAGGCGCATCAACTGGAAGAGAGATATCAGTTTGTTTGCATATTTTGATTGATAAGTTACCTTACGTCTTTCATTTTCAATAAAGCATTAATCGATATCTAACTTTAATTAGTTCCATTTTTAAAAGAAATCGTAATTCTTGGTAGATTCCAATATTAACATTAACTCGCTAAGTATTACTTGGTGATGAAGATACAACATATGAACAGCGCATATACATGAAGCATTGAAGTGAACCATTTCGCAAAAAATCGTCTCTATAAAAATTGCGAAAAAACATCGGAATGTCTGAAATTGAGATGACAGTCATAAAACCGGTTAGATTATAGAACCTTAGAATAAGGAAATAGTAAAGCCTGACAAATTTCAGGAAGTATGAGCTATTGTAATAGAGACAGTGTAACATACATCTGAATAACAATTCCATACTCAAACAAACTCGACAAGGTTTCGCAGATCACAGAGGCAAATTGCAAACATGCGCACGTTTCAAACTGATTGATTTTCGTCCGTGCAATGTATGTTAGTGACTCGCTATACACAGAAGCTCTAGGGTATTAATAATACACAAGCGCCATCTAGAGTATGCAAAATACATACAAGACATACCTTTGCGAGTTAATTCAAGTAAAGAAATGTATTATCGATATTTTCACGTTACTATCGCAGAATAAAGTTTCCTCATGCTCAAATCAGACCATAATTTGCCGCAATTGCTCAAAAATTAGCATATTCATATTAAAATAAATTTCATTCCGTTACCATCATCAAAGAGTAGATTTAGGTTATGGCTCAAGAACGAAATTCTGTCTGTTGTTTCAGCACAACAGTTAACATAATCCGTAATGTGATCAATTATTTTATCGATGAGTTTTTGAGCTGCGTTATTTAGACGATTTTTCATTTAATGGTTTATTTTCATGAAAATCTCTGTATATATATGACAAATTTCTTGTCGCTATAATTTGCAGATATACCTGATTTAGTATGTTGATTATAACAATCGAATAAAAATTCAAGTATGAAACTGCGTCGATCTTCAAAATTCTTAATTGATATTATTTGAGGGATTGCATCATTGAACTGAAAAGATATATTTTTCAATAATCATTCGAGAGTTCGTTATTTGATAAGACAACATTGCTGCTGTAACCTAAAATGTGGCTGAACATTCATCAACATCAACTCGTTATCATGCAAAAGAACTGAACATTTCTCTGAGAAGAATTTTGGATAAAATCCTCAGTATGAAGACTTACAAAGTTCAACTCGCGTTTCCACTTTAAGACAAATCATCTTGAGCGATGAAGCTCATTTTCACCCCAGAGAATATGTAAATAAGCAAAACTCTCACAACATTTGAAAAAAGCTTATTTAGTTTAGAACTATAATATTTGTGATAATTGGAATTTCATGGACAGGATATAATAAATTGCATTTTCAATTTTCAATTTCAATTACTTTTATTATTGAGGAAACTCTTCAAATGTTCACGAATTCTATGTCGGAAAGTTCTTCCAGTCTGTCCTATGTAAAATTTAGGGCAATCACCGCAGATTAACTTATAAACCCCCGATTTATCATCTTTATGTGTGCAGTCTTTATTATTTTTAATGAATTTACTCAAGTTTGAATTGGTTTTAAATGAAGTTCTTAAATCATATTTATTTTTGAGGTATGTAGCAATTTTCTCAGAAATACCTTTAGTGTATTTTAAGGAAATGTATTTGAAATTTTCTTCTATATTAGGATATACTATTATTGCTATTTTATTATGGATAAAAATAATGAAATAGCTTTAAATATGGTATATCCTAATATGAAAGAAAATTTCAAATACATTTCCTTAAAATACACTAAGGGTATTTCTGAGAAAATTGCTACATACCTCAAAAATAAATATGATTTAAGAACTTCATTTAAAATCAATTGAAACTTGAGTAAATTCATTAAAGATGAGAGAGATGTACACATAAAGATGATAAATCAGGGGTTTATAAATTAACCTGCGGTTATTTCCCCTTAAGTTCAGAACTTTTATTATGAGGACCTTTTTTCAATTGAAGAAATTCAAAAACTCAACAAAGCCAGCATTTGAATGATGACGACTGCCGCTCTATAAAAAAAAACATTTTGAATCGATCCTTTTCCAGTTCACCGAAAATTAAGAGGTAGAACAAAGCCCTTTGTGGTCTTCATCATAGTTTTAGACTACCAATAGAGATGTTCATAATCGATCCCTAAATAATATCTTCATGCAATCTTCAAAATTTGACTGTTAATTTTACGTATTTTCACAATAATACATAGTGATACAATGTTATAATTATGATTACATCTTCAATGGAAACTTCTTCAATACTGAAATAACTATATATTACTTAGGAACAACATGCCAACAGCCTCAAAATAAAATGCAAAAATATATGCACGCACCTTTAAATTTTTACTCAACACCAAAAATTAGAACTTGATGTCTATCTTGTTCTTGAATTATTTTTCCGGATGATTTTGTCCAAGAATTTCAATATTCTCGAAGAGGGGCAATTTTTCCCAAAATTCGAGTCTGTCATTGTGGATTCCCGTTTTCATTTGGAAAGATTGAGAAGTTTCATTGGTGTAAATTCCAATTATTTCGAGAAAACTGATATTTTTCATTCTTTCATAGTCGTTTATTTCTTTCAAGTTGGATATTGTATTCCACTCTGGAATATTGCTGTTGTTGAACGTGGGGTCGCTGTAATAAAAAAAATAAAATTTCATGAAGCTGAAAAAAATTAGTGTATAAATGATTTCGATTAGAATATGCGATACATTATACCTTTTTTTATCTGTTTGAGTATAGCTGAAATTAACGAATTTTAAATTCTTGCAGTTAACTTCTTATGCTGCTAGTGATTGTTTTATTACTTATAAGGCAAATAATATTACTCACCTATAAGTTGCAAAGTTTGTCCACATTTCAACCATTCTGTCTATCATTCTTTGATCATTAGGATTTTTCAGAGATGGAAAAAAGGCTTTTGATTTAAACAAATATAAAAGATCATCACAGTGGCTGGCATCTGAAAATTATTAAATTACATTCCCCAGGAAGTTCAGATTATTATAAATTTTAGAATATACTCCTCAACATGGCGATTGTTCAATAATGCTCGGCTTTGTCAAATTTAAATTATTCATTATTTCGATAAAATATTTCTAAAAATACAATTCCAATCTGCTGTACTTGGTATGTCACACTGGGTGTTGCAATACAGGGCGCTCACCTATAGATCTGGCGTGGTTCTACTCATATACTTATTATCCTAACACATTTAAATTAGGATTGAAGCCATTTTTTTTTAATTGAAAGATAATTTTATGACATTTATGTTTTAAAAATAAAATGGAATAAAATGGAAAGGCTTTTTACTTGATAGAAGAAATATAACAAAATTTGAATAACAAAACAAATTGAAATATGTTTATCTTCTACAATTTTAATTTCCAAAAGAATTTTTTATTCAAAAACTTTTAGAATTAAATTAATGTCTAAAACAAGCACCGCTTACATTTAATAGACGTATAAAATCAAAACTCAATATACAATGTCAAATGAAATAAATAACCCAGCAGATATACGAAAGTAATTAAAATTAATAAATAAAAAAAAATAAAAAAAAAAAAAGTTTTAAAAATAATTTCCGGTATATGTCCACCACGACTAGCTCTGAGGAACCGCATTCCACCAGACCAATTTTGGACCACTTTTTCGAGTATTTCAGGTCTTATTTCATTCAATTACTCGAAAAAGAGTAATTCAGGCATTTTTACATCAATAACACGAGTTATGTTGACTTCCAAAGCGTCTATTGTTTCTGGTTTATCAGCATAAACTAATGACCTGACATAACCCCAAAGAAAATAATCCAGTGGAGTGATGATCTTGGTGGCCAATTAATTGGATCATTTCACGAAATAATGTTATCGCCAAATCTTTCTTTCAATAAATCAATTGTTACGGTAGCAGCATGAGGTGCAACACCATCTTGTTTGAACCAAAACACTTCTGGGTCGATACCATTTACATTTTGAAACAAATAATCATTGATCATCGATCTGTAACGAGCACCATTCACTGTAACATTAGCTCCAGCATCGTTTTTAAAGAAATATGAACCGATGATGCCTCCAGCGTGTAGAGCACACCATACAGTGCATTTTTCAGGATGCAATGGAACCTGCAGAACTTCTTGAGGATTGTTTTCACTCCATATACGGCAATTTTGCTTGTTCACAAAGCCGTTCAACCAGAAATGAACTTCATCACTAAACACAATTCACGATGTTGTGAACGTCGACGAATAGACAAATCTGGATCATCATTAACACTATGACTTACAGCAGCGATATTTTTTTCTGTACGTACAGTTCTTCGTCTTGTTGTTATTGCTGCATCGAGTAGAGAAAATCTTGTCCGAAATCTATCGATAGTTCGACGAATAAGCTGCTCTGATGGACGATTATGTTAACCATAAATTTCACGAAGTGCTCTATAAGTTTAGCGAATAGAACACTGATTTTGAAAATAAATTTCAACAATTTGTAAACGTTGTTGCGGCGTGAGTCTTTCCATAATAATTGTCAATGCTTATTGAACAAAAATGCCAAAACAACATGGCTTCTACCTTCTGTCAAATCACAGTTATCCCTATCGAAAGTTATATCACTCTAAAAAAACACCCGATACTTATCGGTTTTTTCGATAATTGACTGTTTTCAAGCTACGTTGTTGGCGAATCAATTGTAATAAATTTAATTAACTGTGGAAATATTCTTTGTTATTACTTTTTATCATGAAAACCAATTAATTTTGTCTAAATCATCAAATATCCTTACCAGCTTTTGATTGTAGTAGTCGATGAACTGCATTAATTATAGAAAAGTGTTGTATCGCTTTCATAGGTTTTTATGATATAATTTACATATATATTTTATTCTTCTACTTACTGTAAGTGTAGTTGGAAGTAGTGTCATTATTTCCCGAAAAAAGTGTTTTATAACTATATTCTCCTCTATAACCAAAATTGAAGAACCGAATCTGCTCATGTCCCATTTTTGAATGTAAAAGGGTTGCTTGATATGTTGAATAATGAAAACCTCGGTCACTATATAACTGGAAAATGAAAGGTGGTATCAGAAGATAAAATAATGGTCTAATTTGTTATATATTCTCACATCTTTCAGCCCTTTCAAAACATCATAAGGTGTATTTGTTCCTTCTTCTATGTTTGGAAAATAAAAAGTTTTTATCTCTTCCCAAATCCATTCAACTTCATTTTTCGGTACACTTAATTCCAGATTCATCATTTTGGGCATCAACTCATCAAATTCTGAGTTCAATTTTCTCCAAATATCTAGCTGAGACCACAATGCTGAAAGAAATCTCAATTACATGAAGTATTTTTATTAAATATACATATCATTTTTATACTACATAAAATCATAAACCATTTGCACATATTTAATTTGGATTCAAAATATTATATTGTATTAATTTTATAGTTATTTATAATTAGTTATTTAGCAATTATTTTGCTTTAGTACCAAAAAACTTCTGAGATGTTTACACTTTTTTGTGAACACAAAATTCTCAAAAAATAAATTAATGTCCTTATATTTTCGTGCAAAAGTTCAATTGAAATTTAACTACTGCAACATTTAGATTCGTCATGAATGCAAATTTTGAGTGTTCCACGTTTTCAATAACTTTCTGAAGAGGTCTAGAGTCCGAAATAGTTATCAAATGTTGGAGTTCTCGTTCAATTATATTAATTTTATCCTTTTTTTTGAGAATTTCAGATAATTTTGGAAAAGTGGATTTTCTTGTATTTGTATGTTGTTAATATACATACTTATATAGTTTTTGTTAATATATTTGTATTAATACGTTTCATGTCGGTATATAAAGAGATTTGAGGGATATCATTTGAATATCAAAACAGATTTAATCTGTTAGCCTTCTACAATTTCAATTTCAAAAAATTTTTTTGAAGAAACTTTAAGAATTAAATTAATGTCTTTATAAGCACTGATCATATTTAGTAGACGTATAAAATCAAAATTCATCATACAATATCAAATGGAATTAAGAAAAACCAACGAATATAAATTGTCAATTGAAATTAAAATATAAATAAGCAAACATTTTTTGTTTCGTTCCAGGCATGCGTACTGAACTCTTCAGACAAACGTACGAAGCCCTGTTTGTTACAAAATGTATTGTTTTCTGATCCTATATTAATGAAAAATAACTCTTTCTCAAAAATATAAAACATAATTTCAAGAACTTCTCAAAAACTAATTTATTTGAAATATTCAATATATTTAAATAAATTACTTCAAAAAATCTCAAAACATGTAGCACATCCTCAAGAAATAAGAGAAGGCTAACAGATTAAATCTGTTTTGATATTCAAATTTTGTAATAATCCTTCTATCAAGTAAAAAACCGTTCCTTCTTATTTTATAAGGATATTATTTTTATAGTTTTTGTATTTAGTTTCAATATATGGTAGAAGTAAGAATATTTAATTCTGAATTTAAAGTCATTTAAAATTACATCTATCAATTATTGACTCACATTCAAATTGATTTTTAAGTTATAAAATAAATTCATATAGAGTCTGAATTTCCATAATATATTCTATTATTATTTATTATTTTTGAAATTCTTGTTATTTTTCTTTCATGGGACATTATTTGGGGTAAATAATTTCTGTTATGTTTTTCTGTTTTATTTTGTTACTTTGAAGTTTACTTCGAGTTTATTCGTTCCAGGTTTTATCTTATTTGGTGAGTTGAATTTTGATCTTCTGATATATTTGAATCTGAATTCAGTACATTTCTGAAGAGGTCTAAAGACCGAAATAGCTATCAAATGAAAGAGTTCTCGTTTATTTTTATTTCAACCTTTATTTTGATTTTACTTAATTATTCCTTGTATTTGTATGTTTATATACATATTTATATAGTTTTGTTAATACATTTGTATTAGTACGTTTCATGTCGTAAAGTAAAAAAGTTTTTTCCGAGACATTGAAAAATATTTTATATCGATTATATATTAGGATATCGTTTTGATATTTTTGTATATAATTTTCAATATACATATATCGTAGAAGTTAGAAGATATAATAATTCTGAATTCAAGGTTATTATTGAAATGTACCTGAAGCCCTTATCAATCCATCGTCGTTGACAAGACCAACAATCCATGGAATTTTCTGGAAGTTTCCATCTTTAATATAATCCAGCGGATGCTTCGTTATGAAAGGATTCGGGTTGTTGTGACTTTGCTTCTCTATAACTGGTTGATAAACTGAGAGAGGATCGACCGAAAAGAACTGAAAATCGCAAATAGTAAAATATCAAAATCTGGTTTCTGAAAAAGCTTCCACTGTAAATATATCTAAAAATAAAACTGTTATTTTTAGGGAAAACAACTTTGTAACTTCTATATTCTATGATCTATGTTCTATGTCTAAGATTTTAACCTAAAAAGTGTCACATGTTTATTTAGTTGGTTGTTAGAAATGTGAATTGAGAAACCCGAAGAAATAGCATTGTTTTTGATTTCTTCCAGGTTAGTAAGCTATTATTTTATTTATTTCTTTGTATGTTATTATTTTATTTTGTGTATGTTATTCTGTTATATTTTAAACTAAAGAAAATAAAATCTTCCAGAATCATGACATCAAATCGTCTATTTCTTCAATTATAAAAATAAGAATTAATTACATTCTCATATATTGAAAAATATATGATAGATTAATATCAAATCAAAACTTTTCTATAAAAATATTAATTTTTCATTTTATGGTGTTGGTTGTTTTTATTTTTTAAATATGATTTAGGACTGATGAAGACCTTATCGAAATTTTAATTGGTTTTTGAAGATATAATGGATGTTTTGAGAGATTTTTGAATTAACTTATTTAAATATTTATGTATATCAAATATTTCAAATGAAATCCTTAAATTATGTTTTGTATTTTTGAAAAGGAATTAGTTTTCATAATTGTAAGATCAGAAACAAAATTTTGTCAAATATTTATTTGATAATTTTAATTGACAATTTATATTTGTTGGTTTATTTATTCCATTTGATATTGTATATTGAGTTTTGATTTTATACGTCTATTAAATAGAAGCTGTGCTTCCAAGACATTAATTTAATTCTAAAAGTTTTTTGAATAAAAATTTTTTGAAATTAAAATTGTAGAAAACTGACAGATTAAATCTGTTATATTCCTTCTATCAAGTAAAAACCTTTTTCCAATTATTTCTTGTTATAGAAGGTCGTATACAAAAAAAAAAAAATTATATTGAAAAGGTATGCAGAAATCCATCCAACGAAAACTTTATTGTTAGGTAACATCAAATTCCTATAATTCACCTTGAAATAATCTCCACTTTTGAGCAGTACTTCTACAGGCACCTTTCGTAAACAGTTCACTAAATCGGTAGAGTTCATTATATATTCTTCACATCCTACCAGTTTAGCCTGTATTGGTACTAGTTTCTGTCCTAATCCTTCAATAGGTTGTGCCCATAAGGCAAGAGCTGTTCCACTTTGACTTATACCTCTGTGAAAAAGACCTGTGGATCAAATATATTTATGAAGTATAAATTAAAACGTTATGGGCGTACAGAGCGAGGGTAAGGGGGGGCAGCTAGGACCCTTCTTCGGTCCTAGATAATATTCCAAATATCAAAATCAAAAAACTAACCTATATCAACAACCCACACGTGCAAAGAAATGAATGTTTCGAAACCAGATCAACTTTATAATTCAAGATTGATCTATGTTCTAACAAAATCAAAGAACAGTGTAAGTTATTTTTAAGGCTTATTTAAATTCATTGACATTCCATAATGAGATTTATTGATGCCGAAGTATAATTATATATTATATATAAAATAAAATAGAAAGGCTTTTTACTTGATAGAAGAAATATAACAAAATTTGAATATCAAAACAATTTAAAATATGTTTGTCTTCTACAATTTTAATTTCAAAAAAATTTATTTATTCCATTTGACATTATATATTGAGTTTTGATTATATACGTCTATTAAACGAAAGCGGTGCTTATTTTAGACGTTCATTTAATTCTAAAAGTTTTTTGAATAAAAAATTTTTTGAAATTAAAATTGTAGAAGACAAACATATTTTAATTTGTTTTGATATTCAAATTTTGTTATATTTCTTCTATCAAGTAAAAAGCCTTTCTATTTCATTTTAAATATAATATATAATTATATTTTGGCTTCAATAAATCTCATTATGGAATGTCAATGAATTTAAATAAGCCTTAAAAATAACTTACACTGTTCTTTGATTTTGTTAGAACATAGATCAATCTTGAATTATAAAGTTGATCTGGTTTCGAAACATTCATTTATTTGCACGTGTGCGTTGTTGATATAGGTTAGTTTTTTGATTTTGATATTTGGAATATTATCTAGGACCGAAGAAAGGATTATTTAGAATTATATTTGTTTTTTGAAGATATAGTGCATGTTTTGAGAGATTTCTGAATTAACTTATTCGAATATTTAAATATATTAAATATTTCAAATAAATTATATTCTTTGAGAAGTCCTTAAGGTGTGTTCATGTTTTTAAAAGGCAATTGGTGTTGTTAAAGGTAAGAGCAGAAACAAAATTTTGTCTCCTTTAAATATTTATTTATTAATTTTAATGACTTTCGTATATCTGTTACTTTATTTATTCCATTTGACATTATATATTGAGTTTTGATTATATACGTCTATTAAACGTAAGCGGTGCTTATTTTAGACATTAATTTAATTCTAGAAGTTTTTTGAATAAAAAATTTTTTTGAAATTAAAATTGTAGAAGACAAAACATATTTTAATTTGTTTTGATATTCAAATTTTGTTTATTTCTTCTATCAAGTAAAAAGCCTTTCTATTTTATTATGAAATTACTTTGTTTACCATGACTAGCTTTATTTAATTACAGTTACTCGAGTTTCGTAGTATTACTACATTTTCAAACTGAAAGATTCAGTTGCGTATTTTTTTCTTTATAGGTTATAGTCTGCACGTTCAATATGTTTATGACCGGGTCAATTTGGTGTTTATGAATTTCTAGAACTTCGAAAATATTCATTTTACTACCCTTTGTCGCAAGATGTTGGTCTATACAGGGCATTGAAAAGTGGGGAATTCTACAGGCCCGTCTGCTCGTTCAATAGATTTATTGCCGGGTCATTTTGGTGTTTATGAATTTCTAGAGCTTCGAAAATATTAATTTCATTGTCCTTTGTCGCAAGATGTATAATTTCCATATCTACTAGTTCAGGAAATGTATGGTTTATTTCAAAGAAATGGCTAGCAAAATTGGACTTGTCTCTCCTGTATTTAAAGGTAGCTAGGTGTTCTTTGTCACTGGTTTCGATACTTCTATAAAAAAAAATTACTAACAATATTGAAAATTATGAAATTAGGGTAATTAACCCGTAGAATGAAGTTATTCTTGTGCTGGGCGACTGGAATGATAGCTTCTCTTGTAAATTTATGATGAATCCTATATTTCAAAAATTATATTCGTTACCTGTAGATAGAAGGATACAATTTTTTCTCTCAATATAATATAAATTGTTAATATATTAATTGTTTTCAAATTAAAAGAAGAAATAAATTTGACACAATTAAATTCTCCGTAATTTGTTGGAAGAAACTTTTTTCAGCCGATAAAGTTTTGATGACTTTTGCGATATAAAAAAGATTCCCTTCAAGTTCGAATTTATTAGAGAAAGTATAGAAGAGGCGACGATTTTTCCTCTCGACACTAGTTGTTTAGGTTATAAATGATCTTCTTAATTTATATGAAGGTCGTTGTACAACCGACATTTTTCTTTCTATAAAAATTAAAGACAATTATAGTTCCCATTTCCAAATATTTTCTACTCTCATATAAGCTTCTGTGCCAATATTGAAACATATTTTTCTGAACAAAATTCTTCGAGTATTATTAGGTATTTTAATATTACAATGAAAAGTTTTGCAAAGACTCTTGAATGATGAAATTATTTCAAAGAATCTCTCTAAATTTCTTCTAGTGATTAATGAAAAAATATTTTCACTTCTTTCATATGATTATTTAAAACACAATCTAATCCTTGAATCTCATTTATAATAACAAAAAAAATTGGCAACATTTTCAAAATGCAGAAATTGATGAGACAGACAAAAATTATCAAAAAATTATGAAAAATTATACTTCTTCTGTTGATGTTGATTTTATTCTGAACGGCATTTTATATTTTCCACTAACCTTTCGAACTTTCGCTTAACATATGATAATGTACACTGGCTCCACCAGCACTTTGTCCAAATAAAGTTATTTCAGATGCATTACCACCAAAATATCTTATGTTTTTCTGTATCCACCGTAGGGCTAGATTTTGATCTTTAAGGCCAAAGTTTCCAGGCGAGCTATCATCATAGGTTGAAAAGAAACCTGAAATGATTTAAATATAAATAAGTATCATATTATTGAAATGTCAAACAATTATTTCATAAAAAATACAAATTTTCATTTGTATCCATTAAAAAATTTGGAAGATTCCATGATATGGACACATACATTCTATCAAGAAAGTACCGGGAATTATCGATTTAAATCTGGCGGGGCAATGAGGGAGGTAAATTTTTTTTTTCCTAGGTTGGTACCACTGTCCTTAATTACTATGCCAAGCTTGAGCGGGATCTGTCAACTAGTGTGTTTGCAACAGCTGATTAAGTCAGTCGATGTCAGAATGCGTGCCGATTTTTACTATGGGTGATTACGTTGAGCAAAGAATTTGTTTAAAGTTTTGTGTTGCAAATGAATTTTCGTGTGCCGATGCATTGAAAATGTTGCAAAAGGCCTTTGGTGATAATGCTCTATCGAAAACTCGTGCATATCAGTGGTACAGAGCCTTCAAGGACGGTCGTGAAGTGGTCGCCCATCGACGGCTTCGATCGAAGATAACGTCGATAAAATTAAGGAAAGGGTGCTGGAAAACCGTCGTACCAGCTTGAGAGAGATAGCACATGATCTTAAGATATCCCACGAGTCCGCACGTACGATTTTGATTGATATTTTAGGCATGAGAAAGGTGGCCGCACGACTCGTACCGAAAGACCTGAATTTTCTTCAAAAACGTCATCGCGAACAGGTTGCTTCAGACATGCTGGATCGCTGTAATTCCGATTCTACATTCATGGAACGCATTATAACTGGTGATGAGACCTGGGTCTACGAGTACGATATGCAAACAAGCCAGCAATCATCGGAATGGGTGGCAAAAAATGAGC
Source organism: Megalocaria dilatata (assembly GCA_034642435.1). Lineage (NCBI taxonomy): Eukaryota > Metazoa > Arthropoda > Insecta > Coleoptera > Coccinellidae > Megalocaria > Megalocaria dilatata. The sequence goes on along the minus strand of CM067855.1, from coordinate 7,716,932 downwards.
CGAAACCGAAAAAACCACGCCAAAGCCGCTCGAAAATTAAGGTGATGCTCATTGTTTTCTTCGATATCCGTGGCGTGGTGCACTACGAATTCGTTCCAGAGGGTCAGACGGTAAACAAGGAGTATTACCTAGGCGTTATGAAACGTTTGCGTGAGCGTATCCGTAAGAAGCGGCCAAATTTGTGGGCGAACAACTCATGGATTTTGCATGACGATAACGCGCCTTCTCACCGAGCTACGATTGTGACTGACTTTCTCGCCAAAAACTCAACAAACGTGCTTCAGCAACCACCGTATTCGCCGGATTTGGCTCCCTGCGACTTTTTCCTCTTCCCAAAACTAAAATTGCCCCTTCGTGGCACCCGTTTTGAGTCGATTGAAGCCATAAAACAAAATTCGGCGCGAGAGCTAAAGTCCATCCCGGAAAGCGCCTATAAAAAATGTTTCGATAATTGGAAGTGCCGTTGGCATAGATGTATTGGAGCAAATGGAGCCTATTTTGAAGGCGATCCAATAAATTTTGACGATTAAATGTAAAAATGTTATTTTAATTGAAAATTCCCGGTACTTTCTTGACAGAGTAGTATGTAAAGAAATTGAATACAATTGTTGACGCTGTATGAGATTTGGAAGATAGGATTAGTGTTCCAAAAAGCAGGTATAGGTAAACTTACGAGTATAAAGAATTGTTCATGTTTCTAACATATGCAGAGAAATCTCTAATCAAAAAATAATTTACGTACAATATTATACCTTAATGTCGGAAAAGATATCTTCTATTTGTAACTTTTCAACACTTTCTTCCATTCTGCTGTTTTCCGAATCGAAAGTTTCAGGACTGATGTGACCTATGACACTTAAAAATCGCGATCGTTAAATATTATGTAACTGTACAAAATCAAATGAATTTTTCGAGAAGGATAATTTCTGTTCGAACCCTTTAATTTTGTTACAAATGGAGATAAAAAGAAGAAATGTGAAGTTTCTTCTATCATTACAGCTATAGAGTAAATATTGGATTTCTCTGCTAAGACGGACGTTTCGAGATGGTTTTATTTAATCTGTATATGGTAGAAGTATGTACCGGGCTTTTCATTATAATTTTACCTCCCCCCCCTTTAACTTTGTTACAAATGGAGATACAAAAAAAAGTTATTCACAAGGGTTGTACGAAATCAACTAAATTTTTTTCAAAATGATTCCACAAAATGGAATTGAGTGCAACTTCATTTTTTCAAATGGATCATCCTGTATATTTTCTTACTATTGGCTAGCTATTTCTCTCTTGATTACGAATATATCGGCTATGCAAATCCAAAATTTTTGAAATATTTAAATAAGTAACATCTGTTTATCAAACTTCTTTGACGTGCCGACGTTTTAACTGGCCCCTGGCATTTGACAAACCCAATAGGGGCATGAAGTTCATTAACCAAATTTTTCTGTCGAAGGGACACCCTCACAATTGTAGGTCTCATACTGATAGTTACAAAATAATGCTCCATTCGAAATCAAACCTTCGAATTTAATAATTCGATAGATTCTGCAATACCCAGCGCATTCACCATTTTGCAACCATTATTCCTCGAAATTATTATTGTTATACCAGATTATAGGTAGTCAAAACTTGAGAGCATATAGACCGATTAAAAAATTTGGAAAACCTCTGTAGAATATATTCTTCTCAAAATTTCCTTTCGAGAAAAGTATTTCCCCTCAAATATGGGTCTCAAAGTATGGTTTTGAATTACTATCTCCAAAATCTGGAAATTTGTACATTCTCGAACTATTTTATATTTGACTGAAAGAAACAAAGATGAGCCAAAGTTAAATGAAGGGGTCTGTAAAACATAGGTTTTTGTACATTAGATATTTGCCCTTCTAATGAAATAAATGAATGTGGGTTGATTAGAAAGAAATGTTAATGTTAATAAATTTTCTCTGTGATAATGAAAATGGCAATGAAACTCAATTACGGATTTTAAGAAGTATAATGATAAAGTGTGCCAAAATACAATAGTGTTGTCAATCCTAAACTCAATAAAATCTAAATAAAGATGACACACTGAATAATTAAGGAGAGGGCGATGCGAATCCCTCAAACAGTAAGAATCATTTATATAATTCTTAATTCTGTTTAAATTCTTCAAACATAATATTTATGAAGATACATGTCAATCTACCACCTACTCCTTAATTTCTGACTCTACTTCAATAAAACAATTTCAACCTGAATAATATACCAAAATTTTTAGATACTTCTCACTCCTAAACTCCAGGACCATAGATTCAAAACAAAACTGGGCACACGTGATTTTCTACAAGAAACGGTCTATTTAACACGAACAATAAACGATAAAGAACGACTACCGGTACTCTTTAATTCCTTGGTCCCGGAACTTAGCACTATATTCAATTTCTCTAATTCTTCTGACTCAATTCTTAAACTTAAAAAAATATCTAATATCACTCAATATAATTATAATAATAAATTCTGGGAACAATTCGAGCCTCGCACCGCGATCTTTTCTCGACGATCTTATTAGTTTTCCGACGTCTCAAGACTCCCCAACAAACTCTCTTTTGGCTCTTATAATACCTCGTACGCGTCAGTTTTCTCTTTCCAATTTTTTGATCCGTCCACTCTCTCAAAATTGCAACTTAGCACTTTTCGAAATTTCAGCTCTTTGTCGGACCACACGTGTTAATTTCGACGTCAGCGTTTTTCTCTGAAACTTTCCGTTCCTAAACTTATCTGAAGGAATATATTTACGTTTCGTACAATCAGTTCTTATGAACTTTTTAATCTGTAGTTTGTTATTATAATCTGCAGGCCGGAGTAAAAGAATTTCCTTTCATGAAGCCGCCGTTCGTGCGTGCCTCGAAAGCGAATTCCAAAGTTTAACATTAACTGGTCTGGAGATTAGAATAAACAAATTAATTCAGGGGCATTGAACCTCGCGTAGAATTTGCTATTGTCCACTAAATTAACCCCTGTATCATTACAGCCCTTTCATGAATTCTAAATCTTGTTGGTTTAGTACACCGCAATGGCGCATCATATCAAATTTCAGCAAGAGTACCTTTTTTGCGCAAAAAATTCCGAAATTTTATGTTTCATGATGAAAGGGCAAAAATCAAGTGAACAAATACGTTGAGCTCATTCCATCCCCAAACGAAACTTTGGCTGATTTTTATTTCATCCGATCAAGTATCAAATAGGCAGAGATTGTACAAAATTCTCGAATTTTATCATAAAAGTTTTTGAAGGTAATAATTTAAAATGATTCTTCGAGGCATATGCTAATCGGTTTATATGCTCTTCAGTTTCAACCACCTAATTCTGAATGTACAAAAAATATATAATTCAGAAATATACCTAACATTCCAAGTCTATAGTTGAATGTTACAAGGATAACATCCTTGTCCATGAAATATTCTGGCCCAAGATAGTCACTCCTAGCAGTACCCGTAAAGAATCCTCCCCAGTGTATGAAAACCATCACAGGAAGCAGTTTCTTGGGAAGTTTTTGGAGTTCCAACTGAAAAAAGCTTTTTGAGTATATTGAATATGTCCATTGTGAAAATTTATTTCCATTTACTGAATTCATTTCAATTAATCTAGAAAATTCATAGAGTCCCTTAAAAAATTATTATTTGATTAATAATAAGGAAAGGGATACAAAATGATTATATTTGAATATATATTGGAAATAACACTTCTATAATATTTTGAACCTGAAAATATTCTACACAATCTAACAATTATATTATTATTATATATTTAAAATATTGTAATGATCCTTCTATCATGAATAAAATAAATGGAGGTTTATACTTATTAGAAGGTATATAAAATTATTTAAATATTTTAAAACTTACAGTTATATTTAAATAATTTTATATACCTTCTATCAAGTATGAACCTCCATTTATTTTATTTTATTCATAATATATAATTATTAGGTTTCCTTAACATTCTTCATACAGATGGTCCTTGTGCTATAAGAGAGGCCGTTAAATTGCCTTTCAATCTTTGAGATCAATGGTAAACCACAGAACTATTTATTTCGAGTCAACATTAGACTCCATTTAAATTTTTTTTTTTTTTATAAGGCAAGTAGTATTTCTTAAGATAAAACCAGAAACAAAATTTTGTCTCCTTTGAATATTTATTTATTAATTTTAATTACTTTCGTATATCTGTTGGGTTATTTATTTCATTTGACATTGTACATTGAGTTTTGATTATATACGTCTATTAAATGTAAGCGGTGCTTGTTTTAGACATTAATTTAATTCTAAAAGTTTTTTGAATAAAAAAATTCTTTTGGAAATTAAAATTGTAGAAGATAAACATATTTCAATTTGTTTTGATATTCAAATTTTGTTATATTTCTTCTATCAAGTAAAAAGCCTTTCTATTTTATTTTATATATAATATATAATTATATTTTGGCTTCAATAAATCTCATTATAGAATGTCAATGAATTTAAGTAAACCTTAAAATAACTCACTTTATTCTTTGATTTTGTTAGAATATAGATCAATCTTGAATATATAGTTGATCTGTAGTTCGAAGCTTAAGTCTTTTAACACGTGAGTGATGTAGGTTATGTTTTTGATTTTGATATTTGGATTATTAAAAAAGGGCTGATGAAGGGATTATCTAGAATTATATTTGTTTTTTGAAGATATAGTGCACATTTTTTAGAGATTTTTGAAATAATTTGTTCGAATATTTAAATGTATTAAATATTTCGAATAAATTATATTCTTTGGGAAGTCCTTCAAGTGTGTTCATGTTTTTATAAGGCAAGTAGTATTTCTTAAGATAAAACCAGAAACAAAATTTTGTCTCCTTTGAATATTTATTTATTAATTTTAATTGCTTTCGTATATCTGTTGGGTTATTTATTTCATTTGACATTGTACATTGAGTTTTGATTATATACGTCTATTAAATGTAAGCGGTGCTTGTTTTAGACATTAATTTAATTCTAAAAGTTTTTTGAATAAAAAAATTCTTTTGGAAATTAAAATTGTAGAAGATAAACATATTTCAATTTGTTTTGATATTCAAATTTTGTTATATTTCTTCTATCAAGTAAAAAGCCTTTCTATTTTATTTTATATATAATATATAATTATATTTTGGCTTCAATAAATCTCATTATAGAATGTCAATGAATTTAAGTAAACCTTAAAATAACTCACTTTGTTCTTTGATTTTGTTAGAACATAGATCAATCTTGAATATATAGTTGATCTGTAGTTCGAAGCTTAAGTCTTTTAACACGTGAGTGATGTAGGTTATGTTTTTGATTTTGATATTTGGATTATTAAAAAAAGGGCTGATGAAGGGATTATCTAGAATTATATTTGTTTTTTGAAGATATAGTGCACATTTTTTAGAGATTTTTGAAATAATTTGTTCGAATATTTAAATGTATTAAATATTTCGAATAAATTATATTCTTTGGGAAGTCCTTCAAGTGTGTTCATGTTTTTATAAGGCAAGTAGTATTTCTTAAGATAAAACCAGAAACAAAATTTTGTCTCCTTTGAATATTTATTTATTAATTTTAATTACTTTTGTATATCTGTTGGGTTATTTATTTCATTTGACATTGTACATTGAGTTTTGATTATATACGTCTATTAAATGTAAGCGGTGCTTGTTTTAGACATTAATTTAATTCTAAAAGTTTTTTGAATAAAAAAATTCTTTTGGAAATTAAAATTGTAGAAGATAAACATATTTCAATTTGTTTTGATATTCAAATTTTGTTATATTTCTTCTATCAAGTAAAAAGCCTTTCTATTTTATTTTATATATAATATATAATTATATTTTGGCTTCAATAAATCTCATTATAGAATGTCAATGAATTTAAGTAAACCTTAAAATAACTCACTTTGTTCTTTGATTTTGTTAGAACATAGATCAATCTTGAATATATAGTTGATCTGTAGTTCGAAGCTTAAGTCTTTTAACACGTGAGTGATGTAGGTTATGTTTTTGATTTTGATATTTGGATTATTAAAAAAGGGCTGATGAAGGGATTATCTAGAATTATATTTGTTTTCTGAAGATATAGTGCACATTTTTTAGAGATTTTTGAAATAATTTGTTCGAATATTTAAATGTATTAAATATTTCGAATAAATTATATTCTTTGTTCATGTTTTTATAAGGCAAGTAGTATTTCTTAAGATAAAACCAGAAACAAAATTTTGTCTCCTTTGAATATTTATTTATTAATTTTAATTACTTTCGTATATCTGTTGGGTTATTTATTTCATTTGACATTGTACATTGAGTTTTGATTATATACGTCTATTAAATGTAAGCGGTGCTTGTTTTAGACATTAATTTAATTCTAAAAGTTTTTTGAATAAAAAAATTCTTTTGGAAATTAAAATTGTAGAAGATAAACATATTTCAATTTGTTTTGATATTCAAATTTTGTTATATTTCTTCTATCAAGTAAAAAGCCTTTCTATTTTATTTTATATATAATATATAATTATATTTTGGCTTCAATAAATCTCATTATAGAATGTCAATGAATTTAAGTAAACCTTAAAATAACTCACTTTGTTCTTTGATTTTGTTAGAACATAGATCAATCTTGAATATATAGTTGATCTGTAGTTCGAAGCTTAAGTCTTTTAACACGTGAGTGATGTAGGTTATGTTTTTGATTTTGATATTTGGATTATTAAAAAAGGGCTGATGAAGGGATTATCTAGAATTATATTTGTTTTTTGAAGATATAGTGCACATTTTTTAGAGATTTTTGAAATAATTTGTTCGAATATTTAAATGTATTAAATATTTCGAATAAATTATATTCTTTGGGAAGTCCTTCAAGTGTGTTCATGTTTTTATAAGGCAAGTAGTATTTCTTAAGATAAAACCAGAAACAAAATTTTGTCTCCTTTGAATATTCATTTATTAATTTTAATTACTTTCGTATATCTGTTGGGTTATTTATTTCATTTGACATTGTACATTGAGTTTTGATTATATACGTCTATTAAATGTAAGCGGTGCTTGTTTTAGACATTAATTTAATTCTAAAAGTTTTTTGAATAAAAAAATTCTTTTGGAAATTAAAATTGTAGAAGATAAAAATATTTCAATTTGTTTTGATATTCAAATTTTGTTATATTTCTTCTATCAAGTAAAAAGCCTTTCTATTTTACTCCATTTAAATGTTCAGTATTCATTTGCCATGACTCTTTCTGAATTGTTAAAGGTAAGTAAATATATAAGAAAAACAAATGTTAAGTTCCGCTATTTTATTGATTTTCACAACAATTGTTTCGTCATACCATGACTTCATCAGGTGAGTATTTAAACTGTCAATAAAATAGCGGAACTTAACATTTGTTTTTCTTATATTGAAGATGAATTTCCGTCAAGTAAAGACCGAGATAATCAAAAAAAGTAATTAAATATTTTTTGGACATATTATCATTTGGATTTAACTAAGTTCATAAAATACCTTGCAACTTTGTTTAATTTCTGTGACGAAAATAGAAACATAAGATTTTTTAATAGTTCACTATATTCTGGTGTTTGTTAGAGGAAGATACTTGAATGGTCTGGTAAGATATTTTTTATTGATTATTTTTATTTTTTAAATATAAAGTGGGACTGAGAAGTTTATAGTTTGTGAGAATTCTAAATTGCTTTTTGAAGATGTACTGATGTTTTAGAAGTTTATTGAAGGAATTTATTTAAAGTTAGTTATTTTTGAAGAAGCTCTTGAGGTTATGATTTGCATTTTTGAAAAGGGATTTAGTTTTCATAATACAAGATACGAAACAAAATTTTGTATCCTTCAAGTATTTATCAAGTTTTTTTAATTGATGATTTATATTTCTTCTTCTTTTATTCCCTTCGGTACTGTGTAATGAGATTTCTTCAACTGAACTAATTTCTTTTGTTGCTCAAATTCAGTCTATAATAATTGTTTCTGTTTCAGGAAAAATTCCAACATTTTTGACTTTTCACAAGAACCTTGTATTTCAAGTCGTAATCTGTATCCTAATCTTTTATTTTCTTTAAAGGTTTTTGTTTTAGGTTTTGTCCATACTGAGGTATATCGTGTATAAAAAATTTAGGCAATGGAAGTCCGAAATCAAAATAATTAATGCACCTATTAAGGAATAAAACCTAAGAAAAACACGTGAAAATTTTTTTACCCTCGCAAATATGAAGATTTCCTGAAATATAATATGCAGGAATTTTTTGTTTTCATATTAACAAGTTTGTACTACTTTATAGGCGAAAACATGTACATGAATCAATAATATGATCATTAAGTTCAAATTAATTCGAAAAACATCTTATCGGCTCCACTGTGTACTTCAGAATATCAATCTGATTAAAAATCTCTAACTTATTTATGAATTGAGCCGTTCACTGCATAAATAGATTAATTTCACCAATCACATAGAAATTGTAACGTTACTGACTATTATTAATTGGGTATTATTTTTTATTTATTTTATGTACTGAGAGAAGAAAGCTACAACTAGAATTATGCGTTCTACAATATTTATAGGAATTTATATGGAACAGCGAATTTAGAAAAATTATGGACATCATTTTGTCACATCTCTCAACTATTTGTTTTATGGAATTAAGCGATTTATACAATGAATGGCTAAATTGAAACAAATATTCGTGCAAATACATGAATGGAATATTCAAGCAGTAGCAAAGGGACACATAAATGTGCAAAGTTATAGTTATACCAAGGTGGCACTTATTGTTAAGACAGATTATCTTCTATTTGTATTCACATTTGAGAAAAGCTTATTTTAGATATTCTTTTAATATAAATTATTTGGCTTTGCAAGATATTTCAATCATAATCGTTTCTGTTAGAATCTCACGGTCCTTCAACTATTACCCAATTTGCAAATTCAGTGTTCTGCTTGTGTTGTTATTAAATATTGATTGTATTTATTCTGTTTCTGTATAGGGTTAACTGAAATACAAATTCATCGTTTACTCTTCAAATGGCAATATGTCATAGTTTGTCAGAAGTTAAAGTTAAATATAATCTTGTAGTTTTTTTATATTAAAAAATTACGTTAGTTTCCTATAATTTTAATTTCAAAAAATTTTGATCAAAAACTTTTAGAATTAAATTAGTGTCTTAAAAGCACAGCTTATATTTAATTGACATATAAAATCAAAATTCATTATATGAATATGAATAAATAAATGTTTGAAGGAGACAAAATTTTATTTCCGATCTCACAATTATGAAACCTAAATACTTTTCAAAAATATACATTGTTAGTTGATTTCATTTTTTAGATGTGAAGTAGGACGGATGAGGACCTTATCGGAATTCTAATTGTTTTCTGATGATGTAAGTTTGAGAGATTTTTGAAGTAACTTATTTAAATATAATAAATATTTCAAATAAATTTGAGAAGTTCTTAAAATTATGTTTTGTATTTTTGAAAAGGAATTAGTTTTTATAATTGTAAGATCAGAAACAAAATTTTGTCTCCTTCAAATATTTATTTATTAACTTTAATTGAAAATTTATATTTGTTGGGTTATTTATTCCATTTGATATTATATAATGAGTTTTGATTTTATATGTCTATTGAATATAAGCTGTGCTTATAAGACATTAATTTAATTCTAAAAGTTTTTGAATAAAATTTTTTTAAATTGAAATTATAGGAGACTTACAGATTAAATCTGTTTTTATATTCAAATTTTGTGATAATCCTTCTATCAAGTAAAAAACCTCTTTTTATTATTTAATTTTACACATAATAATTCATAAAATTTCCTTCACGTCAAAAATATTTGTTTGAATTTGTCTAACATTGCTTTTTGGGTTTATCGTAGAAACTTTCAAAATATTTCGTTTTTAGGTCTTGCGAAATTAGATGCGATGCCGTCATGTTGGTACACTATGGTCCGTCTTATTTTGAGGTTAACATCTTCCAGCAACAATGGTAGCTCGTTTTGCAAAAATCGTCTATGAAAATAAATTAAAGGGGAATATTAAAGAAATAATTTTATTTTTATTATGATCAATTGAGTTTTATTTGCTCAATAAAAGAAAGAATAACTAAAAAAGAATCATTTTCTATTACTATAAACATTTCTTTATAGTCAACCTCAGGAATGATGAAAAATGCAATTTTTAATTGTTTTAATCAAATTTCCCATCTCGATATTTTCAAAGATCGATTTTTGCAGATAACAGTTCGTTTAGTATCACTTTTTGATGTTATTAGGACAGTTCAGAGTTAATCGTAATTTTTTCCTAGTTTACTAGGAATTCATGAATTATTTTTTCTACTATAATAAACGTACATCTATAACATTGAATATTGTCAATGAATAATATAATATATACGGTTTTCCATGCTTTGTGGTAGCTTCTCAATGAAATTTTATTCATTAAATTAATTGCGTTTAAATAAAGCAGCGTTCTTTTTTAAACTTTTTTCTTCGATTTGAAAAAGAATGTTCTGTTTTGTATGTGTATTATCTGACACATTTTCTTCAAAATTTCAATATCTCAATACACATATTCTATTTAATCGAGGATAACTCGGACGTTTTTCATTGGGCACAATTATGGCGAATACATTAGTAATTAAAAATATCGGGTGTTTTTTTTTAGAGTGATAGAACTTTAAATTGAAATAAAACAATATTCTAATTTCCGCTAATATTTTATTACACTACGATCGTTGCGTCATACCATGACTTCTTCAGGTGAGTATTACAAGATACTGAGTATACCATGAACAAGAATTTCATTATATAGTACATGGACATAACAAAAAATAGAGGGGGTGAAGAGAGTTTTACAATTCTTTTGGAATTCTGAAAAATGATTCAAAAAAGATTCAACAAAGGGGAGCTACTTAATTCTGTTTGGTTATTAACCAGTTTAATCTGAAACTTTTGTTTTCTGTGTGTAAAATTTCAAAGTTACTATTTAAACTATGTCCTGCTTCTAGAAGGTGCTCTGCATAGGTTGAATTTCCCTTTTTGTTACAATAACAAGATGAATTTTCCTCAAGTAAAGACCGATACAATCATAGAAATAAAACACATTTAAATTAATATCGAAGCCAAATTTTATAATTATCTGAAAGATAATTCCATGACATTCATGTTCTGGAAATAATTTCGGGCATATGTTTACCACGACTAGCTCTGAAGCACCGCATTCGACCAGACCAATTTTGGACCACTTTTTCGAGAAATTCAGGCCTTATTTCATCAATAACACGAGTTATGTTGGCTTCCAAAGCGTCTATTGTTTCTGGTTTATCAGCATAAACCAAAGACTTGACATAACCCCAGAGAAAATAATCCAGTGGAGTTATGTCGCATGATTTTGGAGGCCAATCAATTGGACCATTTCTCGAAAAAATGTTATCGCCAAATCTTCCTTTCAATAAATCAATTGTAACGGTAGCAGTATGAGGTGTAGCACCATCTTGTTGGAACCAAAACACTTCTGGGTCGATACCATTCAAATTTTGAAACAAATTATCATTGATCATCGATCTGTAACGAGCACCATTCACTGTAACATTAGCTCCAGCATAGTTTTTAAAGAAATATGGACCGATGATGCCTCCAGCATGTAAAGTACACCATACAGTACATTTTTCAGGATGCAATGGAACCTGCAGAAATTCTTGAGGATTGTTTTCACTTCATATACGGCAATTTCGCAGTTCAACTAGAAATGAGCTTTATCACAAAACACAATTTTACGATAAAAAAGTGGATCAACTTCAAGCTTTTCTAGGGTCCAATCAGCAAACAAACGACGCTTATTATGGTCAAGTGGCTTTAGTTCTTGAACCAGTTGGATCTTGTATGGGTGTAGACCAAGATCTTTACGCAAAATTTTCCATGTGGTGGAAGCACAGAGTCCAACTTGTTGTGAACGTCGACGAATAGACAAAATCTGGATCATCATTAACACTATGACTTACAGCAGCGATATTGTCTTCTGCACGTACAGTTCTTTGTTTTGTTGTTGTTGTTACATCGAGTAGAGGAAATGTCCGAAATCTATCGCTAGTTCGACGAATAAGCTGCTCTGATGGATGATTATGTAAACCATAAATTTCACGAAGTACTCTATAAGTTTGGCGAATAGAACACTGATTTTGAAAATAAATTCCAACAATTTGTAAACGTTGTTGCGGCGTGAGACTTTCCATGATAATTTGTCAATGCTTACTGAACAGAAATGTCAAAAAACATGGCTCCTACCTTATTTAAAATCACAGTTATCTCTATCGAAAGTTCTATCACTCTACAAAAAACACCCATACATGAGTATTATTACAGAAATTTAAAAATAACGATTAAAAACTACGTGCCAGCCTATAAGGAAATGAAAATTTAATTCGGATTGAAATGCTCAATATTCATTAAATACCTCTCAGATTTCTGCAAAATTAGCAAATAGGAACAGGGGATGTCATTTCAAAAGGCGCCAAAATAATAAACCAAAGTTTTAACTAACCCTATAAAAAATGGAAATTTAATCGTGGAAGAAATGAAAAGTTTTTACTATTTAAGTGCACTTGTGTCATACATACCTATATAAAATAAAAAAATTATTTGACTTACCACGGGAGTGTATACATTAATGTATAAACAATCTTCAGAGCCTTCAACTAACTGGTTGCCAAATAGATAGTTTTTTTGGGCACATTTTGGAGCGTCAGATGTTGCGAAATACGTGTGAGTAAATTTTTCAGCTTCTTTGGGTTCCTAGCATAATGTCCAATAAACAGTTTCAGTTTTTAATCCGGATGAACGATTTAAAACTTACTTGAAATCTTAAAGGCCCTACAGGTGGTTTTGCATACGGGATGCCACGAAATGCAGAAAATGTCCTCCCTTTTCTAGATAACATATTAATCCCGACTAACTTTCCCTGGGATATTCTTGTAGTAGGATCCATGTCCATTCTGTACGTCACCGATGACGAGAAATAAAGACATAGCATTAGCCAGGAGCAATACATTTTTCTGGAACAAAATCAGACAATAATCTCAAGCATTTGATAATAAGTTAGCTAATAAAATATTCCAATTTTGCTCTGCTTATCAATTACATAACAACGTATAATGTGAAACGTATAATTGGAATGAAGGAAACCGATCCCTTAACCCTTTTCAAAAGGAGAAATCTTCTGTAATGAAATTATCTGATCACGTCAATGACCCTTGAAGTAAATATCCCTATCATAAATACGGAAAAGATATTTAAACTTCTATATATGAGTGCGGGCAGTTCAGTGGTAGAGCATTAGGCTCGTGGCAGGAAGGTCCGAGTTTGAATCCTGTTCAGGTGGAAAAGAAGTTTTCTAGTTGGATGGGAAAATCTTAGAAATGTGTGCAAATTCGGAATTATATTTTTTAGTTCTTCGCTAATTTTTTTAATGTTCACATGCTATTGGAATTATGAAATCATTGTATTAATAGCAATTTTTGTGTGCTTGTTCTAAGGAAAAAAGCATGCTATCTTAGTTTCGAGTTTTGAACCGAAAATGATCAAGTGGCTTCAGTTCTTGAACCAGTTGGATCTTGTATGGGTGTAGACCAAGATCTTCACGCAAATTTTTCCATGTGGTGGATGCACAGAGTCCAACTTTTTGTGAACGTCGACGAATAGACAAATCTGGACAAAATTTTGGACCACTTTTTCGAGTAATTCAGGCCTTATTTCATCAATAACATCATAAACCAATGACTTGACATAACTCCAAAGAAAATAATCCAGTTGAGTTATGTCACATGATCTTGGAGGCCAATTAATTGGACCATTTCTCGAAATAATGTTATCTCCAAATCTTTCTTTCAATAAATCAATTATTACGGTAGCAGCATGAGGTGTAGCACCATCTTGTTCAAACCAAATCACTTCAGGGTCGATACCATTCAAATTTTGAATTTTGAAACGAGCACCATTCACTGTAGCATTAGCTCCAATATCGTTTTTAAAGAAATATGGACCGATGATGCCTTCAGCGTATAAAGCACAGCATACAGTGCATTTTTCAGGATGCAATGGAACCTGCAGAACTTCTTGAGGATTGTTTTCACTCCATATATGGCAATTTTGCTTGTTTACATAGTCGTTCAACTAGAATTGAGCTTTATTACTAAATAGAATTTTACGATAAAAAAGTGGATCAACCTCAAGCAGTTCTAGGGCCCAATCAGCAAACAAACGACGCTTATTATGGTCAAGTGGCTTTAGTTCTTGAACCAGTTGGATCTTGTATGGGTGTAGACCAAGATCTTTACGCAAAATTTTCCATGTGGTGGATGCGCAACTTGTTGTGAACGTCGACGAATGGACAAATCTGGATCATCTTTAACACTATGACTTACAGCAGCGATATTTGTTCTTTGTCTTGTTGTTGCATCTATAAGTTTGGTGAATAGAACACTGATTTTGAAAATAAATTTCAACAATTAGTAAACGTTGTTGTTGCGTGAGTCCTTTCGAAATTTGTCAATGCTTACTGAACAGAAATGTCAAAACAAGATGGCTTGGACCTTCTGTCAAATCACAGTTATCCCTATCGAAAGTTCTATCGCTCTAAAAAAAACACCCGATATAATGAAATTAGTTTCAATGAAACTTCAAATGCATCGAATAATATTTTTCCCTAATTATTGATTGCGTTGGTTAAGTTTCAATAATTTTTTCTTAAAATTTGAGTTCAAAGATGGAACTTGTCATTGAAATTTCTATTAAAAAAATTCGTGGCTATCTTATCTACACTTATAATAATAATTCATCAATTTATACCTGTTGTAATTAAATAACTATTACAGAAGTTGAAATAATTGAGGGTTGACAATGAGGCTCCCGATGGAATTAGTTATGTTGAAAGCTTGAACCCAGTTTCTTCAGAAAATGTTAAGTAGAAAAGGGGTACAATTTTTTCATTATTCGTAATAATTAGAGTTTTCAGATTTTTCATTACAGTCCGACATTATCTGTCATATAGATGATACTGCTATTCCAAATGATCGTGAAGAGATGAAATTCATTGCAGGAGTAATACCAAAGGAATTTCAGTCCTTTATAATGAAAGTGTAAGGTTTATAAGCTGTCTAAAATATATTTAAAAAAAATTTCCTGTTCAAAATGATTTAGAGGTAAAATTCCAAAATTGAACAGGAAGAATATAATACATTGGGGTATTTTGAAAATATTTACAGAATGATCGATATTAATATTAATACTTGAACTTTTTCTATTTAATGACATGAGAAAACTACGCACTAATGAAAATTTGAATATCAAAACAAATTGAAATATGTTTGTCTTCTACAATTTTAATTTAAAAAAAATTTTTTTTTATTCAAAAAACTTTTAGAATTAAATTAATGTCTAAAATAAGCACCGCTTACGTTTAATAGACGTATATAATCAAAACTCAATATATAATGTCAAATGGAATAAATAAACCAACAGATATACGAAAGTAATTAAAATTAATAAAGAAATATTTAAAGGAGACAAAATTTCGTTTCTGGTCTTACCTTTAAGAACACCAATTGCCTTTTAAAAACATGAACACACCTTAAGCACTAATGTATACTCATAACAATCATAAGAAAATCACGAAATTAAGACTTAGTATGATCTCAATAGAAACTTGAAAAATCTGTTGAATTTTTTATTATTCAGATTATTAAACAATAATGAATACACTTTTCAAATCATAAAATCAAAAAAAGGATTCTAGGATATAATATAAACTTTAATTGAAATTATTTATGATTAAAACAAGTATCAGCAACGGTCTTAAGATGAAGTGAAATTTCAAAACATTTTGATTTTATGGACAGTAAAACATTTCGCCATTTATAAAATTTTTTTTTCAATTATAATCAATTACTAAATGATACTGAAATCTTTCAATTCATTTCGTGAAAGTTTTCAAAATATTCTGATTTTCAATTTATTTTCCAACCTTTATCAAGTAAGACTAATAATTTTATTAAAGAGAATTCTATTTCCTAATTCGAATTTATCATTAAAAAATTGTTTATCTGTCACTTCGACCCTTACTGTGAAAAATAAATCACTTTCGAAGTTTAAATGTACCACTAAAACATAGTTTAACATAATAAGACACAAATTGGAGACTTACATATGACAATATACTGAGGAAACTATATTTTGTTCTGATGGTGAAGCATGGACTGACTGATTTTAAGAAAGGTGAAGGCTTAAATGGACAACGCAAGGGAGGGGTGAAGTTCACCGATTCCTGGATGAGAGAGATATAGTCATAATATTGTACTTAAGAGGGATTTTGAACACACTCCAATTGATTTTGATTGATGAGATAAATATTTTTGTCTTGGAGTGGTCAACTTTAGAGCAATTCTGGTAAGTTGCAAATGCTACAAGTTTTACACAATGGTTCAGTGTTTTTATTATTATCATCCTGATACTCCTAGATCTTCTGTGAAGATCCCTCAGAAGCTTTTTCAGCTTGTGCCAGTTAGGAGTTCAGTTGTGTTCTGGGTAGGCTTTGTTACTACGATCTTGCGCCACTTTAGGTATCATATAAATATATGATAATAATAGTTTTATTTTTACATATATATATATATAAAAATAAAACTATTATTTTTAGGGAAAACAACTTTGTAACTTATATGTTCTACGTTCTATGATCTATGTTCTATGTCTAAGATTTTAACCCAAAAATTGTCACATGTCTATTTAGTTAGTTGTTAGAAATGTGAATCGAGAAACCCGAAGAAATAGCATTGTTTTTGATTTCTTCCAGGTTAGTAAGCTATTTTTTTCATTTATTTATTTTTATTTCTTTGTACTACTCTGTCAAGAAAGTACCGGGAATTTTCAATTAAAACAACATTTTTACATTTAATCGTCAAAATTTATTGGGTCGCCTTCAAAATAGGCTCCATTTGCTCCAATACATCTATGCCAACGGCACTTCCAATTATCGAAACCTTTTTTATAGGCGCTTTCCGGGAAGGACTTTGGCTCTCGCGCCGAATTTTGTTTTATGGCTTCAATCGACTCAAAACGGGTGCCACGAAGGGGCAATTTTAGTTTTGGGAAGAGGAAAAAGTCGCAGGGAGCCAAATCCGGCGAATACGGTAGTTGCTGAAGCACGTTTGTTGAGTTTTTGGCGAGAAAGTCAGTCACAATCGTAGCTCGGTGAGAAGGCGCGTTATCGTCATGCAAAATCCATGAGTTGTTCGCCCACAAATTTGGCCGCTTCTTACGGATACGCTCACGCAAACGTTTCATAACGCCTAGGTAATACTCCTTGTTTACCGTCTGACCCTCCGGAACGAATTCGTAGTGCACCACGCCACGGATATCGAAGAAAACAATGAGCATCACCTTCATTTTCGAGCGGCTTTGGCGTGGTTTTTTCGGTTTCGGCTCATTTTTTGCCACCCATTCCGATGATTGCTGGCTTGTTTGCATATCGTACTCGTAGACCCAGGTCTCATCACCAGTTATAATGCGTTCCATGAATGTAGAATCGGAATTACAGCATGTCTGAAGCAACCTGTTCGCGATGACGTTTTTGAAGAAAATTCAGGTCTTTCGGTACGAGTCGTGCGGCCACCTTTCTCATGCCCAAAATATCAATCAAAATCTTTCCTTAATTTTATCGACGTTATCTTCGATCGAAGCCGTCGATGGGCGACCACTTCACGACCGTCCTTGAAGGCTCTGTACCACTGATATGCACGAGTTTTCGATAGAGCATTATCACCAAAGGCCTTTTGCAACATTTTCAATGCATCGGCACACAAAAATTCATTTGCAACACAAAACTTTAAACAAATTCTTTGCTCAACGTAATCACCCATAGTAAAAATCGGCAGGCACTCTGACATCGATTGACTTAATCAGCTGTTGCAAACACACTAGTTGACAGATCCCGCTCAAGATTGGCATAGTAATTAAGGACAGTGGTACCAAGCTAGGAAAAAAAATTTTTACCTGCCTCATTGCCCCGCCAGATTTAAATCGATAATTCCCGGTACTTTCTTGACAGAATGTATGTTATTATTTTATTTTGTATATGTTATTCTGTTATATTTCAAACTTAAGAAAATAAAATCTTCGAGAATCATGACATCAAATCGTCTATTTCTTCAATTATAAAAATAAGAATTGATTACATTCTTATAAATCTAAAACGTAAGCTATAATGACGACATCCATGAAGATTTGCATCGCTTTGGAAGCATCCAAGACTGATAAGAAGAAAAATACAAGCAAATTCAAATGGGTTCAAACTACGGGAACGAAAAATACATATTATGAAATACCAGAGGACTAACAGGATATATCTGACCATCATGAACTTTTGGCTCTACCGAAGGTGAAGAATATCCTGAAATCGATTTAAGTAAGAGGTTCATTTCGTACGTGTGTCATTTCATTAACTCCGGAATTGAAAGAAATATATTTTGATGCCGAAGACGATGTGATGTTTAAGAATGAATATTTACAACTGATTTATTCACCCGCATACGTGAGAACAGTATTTGGACAAGAATCACCAAAACCACAGGATAAGGAGGAACTTTCAAGAAAAAGCAAGGATTTCAAGAGGATAAAGGAGGATTTTATGCTGAATAATTTTGATGGTAAGAGTGTTTCAGTGAATTTATGGTAAAAATTCCAGACGGAATGCACGCGTTGTGAAGTAGAAGAAGATAGAGACAAAATTTTGATTTTACGGTTATTTTTGGTAGGAATAGCGAAAGAATGATTTGATTCTAAATTGATTACATTAGGTTTAGACAAAATTTTTCAAATATGGAAAGATAACTGCTTAGAGAGTTTTTGCGAAACGAGTTGGCATGAATATAGATAGGCCTATTCATTTAGGTACATAGGAGGAAGTTTAGTTGACTACGCTTTTAGGAAAGAAAATTTGTTGTTGAATCTTCCAAATAATTTTTCAACTGACATATTAGTTGATTTAATTGTGACAAGTTTGCCAAATATTTTACACGAAAATTGATCGATCAAATGTAACAACTTTCGAGAAATTATTGGGTAAGTTGCGAAAGCTAGAAAGTTCAAAAAAATATAACAACGATCGAAATAAAGAAAACCATAGATTGAATAAATCTGCCGAACAAAGTCCTTCCTATTCAGAAACAAATAGAAAACCAGTTAAGGAGGAACCATGCTTAATTTGTGAGAAGAATGGTTTTTCAGGTAGATTTCATCCGGAGACTTTATGTCGGCTAAGGAATAAATCCAATAATTTTGAACAAAAGAACGTACCCGGTAACATAAAAACTGTAAACAATGTTGGGGTACAGGATAAATTAAATCAGGCCATTTCAAAAAAAAACTAAGCCTGCTGCCATTAATAAAATTGAAGGTGTTCATAAATAATAATGAATTATGTGGAATTTATGATTCGGGCTCAAATGTTAGTCTTCTGAATTCCAAAGGAGCAGAAAAGTTATGTCTACGCATTCAAGATAATAGAAACACATTCAAAAGAGGGCAAAATTTTCAGGAAAAATAATTACAAAAATGAGAATCAATAATATCAAAAAATAAGTTGTACTTTTTGTAGTTAATGAGAAAAATTTCGAGTATGATATTCTACTCGGACTAGATTCTATTTCCAATTGATTTCTTAATATACGCTCTCAGTGAAACTTCCGATGTCCAGTTGGTGCTTTTATTATTTCTTTATTTTTCCACGACTCAATGTGTGTTGTTTCGGCTTTGCAAAATTTGTTTTGAAGCTGAAGGGACATTAGAAAGATATTAATTCGCGACCTTTGTATTCTTCAACAACACGTGTACCAAGATAAAATTTGCACGCATCCTATGATGATTCATTTTTGTTATGTATAATATTTCTAGGGAAATTGAGATTCCTGAAAGCTGGAAATATAAATACATTGTTTGGGTTTATTCTTGCATGTGTTAAATTATATCAGTTGCAATTATTAAATAACAACTAATGTTAATCGAGAAGTAAGTGATTTGTAGTGTTTCAATTTCAAACAATGTTCGAAATCAATAGCTTACAGGAATAGATGCGTATAACCCTCATACGTGATAGTGAATATTATCAATATATATTTGCAATAGTATTCATATTTTGTAAATGCTTCGGCATTAATCAGATGATATTATTGGAGTTCATGATAAATCAGTTAATAAATATCAAACTGCTACTGAAAAAATTATCACTCCATCTATAACATATTTGTCCGACGATACAGTGTTAATTTATTGGGATAACATTTCTCTATTTTCCTCAAAGAAGAACAAATATGAGAATATTTTAAATATCATACAGATTTATTCTGTTAACCTCCTACAGATTTCAATTAAAAAAAAATTCATTCAAACACTTTTTAGAATTAAATTAAATAAATGTCTTAGAAAACACAGTTTCAATTCAGAAGACATATAGAATTTAAACTCATTACACAGCACCAAAAGAAATTCCAAGAAATATAAATTATTGATTAAAAATACTGAATTAACACTTGAAGGATACAAAACCTTGTTTCGTATCTTGTATAATGAAAACCAAATCCCTTTCTAAAAATGCAAAACATAACCTCTTCAAAAATAACTTACTTCAAATAAGTTCCTTCAAAAAAATTCCTAAAATATGCAGCAATATATTCCTCAATAAATATATCCACAATATATTCTTCAATTATTTATTATT
Source organism: Megalocaria dilatata (assembly GCA_034642435.1). Lineage (NCBI taxonomy): Eukaryota > Metazoa > Arthropoda > Insecta > Coleoptera > Coccinellidae > Megalocaria > Megalocaria dilatata. The sequence continues at coordinate 7,696,152 of CM067855.1, read as the reverse complement.
TTTGAAATTCTGGTTATTTTTCTTATCATGGGACATTATTTGGGGTGAATAAGTTTTGTTATTGTTTTTCTGTGTTCCGAATACAAATAGTTATAGGTTATACTTAACAATACGTTGATCATTTCTGTTTTATTTTGGATACTTTAAAGCTTACTTCAAGTTTATTCGTTCCATGTTCTATCTTATTTTGGTAAGTTGAATTTTGATCTTGTTTTATATTTGAATCTGAATTCAATACATTTCTGATGAGGCCATATAGGCCGAAATAGCTATCAAATATTCCGAGTTCTCGTTCAATTATTTTTATTTGATCCTTTATTTTGATAATTTTAGATAATTTTGGAATAGTGGCTTTTCTTGTATTTGTATGTTAATATACATACTTATATAGTGTTTGTTAATACATTTGTATTAATACATTTTAAGTCGTGATGTAAAAAGGTTTTTTTCCGAGACATTGAAAAATATTTTATATTGATTATATATAAGGATATCAATTTGATAGTTTTTGTATATAGTTTCAATATATAATGTAGAAGTTAGAATATATAATTCTGAATTTAAAGTCTTATGCAGCACATCTTCAAAATGCATTTTCGAATTACTAAAAACGATATCTCTTCAGATCCACTTCATATTTAAAAAATAAAAATAACAAACAAAAAATATCCTACCAGACCAGCAACGTATCTTCTTTTGAACAAACACTAGAAGTTTTGCATTTTTAGAAAGGGATTTGGTTTTCACAATACAAGATGCGAAATAAAATTTTGTACTCTTCAAGTGTTTATTAGGTATTTTTAATTAATAATTTATATTTCTTGAAATTCTTTTATTTCTTTTGGTACTATGTAATGATTGTTAATTCTTTATGTCTACTAAATTGAAAGTGTGTTTTCTAAGACATTTATTTAATTTAATTCTAAAAAGTTTTCGAAATAATTTTTGTTAAATTAAAATCTGTAGGAGGTTAGACGAATAAATCTGTATGATATTTAAAATATTGTAGTAATCCTTCAATCAATTAAAACCCCCCTTTATTATAAATGTGAGGATGATCGATTCAGAACACATTCAGAATTAGAAAACACACTCGAATATCTTAATAGTATGCACTATAAGGTGAAATTCACTATGGAAACACAATGTGACAACAAAATACATAACTTTTAAAAAAGGAACTGAATGCAATCAAACAAATAGCTACAAATAATCATTTCGAAACTAAAATAATAAATTCTCTCATAAACAAAAAAACAAAAACAATTAATTCGTAAGCAAATATACCCCATTACCATATCAGATAATATAGACAAGAAATTCATAAAATTTATATATTTTGGACCAGTCTCACAAAAAATAGTTCAGATTTTAAAAAAACTAACATAATAATAGCTTTCACACCCTCATATAAAATTTCCAACCTTTTTTTAATGCAAAAAACAAAAACAACCGGCTGAATAATTCTGGAGTCTATAAATTAAGTTGTCAACAGTGCAGTAGCGTATATATAGGTCAAACCGATGTTTCCACAAAAGGTACAAAGAACATCAATCTGCCTTTAGGAAGCGGAAAGATAACTCCAATTTTGCGAAACATTTTTTCGTAACCGATCATATCTTCCCAGAATTGGATAATCTCGAAATATTGCACGTGGAAGCGAAAGGAAAAAAAAACAAGACATCCTGGAATCCATAGAAATCCACAAATACAAAAAGCACGTACCGACAATAAAACTATTAAATGAGCAAACGGGGCTGTGGCAAACCCCACTTTTTGAAGTTTGGTCGAAGCAATCAAGAATTGCATATATATATATATATATATATATATATATATATATATATATATATATATATATATATATAAAATAGTTGAGACATAATTTGTTTATTCAGTTTGAAAATGTAGTATCACTACGAAACTTGAGTCACTTTATAATCAGTAAATAAAAGTGAACTATCACAAAGTAACGGTTCCATCCAACATTTCTTTGATAGTTTTCCTTTCCATAGCATACTGCGACAACTAATAAGAGGGAAAAAGTGAAGTAAACATGTAAAAAATTTTTTTTGAGAAGAATCTACTTTTTTAATGGTTAAGATCTAAAAGTTTCAATATTTTTACCTATAGGAAGTCTTTCTTCCATTATGAGTGCTTTGTGTGAACTCATATAAGTATATTGTAAATATATAGATTAAGAATAATTGAATATATCAATTCAGAAAATATTAATTGCATATCTTGGACTGAATATTCAGTGACGAATATGAGTATTTCGCACAGGTCTCTGTGTAAACGCCACTGATTGTATTGCAAATAACAAATTACCAATAAATTAAGTAGGGATATCGAAACATAGAATTTGCGGGCTACAGATGTGCTATAATCGATCTCTTAGAAAATGCGTTATCTATTTCCGTCATTTTTGGGTTCTTATTTGTTTGATATTGTGGAAATGGCAAATCTAAAATAATGCATACCGTCTTGTGAAACTTATATTTAAGAGGAATGTTTGTTTGAATATAGCTTCAATTTCTCATTTTTTAAATCGTTTATTCCATTATATTGAGATAATGAATTGTCGTCACTTAAAGTGAGACAGACTGTATCTTTGATTCTTCAGATTCAGAGTCATATTATTTAGTATATAATTGTAACACAAAATTTGCAAACTTTCAATATCAAAACAGATTTAATCTGTTAGTCTCCTTCAATATTAATTTCAAAAAATGTTATTCAAAAACTTCTAGAATTAAATTAATGTTTTATAAGCACTGCTTATATTTAACAGACATATAAAATCAAAACTCATTATACAATATCAAATAGAATGAAAACACCCAACAAATATAAATTAATAATTGAAATTAATAAATTTTTGAAAGTTTTGTTCCAAGCATGCGTACCTGAACTCTTCAGACAGGCGTAGTGCGCATGTCTGCCTGTGGCAAAATGTTTTGTTCCTGATCTTATATTTATGAAAACTAAATCTTTTTCGAAAATACACAACATAATTTTAAGAACTTCTGTAAAACTAATTTGTCCGAAATTTTTAATATATTTGAATAAGTTACTTAAAAAACTCTAAAAACATGTAGCACATCCTCTAAAACAATTAGACTTCAAAAAAGGTCAGTCCAACTTCACATTTAAAAGATAAAATCAATCAACAATAAATAACTTACCGACTCGACCACCTGGAACCCCTGTTTGATCAACATTAAATCTAGGTACATTCAAAATCCAAGGTACTCTTTGTTCTATGCTCAACACAAAAATTACATAAAGTTTGTGAGGCACTTTATGGTCTTCGTTAAACCACTTGATATTTATATAATTTATATAATCATTTACGATAAATTTCCGTCAAGTAGAGACCGAAACAATCAAGAATTTATATAATGATTTTTTTTTATTTAAAAACCTAATATAATTATATATTATATATAAAAATCACAGAAAACTGTAAGGTATTATATAGTTTTCTTTAGACCACCTGATATCTCATAATGAGTTTTATTCAAACCTCGTACAATTATATATTATATATATATTCTTCTTCTTATTTGAAATAATAATTATTATGTATATATATATATATATATATATATATATATACTACTCTGTCAAGAAAGTACCGGGAATTTTCAATTAAAACGACATTTTTACATTTAATCGTCAAAATTTATTGGGTCGCCTTCAAAATAGGCTCTATTTGCTCCAATACATCTATGCCAACGGCACTTCCAATTATCGAAACATTTTTTATAGGCGCTTTCCGGGATGGACTTTAGCTCTCGCGCCGAATTTTGTTTTATGGCTTCAATCGACTCAAAACGGGTGCCACGAAGGGGCAATTTTAGTTTTGGGAAGAGGAAAAAGTCGCAGGGAGCCAAATCCGGCGAATACGGCGGTTGCTGAAGTACGTTTGTTGAGTTTTTGGCGAGAAAGTCAGTCACAATCGTAGCTCGGTGAGAAGGCGCGTTATCGTCATGCAAAATCCATGAGTTGTTCGCCCACAAATTTGGCCGCTTCTTACGGATACGCTCACGCAAACGTTTCATAACGCCTAGGTAATACTCCTTGTTTACCGTCTGACCCTCTGGAACGAATTCGTAGTGCACCACGTCACGGATATCGAAGAAAACAATGAGCATCACCTTCATTTTCGAGCGGCTTTGGCGTGGTTTTTTCGGTTTCGGCTCATTTTTTGCCACCCATTCCGATGATTGCTGGCTTGTTTGCATATCGTACTCGTAGACCCAGGTCTCATCACCAGTTATAATGCGTTCCATGAATGTAGAATCGGAATTACAGCGATCCAGCATGTCTGAAGCAACCTGTTCGCGATGACGTTTTTGAAGAAAATTCAGGTCTTTCGGTACGAGTCGTGCGGCCACCTTTCTCATGCCCAAAATATCAATCAAAATCGTACGTGCGGACTCGTGGGATATCTTAAGATCATGTGCTATCTCTCTCAAGCTGGTACGACGGTTTTCCAGCACCCTTTCCTTAATTTTATCGACGTTATCTTCGATCGAAGCCGTCGATGGGCGACCACTTCACGACCGTCCTTGAAGGCTCTGTACCACTGATATGCACGAGTTTTCGATAGAGCATTATCACCAAAGGCCTTTTGCAACATTTTCAATGCATCGGCACACGAAAATTCATTTGCAACACAAAACTTTAAACAAATTCTTTGCTCAACGTAATCACCCATAGTAAAAATCGGCACGCACTCTGACATCGACTGACTTAATCAGCTGTTGCAAACACACTAGTTGACAGATCCCGCTCAAGCTTGGCATAGTAATTAAGGACAGTGGTACCAACCTAGGAAAAAAATTTATTACCTGCCTCATTGCCCCGCCAGATTTAAATCCATAATTCCCGGTACTTTCTTGACAGAATGTATATATAATAATTATTATTTAAAATAAGAAGAAGAATATATATATAATATATAATTGTACGAGGTTTGAATAAAACTCATTATGAGATATCAGGTGGTCTAAAGAAAACTATATAATACCTTACAGTTTTCTGTGATTTCTTTGACGAACATAGAATATCTTGGATTTCCGAGTTTGTGTACTCAAATCAAGGATATCACTAGGTTTTATCAGGTGAGTTATATTTGTTGTTGAATAATTTTATTTTTTAAATGTGAAGAGAACCTTTTCGGAATTCTAATTGTGTTTTGAAAATATAATGCATGTTTTGAGAGATTTTTGAAGTAACTTATTTAAATATATTAAATATTTCAAATAAATTATATTTTCTGAGAAGTACTTAACTTTTTTTTATATTTTTGAAAAGGAATTAGTTTTCATAATTGTAAGATCAAAAACAATTATGTATTAATTGTAATTAACAATTTATATTTGATGGGTTGAGGAAATCATTTAATTCCTCAAAATCTGCTGCAGATATCAATAGAGAAGTATCAGTCAAACATGAAAATAATTTAAAAAAATAAAATAGAAAAAGGCTTTTTACTTGATAGAAGAAATATAACAAAATTTGAATATCAAAACAGATTTAATCTGTTATTCTTCTACAATTTTAATTTCAAACACTGAGTCGCTGTATATCAGTAATAATAAAAAGTGATAGAAAACAAAGTAATTTCTTATTTCATTCCATTTAAATGAACTATCACAAAGTAACGGACTACTGCATCTAATATTAGAAAAAGAAGTCTTCAAGGAGATATATATATATATATATATATATATATATATATATATATATATATATATATATGGATGTTGAATCCATTTGAAATTGTATTTTGAGTTTTGATTTTATACGTCATTTAAAAAAAAAGGTCTGCTTCATAAGACATCAATTCAATTCTTAAAATTTTTGAATAAATTTTTTTTGATATTAAAATTATAGGAGACTAACAGATTAAATCTGTTTTCATTCCATTTGAAATTGTATTTTGAGTTTTGATATTATACGTCATTTAAAAAAAAAGGTCTGCTTCATAAGACATTAATTCAATTCTTAAAATTTTTGAATAAATTTTTTTTGATATTAAAATTATAGGAGACTAACAGATTAAATCTGTTTTGATATCAAAATTTTGTAATAATTATTTTATTAAATTGAAAACTTGTTGATCCATAAAAATAGTAATGTCAAAACAATTTCCACCCAGAAATTACTAGTTAATCCTAGATCAGTTCTTAGTATCCGATAAATAAATGATGATTATTAATAATTAATCACCTGTAAATAAAGCTGCTGTGTAGAAATATAAGAACTGTCGTATCCTCACATAAACGATGCACCCTCACTAAAGCACTTTCGAACGATTCCTGATTTCTTTCATAGAGCTTTGAGCTTTATATTGGTCGAATTAAATAATAACAATTCTGATCCAATTAGCACTGATTATCTTATATTTCATATTCGTTCTTACATGGGCGTACTTAATGGCCTTACCCTGATTTGCGAATAAAAAAATATAAAACATCGCACACTGAAACGATGGCTGATGTGATAATTTTATCTGCTGATACCTAAATGCAACTGGGTTATAGTTTCATCTCGGGGTTTTTAGAGCAATTTATATGTAACATTAACACATGCTATTAACATAATCTACTGCCAGTGATCTTTTTTGATTCCAGCGATTGATTAAATGGGTAATTGGGTAAATAATATTTATGAAATATGTGTAATGGGAGTATTAACAATAATGTGGATTAAAATGAAAGAATTTATAATTTTATACTGTGTATCACATTGAATGAGAAAGAGAAGTGGAATGAAATAAGAAATTACTTTTTTTTTGTATCATTTTTTATTATAACTGATATACAGTGACCTGAGTTTCGTAGTGTTTACTACATTTTCAAACTGTATGAATGTATGCTTCGGCAGAGCTTCGAAGAGAGGGGTTTTCCAAAGTTCCGTCTGTTCGTTTAGTAGGTTTATTATTGGTACGTGCCTCTTTTATTTTTTAATTTCTATGGATTCCAGGATGTCAAGTTTTTTCCCTTTCACTTCCACGTGCAAGATAACAGGGTTGTTCAATTCTGGGAACGTGTGATCTGTATTGAAGAAATGGTTCGCAAAATTGGAATTATTCTTCCGGTTCCTAAAAGCAAATTGATGATCTTTTATGGAAAGGTCGGCCCGTTTGTCCTATATACACACTATTACACTGTTGACAACTTAATTTATAGACTCCAGAATTATTCAGTCGGTTCTCTTTGTCTTTCGGATTAAAAAAGAGATTAGAAATTTTATGGGAGGGTGTGAAAGCTGTTACTATGTTAATTTTTGACAAAATTTGAGCTATTTTTTGTGAAATTGGTCCAAAATACGTTAGTTTTATGAATTTATTGTTATTATGATCTGATTTGGAAATGGGGTAAATTTGTTTACGAATTAGTTGCTTTTGTTTTTTGTTCATGATGGAATTTATAGTTTTTGTTTCGAACTGATTTTTTGTGGCTATTTGTCTGATCGTATTCAATTCCCTCTTTAACGTAATATTTTCTCAAGGAATTGAAAATACTCTATGTACCATTGATCTATATGCAGCTAGTTTATGGTTGATCGGATGGTTTGAAAAATTTGGTATTGTTGTATCAGTTGATGTGGGTTTTCTATATATATCAAAGGAAATTTCATTATTACTCTTAATTGAAGCTATCTCCAGAAAATTCATTTTGTTATCAGATCTGATAACAAAAGTCACTGAGTCGCTGCATATCAGTAATAATAAAAAGTGATAGACAACAAAGTAATTTCTTATTTCATTCCATTTAAATGAACTATCACAAAGTAACGGACTACTCCATCCAATATTAGAAAGAGAAGTCTTCAAGGATATATATATATATATATATATATATATATATATATATATATATATATATATATATATATATATCCTTGAAGACTTATATATATATATATATATAGATTTGAGCTGAAAAAATCCTGAAAAATCAACTTTTATATGTTTTATGATGGTTAAAAGTTTTTTTGACCTTAATACAAATGAACTTTCAATGTCAAATTGGAAGAAGGAGATAGTAGTTAAATTGTTAGACCCCTAATCGGAAATTCCTCTTCGTTGCGGGTTCGCATCTTGGCGAGCAAGGAAATTTTCTCGCTAGCATGGCCACCAATTCAGTATTGAGTATCAAACACGGTCCGTGGCACACTAGACTTTTTCGGTGAACGTAGGATTATATTGATAATTTGGTTTCTGGAGTAATAACTTCTGTTTTATCGATCTAATAATCTATTTTCAGCGCAGCATTGTTGCTGCTTAATTGAAAAGTATCAACAAATCTGATATTTCAAGCAAGATTGCCTGTATATCATTTAATTTTTTTATTAAAATTTGAATATCAAAACAGATTTAATCTGTTAGTCTTCTACAATTTTAATTTCAAAAAAATTTTTCTTCAAAAAAACTTTTAGAATTAAAAATTCTTTTGAAATTAAAATTGTAGAAGACTAACAGATTAAATCTGTTTTGATATTCAAATTTTGTTATATTTCTTCTATCAAGTAAAAAGCCTTTTTCTATTTTATTTTTTAAAATTTTTTTATGTTTGACTGATACTTCTCTATTGATATCTGCAGCGGTTTTTGAGGAATTAAATGATTTCCTCATTTTATGTGAAAAAAGGAGCTTCATTTGAATGTTTATTTCTGTCGTACTTTCGCGGAAAATTGAAATTTTTGGAATAGTTTAATAATGTCCTGTGTATTAGCTGAGTATACGAAAATAAATTCAAAATTTTTACTTTTACCCATATATCGGGTGTTTTTTTTAGAGTGATAGAACTTTAAATTGAAATAAAACACATTAAAATTAAGATTAAAGCCAATTTTTTCTTTATATGAAAGATAATTTTATGACATTTATGTTTTAAAAATAATTTCCGACATATGTCTACCACGACTAACCTTGAGCAACCGCATTCGACCAGACCAATTTTGGACCATTTTTTCGAAGAATTCAGGTCTTATTTCAATTTCAAATATTTAAAATCAATAACAGGAGTTATGTTGGCTTTCAAAGCGTCCATTATTTCTGGTTTATCAGCATAAACCAATGACTTGACAACCCCAAAGAAAATAATCCAGTGGAGTTATGTCGCATGATCTTGGAGGCCAATTAATTGGACCATTTCTCGAAATAATGTTATCGCCAAATCTTTCTTTCAATAAGTCAATTGTTACGGTAGCAGCAAGAGGTGTAGCACCATCATGTTGGAACCAAAACACTTCTGGGCCGATACCATTCAAATTTTGAAACAAATAATCATTGATCATCGATCTGTAACGAGCATCATTTACTATAACATTAGCTCCTCCATCGCTTTTAAAGAAATATGGACCGATGATGCCTCCAGCTTGTAAAGCACACCATACAGTGCATTTTTCAGGATGCAATGGAGCCTGCAGAACTTCTTGAGGATTGTTTTCACTCCATATACGGCAATTGTGCTTGCTTACATAGCCGTTTAACTATAAATGAGCTTCATCACTAAACACAATTTTACAATAAAAAATGGATCAACTTCAACCTGTTCTAAGCCCAATCAGCAAACAAACGACCCTTATTATGGTCAAGTTGGTTTAGTTTTTGAACCAGTTGGATCTTGTTTGGGTGTAGTGGATGCACAGTGCCCAACTTGTCAAATATCTAGGAAAGTGTCGTTTATATAAATTATTGCCTCGTATATGATGATCTAGAAGCATAATTTGAAAATCACGACCATTAAGATTGGAAAAAAAATGTAACGGGTAGACTGTTATTATTATTCTCAACTATATTATGATTTATGTATCACAAGGTATCATAGTATCAAAAATAAAGACATTCCAATATAAATGATGGCTAATATTGTTTACAAAATATATAAGGTGTCTGCATTTGATAACCTCTTGCTTTCTGACTGGCATATTTTTGGATATCCTAAAAATGAAATTATATAATAATTTTGCAATCATCTAATTTGGACAAATAAAACCAAGACAAATTATGCACTCTATATTGAGATGGCGACAAAGTTGATTAAAATTTGAGTTTTTGATAGATTCAATTGATAAAGTTGAGAGAATATCGCAGAAGAAACCTTGAGGTCACATTCTACTGAAGTTTTGTTTTTGATTAATCATATAGTTTCTCTTCAAAATTATAAAAACCTTCGTAAAATATTATTCATAACAAGAAGAGATTTCAGTTTTACAGAAATGACAGATTGGTTAGAATTCATTTTGTTTTTCGAAATTTGTAAATTGACTATTCCTAACTTCCGCCAATATTCAAATACACTATTGTTTCGTCGTGCTATTACTTCTTCAGGTGGGTGTTAGCACTAAGTGTGCATTTCAGAAGGGACTCCCAAATACTAAACTACGTTTATGAAGATTGAATGGCGTATTTCAAGAATTTGGATACTCCTTGAAATTAAAATCAGAAAATATGTTTATGATTCGAAGAGGTCAAGGGGCGGGAACCTTTCCAGGTGTGATGGATACCAGTGTTTCTCGAGTCCAAATCACAAATCGTGCCTCTTCCGATTATTATAATATCTTCCAAATATTGTTCCAGTAGTTTAGTTTCTATTTGATAGTTGATCATAACTGAAACAAGTTGGCAGATACTAGCTTCAATAGTGAAGTTACAAAAATGTGTAAGCATCTCAAATTTTTTTGAAATTAAACATAGTCATTTCAAGAATTTTGGGTTTCAATTGTAATATCTTCCACTCAAATGCAATAGATAGAATTCGCATCATCTCGCGCAATATTTGACCCTTGCCTCGTGTAAGAGTTTTTTTTAAATCTCAAAACAATAAACCGAAACTAATATAATTAGGAATACATATTATCAAGTGTTGCCAGAGTTGACACGATAAATGTCACACGTGTAGCCTTTTATCTGTATAATGAGACATAATGAAAACAAATCATCATATTCATTTAATTGATCTGAGAGACTGGGCTTTATTGAAGCATTAAATTCTACGTTTTGGGAATTGGATGCTCTGAAATTATTCTATAATTTGCGAAATGTTAAAAATCCAAACTGCTCCACAAAAGTTAAGGAAGTTCACAAGTTTTGAGATTGTTGGCCGGTTTTTAGTTATCTAGTATCACGTTTGATGAAAAAAGTTTACTATTTTATGTAACATCCTAAGTATTCTATGTTTGTCACAGAAATAACATAAAGTTTGCAAGGTATTTTATGGCAAATGATAATATATAATAAGCGTAAACCAAAATATATGATTATTTTATATACAATAAAATAATAAAAAGAGGTTTTCTCTTGATAGAAGGATTATTACAAAATTTGAAATATCATACAGATTTCTTCATTTCCTTTGGTACTGTGTAATAAGTATTAATTCTATATGTCTACTCAATTGACACGGTGTGTTCTAAAGATATTTAATTATTTAAATATTTCAATATTTACAGATATATTCCATTAGCCTTCTACATATTTAATTTCAAAAAATTATATTTAATATTATAAATTCGGGAATTAAATTAATGTCATATAAGTACTGCTCATATCAAACGACATATAAATAAATATTAATTATAAGACATCCAAATGAGATAACAAAATCCAATAAATATAAATTGTTAACAAAAACCCTATAAATGAAATATTTTGAGTAGACAAAATTTTGTTTCTGCTCATTCCTCTTATGAAAACAGCTATCTTTAAAAAATTTTCAACATAATTTTAAGAATTTCATCATAAAACTATCTTACTTAGGATATTCAATATTATTGGATATCTAACTAAGTTCCTTTTTAGAAAATCTCAAGATATGCAAAAACATTACTAAAAAACAAGTTTTAAGAGAGACTTTGCTCCGTCAGTATTCAATCGTAATCAATAAAATATAAATAACATCAATCAACAAAAGTATTTACTTACCCTTCAATTCAGACTTATTATTGGTAAATTGAATACTGAACATTTGAATGGAGTCTAATATGGAAATAAATAATTCTGTGGTTTACCATTGATCTTAAAGATTGAAAGACAATTTAACGGCCTCTGTTATAGCACTAGGACTATCTTAGTAAATAATTTTATATACCTTCTTTCAAGCATAAACCTCCATTTATTTTGTTTTAATTTTTGCCTGACATGTAAATATGTATCATTATATTCATCAACTTTTGGTCTGCTAGTTGTTGAGGAGATAAATATCCTCGATCCTGTAGAGTGAAGGTGGGACATCAAATTTGGGACTGTTTATTTATTTAAATATTTTAAAATTAGCCTTCTACATATTTAATTTCAAAAAATTATATTTGATAATTATAACTTCAGAAATTAAATTGAATTAATGTCATATAAGTACCACTTATATCAAAGAACATATAAAATAAACATTCATTATAAGACATCCAAATGATATAACAAATTCCAATAAAATGAAACTGTTAACCAAAATCTTATAAATCAAATATTTTGAGTAGACAAAATTCTGTTTCTGCTGATCAATCTTATGAAAACAACGTAAATAGAGGTCATTCTTGATAGAAGGTATATAAAATAATATAAATATTTTAAAAAAGTTTTAAACAATTTTAAAAAATTAGCCTTCTACATATTTAATTCCAAAAGATTATATTCAATGATTATAACTTCTGAAAATAAATTAAAATAATGTCGTATAAGTACCACTTATATCATGACATAAAATAAACATTCATTATAAGACATCCAAATGGTATAACAAAATCCAATAAATAAAAATTATTAACTAAAATCCTATAAATTGAACATTTTGAATAGACAAAATTTTGTTTCTGCTTATCAATCCTATGAAAACCAATATCTTTCAAGAATATCCAACATAATCTTAAGAATTTTATCACAAAACTATCTTACTTAGACTATTCAATATTATTGGATATCTAACCAAGGTACTTTATATAAAAACTCAAGATATGCAAAACATTACTGAAAAACAAGTTTTAAAATCGACTTTGCTCATCAGTATTCAAATATTCATATTCAATAAATATAAAATCAATTAATAACATATATTCAAACTCACCCTTCGTCTTCAAGAAAAAGTTCTATTTAAATGAGAACCTTAAATAGGTATCCACTACACACAGAAATATCTCTGTGGTTTAACCTGATCTAGAAGATTGAAAGACAAATTTAACGGCCTTTGCTATAACACAAGGACTATCTGTATGAATATTTGAGGAAACCATATAATTATATATTATAAATTAAATAACGTAAATAGAGGTCATTCTTGATAGAAGGTATATAAAATAATATAAATATTTAAAAAAATTTTTAAACAATTTTAAAAAATTAGCCTTCTACATATTTAATTCCAAAAGATTATATTCAATGATTATAACTTCTGAAAATAAATTAAAATAATGTCGTATAAGTACCACTTATATCATGACATAAATGTGAATATATGTTATTATGTTATTATTATATATGTGAATATATGTTATTAATTGATTTTATATTTATTGAATATGAATATTTGAATACTGATGAGCAAAGTCGATTTTAAAACTTGTTTTTCAGTAATGTTTTGCATATCTTGAGTTTTTATATAAAGTACCTTGGTTAGATATCCAATAATATTGAATAGTCTAAGTAAGATAGTTTTGTGATAAAATTCTTAAGATTATGTTGGATATTCTTGAAAGATATTGGTTTTCATAGGATTGATAAGCAGAAACAAAATTTTGTCTATTCAAAATGTTTAATTTATAGGATTTTAGTTAATAATTTTTATTTATTGGATTTTGTTATACCATTTGGATGTCTTATAATGAATGTTTATTTTATGTCATGATATAAGTGGTACTTATACGACATTATTTTAATTTATTTTCAGAAGTTATAATCATTGAATATAATCTTTTGGAATTAAATATGTAGAAGGCTAATTTTTTAAAATTGTTTAAAAATTTTTTAAACTATTTATATTATCTTATGAAAACAGATATCTTTCAAAAATGTTTAACATAATCTTAAGAATTTCATCATAAAACTATCTTACTTAGAATATTCAATATTATTGGAATATTATTGAAAGGTTTTTATAAGATTGATCAGCAGAAACAAAATTTTGTCTACTCAAAATATTTAAGTTATAGCATTTTGGTTAACAATTTTTATTTATTGGATTTTGTTATATCATTTGGATGTCTTATAATGAATGTTTATTTTATATGTCGTTTGATATAAATGGTACTTATATGACATTAATTTAATATAATTTCTGAGGTTATAATCATTAAATCTAATTTTTTGAAATTAAATATGTAGAAGGCTAATTTTGAAATATTTAAATAATTTTATATACCTTCTATCAAGTATTAGCCTCTATTTATGTTTTTTTCTTCATAATATATAATTATTGGCACTGTTTCATTAACTCTTAATCCCAATATGAAAACCAGTTGTCCGCCTGCTAACTCTCAAAAGAACACTTATGGGTGATGGTAAATTTCTTTCGGGAGTGGATATTGAACTTGAAATTGAAACATGTTTTTTTATCAATTCCAAATTTTAGATCGTGAACAAACTATCAGGTTTCCTGTTACGAAGGTTGAATTTCTCCATTAATGTATTTTTTATAGGTTAACATTTCTCAAGAATGTTTTGCCATTAGGAAAATGCACGTGAGTAGATTTTTAGCTGAATTAAAGTTCGGGAACTGGTCCCAATTTAATCTGTGAGATTTAACAGAATCTGACAAACTCGCAAACTAAAAACCAAATCGAGTTAAATAAAACTTTGCAATAAAAAACTGTATATTAAGTACAAAGATACACCACGTCTATATTTGTGCTGAATAATTTTCATTCATTGAATAGGAGACACAAATAGTGTATATCATAAATTAAAATACGAAATGTGAGTATAAATAAAATTGTTACAACGATCGACAAAAATGAAGCAAAGGAAAATTGTAAATTAGCAATATTTTCTGATTTTTCCTGTGTCTTGAACATATTCTCACATCAGTTGCATTATTTCAATGAGAAGTAGAGATTTATCGATACATTCTTATTATTACTGAGTTTTTCCTCTTCATTCGTTTAACTACAACACTTTAAAATCACAACGTTAATAAGATCACAAATTTTCAGAATAAATGCAGGTTATATCACTTATTTCATCATCAGAATGGATGACAACTTATTCCAGTCCTTTGAAATTCTCCCACAAATTCTTTGACGCCCAGAAATGCATTCTTTCCTTGAGAAATCCTTTCTGTACCGTTTCTTGGATTTTTCCTTCTGAAGATGAACCAGATATTTTAAGAAGATACAGATTATCATTCTTCATGTTGTTGAATCCAGTAAAATTCAAATTTGGCCAAAAATTTTCCTTGGAACTCCTTTGTGGGTTGCTGAAAAAACAATGAATTTGTTTTGATTTGGAATATGGCCAATAAAAAAATTATTACCCTTTAATGGCGAAGTTTGTCCATCTGTCTAGGAGTATATCACTCATTTCTCTATCTACAGGGTCATCGTTTTCAGGGAACAATGCAGGAGAATCGAATAAATATAGTAAATCATCACAATGTGTTACTCCTATGGAAAATAAAAATATTTTACTGATTTTATCATTCGATAGTATAGTAGTGGAATCAATACTCCCAGAGGTGAACAAAT
The DNA here is from genome assembly GCA_034642435.1 of Megalocaria dilatata. Lineage (NCBI taxonomy): Eukaryota > Metazoa > Arthropoda > Insecta > Coleoptera > Coccinellidae > Megalocaria > Megalocaria dilatata. Next base: position 7,680,459 of record CM067855.1, on the reverse strand, counting down.
AATTCTAGTACACCTTGTTCAAGAAGTGCTGTGAATCGCACTAGAAAGAAGAAGAAATAACACATCGGCTGAAAGGTCCCTAGTACAATAAAGACAACACTACATTTTTCATCAATTAGATCTCCTTCAAAAGCGATACAATATTTAGAGTGCTTTTATAACTATTAGATAGATAGTTTGAAGAACTTTGGCCTTAAAATAAGCGTTTGATCCGGCGCTCCCCTCTTGATTCATGTCAAATATCTTGAGGGTTCTTTTTTTAGGTGTGTCAATAGCTGTAGAACCAGTTTTTTCTTCAGATAATCTTGTAAATGGCTATCTTGTCTCTTTACGTTTGGTAAAAATCATTCAGGTGATGGGTACTTAAATGAGTGTCCCATTTTTCTGTCAAACAAAATTGCTTCATTAAAACATATATGGGAGACTGTATTTTATTTCCACAAAAATGTTTGTACTACAACAATTGTTTCACCACGATGTGGCTTCTTCGGGTATTTACTACTCTGTCAAGAAAGTACCAGGAATTTTCAATTAAAACAACATTTTTACATTTAATCGTCAAAATTTATTGGGTCGCCTTCAAAATAGGCTCCATTTGCTCCAACACATCTATGCCAACGGTACTTCCAATTATCGAAACATTTTTTATAGGTGCTTTCCAGGATGGACTTTAGCTCTCGCGCCGATTTTTCTTTTACGGCTTCAATCGACTCAAAACGGGTGCCACGAAGGGGCAATTTTAGTTTTGGGAAGAGGAAAAAGTCGCAGGGAGCCAAATCCGGCGAATACGGTGGTTGCTGAAGCACGTTTGTTGAGTTTTGGCGAGAAAGTCAGTCACAATCGTAGCTCGGTGAGAAGGATCGTTATCGTCATGCAAAATCCATGAGTTGTTCGCCCACAAATTTGGCCGCTTCTTACGGATACGCTCACGCAAACGTTTCATAACGCCTAGGTAATACTCCTTGTTTACCGTCTGACCCTCTGGAACGAATTCGTAGTGAACCACGCCACGGATATCGAAGAAAACAATGAGCATCACCTTCATTTTTGCCACCCATTCCGATGATTGCTGGCTTGTTTGCATATCGTACTCGTAGACCCAGGTCTCATCACCAGTTATAATGCGTTCCATGAATGTAGAATCGGAATTACAGCGATCCAGCATGTCTGAAGCAACCTGTTCGCGATGACGTTTTTGAAGAAAATTCAGGTCTTTCGGTACGAGTCGTGCGGCCACCTTTCTCATGCCCAAAATATCAATCAAAATCGTACGTGTGGACTCGTGGGATATCTTAAGATCATGTGCTATCTCTCTCAAGCTGGTACAACGGTTTTCCAGCACCCTTTCCTTAATTTTATCGACGTTATCTTTGATCGAAGCCGTCGATGGGCGACCACTTCACGACCGTCCTTGAAGGCTCTGTACCACTGATATGCACGAGTTTTCGATAGAGCATTATCACCAAAGGCCTTTTGCAACATTTTCAATGCATCGGTACACGAAAATTCATTTGCAACACAAAACTTTAAACAAATTCTTTGCTCAACGTAATCACCCATAGTAAAAATCGGCACGCACTCTGACATCGACTGACTTAATCAGCTGTTGCAAACACACTAGTTGACAGATCCCGCTCAAGCTTGGCATAGTAATTAAGGACAGTGGTACCAACCTACGAAAAAAAAATTTTACCTGCCTCATTGCCCCGCCAGATTTAAATCGATAATTCCCGGTACTTTCTTGACAGAATGTACATTGTATTGTGTAACCGGGTTTAAATACATTGTACGTGGACAAATAATAACAACTAAAGGTGTTTTTAGCGGCAAACTCCAATAAACACCTTGAGTTTTTACGACTTATTCTTCCATTATTTGGTCACGTATCTAACAGTGTATTTAAACTCGTTTACAGTGAACATCAGTCAATACAATGTAAATTTCTGAGGAAGCCACATTAGTCTTGAACAAAACTACTTTCAATTCAACAGAATCATCGGATCTTTCTGTCTTTATATATGCAATGTCTGCTATATTGTATAAACTTGACGAAGGTAGAACATAATGACCATTTTTATTTTTGAATTAATTTAAATTTTCTTTCAATAGTCACCTTCTTCTTTGAATTCATGTTCGACTGAAAATTGTAGCTATGGTAAATGACTAATGGTTCAATAATTTCACGGAACAGTTTCACAAAATGATCATTTGGGGGGAACAAAAATTATAAATTTCTCCAAAAATTAGAAATGCAAAGATGAAAAAATCATATTGGACTCTTTCAAATCGTACCTGATAGCAAGAAGTCTCTGCTCCAATATCAATTATATTAACTGGTATTATAATTTATATAATGCTTAAAACAAGTTGTAGAAAATACTATGTTTTACTACCAATAAATTGATATTTTACAAATTTAATTGTGACTGGAGTTTCGGAAATTAACTATTCCATCTTCAGACAACTTCCAAATAGTAACGGCTGAAACCGTTAAGTATTTATACTACTCTGTCAAGAAGGTACCGGGAATTTTCAATTAAAACAACATTTTTACATTTAATCGTCAAAATTTATTGGGTCGCCTTCAAAATAGGCTCTATTTGCTCCAATACATCTATGCCAACGGCACTTCCAATTATCGAAACATTTTTTATAGGCGCTTTCCGGGATGGACTTTAGCTCTCGCGCCGAATTTTGTTTTATGGCTTCAATCGACTCAAAACGGGTGCCACGAAGGGGCAATTTTAGTTTTGGGAAGAGGAAAAAGTCGCAGGGAGCCAAATCCGGCGAAAACGGTGGTTGCTGAAGCACGTTTGTTGAGTTTTTGGCGAGAAAGTCAGTCACAATCGTAGCTCGGTGAGAAGGCGCGTTATCGTCATGCAAAATCCATGAGTTGTTCGCCCACAAATTTGGCCGCTTCTTACGGATACGCTCACGCAAACGTTTCATAACGCCTAGGTAATACTCCTTGTTTACCGTCTGGCCCTCTGGAACGAATTCGTAGTGCACCACGACACGGATATCGAAGAAAACAATGAGCATCACCTTCATTTTCGAGCGGCTTTGGCGTGGTTTTTTCGGTTTCGGCTCATTTTTTGCCACCCATTCCGATGATTGCTGGCTTGTGTGCATATCGTACTCGTAGACCCAGGTCTCATCACCAGTTATAATGCGTTCCATGAATGTAGACTCGGAATTACAGCGATCCAGCATGTCTGAAGCAACCTGTTCGCGATGACGTTTTTGAAGAAAATTCAGGTCTTTCGGTACGAGTCGTGCGGCCACCTTTCTCATGCCCAAAATATCAATCAAAATCGTACGTGTGGACTCGTGGGATATCTTAAGATCATGTGCTATCTCTCTCAAGCTGGTACAACGGTTTTCCAGCACCCTTTCCTTAATTTTATCGACGTTATCTTTGATCGAAGCCGTCGATGGGCGACCACTTCACGACCGTCCTTGAAGGCTCTGTACCACTGATATGCACGAGTTTTCGATAGAGCATTATCACCAAAGGCCTTTTGCAACATTTTCAATGCATCGGTACACGAAAATTCATTTGCAACACAAAACTTTAAACAAATTCTTTGCTCAACGTAATCACCCATAGTAAAAATCGGCACGCACTCTGACATCGACTGACTTAATCAGCTATTGCAAACACACTAGTTGACAGATCCCGCTCAAGCTTGGCATAGTAATTAAAGACAGTGGTACCAACCTAGGAAAAAATTTTTTACCTGCCTCATTGCCCCGCCAGATTTAAATCGATAATTCCCGGTACTTTCTTGACAGAATGTATAATGCGTCTGATTTGTGAAATATTATCAAATTTATCATCACTTACTATATTTACTCTTAATAATTGAATTAAATAATTATAAAATAGGAATAAAACGGGAGATATTCACCCCAATCGAAATCAATAGTTTCGTTTGTTGCAGCCCATATATCTTCATAGGATTGTCTTCCTTTATATTCGAAACTGTAAGCCCATATAGGTTTACCTCCAACAGCAGCATGAGACATAGCAGATTGGTAGAACGAATATTTCATTGAACGGTCACTCCATAACTGAAAAAAATATTAAAATAAATTAATTCGGCTGATCTGTACCTAAATTTATTAATAAGGAGTATGAGCGATGGTAATAGAAAGTTCTAGAAATCGAGACAGTGCAACATACATTTGTATAACAATTCTATACTCAAACAAACGCGCTATCTATTTTTCAAGAAGGAAAATGAAAAAGGTCTTTTTGAATTGTGAAACAATTTTTGGTGATTGAGTATATTATTATATTATATTTTACTATAACTCTTCTGCAAACTAGGAAAGTATGGAGAATTTGTCTTATTTCTCAATTGGCGTACATTGACAGGCTCTCAGAGTAGGTCAAGAACCAGGGCCGTCTTTAAACTATTTGAGGCCCTGGGCACATTAGGATCATGGGGCCCCTATGACCTTGAGAAAACACTATTTAGTTACAATAGATAAAGAAAGACAAACAAGGTTCTAAATTTATTTTTATTTAATTACTAACTATAAAAAAATAGGAAATATAAAAAATAATCTACTAGAGTAACTCGCTGTCTCGCTTAACTTAAAATCCTTAGATTAATTCTATGTTGATTGCAAAGGTACCCTTCTAGATTTAAGATGAGCAAAATCGTTTCGGTAATACCTAAATATCGGTCATCATTTGGTAATCTGGCAGGAACTAGGGGGCCCCATTCGATCGCGGGGCCCTGGGCACGTGCCCATAGTGCCCAGTGGGGAAGAGGGGCCTGTCAAGAACTGAACATTTGAAAATTTTACTCACATCAATAAATCCTTGTATATTCTCGGGACTTTTCACACACACAAATTCGTCTCCTTCCATATATAAATATTGAGCTTCTTTGAATAACTTCTCAGTTTCATTATCTGGGACACTGACGGGATAATACATTTCTTTGACCATCAACTTTGCGAAGTGTTTATTCAGCATTTCCCTTATTTTAGATTGTCTAACTAGGGCTGAAAAAAGCTTAATCAATCAAGGATACTTACAATTTCTACATTCAATATTTTTGAAGCATAAAGCGAACAGGAAAATTCCAGTGGTGCCCAAGTCTATGGTCATCGACAAGAAGCGAGAACGAGATAAACATCAGAAAAACATCGAAGCCCTTATTCACAAAGTAGTCGTCAGTATACCCGAATTCATACTCAGTTGTCTGGAACTTTGCTTCGTCATGGAAGAAGGCTCCCCACAACAAGGAAGCCTCTTCGAATGGAAAGATATAGGTAACCTAAGCTGTTTCCTATGCCAACAGAAGGACCTCATCCATGCCAACATAGCTGAGGTTTTGATGAAATGCATATGGCTAGGTCGAATACCCAGACACCTCTAAGTATAAAAAATGAACCTCTAGAAAATCTTATCAGCATACCAACATCCTAAGATTGCCGAAACGATTTTATAATGGAAATCAAGATGGCACAACTCACTCTAGGACAGGGAGATAAATTAGCTGAAAGCTTAGCTGGCAGTACTCCACGGATGTTCAGCGCCTCGCTAGGGTTATCCCATTGCTCTACCAATTCATCAGCAACCAGAAATCCAAGAAGCAGTTCCTGATAGACACATGCGTCGATCTGCGTATTTGCATGAAGGATTTTAGTAGCAAATGTCACAAAACCGAAATCAACTTTCTCAGTTGCTCAGTTGCAACCTGCTGGTAAGGTACTTCCTAGACGTGAAGACGGTCAAACCAAGCAACAATTCCTATGGTCTTCCATCTACTCAGATAGTGGATGAGAAGCTATTTCAAATGTCAACGAGTTAACATATCTCGTCATGTAGCAACATTTGCCATGTTCTGCTAACCGTCACGTAGATTCAAGCACACCCATCTAGACATAGTTATGCTACACTTAGAAGCTTTTTGATTGCCTTAAGTGTATTGTCAATCACTAATCACCTTTGGACGCTTATCACTCAGCAGCCAATGGAATGATGAAAGCAACTAGATGCTACGGAAACAATGGATGGACTGAAACTTCTAAAACGGTTCTATTCAGAATGCAAGGAGCATGGCAAGAGGATCTAAAATCCATCTTAGCAGAGTTTGTATACGGAGAATTACTGAGGCTATCTGAAGAAATAACGGGTAGTCAGAAACAGAAGTTTTCTGTGATGCTACAGATTTCGTAAAAGTTCTAAGAAGGCAGATGCAATAAGTCAAGTTTCATCTTCAAAGACTTTGAAAGGACAAAACATATTTTTATCCGTCAGGATGGCCCAAAATCAAGCTTAGAATCATCTTAAGATGAATCATTGAAAGAAGTAAATTGTGTCACCAAGACTTTCATCGTCGATCACTTCAACCGGAAAGCCAGGTGCTGGTGATGATAAATGTACCCCAATTATCTTTCGGATTCTTAGATATGGAGACTTTTATTTCAATATAAAGTCTGCCAATTTTTCCGTATCATTCCTATTCATTCACAGACCTAAAGACCCTATAATCTTAATGTAAACCCACGACATTAGGTCAGAATATATGCACATTATACAGAAATATTTTGTTGAATTAGACGATTACGCGAAAGTTCTTATTTCGACGAAAATTTCGTCCATTTTGTGAACTTACATTTAGTTTTTAAGGGAAATGTGATACCGGTGTTTAGCCTGAATTAACTGAAAATAAATCGGAAATCCTCTATAAAAATCCCACAACAAGTACAAAGACGTTTTATTACTACGCTAGAAGAGTTATAGGCGTATAAGGATCATTGTCCGCAGTGAGTTAAAGAAATAATCTATTGAAAAGTTTTATGTAAGCGATGTCCTGCGAAAAGATTCATTTGAGTGAGTTTTATTACTCATTTAAAACAGATCAGTGGAGTGGAAATCAGGAACACTGGGTTTGAGTAGGCTTATGTTTAAAAAAAAAACGGCTGCAGTTATGCTGTATAAAAAGAACACCACTTTGGATGAATGAGTAACGACTAATATATGTGTATATGTGGTCTAAAAGTAGAAAAGAATTTGAATATTAAAACAAATTGAATTGAATTATTTTAGAAAAGAATTGCTTACCACTAGCTCTTAGATTGCCTTCATTCTGAATAGTTCCTATAATCCAAGGGACACTGTAGAAATTTCCAGTTAGTATAGAATCCTTAGGCAGTTCTGTCAAAAATGGTTCAGGGTTTTTCTCAGTCCGATTTTCCGTGACAACGGTATAGACTGAGAGTGGATCAACGGAAAAATACTGAAAAAAAAAATGATTCATTGAAAAATTGTTGTGACACCCACTTAAAATCCCTAATGTTGATTCTCCTCGTAAACTATGTGCAATGAAGCTATCGTCATCAATCATTGGTAGACTATTTATTCATTCATTCACTCATTCAAAATGACTCATTAAAAAAATTACTCCAGTTTTTCTTGAGAATATATATCGGGTGTTTTTTTTAGAACTTTAAATTGAAATAAAACACATTTAAATTAAGATTGAAGCCAAATTTTAGTTTATTCGAAAGATAATTTTAGGAAATTAATGTTTTAAAAATAATTTCCGGCATATGTCCACCACGACTAGCTCTGAGGAACCGCATTCGACCAGAACAATTTTGGACCACTTTTTCGAGTAATTCAGGCCTTATTTCATCAATAACACGAGTTGGCTTCCAAAGCGTCTATTGTTTCTGGTTTATCAGCATAAACCAATGACTTGACATAACCCCAAAGAAAATAATCCAGTGGGTTTATGTCGCATGATCTTGAAGGCCAATTAATTGGACTATTTCTCGAAGTAATGTTATCGCCAAATCTTTCTTTCAATAAATCAATTGTTATGGTAGCAGTATGAGGTATAGCACCATCTTGTTGGAACCAAAACACTTCTGGGTCGATACCATTCAAATTTTGAAACAAATAATCATTGATCATCGATCTGTAACGAGCAACATTCACTGTAACATTAACTCCAGCATCGTTTTTAAAGAAATATGGACCGATGATTCCTCAAGTGTGTAAAGCACACCATACAGTGCATTTTTCAGGATGCAATTGAACCTGCAAAACTTCTTGAGGATTGCTTTCACTCCATATACGGCAATTTTGATTGTTTACATAGCCGTTCAACCAGAAATGACCTTCATCACCAAACACAATTTCACGATAATAAAGTGGAGCAACTTCAAGTTGTTCTAGGGCCCAATCAACAAACAAACGACGCTTATTATGGTCAAGTGGCATTAGTTCTCTTCTCTAAACCATAAATTTTACGAAGTGCTCTATAAATTTGGCGAATAGAACACTGATTTTGAAAATAAATTTCAACTATTTGTGAACGTGGTTGCGACGTGAGTCTTTCCATGATAATTTGTCAATGCTTACTGAACAGAAATGTCAAAACAACATGGCTTCTACCTTCTGTCAAATCACAGTTATCCCTATAGAAAGTTCTATCACCCTAAAAAAATTACACCAGATATATGGATATCAAAATATCTCTCTACTACTAGCTACACACAACTAAGTTGCCGTGGATTAGAAAACATATTTTATGTATTTTGAGCAAAATAATTAAAAGGGTGTTTATTACTTGGTAGATGGTTGACTTTCAATATCTTGAATATCAAGAAAATTAATTCTGTTGAAATAAAATGGATTACTTCAGATTATTATGATTTCTGATTTCCATTGCCTGAATTATTTCGATATACAATATTCCTCAATACTCACAAAACATTTGCAACAATATCTTCAAAGCCAAAAAAAAATATATAAGTGCGCAATGTAATACAAAAATTACATCGAATATATCCTAAGATGTGTACAATTATTAAGACAAGAAGGTGTTATAAAAATGGAAAATAAAGCACAAAAAGGCTACAATCAACAGAGGTTGTCAAAAAGGGAATTGCATTATGTGTTTCGTTACTCTTTCAATGCTCACTTGAAAACGATGAATATTCACTTGAAAACGGTCAAATATTCCTAACTGAGCGAAACGTTGTGAAACACACAATACAATTCCTTTTTTTGAATATCAAAACAGATTTAATCTGTTGTCTTCTACAATTTTAATTTCAAAAAATTTTTTGAAGTAACTTCAAGAATTAAATTAATGTCTTTATAAGCACTGCTCATATTTAATAGACGTATAAAATCAAAACTCATCATACAATATCAAATGGAATTAAGAAAAACCAACGAATATAAATTGTCAATTGAAATTAAAATATAAATAAGCAAACATTTTTTGTTTCGTTCCAGGCATGCGTACTGAACTCTTCAGACAAACGTACGAAGCCCTGTTTGTTACAAAAGGTATCGTTTTCTGATCCTATATTAATGAAAAATAACTCTTTCTCAAAAATATAAAACATAATTTCAAGAACTTCTCAAAAACTAATTTATTTGAAATATTCAATATATTCAAATAAATTACTTCAAAAAATCTCAAAACATGTAGCACATCCTCAAGAAATAATTAAAATTACGATAAGATCAGTTCAACTTTACATATAAAAAATAATAAAATCAATTAAACAATGTATAGACTTACCGAGAGCTATCTTGAGAAATATATGATCCTTAAAAACATCTAAATAGGTACATTTATATCCAAGGTACTCTATGTTCCATGTTCACAAAAAATCATACAAAGATTATAAGGCTTAGTTAAAACCATTCAACACTGTATAATGAATTTCTTTATTTAAAAAACCTAATATAATTATATATTATATATAAAATTCACTATTTTATATGTAATTCCTTTTTTGATAACCTCTTTTAATTGTAGCCTTTTTGTGTTTCATTTCGCATCTTTGTAACCTTTTTTTGTCTTAATAATTGATCACATCTCAGGAAATATTCGATGTAATTTTTGTATTACATTGCGCACTTATGTATTTTTTTTTGTTTTTGAAGATTTTGTTTCAAGTTTAAAAAAAACCAGTTTAATTTGGATTATGAGCCGAATACTTGAGAGAAAAGAAGTGAATATAAATACTCAGGCGAGAATTATACTTCTCTGGAGCTCATTCTTAAGAAACAAGAAAACTATCAAAGGTATTTTTCCAGTAAATGTCTTTATTTTACATGGACCTGAATAAAATATTGAAGTTACCTTGAAAACGTCTCCTGAATTCACCAACTGTTTTGCATCAATCTTTCTGAGGCATTCTACTATTGCTTTTGAGCTTGAGTTGTCACAGCTGAAAATCTTTGCTTGCAAAGGTACCACATGTCTTTGAATTTCGTTCAGAGGAGCAGACCATAAAGATAATGCTGATCCGCTTTGGCTGATGGCACCGTGAAAGAGACCTATCAACATAAGCATATTCCATTAGAATAATAGAGGATCATAATAATTATTTTTTCTTGACATTAAAAAAGTTTTTCAGAGTTTTCGATGGAGAAAAAACCCCAAATTCTTGATTTTTATTTTGCACATTAATTCAATAAAACGACAAACAATTAAAAGGAAGTGACCTAAAAAATATGTAAGAGCTTTGTTTCTTGTCATTCTCATGTCTCTAGCTTTAGACCAATTTCATCAATAATAAATAATAACGGGCCGATATTTGATTCATCAGTAAAGATAATGTTCACATCTGAAGAAGTTATTTCTGTTAACATTTCATAATCAGAAGTAGACACGTGAAGATGCACCTCGCCCGTCGTCGAAAATGTCGATAAAATTGCAGAAATAAAAAAAATTAAATGAATGAAATATGCGATGAAACATTATAACCATATTATTTAAAACGTGACACAGTTTTTATGTTTAACAATTTATTCAGAATCCTGACACCTGTTTCGGTCTTACGACCATCTTCAAAGGAGTATAAAAAAGAGTTGTCCTTAAAATTGAAGAGGTTCTTTTGTTACACTTAGGACATCTGCGTATTTTTATGGCGCATGGAAATAACAGCATTGGGTGTTGCCAAAGTGTATTTTCGAATTTGTTAAAGTACCCTTTTTTTCAATGGTTTTTTTGATTGAAAAATTCTCCGAATAGTCCATCAATTAACCCTCATTAACATTCTATAGTAAAGTGACATCTTTTTCATTAAAAAAATTATTATTTTCTATACAATGTTCTGCAAATCCGGTTGTTTCCCGTTTTTTCAAAATAGACATCCTATTACAGAATAATAGCTGTAATTAATTTTCCAGAACCTCTACAAATTTTAATCTACATACAAATCACAAAAATATTTATTTATTAAATTTTAAAACATATCCTAAATACACTGTATCACTTTATAGACATAAATATTATCATCACATGTGGTGGAAATTAACTAATAAAGAATCAAAAGGAAAATGAAATAATGACAAAATTATTTAGACATCACCATATATCAGGTGTTTTTTAGAGTGATAAAACTTTGAATAGGGATAACTTTGATTTGACAAAAGGTAGAAGTCATGTTGTTCAGTAAACATGAAAATAATCAGTTGAAATTTATTTTCAAAATCAGTGTTCTATTCGCCAAACTTATAGAGCACTTCGTGAAATCTTTGGTTCACATAATCGTCCATCAGAGCAGCTTATTCGTCGAACTATCGATAGATTTCGGAAAACAATTTCTCTACTCGATGCAACAACAAGAACAAGACAAAAGACTGTACGTACAGAAGAAAATATCGTTGCTGTAAGTCATAGTGTTCATGATGATCCAGATTTGTCTATTCGTCGACGTTCACAACAAGTTGGACTCTGTGCATCCACCACATGAAAAATTTTGCGTAAAGAATTTGGTCTACCCCCATACAAGACCCAACTGGTCCAAGATCTAAAGCCACTTGACCATAATAAGCTTCGTTTGTTTGCTGATTGGGCCCTAGAACAGCTTGAAGTTGATCCACTTTTTCATCGTAAAATTGTGTTTAGTGATGAAGCTAATTTCTGATTGAACAGCTATGTAAACAAGCAAAATTGCCGTATATGGAGTGAAAACAATCCTCAAGAAGTTCTGCAGGTTCCATTGCATCCTGAAACACTGTATGGTGTGCTTTACACGCTGGAGGCATCAACGGTCCATATTTCTTTAAACACGATGCTAGAGTTAATGTTATAGTGAATGCTGCTTGTTACAGATCGATGATCAATGATTACTTGTTTCAAAATTTGAATGGTATCGACCGAAAAGTGTTTTGGTCCCAACAAAATGGTGCGACACCTCATGCTGCTACCGTAATAATTGATTTATTGAAAAAAAAGATTTGGCGATAACATTATTTCGAGAAATGGTTCAATTCATTGGCCTCCAAGATGATGCGAAATAACTCTACTGGATTATTTTCTTCGGGGTTATGTCAAGTCATTGGTTTATGCTGATAAACCAGAAACAATAGACGCTTTGGAAGCCAACATAAATCGTGTTATTGATGAAATAAGGCCTGAATTACTCTAAGAAGTGGTCCAAAATTGTTATGGTCGAATGCGGTTCCTCAGAGCTAGTCGTGGTGGACATATGCCGGAAATTATTTTCAAAACATAAATGTCATAAAATTATCTTTCAACTAAAAAAAAATTTAGCTTCAATCTTAATTTAAATGTGTTTTATTTCAATTTAAAGTTCTATCACTCCAAAAGAACACCCGATACATATATGTTGCGATTGGATGTTAAAGAATCACAAGTTCCATCACCAAAAAATGTGCAACATATTATTCAAAAATGCCTTTTTTAATTTGTCTTTTTTAAACAATATATAGCGCATTCTCCAGAGAAAGAACCTGATAAATTCGGACCCAAAATCTCTTCAGTAAGGAGTTATTTGAGTAAACAAAATAATCGTTTAAAAATATATAAAAATACCTTTTTTTCACACATTTCTGCAACAACTAACCAATTTTGGGATAAGCATGGCCTATACGAAAATTATGTGATAACACAGAAATATACAATGAAAGAAAAAGAATTTAGGGGAGTCCGAAAATTTTCTGAAAATAACTGAAAGAATAAGATAAACTGAAGATTTCTTCTCATAATTCATTTTATGAGAAGTATGAGTTACCTTTGGACAGGGGGCTCATCATGTGTAAATGAGCAGAGCTGGCTCCTGCGCTGTTGCCAAATAAGGTAACTCTTCCAGGATCTCCGCCGAAACACTTTATGTTCCTTTGCACCCATTTTAGAAGAACAACTTGGTCCTTCAAAGCGTTGTTACCTGGAGCTTCGTCATCAAGCGTTGATAAGAGTCCTGGAAAAAAGTTAAATAAAAAAAAAGATTAATACAATTATAGACAGTTTTATATGGGGAATTGATGTTTTATCAATTGATCCAGTTGATAGTGATTCATATTCTAGACTTGAGGACAAATTTAATTTTTCCTCTAAAAGAGAAGTTGTTATTAACATTATTTAAATCCCGAGACAAATTGAGTATCTACTATATTCGTATGTAATTGCTCTTCATAATGCCTGTATAAAACAGCACTGCACTGTATCCACTAACGTTTGTTGAGTAAGTTTCATCAATATTCTATATTTTCTTTAGGTTTTTCTATCTCCCTTTAATTCAATGAAAACAATAAATTCCGATTTGAACTTTTTTATTGGGTAACTGATGACACGTTTTGTTTACATTGTAACTTCTTCAGATCATACAAAATATTACTTTTATGTGCTAATTTTATCGGGTGTTTTTTTTTAAGTGATAGAACTTTAAATTGAAATAAAACACATTTAAATTAAGATTGAAGCCATTTTTTTTATTTGAAAAATAATTTTATGACATTTATGTTTTAAATAATAAGTTATGTTTTAGATAATCCCTTCATCAGCCCTTTGTTTTCAATATTACAAATATCAAAATCAAAAACATAACCTACATCACTCACGTGTTAAAAGACTTCAGCTTCGAACTACAGATCAGCTATATATTCAAGATTGATCTATGTTCTAACAAAATCAAAGAACAGAATGTCAATGATTTTAAGTAAACTTAAAATAACTCACTTTGTTCTTTGATTTTGTTAGAACATAGATCAATCTTGAATATATAGCTGATCTGTAGTTCGAAGCTGAAGTCTTTTAACACGTGAGTGATGTAGGTTATGTTTTTGATTTTGATATTTGTAATATTGAAAACAAAGGGCTGATGAAGGGATTATCTAGAACTATATTTGTTTTTTGAAGATATAGTGCACATTTTTTAGAGATTTTTGAAATAATTTGTTCGAATATTTAAATATATTAAATATTTCAAATAAATTATATTCTTTGGGAAGTCCTTTAAGTGTGTTCATGTTTTTATAAGGCAAGTAGTATTTTTTAAAGTTAAGACCAGAAACAAAATTTTGTCTCCTTTGAATATTTATTTATTAATTTTAATTACTTTCGTATATCTATTGGGTTATTTATTTCATTTGACATTGTATATTGAGTTTTGTTTATAAACGTCTATTAAATGTGAGCGGTGCTTGTTTTAGACATTAATTTAATTCTAAAAGTTTCTTGAATAAAAAATTCTTTTGGAAATTAAAATTGTAGAAGATAAACATATTTCAATTTGTTTTGATATTCAAATTTTGTTATATTTCTTCTATCAAGTAAAAAGCCTTTCTATTTTATTTTATATAAAAGTTAAGGTTCAAAAGCTATCTCACCCAGTATGCCAAGTCTGTAGTTGAATGTTACTAAAATTATATCCTTGTCCATTAATTTTTCTGGTCCGAAAAAATCACTAGTGCCTCTACCTGCGAAATAACCACCCCAATGAATGGATACCATGACTGGTAGCGGTTCACTCTTGCCGGAAACCTAAAATGAAATTCAATGTTATCGAATCACATATTTGAAGATCACATGATAAAACTTCAAAACATCATAAATGGAATGATTATCCTGAAAATCGTAGGTCTTAGAAGAAATCATTGTAAAAACTTTCACAAGTTAGGCTCCATTATTGTGTCCTTATGCCACCTCAGATAGAGCAACGTTGATTTTTCACGCAACAGCAAATGGTGATTGAAAATGTGAGTCTGGTGCTTTTAATTTCACTATGGATAATTTGATAGTGATTGTTGAAATTATGTCCAAATTCTTTTAAATGACTGGAATATGCTAAATACGAGTTGTCTGTACGTGAATTATTTTCATAAAGGATCTACCTGTTTGACCAATATACAGGTATGGAAAAGACACTCGGAAATTCAATGTTAATCTAGAGTCCAGTGGAGCATCGCGCTGACGAAACTTTTAAAGTATATGATGATCCAAATCCGTCCAATTCTTTCGCAGTTATCCACATTTGTCATGTTTTATTATTTTTATGGATATTTCCTAGACTACAAATCCGAATAGTCTGAAATTTTGGACTCAGGAGAAAATGGTAAAGCACAAGTTCCTGGAAAATTTTGAGAATGGTATGATTAAAAGATTCAAAAATTTTGTGAGTGGAATACCGTTGAGCGTCAAAGAAGCGACAGAAAAAAATCCCACGATCGAGTTTAAACTTAGCATTTACATGTAAACGAAAAGAAAAATGCAAAATTTCGTGAAGAGCAAAAAAAAATTATTTTGTGAAGATCATAGGTGACATTAGCTAGAGCGCAAAAGCTCCGGACTTAACGTCACTACTTTTCATCTTTTTTAGTTTTAATAATTTTCGCCCAAAAATTCATCACTTACCTTAGGCACATATACATTCAAATAAAGACAATCTTCTTGTCCTTCAACTGGGGTGTGAGCGAAGAGGTAGTTTTTTTGGATGCAAACTGGACCATCCATTGTTGCGTCCAAAATGTCGTTCCATTTATCTACAGGTTGAGGTGCCTAAAAGTAGCGAACATTTTTCATTTAGATAACGGAATCTACCTCCTGTAGATATTTTTTTCGGTTACCTTAAATCGCAAGTCTCCGATAGGTGGTTTGGCATAAGGAATTCCTCTGAAAGCATCAAAAGGCCTTCCATTTCTGGAAAATGAGGAAGAACCCATCACTAGTCCATCTTCGGTTTGAATTATAGGATAATCTACATTGGCAAATGTTTGACTCAAACAAACTAACAGGAACACAATCAATATTAGGATTTCTTTGGACCTGGACATTTTAGTGGAGTTCCGTGAACACTGAAAAAAACTTATTGAATTTTTTGCGTTAAATGTTTTCCAGCAATTATTGTATGAAACCTTATAAATTTATTAAACTATTTCGTACACATGAAAAGGAGCCAAAAGTGTTCGTTCAAAATGTATCTGCTAAATGGATCTCCTTGACTTCTATATCTTTTTTTTTATTAAAATAACGAACACCATTGCCGAAATGAAATTTCTGACAAGAAATTTCTTTGTTTTGATTGTCTCGGTTTTTACTTGACGGAAATTCATCTTCAATATAAGAAAAACAAATGTTAACTTCCTCTATTTTATTGATTTACACGACAATTGTTTTGTCATACCATGACTTCATCAGGTGAGTATTTAAACTGAGGTATACAATGCAAAACATGACCTTAAATACACAGCTCTGGTACAAAAAATAGAGGGGTGGAAAGAGATGGTATACAATTAATGAAAAATATTAAGTAGGGGGATCTGTTTAAATCTATTTGATCATTCAATAAAATTTGTCTTTTATTATATCTATTGATCTTTAAAGTTTCTAAAAGATTTAGTTTCTGACTTTTGTTTTCAATATGTAATATTGTTCATATCAAAATTATGACCAGTCTCTAACAAATGGTTGGCATAAGTTCAATTCAGTTTATTATTAATATAACATTTTTCATGTTCTCGTATCCTTGTTTGGAATGAACGGCCTGTCTGCCCCACATATACACATCGGCAATCACTACATGTTAACTTGTAAACTCCTGATTTTTTGTTTTTAGGAATGACGTCTTTATTATTTTTTATAAAGCTGCCTAAGGATTTAATGGTTTTAAAAGAGATGTTATATTTTTGTTTTTTCTTTAAATATCTAGCAATCTTTTCAGATTTTTGGCCCATGTAAGCTAATGAAATAAATTTTGTTTCGTTTGAATATTGAAATTTTGGATATACAAGTGATTTTGCTTTCTTGTAATTTATTTTATCAATAATTTTTATCCTAATTTACTTGATAAAATAAATTGCAAGAAAGCAATATCACTTGTATATCCAAAATTTCAATATTCGAAACAAAATTTATTTCATTGACTTACATAGGCCTAAAACCTGAAAAGATTGCTAGATATTTGAAAAAAAATGAAAAATATAACATCTCTTTTAAACCATTAATTCTTTAGGCAGCTTAATAAAAAATAATAGAGACGTCATTCCTAAAAACAAAAAATCAGGAGTTTACAAGTTAACATGTAGTGATTGCCCATGTGTATATGTGGGACAGACAGGCCGTTCGTTCCAAACAAGGATACGAGAACATGAAAAATGT
The DNA here is from genome assembly GCA_034642435.1 of Megalocaria dilatata. Classification (NCBI taxonomy): domain Eukaryota; kingdom Metazoa; phylum Arthropoda; class Insecta; order Coleoptera; family Coccinellidae; genus Megalocaria; species Megalocaria dilatata. The sequence goes on along the minus strand of CM067855.1, from coordinate 7,663,063 downwards.
TACATTAATAATAAACCGAATTCAACTTATGCCAACCATTTGTTAGAGACTAGTCATAATTTTAATATGAACTATAAAATATTACATATCGAAAACAAAAGTCAGAAACTAAATCTGTAAGAAACTTTTAGAGATCAATAGATATTATAAAAGACAAATTTTATGGAATGATCAAATAGATGTAAACAGATCCCCCTTACTTAATATTTTTCATTAATTGTAAACCATCTCTTTCCACCCCTCTATTTTTTGTACCAGAGCTGTGTATTTAATGTCATATTTTGCATTGTATACCTCAGTGTAAATACTCACCTGATGAAGTCATGGTATGACGGCAGAATTGTCGTGTAAATCAATAAAATAGCGGAAGTTAATATTTGTTTTTCTTATATTGAAGAAATTTTTTTAGCGCTGAACACTACAATGTCAAGAACGTGCCCAAATCGATCAATAAAACAAATATTATATATGATTTAACGAAATTTATTGTCTCTCCTACAGTTATTGATGAATCATTATTTTGGTTATGTAATTGGATTACCAACCTATGGAAGAAATAAGTTTAAAATCTAAATATTTTTGTTTTGAAGTAAAATAAATTCGGCTGATCTGAACCAAAAATCATTAATAAGAAGTATGAGCTATTGTAATAGAAAGTTCTAGAAATCGAGATAGTGTAACCTACTTTTCGAGTAATTCAGGCCGTATTTCATCAATAATATGAGTTATGTTGGCTTCCAAAGCGTCTATTATTTCTGTTTTATCAGCATAAACCAATGACTTGACATAACCCCAAAGAAAATAATCAAGTGGAGTTATGTCGAATGATCTTGGAGGCCAATGAATTGTATCATTTCTCGAAATAATTTTATCGCCAAATCTTTCTTTCAGTAAATCAATTGTTTCGGTAGCAACATGAGGTGCAACACCATCTTGTTGGAACCAAAACACTTCTAGGTCGATTCCATTCAAATTCTGAAACAGATAATCATTGATCATCGATCTGTAACGAGCACCATTCACTGTAACATTAGCTCCAGCATCGTTTTTAAAGGAATATGGACCGATGATGCCTCCAGCGTGTAAAGCACACCATACAATTTTCAGGATGCAATGGAACCTGCAGAACTTCTTGAGGATTGTTTTCACGCCATATATGACAATTTTGCTTGTTTACATAGACGTTCAACCAGAAATGAGCTTCATTACTAAACACAATTTTACGATAAAAAAGTGGATCAAATTCAAGCTGTTCTAGGACCCAATCAGCAAACAAACGACTTATTATGGTCAAGTGGCTTTAGTTCTTGAACCAGTTGGATCTTGTATGGGTGTAGACCAAGATCTTTACGCAAAATTTTCCATGTGGTGGATGCACAGAGTTCAACTTGTTGTGAACGTCGACGAATGGACAAATCTGGATCATCATTAACACTATGACTTACAGCAGCGATATTTTCTTCTGCACGTACAGTTCTTTGTCTTGTTGTTGCATCGAGAGAAAATGTTGTCCAAAATCTATCGATAGTTCGAGGAATAAGCTCCTCTGTTGAACGATTATGTAACCCATAGATTCCACGAAGTGCTCAATAAGTTTGGCGAATAAAACACTGATTTTGAAAATAAATTTCAACAATTTGTAAACGTTGTTGTGGCGTAAGTCTTTCCATGATAATTTGTCACTGCCTGCTGATCAGAAATGTTAAAAACACATAGCTTCTACCTTCTGTCAAATCACAGTTATTCCTATAGAAAGTTCTAGCACTCTAAAAAAACAACCGATATATCGGTGAACTGGTAGAAATTTCGGTATCCGTTTACCTGCACACAAAAAAAATAAGAAAGACTTACATTATGCAAAACATCTCTTGGAGAATAATGATTTAATTTCAAATAATGCCTATATTTAAATTGCTGTAGAAATCTGATATTGAATTTATATGAAATATATAAATAAATTGACTTAAAAATAATAGCAAACCTTCTTAACCGTTAACGAATGACATGAAAAATTGTCTATTGAGAGTTTAAAATGTGTTTAATAGTCATACAAACTTAAAGTTATAAAATATTAAAATTATAAAAAAAACTTCAATTCAATGTGAAATTTTTTTTACGTAAAGAAATGATCTTAATAAATCATTGAAACGATGAAGTTCGATGAAGTTGAATCGGTTTTAGTGTCGAGGAAAAATGATTCTGCTATACTTGTTCAGTTATAATTTCTTTTAAAATAATGCACCTTTCCATAGGATTTCAGTGAAACTTGTACAGAAATCATAATTTTTTTGTTGCATTGTTATTCATACATATCTGGAATTAGAACAATGCAGTGCGTAGAATTTCAGTATATGAAATTAAAAATTAATATGATTTGATTATTTCTTCCAATAATTCAGATTGAATTGAAAACAAAAACTAAACTGAAAAATAAATCTGACGGCATTTCCTCATTTAATATTATGACTATAAATAAAGATCAATTCTTCTACTGGGTAATAATTAGGAATATGTAGAATAATGGTATCATATAACTGTTTATATACATATCGAATGAAAAAAAACCATAGAAGAAATTGAATCATGTTCACGAAATGAATTGATAAAATTGCCAGAATTTTAGTATCAACTGTGCAATTATGCTTACTTCCAAATAATTCAAATATTCATCAACAACCATCAGTCAGTTTTCTAATATTCTTTAAATGAAAATCTTCTATAAATAATGAGAAAATTAGTTATTCTTTGAAAGACTTATAATAGATATATACTTTTCAATCTGTTGATGTAGGAAAAATGACTTATAACTTATTTTGAGAGAAGGACTCCATGAAATTCTTTGAAGTGAATGTATTATGGTACACACTGATTTGATTGAGATAAATACAGATATATATTAAGGTTTCATAATTCAAAGATAAATTAATTTCTTCAACTTACTCAGAATGTTATTATGATGAAAACATCTGTTTCCGATTAAACCTGCTTTAGAACTGAATATTTTCAGCATATTTATTGAAATTCATAGTGGGAGAAATTAAGGACTTCATTTAATTCCTTTTGATACAATTCCAAATACGAAATTGCTTGTGTGAAACTCTGAAATTCACGTGTAGTATGCGCTTATATTACTTTTCACTCAATAATTCTCAAAAAAATTAATTAATCATTTAAGACAATAATATACACTGTGCTCCAACGAAAACATAACACCTTGATTTTCCGGCTTTAAAATAAAAATGTGGAAAATCACTCGGACCCATTAATTTCTGATTCGAGAAGGAACAACTTTGTACTCACCCCCGTTAGGGGGAGTATAAAACCATTAAACAAATAGCTTTCAATAATGATTTCAATCCGTTAATTGTAGACAATTCACTTGATGAAATAAATTACAAGAAAGCAATATCACTTGTATATCCAAAATTTCAAAATTCAAACGAAACCAAATTTATTTCATTAACTTGCATAGGCCAAAAATCTGAAAATATTGCTAGATATTCAAAGAAAAAAGAAAAATATAACATCTCTTTTAAAACTATTTATTCTTTAGGCAGCTTAATGAAAAATAATAAAGACGTCATTCATTAAAACAAAAAATCAGGAGTATACAAGTTAACATGTAGTGATTGCCCATGTGTATATGTGGGGCAGACAGGCCGTTCATTCCAAACAAAGATACGAGAACATGAAAAATGTTACATTTATAATAAACCGAATTGAACTTATGCCAACCATTTGTTAGGGACTGGCCATAATTTCAATATGAACTATGAAATACTACATATCGAAAACAAAAGTCAGAAACTAAATCTGTTAGAAACTTTAGAGATTAATAGATATAATAAAAGACAAATTTTATTGAATGATCAAATAGATTTAAACAGATCCCCCCTACTTAATATTTTTCATTAATTGTATACCATCTCTTTCCACCCCTCTATTTTTTGTACCAGAGCTGTGTATTTAAGGTCATGTTTTGCATTGTATACCTCAGTTTAAATACTCACCTGATGAAGTCATGGTATGACGAAACAATTGTCGTGTAAATCAATAAAATAGCAAAAGTTAACATTTGTTTTTCTTATATTGAAGATGAATTTCCGTCAAGTACAGACCGAGACGATCAAAAATTTAACGCTGTAATGGCTGATGAAACAGCAGATATTGCTGGAAAAGAACAGCTTTCTATCGGATTGCGGTTTTATGATGAGAATTAACAAGAAATCGGAGAGGAATTTGTAGGCTTTGTTGAGCTGAAATCTCTTGATGCCCCTACAATCGCTAGCACAATTCAGAGTTTTTTAGTTGATCAAAATCTTTCAGCAGAGAATTGTGTTGGATTTGGATTTGACGGATCTTCTACTATGGCTGGAAAAGAAGGTAGTGTACAGGCCATTTTGAGGAAAAAGTACGATAAATCTTTATTTATTCATTGCTCAAGCCACTAACTAAATATTGTGGTCAATGATGCTAGCAAACTACCGGAAATAAGAAACTTGATTCCAACTGTTAAGAATACAATTAACTTTATTTCGTGGGTCGCCAATCCGCAGGACTTTGGCTCCTAATTAATCAAGGCTCTGTGAGACAAGATGGTCTGAGAAATACAAGAGCATCAGAAAGTTTTCAAACAGCTTTCATGAAATTGTCAATGCGCTAGAACATCTCTCGATCGAAGGAAACTATACTACAAGAAAATTTGCCTATTAATTGCACTGTGCAGTAACTAAACCAATTTTTATTATAGGTTTAGTCATGGTTATAAAGCACTCTGCGATTTTGGAATCCGTTGTGAACGTTCTACAAAGTAAAAATGTGGAGTTGATTATGGTGAGGAAACACATTGGGGAAATCCTTGATGTCATCAAAAAGGATCAACAAGATATTGAACATGTTTCTGAGTATCTTGACTCTTTAACCTTATCATTGAATGTTAGATTTCCACACGAGAATACAGCTGCTTTTGCCTTATCCTTTCTTTATCCTTCATACATGCTAAAAAGTACTTCAAAAGATTTGGAAAAAAACTCAACATCTTTCATGGAAGTTTTTGAGTTCTGCAGAATTAGATTTGTGGAATAATCTGCGGAAAAAGGAAGATTTAGCAGGGGGCAAATTAAAGGATATTGAAGTGGCTGCACTTTTGGAGAAGGCTAATATTCTTTCCCTGCATCAAGGCATGCACTCCTCATTTTAAGTGCTTTCCCATCCACTACGGCTACTGTTGAACGATCTTTCAGTACCCTTCGAAGGGTATAGACCCTTCAATGGGTACAATGGGAGAGGACAGATTGACTGCGTTGAGTTTGATGAGCAACCATCGTAAATTTTTTAAGGAAAATCGAAATTGAAACGAGAGTTTTGAAGAAGTTTTCTACAAATCCAAGAAAAATGATAATAGTATAAGGTATTTTTTTTTCAAGCAAATAATTGTAATAACCTAGTTGATAAAGCACTGTTATAATTATACATATTTTTCTAAAAATTTTGGTTTCATTCACCTTCGAAAAAAAAATTCCGTGATAAAATGTTCCCGACCATGGTTTAAATCCTTGCTGTTTCATTTTAACAGTGAATTCTAAATAAGTATGTATACAGGGCGAAAACTCATTGCATAATCAAGACAAAAAAACAAATAATATCCTTAAAGAGACCCATTTATATTTTTCTCAATAGTTTTCATTCATTGGTTAAGTTACAAAAGAAATTCATATCCATGTGACAATGCATATGCTGAATTGAAATGGAAAATATACAATTTTCTGATTTTTCCAGTAACTTTTGGATATTTTCCGTAGTTAACCAAATTTTTATAAATAGTACGGATGCATCGATAAAAAAACTAAAAAATCATTAATATCACACATTCTTGGAATAAATCCGAGCAAATCAGTCATATTTTGTACAGAAACGAATACAAATCATTCCAGTCCTTCGAAATTCTCCCACAAACTCTGTGACGCCCAAAAATGCATTCTTTCCTTGAGGAACCCCTTCTGTACTGTTTCTCGGATTTGTCCTTCTGAGGAAGAACCAGTTATGTTGAGTATGTACAGATTATCATTTTTCATATTATTCAGTCCAGTAAAATTCAAATGTGGCCAGAAGTTTTCTTGAGAGCTCCTCTGTGGAATGCTAAAATAACGGCAAGTAAAAATTTGCTCAAAAAATAGTTAATAGAAGTATTTTACCCACTGATGGCGAAGTTTGTCCATCTATCTAAGAGCACTTCACTCATTTCTCTATCCATAATGTCATCGTTTTGAGGAAACAATGCAGGACAATTGAACAAGTATAGTGAATCATCGCAATGGTTTACACCTGTTGAACATATAGTTTTAATAATTAAATTATTGCTTCAAATTTGGTTAGATAAAAACTTAAGGTCAGCATATAATTGATAACGAAAGTACAGATCAAAAAATCTCCTAAAATATTTACTAGGCCTTTACTTAGAGTCTTGGAAGACGTAAAATTTCATTTATTTTCAGAAAAAGGTTTGATTGATGAGAGTGTCTCAACTACAGTAGAGACTCGATAATCCGGAGAACGATAATCCAGATATCCTACTAGTCCTACGGATTGACGTCAAGATTGTATTAGTCTAGTCAACAAGTGCCTTTTGGTCAACTTTTTTCAGCAGTCTCCGAAAATTATTATCAAGGTGTCATTCGATTCAGAATGGCATCTAGATGATTTTTGAAAAAAAATAAGTTCCGCTTGCAAAAATTGCAAAAGTTATTAACAATTAACTAAAAAAAAGGAGGGTTTAGTTTTTTGTAAATATCTCAAAAAATAATGAAGATTTTTGAAATAAAAAAAAAGATTCAAAAAGGGGAGGAAATTTACTAAAAAAAGTGTCAACACCCGGAATTGTAGTCCCAATATTAATAATTTTCCCAGAGGGATGAAAATACGGCTGAAAACGGGTGCTCTGGCTTTTGTAAGCCACACATACTTTGGACACTTTATTAATAAAAATTAATTTAACAGATCAAATATGAAATTTAATAAATGAAAAAATTCAGGGGTATATTGGATAGGTGAATGAACAATAATCCGCCAAAAAAAAATTTTTATCTCAATTTTTCAGTTAGTTATGCAATAGTTAATTAATAATTTTTTTCTGCTTGGACATTAACATTGTAAGTGTGATAATTGTTAAACTATTAACTTGAGATCTTTTTTCTCTTGGAGAAATTTTTGGAAGATTTCAGAATAGATCCCCGTTGGAAAAATTTCAAAATGTTTATTTTTCAGTTTTTTATTAACAATTTTCGTTGTTGCAAAATTAAAAACTTAGATTAATTATCGAAATTTTTTTTTTCAAAATATTATAAATGGTCCGTTTATATGTTGTAGAAAGCTATTATACATAGAAATATTTTTTTTTAATTTTTATCTCTTATTGTTTAAAAAATTGTTATAAACAAATGCATTGTTTATAAAATAAGTTTTTCAAGGAATATAAATCTTTGATGCAAATAATGATTTAAAAAAAGAATTTTTTTTTAAAAAAATTTTTTTATTGCTTAAAAACCCATTTGTTAATTAATAATCCTTTTCTCCCACTTCTAACTGATATTAAGGAACCATTTTTTTTTAAATCATGATTTACTTTTCTTTTCCATATAAAAAAAATTTTCAAAATTTTTAAATCAAAACAAATTAAAATATGTTTATCTTCTACAATTTTAATTTCAAAAAATTTTTTTTATTCAAAAAACTTTTAGAATTAAATTAATGTCTAAAACAAGCATCGCTCACATTTAATAGACGTATATAATCAAAACTCAATATATAATGTCAAATGGAATAAATAAACCAACAGATATACAAAAGTCATTAAAATTAATAAATAAATATTTAAAGGAGGCAAAATTTTGTTTCTAGTCTTACCTTTAAGAACACCAATTGCCTTTTAAAGACATGAACACACTTAAAGGACTTCTCAAAGAATATAATTTATTTGAAATATTTAATATATTTAAATATTCGAATAAGTTAATTCAGAAATCTCTCAAAACATGCACTATATCTTCAAAAAACAAATATAATTCTGAGCAATCCCTTCTTCGGTCCTGAATAATATTCCAAATATCAAAATAAAAAAACTAACCTATATCAACAACTCACCACGTGTAAAGGACTAATGCTTCGAAGCACAGATCAACTTTATAATTCAAGATTGATCTATGTTCTAACAAAATCGAAGAAGAGTATGAGTTATTTTTAAGGCTTATTTAAATTCATTGACATTCCATAATGAGATTTATTGAAGCCAAAATATAATTATATATTATATATAAAATAAAATAGAAAGGCCTTTTACTTGATAGAAGAAATATAACAAAATTTTAATATCAAAACAAATAAAAATTTGTTTATCTTCTACAATTTTAATTTCAGAAAAATTTTTTTATTCAAAAAACTTTTAGAATTAAATTAATGTCTAAAACAAGCACCGCTTACATTTAATAGACGTATTTAATCAAAACGTAATAAAAGAGATGATTCTGTGATCTATATCTCAGCTTAATATCGCCTTGGTTGGTTCATACTTTTATTGTGAAATGAATAATCTCCGTCTGTAGGTTTCTTTATGATTTCGAATACTCCTAGATCGTTTTTGCTATCTGGTGAACTAATTGATCATTTGAATATTCACAGCATTTTCCTAAGACAATTTTTTGTATTCTTTTGTAACTTTTTACAATAAGTCTATGAAATGTGAAAAAATTCGAAGCGCAGAAAAAAAAACTGTAGATTTAATTACTATTACGGAATCGTATCTATTCAACAGTCGTAGCTCAAATATCAGTTTACCTGTACTTATCGTATGTTGTACTATTTTCTTCCAAGTTATTTATTATATAAGCTGTGGAAAGCAAAGAAAGCATAATATACACACATTTTCGAAAGTCTTAGCCCCCCCATCAACTCTCAACTTGTTGAATGTAACATGACAATTTTTTGTGTGTGGAATCTTCACTATCTCATCACTTAAATAAAAACAATAAACCAGCCAAAATGTTTCTTGTTCGCGAGAATACAGGTGTATTCATTAATCAGTTTTCAGCGAATAACAAGATTAATAATATTGAGAATATTCCGCATAAAATGCCGGGACATCCGATTTCTCAGTTTGACCGGGCAAGAATAGTAGCTTTACATCAAGAAGCTTTCTCGAACCACTAGATTACGCAACGTTTGAATATTCTACGGACTTCAGTAAGGCCCATAGTATCCTTTTTACTGTAAACCGGCACTGTTGCCCGGAGACCGGTGCCTGGTCGACCCAAAGTAACATCTGCAAGGGAAGACCATTATATCGCAAATTTTACTCTAAGGAATCGAACGTTATCGGTAACAGCCCTTCGAAGTTATTTTTGAGGACCTATAGACAGGTAGTCTCAACCAGTACCATAAGGAGACGGTTGCATTCCTTAAATTTAAGGGCAAGAAGACCTATAAGAGTACCTCGGCTATGATGTTCGGTCGCCGTACCCCTCTTATTATAGTTGAATGAACAATGACTGGTGCCATCTACGTAGAAAACATCATTGAACCAATCATTGTTCCTCTGCGCAACGAATTTGGGGATAATTTCATTTATCATTCTTCAAGAGAACAATATCCAGAGAATGAACTGGCCAGCAAAATCCCCAGACATGAGCACATAGGGGATTACCCAGGGGAAGCAATATCAAATCGCGAAAACCCTCCTTCAACTTTTCAGGAAGAATGCAACGATATGCCTGAAAATTTCATAAATGACTTTATTCGTTTGATACCTAGGCGTATTGGGCAGTTGATTGAGAGAAGAGATGGTAATAAGGACTATTGATTTTGGATTCAGTATTGGAATAACTATAATTAATAATCGATAAATTTAGATTTTTTCTCATTTGTCTCATTCTGCATAAAGCAAAAAGTAACAAACAATTTTTTTCTATCAGTTGATATAGAGGAAAATATTCATCTCATTTCCAGCACATAGGTTGTTTATTTCTTGAGAAATCTAAGGGGCCAAGACTTTGACGATGTGTGTATATCAATAAGCGATATATTCACCCCAATCGAAATCAATAGTTTCGTTTGTTGCAGCCCATATATCGTCAAAGGACTGTCTTCCTTTATATTCGAAACTGTAAGCCCATATCGGTTTACCACCAACAGCTGCATGGGACATGACGGATTGATAGAATCCATATTTCATTGAACGATCACTCCATAGCTGAAATAAATGGCTCACATAGTAATCTTTCACCAATTTAAAACTGAAAAGTTATTCTAACAATAATATAGTCATTTCTTAAATGGAATTCGTTTTAATTTATATCGCAAAATATGTTTCATGCCTGAAAACCAGTCTGATACCCAGAAAATTGACATTAATATGATATACATTCTGTCAAGAAAGTACCGGGAATTATCGATTTAAATCTGGCGGGGCAATGAGGCAGGTAAATTTTTTTTTGACGTGACAACGTCTTATAATTTGGTTTGCCGGGTGACACTTCAAGAAACTGCGTTACGCTCCGCTCACGTTATGCGCTCACAATGAGAGCGAGTGAGAGGCACGCGTCCCTTCCGCTCGGGCATGGTTAGCCCGCCTAAGAGCGAGAGAGACAGACATAAAAAGTGAAAGGCACGCGTCCCTTCCACTCGAGCACAGTTAGCCCGCCTAAGAGCAAGAGAGACAGAGCGAGAGAGAGAGAGAGAGAGTGAGAGAGATAGGCATACACACCGGTTCATGTCTTGCGCTTCTATTTCGCTTAGGCGCCTGCATACAAGTTTACACGTTGCCAGTTAATTGTAAAACGATTGTGTAGTGATAATGTGAAGGTAGTTTCGTCCATCGCAACAATTCAAACAGCAAAGGTAAATAATTTCAGACTGATAATATAACATGATGAAATAAATGACTAAGACATAAGTGAATAGGTTATGTTGTAGTAATCACAATGTTGTGGTAGTTTTCAATCAAAAAAGTAGTAGAAATCGTTTCTCAACCAATAATAATTTGTTTAACTTGAAAAAATGAGCGCGACTTGCTATGTAAAAAATTGAAATAACAATGTTTAACCTCCAACCTGTCAAATCGAAACTTTCAAACATTCAAACCGAGACGACTAATCACTGCGCAAGGTCGTAAGCGCGCGATTTACAAATTCAAAGATCAAATGTGAATTAGTTTTCTCCTTTTAGAAAATACACTTTGAATTAAAATCGATTGATATTAACAATTAATGTGATTTAAATAAATGTTCTAACTTTTAAATTTAGTTTTTATATTTATAACAATGAAAAACAAGTTAAATTTATTAATAACTTATAACAACTGATTGATAAATAAAATTTTGTTAATATGAAATTCAGTGCGAGATTCTTTGTATAAATTAATGTTTTAAATATAATTCTTTGTATAAATAAATGTTTTAAATTGTTACTATTATTTCATCCTTCTTCTTACTATACGAATGAATATTCACATTAAAATTATTTTACCACTCAAAGTCGTTGTCACGTAAAACTTTCGCCCGTATACCGACTTTACAGGCAACAAATTTTTTTCTAGGTTGGTACCACTGTCCTTAATTACTATGCCAAGCTTGAGCGGGATCTGTCAACTAGTGTGTTTGCAAAAGCTGATTAAGTCAGTCGATGTCAGAGTGCGTGTCGATTTTTACTATGGGTGATTACGTTGAGCAAAGAATTTGTTGTTTTGTGTTGCAAATGAATTTTCGTGTGCCGATGCAATTAAAATTTTGCAAAAGGCCTTTGGTGATAATGCTCTATCGAAAACTCGTGCATATCAGTGGTACAGAGCCTTCAAGGACGGTCGTGAAGTGGTCGCCCATCGACGGCTTCGATCGAAGATAACGTCGATAAAATTAAGGAAAGGGTGCTGGAAAACCGTCGTACCAGCTTGAGAGAGATAGCACATGATCTTAAGATATCCCACGAGTCCGCACGTACGATTTTGATTGATATTTTGGGCATGAGAAAGGTGGCCGCACGACTCGTACCGAAAGACCTGAATTTTCTTCAAAAACGTCATCGCGAACAGGTTGCTTCAGACATGCTGGATCGCTGTAATTCCGATTCTACATTCATGGAACGCATTATAACTGGTGATGAGACCTGGGTCTACGTGTACGATATGCAAACAAGCCAGCAATCATCGGAATGGGTGGCAAAAAATGAGCCGAAACCCAAAAAACCACGCCAAAGCCGCTCGAAAATGAAGGTGATGCTCATTGTTTTCTTCGATATCCGTGGCGTGGTGCACTACGAATTCATTCCAGAGGGTCAGACGGTAAACAAGGAGTATTACCTAGGCGTTATGAAACGTTTGCGTGAGCGTATCCGTAAGAAGCGGCCAAATTTGTGGGCGAACAACTCATGGATTTTGCATGACGATAACGCGCCTTCTCACCGAGCTACGATTGTGACTGACTTTCTCGCCAAAAACTCAACAAACGTGCTTGAGCAACCACCGTATTTGCCGGATTTGGCTCCCTGCGACTTTTTCCTCTTCCCAAAACTAAAATTGCCCCTTCGTGGCACCCGTTTCGAGTCGATTGAAGCCATAAAACAAAATTCGGCGCGAGAGCTAAAGTCCATCCCGGAAAGCGCCTATAAAAAATGTTTCGATAATTGGAAGTGCCGTTGGCATAGATGTATTGGAGCAAATGGAGCCTATTTTGAAGGCGACCCAATAAATTTTGACGATTAAATGTAAAAATGTTGTTTTAATTGAAAATCCCGGTACTTTCTTGACAGAGTAGTATTATACATGAATTTCACATGAAGTGAAATTAGAAATCTGATGGTAAACTGATTATAATAATTCAAAGAAAAATCGAACGAGTCTCGCAGTAAAGTTATGAGGCCCTCGTAACTTTACTGCGAGTTTGAGCTTATTCAGCGCAAACTATCCTCCAACTTCTTTGGGGGCGAATTTTCAATTAAACTACCATTATATTTTGAACGCATCATCACAGTACAAGCACATGCAATTACGATTTATGATATTCAGACCGTTTATAGAAATAAGAAAAAGTATGGGCCCCAAACCGGATCCCTGAGGGACCTCATAACAATTTTTTGTTGTGGAATTGTGGAATTAACAACATTCTCGTAAACTCTCCTATTGCTTAAGTAGGACTCTAATAATTTGAGTACATTACATTATTTTTCAGCTCATTAGGAGAATAGCCTTCATTTAAACATTTGTTCATTATTATCGAGATGGCTCCGCCGATTTCCTCATAGAGGCTTTTCAAAATCAAAATAACTGTTCAAAAATCATAGTAAAATTATTAATCCTATACATGAAAAACAAATGAATAAACAGGATAAACCTCCTTAACGACATAGTTGTGCGGAGGATTACTTCAGCCACTACACAAAAAATACGAAGCAACGCTCATGAAAAACCAACTATTGGACAGCATTTGTTCTCTATCTATTTAATTCCTTTAACAAATTTTGCTATTTCAACCCCTTTCAGTGTGCCTCAAATAATTTCATAATATCCTAAATAAGGAATATGCTAATTATGAGCATTACGGCATATTATGGTCTGATTTGAGCATGATGAAAGTTTTTTCTGCGTTTGTAACGTGAAAATACCGGGAATACATTTCTTCACTTGAATTAGCTCGCAAAGGTATATCTTGTAAGTATATTTGCATAATCTTGATGGCGCTAGTGTATGATTAATACCTTAAAACCCCTGTGTATAGAGGATATAGATACTTGACAGATTTGTAGTCCTTGGTGTACATTGTACTGATGAAAACCATCCAGGTTTGAAACGTGCGCATGTGTGTGATCAAAAAATCTTATGGAGTTTGTTTGAGTATGGAATTGTTATACAGATGTATATTACACTGTCTCAATTTGTAGATCTTTCTATTACCATAGCTGACAATCCTTATTTATGATATTTGGTACAGATCATTGAATTAATTCAATTGAATGTTATAATATACTATAAGGCGCCACATCATATTAATTCAAAACATTAACTAACAGAATTAAACTTAATCATTTGAGATATAGTCTTGCTGATTCTCAGGAATTATTCAAAGCATCAGACTTCTGAGGACCAGTGCTCCTCATTTATTATTATATCCTGAGTGGTGAGATTTTGTACCTTTCTTTCGAACAATTGGAAGGCATAAAATTCACGATTAACAGCTACTATAGCGCTTGATTTTAATTTTTAAGATTAGTTCAAAAATTAACTTTTTCACAAAGATAACTCACATCAATAAATCCCTGTATGTTGTTGGGATTTTTCACATTCAAAAATTCGTCTCCTGCCATATAAAATTGTTGAGCCTTTTTGTATAACTCCATAGTTTTGTTTTCTGCAACACTGATGCTGTAATACATTTCTTTCATCATCAACTCTGCGAAATTTTTATTCAGCATCTCCCTTGTTTCCGATTGTCTTAATAGGGCTGAAAATTAATTTTTTGTGATTAACAATGCTATAATGAACCATTTTTAGTTAGGATGAATTGCTGGCTTATATTCATTATTTATCATAGCTGATAACTATACTATTTAAAAATGATTAATTCAATACTGATAAGGAAGTTTAAACAAAGAGTAAACTAATTGCACATGTATCTGGAGTACAATTTTGGAAGGAAACATCACAAAAAACAACTACAGAAATGTTATGAGAAGTTCAAAAACCAACCAGTAAATTGATAAATAGAACAGGATTTAAGAAATAAACATATTTTAGTAAATCTGAAGAAACTGCAGTCACAAAAACGTGAACACAGGTGAAAATCCCAATCTTATGGTAGTAAAACATGATAATTTCTAAAAACTTGTTTCAATTATGGTCGAAAACTAAATTTTAATGTAAATGTTCATTGTACTAAATTGGTCTTATTACAGCTTTGATTCAGTTTGACGGACCCTGCATCGAGTGTTTGGAATAACTCAGAGAAATAGTTTTGTTGTAAATGTGAAAAGATTCAACCTCGGCGAACAAAGAGGAACTCGTTAGGCACCAAAACAAAAAAGAGTAAGTACTATAAAAAATTTCCAATGCGATACCTGAAAAATTCGATGAATAGACAACCCAATGGTTTTGACAGAACCAGTAAAAAAAAGGTTTTATTCTCGGCTAAAACATGGCATATTAATAACTTCTATATGATCGGATAAGATAACTACCTATCCTGCAGAATTTCAGAAATTCGATTTTGTGTCTAATACGTCATATTTACTATTATATATTGCTGTATATACCATTAAAATGTTCTGGTTTTATAATTTCAAGGATAACTTTCTGTTCCGTCTCATTAGAGACGGCCCTGTCGTTCGAAATTATTTTGTCATCGATACTTAGGTCTTTCACGTTGATATTTCTATCTAGCAGTTTTGAGAATTGTCGTTGGAACTGTTTACACTTCAGATTATTTATTTTCCAAGGATTATATATAGCCTTAGAAAACATGGAAAGTAATTTAGAGATTTTTATATATTTATACCTGTTAATTTGACATGACACAGCATTCGGAATTGTAAACTGTTATATCCTTCTTTACTTGAATTAATATCATAATTTTTCTGTAACCAATAAGAAGGTTTATTTCGTGCACCTCCAAATGGACCTTCCAATCAATTTCGTTAATTTCCCTCATTTTGTTAGAAGAAGTGCATCATCGAGCACCTCTAACGTTCAATCTTTGAAAAGACTGATCATTATTATTTTCTTAATAGTCAAACTTGTCGCATGTAGCCGTTGCTACATTATGCACTATCATTCGGATAGTCAAATTTGTTATACGTAGTTTGTGACATTTCGGTCCAAGTTATCGCGGTTATTATTGTTAATATAGTAATCCAGTCGATTGCCAAAGTGTTGACCAATTCATTACATTTGTTTTTAGTGTAATAATCATATCTTTTGACTTGGTTTATATACATTAAACCAAGAATTAGAGTTAATTGTTATCATAGTGTATTAAGAGTAATTTACTTTAATTTCTTTATGTGATGCGTAGGAATTAAACAATTCACTCGACAAAATCATTCGAGAGATCAATATTTTTGCATCTCAAGAGAACGCATCATATCAGGATAGAACCACTTTGACTGTGTAACGTACTACGGTTAGTTTACCGCAGTATTTTGCCTATTAATTTCAGTACTTTGAAATAATAGGCAAATTTAAATTAATCTATCTCGATGATTAATTAAGATGATTAATTAAGATGGAATTAAGTGGACTATATGTTGACGTAGTTAAGCGTGAAGATTTACTTCAAGAGCTCTTGTATGTATTATAGTTATCTCGATAATGAATTAGCTTTGTTTGTCTAATAAGATAAATCAACCTAAATGATAAGGAATTAAAGTAATACACTATGATAACAACGGACTATAATTCTTGGTTTACTGTATATAAACCCAGTCACAAGATCTGATTAATACACTAAAAACAAATGTAATGAATTTGCCAATACTTTGGCAATCGACTAGATTACTATATTAATAATAATAACCGCGATAGCTTAGACCGAAATGTTACAAGCTATGTACGACAAATTTGACTATCCAAATGATAGTTCATAATGTAGCAAAGGCTACATGCGACAAGTTTGACTGTTACTAGAATAATAATTTTCGAAGACTGAACTTCAGAGGTGCTCGATGCATACCTTCTAACAAAAAAGGGGAGATTCGTAATTCATTGCAGGAATGAACAAAATGAACCTTCTTATTGGTTGTAGAAAAATTATGAGATAAATGCAAGTAAAGAAGAATAGAATCAGTTTATAATTCTGAATGCTGTATCATGTGAAATTAACAGGGATAAATATATCAACATCTCTAAATGACTTTCCATGTTTTCTGAGGCCATCTATAATCATTAGAAAACAAATAATCTGAAGTGTAAACAACCATTCTCAAACGACCATTTTCAAAACTGTTAGATCGAAATATCAACGTAAAAGACCTAAGTGTCGATGACAAACTAATGTCGAACGACAGGCCGTCTCTAATGAGACGGAACAGACTGGTTAGCAATCGTTCAGCCAATATGAACCTTTTGTGTCTCTCTCTAGTCTGAAGAAAATAAAATCATCCACTTACCACCGGCTCTTAGATTGCCTTCATTCTGAACAGTTCCTATGACCCAAGGAACACTGTAGAAGTTTCCAGTTAGTATAGATTCCTTTGGCATTTGTGTCAAAAATGGTTCAGGATTTCTTTCAGTTTGGTTTTCCATGACTAAGGTATAGGTTGTTAGTGGATCTACGGAAAAATACTGAAAACAAAATTATTCAATTTGAGTACGTCTTGAAACTTATTCGAAATCTTTTATTCTTAGTGCATTTACGCTATCCCACGAGCAAAAATAATTGTATAACTGACAAACAGGTTAGTAGTATTCGAATTGTTTCTGTGACTTATAAATTTTCAGGGTTTTGTGACCCTTCATTGAACATAATAATATCCCAAGTGATATTGAAATAATAAAATATATTAATAGTTGGTGTACATGGTGTAACAAGATACACCATGTAGGTTCTTGCGTATATGCAAGATCCACCAGTTCTAATGGCAAGTGAACTGAATTTGTGCAAAATCGAAGGTTTCACCTTTAAATTGCATTTCGCTACCCAAACTAGAAACCTGTAGTAAAAGCACTGAACATCAACATAAGGGACATAACCTATTGATGTGATTCACAAATCATATTTGCTTGGATTGCAGGAGGACCTTATAGATGGAAGGTTGTCGTGCCAAACAGAGTTGCTGAAATTCAAACCCTCTCGACTCACAATCACTGAAGACATGTAGCAGGGAAAGACAATCCAGAGGCCTTAAACATGAAAAATTAGGTAATTCAACGCTGCGGTGGAACGCTGCACCGTGGTTGACTCGAGAGTCTTGAGTCAAGACAAGGAATTTTGACCAGTACACAATTTTGTAACAATTGAGGAGATCGCTGAAAAGAATAGAAGGTTGTTAATTTAGTAATGCCAACAAACATCGACAGGTTTTCGAACAATAGATGAACCGAAAAAATCAATTCTGTATTTAACAAAGTTAGCTCCAGCTGAATCATTCTGTGGCGGGATCGACACACTGTTAAGAAACAAGGAAATATCACGACACAGTAGAATCTTATGCTTGAATCCCTTCCTGGATGATGACAAGGTTCTCAGGGTCTATGGAAGCTTGAGAAATGCCAAGGAATTTTGCAATTTTGGAGCTGTTTCAAGGTAATCGTCAATGCGAAATTATACATTTGCTCAATGTGCCCCGACAAACTATGTCCGATGCAATTTACCATTTCAAGGAGCTTGGTCATGATGGTCGTGGTCCAGGATGAGGGAGAAAACGTACTGTCAATGCGCCTAGCAATCGCAACATGGTCAAGAAGCGAGTCAATCGAAATCCGAGGGTCTCCATGAGGAAAATAGCCCGTGAGACCGTGATATATTAAACTTTTGAAAGATTACACTTACTTCAAATATATCCAAGTATGAATTAAATTAGGTACTTCTCTAAATTTTTAACTGAATTGAAAATTCAATCGATAAAAATATTCTATTTATTATTCACCACCGAGCAAGAAGCAACTCTTATAATTTTTTTCTCACAGAAGATTTCCCATAGTAGATTTTATATAGAGGGTATTCCAGGAGGCGCTTCACCTACTCATATCATATGTACAGTGTTTCTTTTAGGTACATTGCCGGGGGGCAATGCCCCCCCGGAGCTGTGTAAAAATTGGAAAGCTGGGGAAAATTTGGAATGCCTAGATTCAGTTACGACGTTCTTCTTCACGAACAAAAAATTCACATATTCAAGATGCTGAAAGAGGAAGTAATTTAGGGTCTAATCTAGAGGAATACCGAATGCCGAATAAATGCCGATTCATGTCATAAATAATATTCAAATCGACATAGGATTCCCTGTAATTTCTCATCTTTACGAGTTTTTCGCGTTGTTGGAATGTAATGCTAAAATGCATTATGTATGTTCATAAGTATTGAAGGACAAGAGACTCCAGATGAAGAGTACCTAGGTGAAGTTATCGATTTATATGGCAGGAAAAAATAAGATTCTTGTAAATAAAAATGATTTGTTTCACAAAATTACCTTTATTTTATGATTTTTTCCAATAAATTCATTTATTAATGAAATATTTGCAAAATTTCTTCAAGTAAATATTTTTCCGAAACGTTCGGATAATTTGCCCGCCCAAAACTTTGAACTGCCCTTTTAGGGAAAATTTTCTGGAAGAAACATTGCATATGTAGGATCCATCGTTAGTTCTGCGGAATGGGTACTTAGAAATGTCCTCTTCCCTTCCTCACAAATATACAATGTGATTCACGAATTCCGACCGAAGTTTTGTTTCATTTATATTCCAGACGTTGAATTATTTTTACAGAAGTTATTACGCTGTATTAAAGGAATTGAATATTACAAACTCGATTTCAAATGTCCAGGAGCGTAACCTGATACATTTGTTTCACCTTCGCAAGTCAGAATGCACACCCTGCAAGCCATTTTCCAAAACAGCTTCAATTTAAAGCTACAGATCAGGTAGATTGAATTAATTCACCTAATCAGAACAAGTTCACTATTTGCATTTTCATTCCACCTGAAAGTATGCCTTGATGACATTTCAACTTGAGTTGTGGTCTAAGAGAATGGTATTCATTCATTGTGTGTCGTGGAATATTAAATTAAACCAGTATCAAGTGAATTCTGAATTAATATATAATTCCCATTGGAAAAAAGTCAATATTCCAAGTTAATTATCTGTAAATTTATAACTGTAAGAGACAGGTAGGTAAATGAATTGTGTATAACAATCACAAACGTTCTAATATTTCGAAATATCTTTCTTTTTTCTATTAACTTAACAAGAATTTTATCATGATAATCAAGAGGAGATAGAAAAAATATTCATTGTTCAAACTATGTTATCAATTATGCGCACGGCGCCTTTCTAATATAATCAAATCTGTCACTCTTCTTTGATGATCTTATTCTGTAGGTAAACACGTAATTTAATAAATGTTTTTAGGATAGCTCGGTTGCTTTATTTTTAGAGTGATAGAACTTGCGATAGGGATAACTGTGATTTGACAGAGGTAGAAGCCAGGTAGTTTTGACATTTCTGTTCAGTAAGCATTGGCAAATTATCATGGAAAGACTCACGCCGCAACAACGTTCACAAATTGTTGAAATTTATTTTCAATATCAGTGTTCTATTCGCCAAACTGATAGAGCACTTCGTGAAATTTATGGTTTACATAATCGTCCATCAGAGCAGCTTATTCGTTGAACTATCGATAGATTTCGGACAACATTTTCCATATTCGATACAACAACACGACAAAGAACTGTACGTAGAGAAGAAAATATCGCTGCTGTAAGTCATAGTGTTAATGATGATCCTGATTTGTCTATTCGTCGACGTTCAAAACAAGTTGAACTCTTTGCATCCACCACATGGAAAATTTTGCGGAAAGATCTTGGTCTACACCCATACAAGATCCAACTGGTTCAAGAACTAAAGCCACTTGACTATAATAAGCGTCGTTTGTTTGCTTATTGGGCCCTAATACAGCTTGAAGTTGATCCACGTAAAATTGTGTGATGAAGCTCATTTCTGGTTGAACGGCTATGTCTACAAGCAAAATTGCCGTATATGGAGTGAAAACAATCCTCAAGAAGTTCTGCAGGTTCCATTGCATCCTGAAAAATGCACTGTATGGTGTGCTTTACACGCTGGAAGCATCATCGGTCCATATTTCTTTAAAAACGAGCTGGAGCTAATGTTACTGTAAATGGTGCTCGTAACAGATCGATGAACAATGATTATTTGTTGGTATCGACCCAGAAGTGTTTTGGTTCTTACAAGATGGTACTCAATCTCATGCTGCTACCGTAACAATTGATTTATTGAAAAAAAGATTTGGCGATAAAATTATTTCGAGAAATGGTCCAATTAGTTGGCCTCCAAGATCATGGGACATAACTCCACTGGATTATTTTCTTTGGGGTTATGTCAAGATACTGACTGGTTTATTATGGTAAACCAGAAACATGGAAGCCAACATAACTCGTGTTATTGGTGAAATAAGGCCTGAATTACTCGAAAAAGTTGTCCAAAATTGGTCTGGTCGAATGCAATTCCTCAGAGCTAGTCGTGGTGGACATATGCCGGAAATTATTTTCAAAACATAATTGTCATGAAATTATTTTTCAACTAAAAAGAAATTTAGCTTCAATCTTAATTTAAATGTGTTTTATTTTTAGTGATAGAACTTTAAAACACTCTAAAAAACACCCGAGGTAGTTCATTTTCACCTGAGCGTTAGATGTGACCACGAGATATGTTATATATTTTTACTGATTTTTTTTTTATCACACAAAAAAATTCGACTATTCAGGATGACTGGGAGTTGCAAACGCCGTTCTGGAGAATGTGCTATATTCGTTAAAAGATTCTTCCTATTTGTATGGAACATACGGAGCGCAAATATAAATAGAATTTATTATTCATGAGATCCATTTGAAACTGCTTTATCGGCTGAAGTTAGCTTGTTAATTTCGGTCATTTTTCTATATTTTCATTGAATTCTTTTTTTCTACTTGAAAAGGAATAGTATTTCTGTTGACTTTCCCATAATAAAACATTGAATTCTCGATTTTCATCCATCTTCAAGGATTTATTCAAAGATTGAAAATTTTCAGGGGTAACAGATTGGCAAGTAAGTGTGCAGAATCTTCATACTTTAAGTCAGTGCTTTTCCAGATTTTTTTGTAGAATTATTATCATGTTTTATCTGGAGCCAACCGCAAACTCCAATTATTTTGTTGAAAAATATTCCTGATGATCTAGAAGCCTGAAGTATGTTCTCTAAATTTATTAACCCTTCAAATATTACCTTAAAAACATCTCCCGACTGAACCAAATCTTTGGCGTCAACTTTCCTGAGGCATTCCAATAAAACTATGGAGCTCGATGTGTCACAATGAAAAATAGACGCTTGCAAAGGCACCACCTGCTTTTGCAAATCGTTAAGGGGAGCTGACCACAAAGCTAATGCTGACCCACTTTGGCTGATGGCTTGATGGAAAAGGCCTGTGAATATAAAATAAGAATTATGAAATAAATCAATATTTATTTCTGGTAATCCATTATAATAAATATTTCTATCAGCCTTTTTGAAGAATACATATTTCGAAAAATCTGGAGATCAGAAGTCTGATGGGGCAAAATTTACAATGTTAATGCAGTTGAAGATTAAAGTGACCTACCTAACCAGTGGGTCTATGGTCAGGGGCGCGGATTTTGAATACGACGAATTAGCGTGCAAACGAAGTTGTCCTTTTGATTCCAGCATAGATTAACAATATTATAGTCTTGTTAATCTATGGATTCCAGTAAAGACTGGTAGCTTCGAAGCACTATCCTGTCTCTAATAGCTCTGCAGTGTTAATGCTCAAGATTGATGAGACGCAACTCACACGCCAAAGGGACTTTTAAATCCACCACCCAGTCGTCCGGGATGGTATGAACTCCTATTATGTATTAGTTGTAAGAAAAAATTGTACTCACACAGAAAACAAATAAATATTATTATTATTATATTATATTATGGACAGTGTTAAGTACCACGGTTACTTTACCGCAGTATTTCGGAATAACAGGCAAATGCAAATTATTGAATTGAATCAGTCCTTACTTGGTGAAAATCCATATTATATAATATTTAAATAAGGTTATTCTGATTTTCACAAATTTTTATTGTTATGTTTACAACAATCGTTTCGCTATCACAGTAGCATCATCAGGCAAGATTACATTTTGAATAACTAAGCTTGTTTCCGAAATTCGTTGCTATTTATATTACAGTAAGTACAATAAATTTTTATTGAGCACTAAAATCCAAAAAAGGGTCTCTGCAAATTCCAGCTTATCTGAATATATTTAACAGAGGTGAGTTATTTAAATACCTATTTGTTCGTTAAGTAATATTTCAATTTTATTATGTTTATTTATCTCTAGGAACTCTAACAGATTTAAGGCATAACTTTTACTTTCTATATGTAGAATTTCAAAATTATGGTTGAAAGTATGTCCTGTTTCTAACAAATGGTTGGAATAGAATAGAATTACTTTTATTATTGAGGAAACTCTTCAAATGTTCACAAATTCTATGTCGGAAAGTTCTTCCAGTTTGTCCTATGTTAACTTTAGGGCAATCACCGCAGGTTAACTTATAAACCCCCGATTTATCATCTTTATGTGTACAGTCTTTATTATTTTCAATAAATTCACTCAAGTTTGAATTGGTTTCAAATGAAGTTCTTAAGTTACATTTATTTTTGAGGTATGTAGCAATTTTCTCAGAAATATCTTTAGTGTTTTTTCTTCCTTAAAATACACGTGAGGCGTGAGTCATTTCATGTCAATTTGTCAATGTTTACTGAACAGAAATGTCAAAAAAAATTGCTTCTACCTTCTGTCAAATCACAGTTATACCTATCGAAAGTCTTATCACTCTAAAAAAAACACCCGATAGAAATGCTTTCCTAGAATATTTCTGGAAAAAATGAATTTCTGCTCGTGACAGTTATGAGAATCTCATCATGAATTCGTAGCTTAATTGGCTGAAAGTTTAGAGCATCCAATCTACATCTAGGGAGTTCCGGTTGCTAATTCTAGCAATAACTTTTTTATCGGCAGAAAAATCGAGAAATTCGGAGAAGAGTTAGATGGCTATCAATTATATAAAAATAAAGTAAAGATATCAATGAATGAGAGAGCTACACCAACCAATTTACAACGAATTGAGAACTCCTTGCCCAAATGAATTAATGAATAGTTTCATTTACCTCTAGAAAGGGGGCTTAACATATGTAAATGCACGGAACCGGCCCCTGCGCTGTTGCCAAATAAAGTAACTCTACTAGGATCTCCACCAAAACATCTTATGTTCCTCTGCACCCATCTTAGGAGAGCTACTTGATCTTTCAAAGCGTAATTTCCTGGAGCTTCGTCATCAAGGGTTGATAAGAATCCTAGAAAAAAGCATTATTCAGTGATTAATTTGACATATTCAGAGCATACAAAAATGATGTTTACACTTAAGAGAAATCGCAGTTACTAAAAAGAAAACCTAATGATGACACTTCAAACAGAAAGTATTGACAGATTAAACAATGGAATAATAAAAGTTGCGACATCTGTTATGAAAGCTGCGCGAACCTACTTATATTCATAATATATCAATAGAGATTAAAATTAAGATTAAAAGAATCTTAGAATTGGGAGAATAGTGCCAATGAAAAACTTAAATTGAACCGAAACACATCCTTACCCATTACGCCAAGCCTATAATTGAATGTCACTAAAATGATATCCTTGTCCATCAACTTTTCTGGCCCGAAATAGTCACTAGTACCTCTGCCCGCGAAAAAACCACCCCAATGAATGGATACCATAACTGGTAGCAGTCTAGTCCTGCTTAGAATCTAAAACGAGAGATAAAATAGATGAGGAAATGAATGATAATCTTTGAGGGATTGTGATATAATATGATAATCCTGAAACTATAGGTTTTACGAGAAGGATCTATGAGTTAACGTCTGATAAGGTTTTATCACACCTCCTTTATACCACTCCAAGAAGCGCCACTCGAATACACATATACATCATGCACCACCAAGTTAATTCAAGTTAAGAATTGTATAATACTTTCAATTATTTTTAGCATTACTAATGTAGAAATCTTTCCTCACTCTCAAGTTATCAAATTACTGCTAATAATTAGGATTTATATCCAGATAAATTGAAACAGCGCAATGGCGGATGTTTTTCCTTGAAGGAAATATCGATCGTTTCAATTAATTTTAACACCATGTATTTTAGTATGCACCTAACCATTTTAGATATATCGCTGTTGATAAATTTGATACAATCTCGTCTATGATATTATTGTGGTAAACCAACAAGATTTAGAATTCATGAAAGGGCTGTAATGATACAAGGATTAATTCAGTGGACAAGAGCAAATTCAACGCAAAGTTCAATGCCTCTGAATTAATTTGCTTATTCTAATCTCCAGACCAGTTAATGTTAAACTTAGGAATTCGCTTTCGAGCCACGCATGAACGGCAGCTTCGTGAAAGGAAATTCTTTTACTCCGGCCTATATATTGTAATAACAAACTACAGATTAAAAAGTTCATAAGAGCTGATTGTACGAAACGTGAACATATTCCTTCAGATGAGTTTAGGAACGGAAACTTTCAGAGAAAAACGCTGACGTCGAAATTAACACGTGTGGCTCGATAAAAAGCGGAAATTTTGAAAAGTGCAAAGTTGCAATTTTGAGCGGGTGAACGGATCAAAAATTTGGAAGGAGAAAACCGACGCGTACAAGGTATTACATGGGCCAAAAGAGAGTTTGTTGGAGAGTCTTGACACGTCGAAAAAATTAGTAAGATCGCCGAGAAAAGATCGCGGTGCGAGGCTCGAATTGGTCTCAGAATTTAGTATTATTATAATTATATTGAGTGATATTACTAATTTTCTTTTTGAAGTCTAAGAATTGAGTCAGAAGAATTAGAGAAATTGTATATAGTGCTAAGTTCCGGGACCAAGGAATTGAAGAGTACCCGTTATCGTTCGTTGTTCTATTGTTCGCGTGTGCCCAGTTTTGTTTTGAATCTATAGTCTTGGGGTAAGAAGTATCTGAAAATTTTGGTATATTATTCAGGTTGAAATTGTCTAATTAAGGTAGAGTCAGATATTAAGAAGAAGGTTGACATATCTCTTCGTTATTATTATATTTGAAGAATTAAAACAGAATTAAGAATTATATGAATGATTCGTAGTGCTTGAGGGATCAGCATCGCCCTCTTCTTAATTATGTGCATGCAAATTCTGTTCAGTAGTGTTTGAAAATTCATAATGGAAAGACTTAGCTTAGTCTATTACACTTTATTACGAAAATGGCCGTTCTACGAGGAATGTGCATTGGGCAAGCTTGTCAAAAGCCGAACGAATAAAACAGAAACGATTCGGAAGGTCGGTCGGCTTCAGTTCTTGCACTAGTTGAATTTTGTAAGCTTTTAAAGAAAGATCCTCACGTAAAATACGCCAAGTTGTTGAATATGACAGGCAAAACTGTTGAGAACGGCGACGAATCGACCCTTCACGGTCTTCGCGTACGCTCTCCGCTACCACTTCACTACGTGCCGAGTGTGTCTGTTTGGTCGAGAATCATCCAATAATGAAAATTGGGTCTGAAACTTACGGATGGTAGAGCTAATTGTGCGTTCGGTAGGCCGATTATGTGAACCATAAGTTGCTCTAAGCGCTCGTTACACATTCTTCGTAGAACGCCCATTTTCGTAATGAAGTTGAACAATTTGTAGACGCTGTAGCGGGCTAAGTCTTTCCATTATGAATTATTGAACACAACTGAAACGGCACTAAAGTTAACACGAGGTATGCACAATCTCCCCACCACAAAAAGTACCTCTAAATGAATCCTCTAATAATCATTTTTAGAATTTCTAATTTGCACTCAACTGCACATCAATTATCCTACCTTAGGCACATACACATTCAAATAAAGGCAATCTTCTTGACCATCCAATGGTGCATTAGCGAAAAAGTAATTTTTCTGAATACAAATTGGACCATCCCTTGTTGCGTCTAAAGTACCCACCCATTTATCTACAGGTTGGGGTGCCTAAAAGGAAAATATTTTAAAGATTTTCATTCTGAAAATTAAGAATAATTATTAGCTATTAATTATTAATAATTAAAGTCATCAATTATTCTAATCGATACCTTAAATCGTAAATCTCCTACAGGTGGTTTGGCGTAAGGAATTCCCTTGAAAGCATGAAAAGGTCTACCATTTCTAGATAATGAGGAGGCGCCCCTTACTAATCCATCTTTAGTTCCAATTATAGAATAGTCAGCATTGGCAATTACTGCATTTAAAAAAATCAACAGGTTCAGAGTTGATATTAGAAACATTGTAGTGAATTTCCGTGGAAACTGAAAAATAACTCAACTTTATGAAATTATAATTATTAAAGAGCATTGTCACAAGAAAATTTACCTCTATCTAACGAATAGGAAAGGTCTGTTTGAATTGCAGCTATGAATAATGTTGCAGAAGTGGAAGAATTCGAAATTTAGGACAGTATCAAATCCTTACAAGACGTATAAGAAAGCGTTGAAAGATTTTTGAATTTTTCCTCTTATGAATTCTATAAGGTATTAATTTGACTACGCCGAAAAGAAATTTGATTTTGGCGGACTAGGAAAATCTCTTGTATCGGGTGTTTTTTTAGAGTGATGGAACTTTTAATTGAAATTGAAGCCAATTTTTTTATTTGAAAGATAATTTTATGACATTTATGTTTCGAGAAAAGTTTCCGGCATATTTCCACCACGACTGGCTCTGAGGAACCGCATTCGACCAGACCAATTTTGGACCACTTATTCGAGTAATTCAGGCCTTATTTCATCAATAACACGATTTATGTTGGCTTCCAAAGCGTCTATTGTTTTTGGTTTATCAGCATAAACCAATGACTTGACATAAGCCCAAAGAAAATAATCCAGTGGAGTTATGTCGCATGAACTTGCCAAAATAACATGGCTTCTACCTTCTGTGAAAATCACAGTTATCCCTACCGAAAGTTCTATCACTCTAAAAAACACCCGATATACTACTCTGTCAAGAAAGTACCGGGAATTTTCAATTAAAACAACATTTTTACATTTAATCGTCAAAATTTATTGGGTCACCTTCAAAATAGGCTCCATTTGCTCCAATACATCTATGCCAACGGCACTTCCAATTATCGAAACATTTTTTATAGGCGCTTTCCGGGATGGACTTTAGCTCTCGCGCCGAATTTTGTTTTATGGCTTCAATCGACTCAAAACGGGTGCCACGAAGGGGCAATTTTAGTTTTGGGAAGAGGAAAAAGTCGCAGGGAGCCAAATCCGGCGAATACGGTGGTTGCTGAAGCAAGTTTGTTGAGTTTTTGGCGAGAAAGTCAGTCACAAGTTGGCATAGTAATTAAGGAGAGTGGTACCAACCTAGGAAAAAAAAATTTTACCTGCCTCATTGCCCCGCCAGATTTAAATCGATAATTCCCGGTACTTTCTTGATAGAATGTATTACGAAGAGCCTGACGCAACATTTAGGCTTAGTTTAATCGTAATTAGATGGTGGGAAAAAAGATATAGTAATTCAAACTAACAAGCATCATATTATAGAAAATAAATAAATATTGCTTGAAATCGAAAGATATCAAAGAAAAGAAAAGAAGAAATCATTACTTCCAAACTTTTGTCTATCTGTCGAGTTCTATTAATTTCATATTATCAAATTTCATATATAGATCCGAATGATTTATTGGAATTGAGGTAATATTTACGTCAACTATTGAAAATCAGAAATATAAATACAGATAATATCAGAAAAATGAACTTTTCGTAATGGATAGCCAGTCATATAGAATTTGAAGAATCGCTGATGAATACGCTTGTTGGTATACATTAAATATATC
Organism: Megalocaria dilatata; assembly: GCA_034642435.1. Lineage (NCBI taxonomy): Eukaryota > Metazoa > Arthropoda > Insecta > Coleoptera > Coccinellidae > Megalocaria > Megalocaria dilatata. Next base: position 7,634,435 of record CM067855.1, on the reverse strand, counting down.
AATAATGTTTAGAATATGAGCGTACGATTAACCAATGAAATTGTCAAGTTTAACTGTTACCTATACAATTATTTTCACTTCACCAACATCTTAAATATATGTTTTCAAGTATTCATGAAATGAAAACAAGTTACAAACACCAAGATGATGGAGTATCCTTGAAGAGACGTGTACTGAACAAATTAATTTATCAACATTTTAATTAGTGAAGGTAGGCCGAAAAGTGACCTTAAATCATTTTGAAGGAAGGTTCACCAGAACTCATTGAAATCAGTGAATAATATCACTTTGGTTTGGGGAAATTTGTTATGATATTCGTGTCAGAACCGGTATTCATAATTCGAAGATAAATGAATTGAATCGACTTACTTAAAATGTAGATAATGATATTAGAACATCCGTATCCGATTGAACCTGCTTTAGAACTGAACATTTTCAGCTTATTACTTGAAATTTATAGTGGGAGAAATTATCGAGTTCATTTAGTTTCTTTTGAGACAAACCAGAATACGAAATCGATTAAGTGATCCTCCAAAATCCACGTGTAGCATGACGAAGATGTTATCGTGCATCGGTTTTATTTATATGCAGTATATTCAAGTGCACTTTCCACTTATGTATTGTCATATTGAAACGTGAAGGTAGGGTGATTTCGTATAATCTGAGAAAGTGGATATTCTGAAGAAACCACAATAATTATGAGTTATTTTCCATACAAATCGAACTGAACACTTAATTATCAGGAAACATCAGGGTATTTGTCGAAAATGAAAGTGACTAAAACAGGATTCAAGTGCTATAATCAACCTTTTCAATTTTTTGAGTTCAAGTGATTCCAGAGGGTTGTATTCTGGCTACATTTGTAGCCAGAATGTAATAAATCATTTCATAACTTTTTAAGTAAGTGTATCGGTTCAAATAAAGTGAGAATCTGTAGTATTTTTGACAATCTAATTCCTGGATAATTATTATTATTCTTGTTCTTTCTCGCAATTCATGGTATGTTTCTTTATAGTGGTGTGCAAACCATGCTTTAGACTATTGCAATTTTTCACGCGAGTACTCTTTAAACGATATAAACAGTGCCACCCACGTACTGCTGTTGTTTCTTTTTTATCGAAATTCTCTCTCATCCGTACTTATTGCAACATTTTTTATATGGCTTACTTGATTTTCAAAATAATGGCCACCCTAATGGGTGTTGGACTCGTGGGGTCAGTGGTTGAAAGCCTGCATGCTAGGCTAGAAGGGTACTCTACCCTGCAGGGTCGTAGTTCTTGTGCCTGGATAACCGGGACTGGCCGGGAGGTTAAGGGGTCTCGACCATGCTTTATTCTGGGCTTGAACCCAAATCGACTGGGGTGTCTAAGGCAAGTACGGTCCCCTAGCGGTCGAATGGACTGTGGAGGCATGAAGCCCCTTTCGGCCAAGCGCGGATCAAGGAGGGGGGTCATGGGAGTCATGATCCCCCTGGGCTGGGTCTAGGTTGGCTAGTGATAATTTCTCTAATTCCTATTGATAAAACTTCTAAATCCTACACAACAAAAGTAAAGGAACCTGAATACTTTTCAATTTTATTCGATGAAAGAACAGATATATCACATATCTTCCAGCTGAGCCCATCAATTAGATATCTTTACAATGGCATCATAAAGCAATATTTTGTGACTTTCTGTGATACATACAATACTTTTAAATATGATGAAGTGTATAACAATAAAGACTTTGTTGACAGACGTAGCACTGTGGTATTGGAACTAACAGCTGCTGGGTTATGGCCTCAGATATAAGGGGTGCTGTACAGGAGTTGTCAAAAAAGCTGTAAATGCAAAACGTTGCCCGTGCAGCAACCACGTTCTTGATAATACATTAGCTACGTCATCCAAAGTTATTTCTTGCCGCAACACCTCAGGCATGATGAGAAAAGTTTTGGCATTTGCCAATGCATCCGCTAAGAGACATCAAATTTTTTAAAAGTAGTTGGAGTTACAATGCAAAGTATCTGTGAGACGCGCGGGGTCGAGAGGAATGATGGACATCTACAATTTTAGAGAGACAACTTAGTGAAATTTTGTAGCGCTCTTTCTACTTGGCAAGAAAACAAAAATGCCAATGACGCGCAGTGCTTACTGCGATCATTGCGCAGTTCGGACTTCATTCATATCTTTCTGCTTGAGTGATGTACCTAAATATTTTGTGTTTTCATCCTTAGATACTAATGTATAAACATAAGATCTAATTAATTTATTTGATTAGAAACTTTTGAGCATTTCAGCAAAGGCAGTTAAAATAACCGTTTATATCACGTAAAGAGCCAAACTGTAGTTTAAATATAACTTAATATTTTTCAAGTACAACATTATTTGTGGATAGCGAAGACGGGCTGCAATGGTTGATGCAGGCATTTCACAGGGAGGCTCTGAAACTCAACATGGTAATATCGATCCCCAAAACTAAGAGCATGGTAATTGCCAGGGAACCCCGCCGATGTAAGCTGGAGATAAATAACAACATCATCGAACAAGTATTCTCCTTTAACTATCTAGGCGTAACGATATCGCCATATGGGAGCTTAAAAGATAGTGTGAGACATCAGGTGAATAAGGCAGCCAGAATAGCGGGAGCCCTAAGGAATATCATCTGGAAGAACAACTGCATGACAACAACCAGTAAAGTGAGAATTTACAAAGCGTGCGTCAGACCCGTGATGACATACGCGGTGGAAACAAGAGCAGATACAGCTGAAACTAAATGAATGGCACGGACAAACGAGATGCGAGTTTTGAGGGCAATAACGGGGAACACATTGAGAGACCAGAGAAGGGGCGACGAGATCAGAAGGGAATGCCAGACGGAGGACGTAGTTAGATGGACCCGGGCGAGGAGAAGTTTCTGGAATGAACATGTCTCACGTATGACAGGCGACAGAATAGCAAAAATCGCTAGAAACGGAAGACCAGCATCCAAACGACCCGTAGGAAGACCGCCAAAGAGGTGGAAGGACAGCTGGACCTCAACATCTCAAGAACGAGAGGAGGAAAATGAGTGAAACAAGCTAGCAAGCTTTCGTAAAGAAGAAGAAGTACAACAGTAGCCTTAAGCAAAGTATTAGAAACGAGGTCAATTGATTGAAAAAGTGCTACGGAGGCCATAAATGATACAATGACTGTCCTACGAAATAAAAGGAAAAAGGCTGACTCAATTTTCCGACAGCTTTTTGAAGAGGCAAGAGAAGTAGCTGAGCAACTATATACTGAAATTATATGCCCCAGAATAGTATCACGACAAACACACAGAGCCAATAACCATCTTGCTCAATCAGCTAAAGATTATTTCCGCAGGGCTGTATACATTCCTCTTCTAGATTCTGTAATAAATGACTTAGAGGACCTTCTGTCTTCAGAAGTACTAAATTCATTTCAACTAGGCAGTTTTATTCCAAAAGTAGATTATACTAATGAAGATGAAGATAATGAAAGTTGACAGTTTCAGTAAATATAAACGAATATCGGCTGTGGACGGTGAAATGGCAGCGGAATCAGAATATTCCGCAGTCGATTACTCATCTTATAGAAAATTGTGATACTGTGTATTCTTATGTAAGAGAATTTTTATGTATTCTTGCTACACTACCAATTAGTGTAGCCACTGCGCAAAGGTCCTTTTCCACTCTTAGGAGGCTCAAAACTTTGCTTAGAGCTTCAATGCATACCCATTCAAGCGGAAGAAATCATAACCTGTTTCTCGAGACGATAAAAAAAAATTGATTTTGTTATTTGATTGAAAATATTTTGACCCCCCCTGAACTGAACGCGCCTGGATGACCGGGACTCGCTCAAAGGTTTAGGGTTTTCGACCACGCTTCATACTGGACTTGAACCCGGATCAACTGAGGTGTCCATCATAGATAAAGGAATATAGTCTTGTTAATCTATGGTGTCCATGTCGAGTCTGGGTCTCAAGCGGTCGAAGGACTGTGAATGCAAAGAAGCTCCTTCGGCGTGTAAGTTCAACTTGGGCACTGACACTGCATAGCTAGTAGAGGTCGGATAGTGCTCGAAGCTACCAGTCTATACTGAAAGCAAAGGGGGACTACTCTTTCGTTTAGCGTGCTGATTGGGCTAAGTGAATCTTCGCGCTTGGAGAATCTCCCAGCAAGGTGGACTCGTCAGTTAGGTGAATCTGCCATCTATAAAACGAATTCTTTAGTAGGTTTTTGGACTGTGTGAATCAACCAAGTAGGAATGGTGAATCTGCACCAGTTATGACTTCTGATACTCCTAATATGCTTCCAAAGCTGGAGTACAACTAACTGACCTACACTTGCTCAATTATAGCTCACTCGTATACGTGCAAATTGATTGTAAACAGTTTTAATGGCTCATCGTTTATTAATTATGGTGCAAGGTCTCAATTAGGATGGAAGAGATAATTTATATCAATAGAAATTTCATGTGAATAAAACTTCTGTATGGCACAAGTGAAATCAAATCATTTGAGTACCTACTCCAGGTTTCCGAATTAATCGTGAAAATGATTGAATTAATATTTCGTGATCAATAAACAATTGAGCCCTTATCTACTGGAATAATCAATTAATCATGAATATGTTTTTAATCTTATGCTTATTAAATATTCAGTTGGAGTACCATCATGCCTGCTTAGTAATGTATAATAATATCCACTTTATAGATAATATCAAAATAATAGGGGAGTTCTTCTTCAAGGTTGGCTTTCTTATTACCCCCTAAGGCAGTGGTCGACATTATTATGGTTGTTAATATCTACGCAGACTTTTCTACAAAATAAGAAAACTACCACACAACACTGAAACAACTTTCAGTCCATTCGGTTACAACCCACTCGGTATAGCATTTTCATTAAACAACAATTCATGACTGTTGATGATTTCCAAGCTCAATACGAGAATCCAACTTTGTACTCATTGACTTTCGAGATCTCTCAAAGAAACCTGAATTTTGTCCAAGGTTTAAGCCTATCCGATTCATCAAACCTTCCTCATTTGTTCAATTGATTTGAGAAATTACTTTATTCGGTGAAAAGAAACATTTTGAAGCTCCCAAGGAAATGCGGTGTTTTGAGGGAGCTTTTACCTCTTAATTAGGGAGACGGCGTTTCGTTCTGAGTCTGCGTAACTGAACTCTTCAGACAGGCATCTCTGCCTGTGACGCCAGTGACCATGTGTTCCGCTTTGGAAAGCTAGTAAGGCTGTGTGCCTTACCCTACTTAAATTCAGCGGGGAATTCTAAGACTATTCGTATCCTCTATATGATACGCCGGTGAAGCTGCAACAGGGCAAGGCAGGATTTTGGACGAGGAGCGAAGAAGGTGCTTGCTACACACTCTCCCTCCAGTGAGCAGTTGTTGAACGCTGTGTGCCTTGCCCTATTTGAACTCAGCGGGGACGGTCAGTCAGGAATATTTAGACTAGTCGTGTCTTTTATATGATACGCCTATCAAGCTGCAACAGAGCTGGCAGGTTTCTGGAGAAGGAGTGAAGAAGGTGGTCGCTACACACTCCCACTCCAGTGATCGTCGATGAGGACGTAGGGATCGAGCAAGTCCGGTGCTGGTCTGATCGCGGTGCCATCTCCAGCTGGGATCTGTGGAACGAAAGGAAAGGCTGCCTCGGAATGATGGGGACAATTAGGGCCTCCAAATGAATGGGTCAGTTCACTCTTGAAGCAAACCGCCCAATCACGCAAGGGTCACCAATTATGGGGGTAAATAAATTACATACCTTCAGTTACCCAACAATAAATAATTTATTCCGAATATTGATTTGACGTATATACAAATCAAACACAATTATAACCACTCAAAATATATAGTTAACTACGACACTAAGAACTACTGCCTGTAGTATCGGGTGTTTTTTTAAGAGTGATAGAACTTTCTATAGGGATAACTGTGATTTGACAGAAGGTATAAGCCATGTTGTTTTGACATTTCTGTTCAGTAAGCACTGACAAATTATCATGGAAAGACTCACGCCGCAACAACGTTTACAAATTGTTGAAATTTATTTTCAAAATCAGTGTTCTATTCGCCAAACTTATAAAGCACTTCGTGAAAGTTATGGTTTACATACTCGTTCATCAGAGCAGCTTTTTCGTCTAACTATCGATAGATTTTGGACAACATTTTCTCTACTCGATGCAACAACAAGACAAAGAACTGTACGTGTAGAAGAAAATATCGCTGCTGTAAGTCATTATGTTAATGATGATCCAGATTTGTCCATTCGTCGACGTTCACAACAAGTTGGACTCTGTGCATCCACCACATGGAAAATTTTGCGTAAAGATCTTGGTCTACACCCATACAAGATCCAACTGGTTCAAGAACTAAAGCCACTTGACCATAAAAAGTCGTTTGTTTGCTGATTTGGTACTAGAACAGCTTGAAGTTGATCCACTTTTTTATCGTAAAATTGTGTTTAGTGATGAAGCTCATTTCTGATTGAACGGCTATGTAAACAAGCAAAATTGCCGTATATGGAGTGAAAACAATCCTCAGGAAGTTCTGCAGGTTCTATTGCATCCTGAAAAATGCACTGTATGTTGTGCTTTGCATGCTGGATGCATCATCGGTCCATATTTATTTAAAAACGATGCTGGAGCTAATGTTACAGTGACTGGTGCTCGTTACAGATCGATGATCAATGATTATTTGTTACAAAATTTGAATGGTATCGACCCAGAAGTGTTTTGGTTCCAACAAGATGGTGCTACACTCATGCTGCTACCGTAACAATTGATTTATGGAAAGAAAAATTTGGCGATAACATTATTTCGAAAAATGGTCCAATTAATTGGCCTCCAAGATTATGCGACGTAACTCCAGTGGATTATTTGCTTTGAAGTTATGTCAAGTCTTTGGTTTATGCTGATAATTTCTATCACTCTAAAAAAAACACCCGATATAAGATATATTACTCGTATATACCATTCACAAAATTGCTCACTTCTTTCTTGCTGAAAATTTACCCTTCATTCTTTAGGTAGTACGTTAGTACGTTGAAGCAAAGTATTCCATAATTGGCATTCTCATGGCACTTTATAAAGAATACCATTTTTTCCATAAGATACCCAAGATATAATTGCGCAAAATTCCTAATTAATTCTTGTACGTGCACATTTAAACACGAATAATTGTAAATGAATACGAACGATGTTTATGAGCATCGATTTTTCCAACCAGAATGTGGTCAATGCCTGGAAATTTTATGCGGTGTTTATCACTGTTTCACAATCTGTAATGATGGAAAATGATTTTTATTATATACTTACATCAACGATATAAACACGTGCTCCATATCTGGGCATATTAAAAATACTCGGAAATTAACATTATGAATTTCAAGCCGATTCGATCATATAATAATATGTTATTCACAATTCATAAAAATGTTATAAATGACAATTTAATCTAGTTTCCGAATTGTTCGAATGAAGAAAAACACAATAAAGCAAAAAGAATGCAAATCCTGAAATGAAGTGAAAGATAATAAATTGTTAGACTGGTTTTTTGTCATTTAGTATCGGGTGTATTTTTTAGAGTGATAGAACTTTAAATTGAAATAAAACACATTTAAATTAAGACTAGCTCTGAGGAACCGCATTCGACCAGACCAATTTTGGACCACTTTTTCGAGTAATTCAGGCTTTGTTTTAACAATAACACGAGTTATGTTGGCTTCCAAAGCGTCTATTGTTTCTGATTTATCAGCATAAACCAATGACTTGACATAAACCCAAAGAAAATAATCCAGTGGAGTTATGTCGCATGATCTTGGAGGCCAATTAATTGGACCATTTCTCGAAATAATGTTATTGCCAAATATTTCTTTCAATAAATCAATTGTTACGGTAGCAGCATGAGTTGTAGCACCATCTTGTTTTAACCAAAACACTTCTGGGTCGATACCATTTAAATTTTGAAACAAATCATCATTGATCATTGATCTGTAACGAGCACCATTCACTGTAACCTTAGCTCCAGCATCGTTTTTAAAGAAATATAAATATATACATATATAAATGATGCCTCCAGCGTGTCAAGCACAGCAATACAGTGCATTTTTCAGGATGCAATGGAATCTGCAGAATTTCTTTGGGATTGTTTTCACTCCATATACGGCAATTTTGTTTGTTTACACAGCCGTTTAACGAAAAATGAGCTTCATCACTAAACACAATTTCACGATAAAAAAGTGGATCAACTTCATGCTGTTCTAGGGCCCAATCAGCAAACAAATGACGCTTATTATGGTTAAGTGGCTTTAGTTTTTGAACCAGTTGGATCTTATATGGGTGTAAACCATGATCTTTAGGCAAAATTTTTCATTTGGTGGATGCACAGAGTCCAACATGTTGTGAACGTCGAAGAATAGACAATTCTGGATCATCATTAACACTATGACTTACAGCAGCGATATTTTCTTCTGTACGTACAGTTCTTTGTCCTGTTGTTGTTGCATCGAGTAAAGAAAATGTCCGAAATCTATCGACGAATAAGCTGCTCTGATGGACGATTATGTGAACCATAAATTTCACGAAGTGCTCTATAAGTTTGGCGAATGAAACACTGATTTTGAAAATAAATTTCAACAATTGGTAAACTTTGTTGCGGCGTGAGTCTTTGCATGATAATTTTTCAATGCTCACTGAACAGAAATGTCAAAACAACATGGCTTCTACCTTCTGTCAAACCACAGTTACCTATCCCTATCGAAAGTTTTATCACTCTAAAAAAACACCCGATATTTGAGGTAGCGTTCAATGCCGATCTACTAACAAAATATATTTTCTGAAAATTTCAATCATACGATCCTCATGAAATTTCGCACGAATATGCGCATTATTATTCCACTCCTAAATGCCGAACTGATCGAACAGATCGATCGAATCTCTAGTTTCGAAGATATTGGGAAAAATATAAACAATTGAAAGTGAATAACTGCGAAATTCATTGATATGGAGTATGAGCTATGGTAATAGAAAGTTCTAGAAATCGAGACAGTGTAACATACATCTCATAATCCTTATCAATGATTTTTGGTACAGATCAGCCAAATTAATTTATTTGAACTGCGAAATTATTGAACCAATGATTAACCCCTTGATTAACTTAGCCGCGGCATTTAGACTACAAACTATCCCTGAAAGTTTCGAGGCTCTAGCTCATTCTATTCGAAAGTAAGCGTGTTAAGGATGGACGGTCCAAACATAATGTCTTTTGTCCTCGGATTCGACACCGCTGAGCCCAACTTAGTCGTTTAAGACCTTTTTCGGCAAAACGATGGCACGTTGTTTCCTGAAACAAGGGCGCAAAAATTGTCGTCGTAACTAGAGAAATAATAAACTAAAATTATACCTGATGAGTTTCTGTTGTTCGAAAACTTTTAACGGTTTCCCAGAATCATTGACCTCAAGTTCGATTTTCCTTGGAAAGTATTGATGATAGTTTTTTCATTGACGATAGAAAATAACGGAAAATGACATTTAACAACCTCCACGATAATGCCATCAAATCAGAAGGTTATACACGCGTTGTTTTAAATAAGCAGGTATGTCTACACGTGCCGTGAGTAGGTACCAGTGAATGGAAATAATAGTTACGCCAGACATAAAACAAAAAAGCTGAAAACCAATGCGGTTCCTGAGATGATAGGAATTTGAGATTTTTGTTCAAGGTATTCAACACTCTGACACGTGTATTCACATCAGCGACAGAACGTAATAGCGGACAACATTTTTTGTCAATTTTATTTCGAAGCATAAATTTGCTTTTAACGAGCCTGAAGCCTTCACATGAGTGAATTAATTAACACCTCAATTGAAAACAAAAAGTGAATGACAGAAGTTCTACTTTTAGTTTGATGTTCTGAAATACCTATTTGCAGTATCTCATAAGCAAACGGAAAATGTTTCAATCCATTATCCCCCCAATTCACGGCGTTCTATAAATAAATTTGGGAAAAGCACTGGCGTGAAATCAGGGGGGCTCTGCTCAATACACATTTTCCCCTAAAAATTTTAAATTTGTGAATCACATCTTAGGGAAGCTGAACATGATGAATAAAAACGCAGAACATTGTGTTCTGTCATCTAGAAGTGAAATAAACGCCATTTGTGCAATTTTTAAGCTGCTCTCCTGAAGAAATGAGGAATCTGGTGAAAATGAAACTGCATCCTTGCATACTGGAGACGAAAGTGCGAAAAAAATATATTGAAGAAAACTTTATATTATTTCTATAATTTTTGTCGAAATCAGATGAGAAAAAGTTCGGAAATTCTCGCAATTTATCACGAAATTATGCATGAGACTTTGAGTCATTATTGAATACTTAGTACGAACTCGATTGGATGTGTTCTGCCGACAATATTTGAAAAAGAAAATTTCAACTTAGAATCCGATTCGGTTCATTTTGGTACATGAGCTCTAAGACAGATAACATCTAAGCAAACCAGGGATATCTATGGAATGACATCAACCATATTGAAGGAGATTTTTCCGTGCATTGAGGTACCATTATGTGCTCACCAAATGTCTCAAAGGGGGCACTTTCCGGATCAGATGAAGAAGGCTAAAATAGTACCTGTCCATAAAAGAGGAGATATGGAATTTGAATATCAAAACAGATTTAATCTGTTGTCTTCTACAATTTTAATTTCAAAAAATTCTTTGAAGAAACTTTAAGAATTAAATTAATGTCTTTATAAGCACTGCTCATATTTAATATACGTATAAAATCAAAATTCATCATACAATATCAAATGGAATTAAGAAAAACCAACGAATATAAATTGACAATTGAAATTAAAATATAAATAAGCAAACATTTTTTGTTTCGTTCCAGGCATGCGTACTGAACTCTTCAGACAAACGTACGAAGCCCTGTTTGTTACAAAATGTATTGTTTTCTGATCCTATATTAATGAAAAATAACTCTTTCTCAAAAATATAAAACATAATTTCAAGAAAGAGTTATTTTTCATTAATATAGGATCAGAAAACAATACATTTTGTAACAAACAGGGCTTCGTACGTTTATCTGAAGAGTTCAGTACGCATGCCTGGAACGAAACAAAAAACGTTTGCTTATTTATATTTTAATTTCAATTGTCAATTTATATTCGTTGGTTTTTCTTAATTCCATTTGATATTGTATGATGAATTTTTATTTTATATGTCTATTAAATATGAGCAGTGCTTATAAAGATATTAATTTAATTCTTAAAGTTTCTTCAAAGAATTTTTTGAAATTAAAATTGTAGAAGACAACAGATTAAATCTGTTTTGATGTTCAAATTTTGTAATAATCCTTCTATCAAGTAAAAAACCGTTCCTTCTTATTTTATTTTATATATAATATATAATTATATTAGGTTTTTTAAATAAAGAAATTCATTATACAGTGTTGAATGGTTTTAACTAAGGCCAAGTGCCTTATAAGCTTTGTATGATTTTCTGTGAACATGGAACATAGAGTACCTTGGATATAAAGGTACCTACTTACATGTTTGTTGAGGATCATGTTTCTAAGATGGCACTGGGTAAGTCTATACATTGTTTAATTAATTTTATTATTTTTTTATATGTAAAGTTGAACTGATCTTATCGTAACTTTAATTATTTCTTGAGGATGTGCTACATGTTTTGAGATTTTTTGAAGTAATTTATTTAAATATATTGAATATTTCAAATAAATTAGTTTTCGAGAAGTTCTTGAAATTATGTTTTATATTTTTGAGAAAGAGATATTTTTTATTAATATAGGATCAGAAAACAATACATTTTGTAACAAACAGGGCTTCGTACGTTTGTCTGAAGAGTTCAGTACGCATGCCTGGAACGAAACAAAAAATGTTTGCTTATTTATATTTTAATTTCAATTGACAATTTATATTCGTTGGTTTTTCTTAATTCCATTTGATATTGTATGATGAATTTTGACTTTATACGTCTATTAAATATGAGCAGTGCTTATAAAGACATTAATTTAATTCTTGAAGTTTCTTCAAAGAATTTTTTGAAATTAAAATTGTAGAAGACAACAGATTAAATCTGTTTTGATATTCAAATTTTGTAATAATCCTTCTATCAAGTAAAAAACCGTTCCTTCTTATTTTATTTTAGATATGGAATTGCCAGAAAACTATCGTCCAGTATCGATACTTCCTGTGTTCTCAAAATTGTTTGAGTTAATAATGAAAGATAGATTACTGAGTTTCTTCAAACATCACAAAATTTTCTGGAAACAACAGCATGGGTTCTTGATGGGCAAATCAGTGGAGACAGCACTGAAGAAGGTGCTTGAAAATAAAGGAGAAGCTTTTGATGGGGGACAAAAATCTAGTTTACAGGCTTGTGACTTACCCAAGGCTTTTGATAGTATCTCACACTAAGTGCTTTTAAACAAGCTTGAATACTATGGAATCAGGGGTGAGGCTCTTGACCTGATGAAAAGTTATCTGACAAACATGATGCAGAAAACAAACTTGGTCTTCTTAGGAGACTGTGAGTCATGGTGTACCGCAAGGTTCTGTGTTGGCGCCCTTTTGGTTGTGATATGCATGTATTATTTGCCAGCTAGTGTGACATCAGACCAAACCGTTCTCTTCGCTGATGACACTTCTTTTCAGAATAAAGGGATGGACAACCAGGAATTGGAAGAGAAAGACAAGAAGTCACTAAAGTAAGTCCAGGTATGGTTTAGAGCAAACAAAATGATGATGAACAGTGATAAAACACAGAGACTACTGTTTAAACCAAAGATATCTTCGCACAATCACATAAGGCTACTTGGTGTCTTTTTGCAAGCAAATCTTAAGTTTTCTGTCCACATTGATGATAGGATTCCTAAGTTGTCAAGAGGTACCTATACAGTTGGGAGAATAAAGCAAATAGCGGGAGTTGAAGCAGCCAAGATTACTTACTTCAGCTACTTTCATAGGGTCCTTAACGTCGGCATTATTTTCTGGGGGATTTGTCTGAAAGTAAGAAAATATTCATAAAACAGAAGCAGGTACTGAGAATTTGGCGTAAGTAGTAGATATAGCTTTCCCAGAGAAAAAATTCTTACCGTGGCGTCCATTCTTATACTTACCTGTGTAATGTACATCCATGATAATAAGGACATACTATTGAAAAACAACTTTAATCACGACTATGATACCAAAATGAAAACAACTTCATTATACTATACCATCGTATGAAAGTATCACAGTTGAATGTTATAGCTATAAAAATTTTCAACAAACTGCCGTCCAGAATGAAGGAATTAAATCGAATAAAGCTTAAGAATGAACTGAAATGTCTCCTAATGATTAAAGCATACCACCCAATACATGAATACCTGAATGGTACTTTTACAAAAAAATTTATTTTTATGAAATACTTTGTCTGACCAAATTTATTTGTTTATTGTTTGTTTGACTAATGTTTTGTTTTATTTTGTTTTATACATTTCTTATTTATATATACTTATGTGTCTTTTTAGGCAAAATTGTACCTGACTCCCCATGAAATTTTTGATTGGTTAAAAATTTATTCATATTCTGTGATATGTACTTTATTGGGAACGAATAAATGAATTATTATTATTATTAAATTCAAATTCGAAACCTACCCTACTTCCTACTATTTAGTATCTAGGTTTTCGTTATGACATTAGCATTTTGATCCCCTATAATCCGTCCGGATAGTCGTTTTTCACAAACTTTGGCATAAAATTTGTGGTTATTACATACCCAGGTACCGAATTTCTTTTCGATCAAATAAGTAGAGAAGAAAAAGTTCCAAATGAATAACTGTGAAATTGTTGGACCCATTTTGCTCATTAACAAACTGTATCGAGACATTTAGTCTCGAAAGTTTCAAGCCCCTCGCTCTTTCCGTTCAAAAGTTGAAGTGTTACGGACCGATCGGCTGGACTGAAATACTTTCGACATCGAATTCTTCATTAATGAGTCGAACCTGGTCATCTGAAACTATTTTCGGATTAAAATTCCGCACATTTCTAAGATTATCTCCGCTTCTCCCAGATAATAGAATATAATATTCATATGCTCAAGACAAAGAAGGGAATTCTGCGATTCTTATATTGTTAGTACTATTTCAAGGTCATTGAAATTGGCTACATCCATATCAATGGAAATATCAAATAGTGTTGTTACTTCTGTATTTTTTTCTTATCTATGGCCATGCTTTGACTGATTAAAACAAAGCACAAATAACTATAAATCTCATTTATTTTAATTTTCCGTATAATTTATTATAAATTGTTTTAAAGGTTAATTATTCTGAGGAAACTATCAATATTCCGCTCCTGGGTTGGAACCCAAAGCATGCAAATGCATTGCTTTAGCAAAGACCATATTTTGAAATGGAATTTGTTATTCATTTGAAATAACTGTTTCTACTAAGTATGTGATGTAGTTTCAGTCTATATTTTCTATAGATTCCTTTATATTTTTGAGTGTTTTATTATATTTGGAATTCTACTCAAATAGAAACAGTGTTTCTAAGACATTTTGATATGATACTTTTTAAATAAATGTTATACAATTTTTCTCTTTCAAGGAATATATCATTTGAATTTAGATCTATATAATATGAAATATTGAAGAAACACATTTTCATATTTCTGGTTAGGCTCAAGCTGCACCTTGGAAATACAAATATTCTGATTATTTCTTTGGAAACTAATTGTTCTCACAAAGGGCCACCGATAGTTGAACTTGACAGCAAATTTCTCAATGTTATCAAAATTCATTTCGGTTCAAAATCCACAAAATCCTGACATCTGGGCGCAATGATAGTAAATATTCAATTGATTAATTACGAAGCAAAAAAACTATAATGTTAGTAATTATTAGCTTTAAATTATTGAATTTGCGCTATCAAATGAATTACAAAGATAATTTTCAGTTGATATGAAAGATTTAACGCAAAGGACCCTACTCCAAACATACACAAATCAGGATTTTATGAGTTATCTTGTTCTACGTGCAGTAATAAATATATAGGACAAACAGGACGTTCCTTCAAAACGAGGTTCAACGAACATAAAATGAGTTTCAGAAAAATAAAAATAATTCTACATTTGCCACTCATTGTCTAGAAAACGGTCATTCCTTTCCCACAATACATTTTACATGTAGAATCAAAAGGGAAGAAACTCGATCATCTAGAATCTGTTGAAATTTTCAAATTAGTTCACAATAACAATAATGTAAAAATAATTAATGACTGTACAGAGCTATGTAAATCGAAAATATTTGAGATATTTAAAAAGTAACATCTGTTTAAAACCTTTTTCAACGAACATAAAATGAATTTAATGAAAAATAAACAAAAATTCAACTTTTGCCACTCATTCTTTAGAAAACAGTAATTCCTTTCGACAAAAGAAAATCTTAAGAAAATTTTACATGTAGATTCAAAAGAAAAGAAATTTGATTATTGAAATTTTCAAATTCGTTCACAATAAAAATAATGTAAAAAATAATGAATGACTGTATGGAGCTTTGTTAATCCAAATATTTGAGATATAGAACAAAATAATGTAAAAATGTAACCCCAAAAATTATTTGAGATATTTAAATGGGTACCATCTGTTTAACAACCTTCTTTGTCGATTGCCGACATTCCGATATCTGTTAGAAGGCCCCTCTTTTTTAAACCGGTTTTTTATCACGTTCCGATTGTAAACCTCTGTACCACTATTAGGTGTTACCTAGAATCTGTTGAAATATTCAAAATATTTATCACTTTTGTTTAAATACCACTGTACCACTGTTAGGTCTAAAGTTGTCTGATGATGGGATAGTTCATTTCCCGAAACTCGAGTCACAAGAAAATGTGTAATATATATTTTCTGGTAGTAAAACATAGTAATTTCTACAATTTGTTTTAATTATGAAAGATTTACATAAATGCCGAATACGTTTTCTCCTTGAATCGCTTCAATTCTACACCTTCCCAATGTGTTTCTACTAAACCAGTAAAGAATCTGTAAAAACACATATATAAGCAACTAAATTCACAATGTCGTTAATCTATGAATAGGAATTCGAAAAGCTCTACCTTTATTTAAAGGTTGAACAATGCAGTTATGTTCGGAATAAGATATATACACACATCGTCAAAAGTTTTGGCCCCCCTATAAACTCTCAACTTGTTGAATGTAACATGACAATTTTTTGTGTGTGGAATCTTCACTATCTTATCACTTAAATGAAAACAATAAACCAGCAAAAAATGTTTCTTGTTCGGGAGAATACAGGTGTATTCTTAGTTAATTAGTTTTCAGCGACATTCGCGATAAATTTAGATTTTTTCCTATTTTATCTCATCCTGCATAAAGCAAGGAATTACAAACAGAGATTTTCCACAAATATATTGCAGTTGAAATAGAGGAAAATATTCATCTCATTTCCAGAACATAGATTGTTCATTTCTTTAGAAACCTAGGTGGGCCAAGACTTTTGGTGATGTGTGTATATTCAAATATCCCCCACGGTTCCGTTGACACTGACGCACGCGATCTCTCCAGTTTTCGATCACTCATCGCATTAACTCCGGATGTATTTCGGCAAATATTCCAAGATATCCAAAGTATGTCGCTCTTTGGCATAGACTTGCGGTATCAAATCATATTGACAGCCAATTCAGCAATCTTAGTCGTTATATGACCCTTTATCTTTACCTCAGCAAAGCGACCGCAGTATCGGCTATGTGTCATGTTGCGCCTTCTTGTTGGAACCACATCTATTAAATATTGATGTTCTCAGATTAATTGAATTTCGAATAACATGGTCCCATAGTGGTCACCTTTCACGGGTACGGCTGTTGTATCCTAATTTCGGAAGAAATAGAGTACCACATAAGTACCACACAGTGAGTTTGTCATGTAACACTTCTGGCTTGTCCTCGCACCAATAACAATTTTGCAGTTTTGGTTACTAACAACCTCGTCTAAGAAGATTTTCTGGCCAAAATAAGGATCATCTTCCAAATGCACACACTGTCGTCGCAATCAGCAAACTCTCGATGTAACCTGTAATCATTTGGGTCAATAAGACTTTGTAAGGATGCAATCCTTTGGCAATATTCTCCAAATTTATGTCTGAGAAAGCCCCAATTGTTGCGATCGTCATTTGGCTCATCGACAACACTGGCCATTGTAGCTGCAATGTTTTCCCCACTCCGCACGTTTCGTTGTTTTATTGGTAGCTGATTGTCTTGCAAAGTTAATTCAAGGTCAAACTTTTTGACAGTGTGGCGTATAACCTCCGCAGAGTACCGATGAAGACGGTCGAGTACATAAACGTTTAACCCATAACTGTACCTTCTAGTACCCTCTACTTTGGGAAACTGAAAGTTGAAATTTGAACCCTTAATAACATATTTAAACAAATCAAGTTTCTGGGCAATAAAACATATTTATATTTATAATTCCTTTTTAATTACCAACTACCAAATAGTGATGGATGATTTAATCAAATCCTACCTCTTTTTTACTTCTTCATAAATCTCCATCTCTTTACCGTTCAATCCATACTGAACAACTTCCAAATTAGATCTCAACAGACTTCTAGTATTGACTCCAGTTAAAATAGTATCTGATCCACCTTGTTCCAGTCCAAAATGCAATGCCAATTTTCCCAACTCAATGCCGTTATCCTGAAAAAAACTGAAGTTTTCACAATTCAACAATTTTAAACCCTAAATTGTGGAAGCAAAGTGCAATTAAATATTCAGTGATTTCAATAAATCACAACTGTTTCAAAAAATTCGGTTTTTCAATCGATCCAATTTCATCTCAATCAAAATAATAATAATATTTGTTAATTCAGAAAAACTACATTACTCAAGTAAAATAGGGAAAATGGATCAAATCAAAAAAGATCAAACAAAGAATTACAAAATTTTGAATATCAAAGAAGATTTAATCTCAATAAAATAAATGGAGGTTTATACTTGATAGAAGGTATATAAAATTATTTAAATATTTCAATATTTACAGATATATTCTGTTAGTCTTCTACATATTCAATTTAAAAAAATTGTATTTAATATTATAACTTCAGGAATTAAATTAATGTCATATAAGCACCGCTTATATCAAACGACATATAAAATAAACATTCATTATAAGACATCCAAATAAGATAACAAAATCCAATAAATATAAGTTGTTAACAAAAATCCTATAAATTAAATATTTTGAGCAGACAAAATTTTGTTTTTGCTCATCTCTCTTATGAAAACAGATATCAAAATTGGAATATTAAAACAAATTGATATATGTTTATCTTCTACAATTTTAATTTCAAAAAAAATGTTTATTCAAAAAACTTTTAGAATTAAATTAATGTCTAAAACAAGCACCGCTTACATTTAATAGACGTATATAATCAAAACTCAATATATAATGTCAAATGGAAATAAATAAACCCACAGATATACGAAAGTTATTAAAATGTCTCCTTCAAATATTTATTTATTAATTTTAATTGACCATTTATATTTGTTGGGTTATTTATTCTATTTGATATTGGATATTGAGTTTTGATTTTATATAAGCTGTGCTTATAAGACATTAATTCTAAAAGTTTTTGAATAAAATTTTTTTAAATTAAAATTATAGAAGACTAACAGATTAAATCTGTTTTGATATTCGAATTTTGTATTAATCCTTCTATCAAGTAAAAAACCTATTCTTATTATTTTATTTTATATATAACAAAGAATTACTGTCCCATAGAATATTCTCTGAATTAATTAATAGTATTTGGTTCACGTTTCAAAACTAAAGCATATAGGCTTTTTGGAATTTTATAGCGAAGAAAGCTTTCTATTGTACAAGGGTAATATTTTAAGTAAATTAATTTACATAAATTCTACATAGATGAAACTTAGATAAAATAAAAAGAAATTATGTTATCCCTGATTTTGCCAATCGTACCTTACAATAATTTGCTGCCTCAGCACATATTTTTTTTAGGTAATCAGAAGCTGGATGCCATTTCTGAGGTCCATCATTTGTAAGGAGTCCCATTGCATGTACAGAAGCGTTTATAACCCCAATATTATGAGTCTGTAAAATAAGGAATATTAGAAAAAAGAGCGAATTAAGGAAAATTATGAATGTATTTGTATAATATTCTTCCTAATTATTACTAATTCGAAATGGTCTCACCATATAAAATGGAATAAAATCAGTCAAACTTTGATCAATCATTGTCAGCCTGGTATAGGATAATATTGTGTTAATCTTTACAGGACTTTTATCAATTAGTTCTTTGAGTACTGAATTCGGATATCCAGTTATTCCGATATAACGGATTTTCCCTTTATTCACAAATTCCTGTAGAGTTGGAAGTGTTTCATTGATGATTATATCTAAAGAAGGTGCAAATTCAACGTCATGAACCTAAAAATATTAGGATCAATTGATTTAAAATAAAATCATATCAAATTTCATAAAATTAAATCAGGTTTTTCCAATCATGAGGTAGATTCACATTTTGAGGATATTCAAAATGTAAACCTACAATATTTACCTGCAGTACATCGATGTAATTCAAGCCAAGTCTTTCCAGGGATTTTTGCACACTTTCCCTTGTTTTCCTCGCAGAAAAATCGAACATTAATTTCGGATCAGCTTCATAACGACCTACTTTAGATGCAATGTAGTAGGCTTGTCTCGGTATATTTTTTAAGCACTAGAATGTGAAATAAAATCATCTCAAAATAAATCAGGGATAAACTCGGTTCACCTCTCCCAAAATTGTTTCTGACGTACCATGACCATACCATGGTCCTGTGTCTATATAGTTGATACCTGATATCAAAGCTTCTTTCACTACCAACTGGCATTCCTCCAGAGAATAATTTCTGAAAAATGGAGAACTAGATATGAATAACTATTAATATAAAGCATAATTTCGTAATCTGCTCTTCCAGAATTACTTTTTAGTCTCACGAATTCGCATAACATTTCGTGATGAGCTTTTACAAATGATGTATATTCTAGGTGTTTTTCACAATGTAAAAGTGTGGTAAACCAACAAGGTTCAGAATTCATGAAAGGGCTGTAATGATACAGGGATTAATTCAGTGGACAAAAGCAAATAACGCGAGGTTCAATGCCCCTGAATTAATTTGTTCATTCTAATCTCCAGACCAGTTAACGTTAAACTTAGGTATTCCCTTTCAAGGCACGCACGAACGGCGGCTTCATGGAAGGAAATGCTTTTACTCTGGCCTATATATTATAATAACAAACTACAGATTGAAAAGTTCATAAGAGCTGATTGTACGATACGTAAACATATTCCTTCAGATGAGTTTAGGAACGGAAAGTTCCAGAGAAAAACGCTGACGTCGAAATTAACACGTGTGGCTCGACAAAGAGCGGAAATTTTGAAATGTGCTAAGTTGCAATTTTGAGCGGGTGAACGGATCAAAAATTTGGAAGGAGAAAACCGACGCGTGCGAGGTATTATATGGGCCAAAAGTGAGTTTGTTGGGTAGTCTTGACACGTCGGAAAAACTAGTAAGATCGTCGAGAAAAGATCACGGTGCGAGGCTCGAATTGGTCTCAGAATTTAGCATTATTATAATTATATTGAGTGATATTAGTAATTTTTTTTTGAAATCTAAGAATTGAGTCAGAATAAGTAGAGAAATTGAATATAGTGCTAAGTTCCGGGACCAAGGAATTAAGAGTACCGGTTGTTGTTCTTTATCGTTTATTGTTCGTGTCAAAAACGCTCATTTTCGTAATAAAGTTGAACAATTTGTAGACGTTGTGCCGGGCTGAGTATTTCCTTTATGAATTGTCAAACACTACTGAACAAAAATGGCACTTCAGTTTCAGTGGAATTTATCTTCTAAACGATCTGCAATAAATTATAGAGTTAAATATTTCCTAAGCCAGACCTGGGGACTCCTATGTTTCTATATTGGCTTTATATAAACGAATAACCAAATCATATAGAACTAATGACAAAACAAGATTTACAAAGAGGATCTACGTTACCCATAAAAATGACTGAATCCGCCTGTTCCTAAAGATAGACTTGATACTATAAGATCCGTACTACCCAACTTTTTGTACTTCATTTTCTTCAATAATGCCTCATCATGAAAATCATCTACAAAAGTAGGAGGTAAGTCGCACATATTTAAACTTTCAGACAGCCACGTTACAAATCTCTTGAATGTTTAGAATAGTTTGGTACCACTTCCATCTGTATGGAAGATATCTTTAATCTTTATATATGAAAGCTATTTTTAGAAGAATAATGTTGCAGATCCGTACTTCACATTTTATATAATATTGGATAGAATCCGAACGGGTTTTAGGTTTTCTTTTCGAACGAAAAAAGCTGAAGACTTTAAAATTTCAGAGTAAGTGTGGGGTGTAAATATACCGGTTAAATTCGGTAATAAGCAGAATCAGTCCAATGGTTCCTCAAAATTTGAATATCAAAACAGATTTAAACTGTCAGTCTTCTACAATTTTAATTTCAAACAAATTTTTATTCAAAATACTTTAAGAATTAAATTAATGTCCTATAAGCACAGCTTATATTTAATAGACGTATAAAATCAAAACTCAATATACAATATCAAATGGAATAAATAAACCAACGAATATAAATTTTCAATTAAAATTAGTAAATAAATATTTGAAGGAGACAAAATTTTGTTTCTGATCTTACAATTATGAAAACTAATTCCTTTCCATAAATACAAATTATATTTGTTGGTTTATTTATTTCATTTGATATTGTATATTATTTGAAAATTTGAATATCAAAACAGATTTAATCTATTAGTCTTCTACAATTTTAATTTCAAAAAAATTTTTATTCGAAAAACTTTTAGAATTAAATTAATGTCTACAATAAGCACCCCTTATATTTATATTTATATTTTATATAGGCGTATATAATCAAAACCCAATATACAATGTCAAATGGAATAAATGAACCAACAAATATAAAAAAGGCAATTAAAATTAATAAATAAAATATTTGGAGGAGACAAAATTTTGTTTCTGATCTTATATCATAATGAAACCTTTTCAAAAACATAAAACACAACTTAAGGATTTCTCAAAAAATATAATTTATTTGAAATAAAATTTAATTTGTTGTCTACAATTTTAATTTCAAAAAAATTTTTATTCAAAAAACTTTTAGAATTAAATTAATGTCTACAATAACTTATATTTCATTATATTCATTTAATTCCAATAAATTCTATTTTATTGTATATGGTGTTTTGATTTTATACGTCTATTAAATATAAGACATTAATTCAATTCTAAAAGTTTTTTGAATAAAATTTTTATTGGATTTAAAATTGTAGAAGACTGACAGATTAAATCTCTTTTGATATTCTAATTTTGTTGTATTCCTTCTATGAAGTAAAAAGTCATTTTCCATTATTTAATTTAAATGGTTCCTCAGTTATTCACCTGAAAATTTTTTCATTTTCCCAATGATTCCGAAACTGCTGATCCGATTGGAATGAAATTTGGTACGATTTTTACAGAGGACCCTGTGACGTGGACTTTGAGGAAGCCAGTCCAAAGGCAATTAGGCTCGCGGCTATAACTCAGTGAAGATGGGCTTGAGTTTACCAGACTGGGAAAATGGGCGCCAGGTAGAGATATGGCTGCCTATTTAAAGAAACTAGCTGCGTACTCCTCTACCAAAGATTATGAGATGACTCCTATTTTATGCCAGACAGTGTAATTTATTCATATTCAAATTTATTCTCCAGACGACGCAGAAAACGCAGGCTTCCAGAGAGTTTGCCAATAACGATATTTTTTATAGTTATATATGTTACCATATATTTCCGAAACAGCACAGTTTCTGACCCAACACTGAAATGGTGGCAGGCCATCCAAGCGAGAAAATTTTTTTCCCCCCCAAGATGCGAACCCATAATGAGTCAGCTGTTTGAAGCACTACACCACTGACGATTTAAAAAGTAGTTATTGGAGGAGCTGGGATTTGAACCCAGGACTTTCAGCATGCGAAGCAGACACTCTACCACTGAGTTACACCCCCTTACAGTTTTGGATTCAATATTTTGTAGTGAAATTACCTAGGAAAATTAATTTGAAGGGCAGATAAAAAAGGATTATAATGCATAATGATCGGATCAGTAGTTTCGGGACTATTACAAAAATAAGAGTTTCAAAAGTGAATAACTGCGGAACCATTGAACCGATTTTGCCTACTAACGAACTTAACCGAGATAGGTACTCAAAAGTTTCAAGTCTCTTAATTTTTTCCGTTCAAAAAATCAGAGTCGGACCTTGCCGACAGGGAAAAATTACTTTTGACTTCCGATTCTTCATCAGTGAGTCCAGCCTAGTCGTTATATCATTTTCGGCTCAAAATTCGAAAATTTCAGACATTTCGAAAACAGTAGCATGCTGTTGATGAAACGTTGACATTTTTGCCATAGTGTGCTTTAAATACTGTCATTCTGTTGCCAAAAGTCAAGTTGTTTTTTCTTGTCCTGGATATTATCATTTATATACAATTATGAATGGAAAGAAACTGATATTTCCATATCAGAGAAACTGATAATTTCATATCATAGAAACAGATAATTCCATAGTAGAAAAACTGATAACTCCTTATCAAAACTAAAAGTTAATCACGAAACCGTTTTAGTATATGAATAGTTGCGAAAAAATTTAGGGGGTGATTCCTTGTCAAAAATAGGGTGGGTCTTTCATACAAACTTTATTTTTTGAGCCCTCTTGCTTAGTTGCAGCCCCCTAAAGATGGCGCCCGAAAACAGTTTTTAATTTTTTTCTTAAAAACCAGGAAACTGACACGAATAAAATTAACCAGGCATTTTATGCGGGCGAGAAGGCACTCAAAAAAATTTTTGGTGGTGTTCCTCTATGATTGCAAGGGGTAGAAAAAGCCACCCCTAAACCTTGTTTCGCAAGAAACTTTTTTCCTATTTATATTTTACAATAATGAGATTCGTTTTGGATAGCTTGATCCATTCTTAACGAATAAGGTCTCTTGTCATTTCACGCTAAAATTCACAGTTTTTGAGAAAAAAAATTATTTATCAACAGATTATACGCCTGATTCGTAGAGGCTCGGATTATTTTCGACCTCAAATTTATCCATTAGGCTGATGTCAAGTTGACATTTTTATTGAGAACTGGTACAAATATTGAATAAATGTAACAAAACAAACACTATTAAACTTTTCACACATTAAATATCATATTAAATAGGTAGAAGATACACGCCAAAAGGCAAAATGCAATACATCACAAACAGCAAGAAAGAAATATTCATCGATTGTAACCAACAAATTTGTTGATTTCTATCGATGAATATTTCTTTCTTGCTATTTGTTATCATATTAAATGTTCTAGTCTAGACGTCGGTGCATAGACTGGGTTACTCGGTCAAAAAATCCGGGAGTATTTTGAATAACGCTACATGAAAGAACAATGCGGTTCCTTAAGTCTTTCATATCTTGGACAGGAGTCTTGTTTACCAACGTTTTTTAATGGCCCCAAAAAGTAAAATCCAGAGGATTTAAATATGGTGATCGGGCAAGCCAGAACTGAGTCCATATTTAAATGCTGACGTAACCTAATTTTGAAATGTGCGGGGGCCCAATCATGCATAAACCACATTGTCATTTGGACACGCTAAGAAATATTTTGAAGTTCTCCTTCTAGAACGGATGTATTTCCATTCCATCTAGGTGGTAGTAATTTGGACCAATAAACTGATCCTCAACATATCCAAGCCAAACATTCAGAGAAAATTGTTCTTTGTGGTGAGCTACAGTAATAGCGTGAGGATTCTCTTCGGCCCATATGTGGTTATTATGGAAATTTGTTATTGGATCTCTAGAAAAATTAGCCTCGTCTGTGAATAGGACTTTTTTCAAAAAGGATACCATGAAGTCTTACCTCTAAAGACACATTAACTTTGAAATCCAAGATATTCTATGTTCGTCACAAAAATCACACAATACTTGTAAGGTTATATTCAAATTTTGTAATAATCCTTTTATCAAGTAAAAAACCTCTTAATTAAAACAAATTGTAGAAATTACTATGTTTTACTACCAAAACTTATATATTACACATTTTCTTGTGACTCGAGTTAAGGGAAATGAACTATCACATCATCAGACAACTGAAGACCTAACAGTGGTACAGTGGTTTTTAAACAAAAGTGATAAATATTTTGAATATTTCAACAGATTCTCGGTAACACCTAATAGTGGTACAGAGGTTTACAATCGGAACGTGATAAAAAACCGGGTTAAAAAAGAGGGGTCTTCTAACAGATATCAGAA
The DNA here is from genome assembly GCA_034642435.1 of Megalocaria dilatata. Lineage (NCBI taxonomy): Eukaryota > Metazoa > Arthropoda > Insecta > Coleoptera > Coccinellidae > Megalocaria > Megalocaria dilatata. The sequence goes on along the minus strand of CM067855.1, from coordinate 7,609,025 downwards.
TGTCGGCAATCGACAAAGAAGGTTGTTAAACAGATGGTACCCATTTAAATATCTCTAATAATTTTTGGGGTTACATAGCTCCGTAGTCATTCATTATTTTTACATTATTTTGTTGTATATCTCAAATATTTGGATTTAGAAAACTCCATACAGTCATTCATTATTTTTTACATTATTTTTATTGTGAACGAATTTGAAAATTTCAATAATCAAGTTTCTTTTCTTTTGAATCTATATCTAAATTTTCTTAAGATTTTGTTTTGTCGAAAGGAATTACTGTTTTCTAAAGAATGAGTGGCAAAAGTTGAATTTTTGTTTACTTTTCATTAAATTCATTTTATGTTCGTTGAAAAAGGTTTTAAACAGATGTTACTTTTTAAATATCGCAAATATTTTCGATTTACATAGCTCCGTATCAATCGATGATCCATAGAGCCTTCGCATTACCCTTATCAAAAAATGACCGCGAAGCTGAAGCCCAAACTATAAAATCAATATCCGCGAACAACGGTTTCAACCCCAATATAATAGATAATCTAATTCGACAGAAACTATCTAAAATAGCTATGAGCCAAATTTATCCCATCATAAAAACCGAAGAAAATAAAAAATTCATTTCTCTGTCTAATTTGGTAGCATAAGTCAAATAGTTTTTCAAAATCAGATGTCAATATTGCCTTCAAAACGCAAAACAAATTATCATCGGTATTATTTAACGCAAAGGACCCTACTCCAAACATACACAAATCAGGAGTTTATGAGTTATCTTGTTCTACGTGCTGTAATAAATATATAGGACAAACAGGACGTTCCTTCAAGATGAGGTTCAACGAACATAAAATGAGTTTTAGGAAAAATAAACAAAATTCTACTTTTGCCACTTATTGTCTAGAAAACGGTCATTCCTTTCCCACAATAGATAATCTTAAAATTTTACATGTGGAATCAAAAGGGAAGAAACTCGATTATCTAGAATCTGTTGAAATTTTCAAATTAGTTCACAATAACAATAATGTACAAATAATGAATGACTGTACGGAGCTATGTAAATCGAAAATATTTGAGATATTTAAAAAGTAACATCTGTTTAAAACCTTTTTCAACAAACATAAAATTAATTTGATGAAAAGTAAACAAAAATTCAACTTTTGCCACTCATTCTTTAGAAAACAGTAATTCCTTTCGACAAAAGAAAATCTTAAGAAAATCTTACATGTAGATTCAAAAGAAAAGAAACTTGATTATTTAAATTTTCAAATTCGTTCACAATAAAAATAATGTAAAAAATAATGAATGACTGTATGGAGCTTTCTAAATCCAAATATTTGAGATATACAACAAAATAATGTAAAAATAATGAATGACTACGGAGCTATGTAACCCCAAAAATTATTTGAGATATTTAAATGGGTGTACCATCTGTTTAACAACCTTCTTTGTTGATTGCCGACATTCCGATATCTGTTAGAAGGCCCCTCTTTTTTAACCCGGTTTTTTATCACGTTCCGATTGTAAACCTCTGTACCACTATTAGGTGTTACCGAGAATCTGTTGAAATATCCAAAATAATTATCACTTTTGTTTAAATAGCACTGTACCACTGTTAGGTCTTCAGTTGTCTGATGATGGGATAGTTCATTTCCCGAAACTCGAGTCACAAGAAAATGTGTAGTATATATTTTTTTGTAGTAAAACATAGTAAATTCTAGAATTTGTTTCAATTATGATAAACTACCAAATAGTAACAGCTGAAACAATTCAGTATCCAAAAAACTCTTCTTATTATTTAATTTTACTTTTAAGTTCTAAATAATCTCATTTTCTGAAGAAATAAACTGAAAAAGGAATAAGAAAATATTATGGATATTTTCAGTATTATCAGAGGCTTTCCGCAATCACACATATGCTTTGATATTCGTTGAATATACATGTAGAATGCTCTCGTTGAAATAAAACACAAAAAATCACTTCCATATATATTTCGTTCTCAAAAGACTGAAGTTCCCAAACTCGATATACTTATAACTAACATATGGTATATAAAAAGCTCTAAAAAACTTATTGGATTTTTCATTATTTAGAAAATTATAAGACGATATAGTTTTCCATCGGTTAGTCATGGAACCGTAATTTGGTTCTAATGCAGTCTGTTTCCCCAAATCTAAATCTAATAAGAAATGGCATTTATTGACATTGATATACACATCGGGATTCTCTAAATTTTGATCATTAAAATAATCGTGAACAATGCTTGTTGCATTTTCTGTGGTGGCATATGGTGCAGGTAACATTCCATCAAATTCAGATTTAATGAAACGTATGTCCCATTGTGTACTTGGCAAGAAAAACGAATTTGGAAATCTGTGCCAGTCTTTTCCAATGCATACATTAATGTTAGTCTTCTCAGGGACTTTAAAATCAAGAGGATATTTGTTTACCTCCATCAATAAATCGATAGGAGCATGGTAGTACCTGTACAGGGCACAAATCCGTGATATACCTGAAAAAAAATTGTTTAACATCGATCATTATAAATCCACATATTGTTTAACATTGATCATTATAAATCCACACTTGTTCTATTTTAATTTTTTGAAATTAATATATATCGGGTGTTTTTTTTAGACTGATAGAACTTTAAATTGAAATAAAACATATTTACATTAAGACTGAAGCCAAATTTTTTTTATTTGAAAGATAATTTTATGACATTTAAGTTTTAAAAATAATTTCCGGCATATGTCCACCACGACTAGGTCTGAGGAACCGCATTCGACCAGACCAATTTTGGACCACTTTTTCGAGTAATACAGGCCTTATTTCATCAATAATACGATTTATGTTGGCTTCCAAAGCGTCTATTGTTTCTGGTTTATCAGCATAAACCAATGACTTGACATAACCCCAAAGAAAATAATCCATTGGAGTTATGTCGCATGATCTTGAAGGCCAATTAATTGGACCATTTTTCGAAATAATGTTATCGCCAAATCTTTCTTTCAATAAAACAATTGTTACGGTAGCAGCATGAGGTGTAGCACCATCTTGTTGGAACCAAAACACTTCTGGGTCGATACCATTCAAATTTCGAAACAAATAATCATTGATTATCGATCTGTAACAAGCACCATTCACTATAATATTAGCTCCAGCATCGTTCTTAAAGAAATATGGACCGATGATGCCTCCAGCGTGTAAAGCACAACATACAGTACATTTTCAGGATGCAATGGAACCTGCAGAAATTCTTGAGGATTGTTTTCACTCCATATACGGCAATTTTGCTTGTTTACATAGCTGTTCAACCAGAAATGAGCTTCATCACTAAACACACTTTTACGATAAAAAAGTGGATCAACTTCAAGCTGTTCTAGGGCCCAATCAAGCTGTTCTAGGGCGCATAATATCGTTGTTCAGGAATGTCTTGTTGCGACATTTTGAAGACACATTTATTGTCATTTATTTAACTACCTATTCATTATAATATAATATTTATATCTAATAATAGTTGTTCAGGAAGGCCTTGTTAGCTCCCGGCTTTAGGCCCCTTTTGGAAAGAGAAATTTTCTGATCAGACGGTTTCGGCCATCATTTCACTGTTAAAATATTAAGGACGCAGTAACAAAGTCTCACGGGAATACAACTGAACTCCTAACTTCTACAGCTTTCTATAGAGAGTGTCCCAATAGTGCGCATTTGCTCGATTTATCGATAAGGCTGATTCATACGAAAAAAGTCTTATATAAAAGTTACACGGCACCAAAAAGGCCATGTTTCGAAAATAGTTCCAGATGCACAGGGTGATGCATTTTTCCGTAATAGCAAAAACAACAATCAGCAAACAAACGATGCTTATTATGGTCAAGAGGCTTCAGTTCTTAAACCAGTTGGATCTTGTATGGGTGTAGACCAAGATCTTTACGCCAAATTTTCCATGTGGTGGATGCACAGAGTCCACCTTTTTTTTTTATTATCATTTATTCATTAACAATGAGAATACAAAAATTCTATGAGTTAATTTGCTGTATACAGAGCTTTGAGCTCTCAAATGATTTGATATGGTCTTCTCCAGTGAAAAGACCATTTTAAATCTACTTCATATCAGCTAGCCAGTTCCTTTTGAGTCTTCTCATCTCTTGAGGTTGAAGCAACGGTTGTAGTAAGTCGTTTATATGACCATCTAACTTAGAGTGATGTTTTTGGCTATGTTCCTTGATGACATCCTTCACATAAGGTATTTTCAAATCTTCATGTAGGGTTTGATTTGATACATACCATGGAGCATTTGTTAGCAATCTCAGTATTTTCGATTGGCTTCTCTGGACTAGAGTTACATTGGACTTACTTGTACATCCCCAAAGTTCAATTCCGTATGTCCATATGGGCTTTATGACCGTTTTATATATCAGCAGCTTGTTTTCTAATGAAAGTTTCGATTTTCTACCTATAAGCCAATTCAGTTCTTTAGTTGTAAGGCCTTTTTGCTTCCTTTTTTAATAATATGCTCCTTCCAGGTTTACTTGAACTGACTTGGTTTCATTAACTTTTATCTTCCACTTATGCAGCCATTCATTTATTTCATCAAGATGAATTTGCAATCTATTAGATGCCTCTTTGGGATCTTCATGGCTTGCAAGAATTGCAGCATCATCTGCAAAAGTTCCCATTATCGTATTAGCATTTGTGGGCATATCTGCCATATACAGTATATACAAACACGGTCCCATAACACTTCCTTGGGGAACACCGGACTGAATAGGATAAAAATCAGACACTTTATCATTCACCCGTACTCTGAATCTCCTTCCAGTAAGATCTCATCAGCTTGTAGCAGTATAATGGCAGACATTTCTTTATTTTATAAAATAGTCCAGAATGCCAGACTTTATCAAAGGCCTGGCTTACATCCAAAAAAGCAGATATGCAGTATTGTTTGAGTTCCAGGGCTTTGCTTATCTCATGACTTATTCTTTGTGTCTGCTGTATGGTGGAGTGATTTGTTCTGAATCCAAATTGGTGTGGAGGAATCCATTCTTGGGTGTTGGGATCTGACTTTATTCTCAATAGCAAAATTTTCTCCAAGATCTTAGATAATGGTAGTAAGCTAATTGGTCTATATGATGTTACAGCATTTGGATCCTTGCTGGGTTTCAGTATGAGGATTATTTTTGCAGTTTTTAGGTGTTCTGGCCAATAATTTTGTCTCAGGATAGCATTGAATATATATGCCATCATTGCTACTCCTTTCTTAGGCAATTCCTTGATCATTTTTGGTGTGACCTTATCTATTCCGGCAGCTTTTCATGTGTTCAGGTATTTTATTTCTTTTTGCACTTCTTTTATGGTGATACTTTTAATAGGAGTCGTATTAGAAGGAATATTTAACATTTCTCTTTCAACTTCGTAATCGTGTATGTCATCATTGGGTGTGAATACTTCAGCTAGGTGTTCTGCAAATGTTTGAGCTTTCTCATTATTGTCAGTCCTTGCCCATTGAATAGTTGATCCTGGTATGTTACGTAAAGGTGGTATATGGATTTTTGTTTTTTTTTTTGAGTTTTTTATTGGTTTCCACACTGAATTATCATATCTATTTAAACTTAACACATAGTTGTTGAATGACAATTCTTTGTGTTCATCTTAAATTTTAGTTCATTTGTTAATCTGTTCAAGATGGTCTTGTCTGCAGGCGAGTGTGTCCGATGCCATCTCTTTCTAACTCTTCTCTTCTGTGCTAGAAGTCTTTCGATTTCCTCTGGAACATTATATGTTTTGCACTTTTCTTCAGAAGTAGGCGTGGCTTTTCCCACAGAATATTTAAGAAGATGAACAAATGATGTCAATACTCCATCTATTGCACTAAGGCATATATGTTCTTCGATTAAACTTCTGTATAAATTCCAGTCTGTTTTTCTACTATGCAATCGAGGAATTGGTTTTTTATGAATTACAACTCTACTTATTGTGGCTATGATAGGGGAGTGATCTGATGATAGATCATAGCTTGGAACAATATTCATATAGGTAAAAGAAATACCATTTGTTATGAAAAAGTCTAGTAAGTCTGGTGTTTTATTAGGATCTGTTGGCCAATAAGTAGCGGTTCCAGTTGATAGTGTGGAGTAATTATTTTCCTGAATGAGGTCCGCTATTTCTCTACCCTTAGTTGTAATGAGTCGTGAACCAAATAAGGTGTGCTTGCTGTTATAATCACCACCAGCAATGAATTTAGATCCCAGAATTTGGAAGAAAGCCTTGAAATCTTCCTTCTTGATATTATGCCGAGGTGGACAATAGACTGCAGCAACCACTAAATCAAATGGTAGAGTTTGAACTATTAATACTGTTGCTTGTAGATGGTTATATTCATTTTTGGTAATTCTATATGGTTGATAGTGTTCTTGATTAAAATGGCAGTACCAGCATGGGCAGTATTATCTGGATGATTTGTACAGTATGTGGTATAACTTGCTATATTGAAGTAGGATCTATGGGTGAAATGTGTTTCACTTATGAGAAGGATGTTTATGGAGTTCTGATGGAGAAAATACTCAACCTCATTTTTATGTTGCAGAAGACCATTGGAATTCCATTCTGCGACTTTTATAAACTTAGCGAATTTTACTTATGACTGTGGTTAGCATGTTTAATACCATACTATTCTGTTGGAACATGGTTTTAAACTCATCTAAGAATCTATTCATAATACTATTTATATCAGTTGATGGTTCGATATTTATGTTCTTGCTAGCGTCTGCATAACTTCTGGTTTGTTGCTGTTGTGGAAATTGCATACTTCCATGCTGTCCAGTTGTCTTGGAAGCGGAAGCATTATTGGTTCGAGTTTGTTGTTGTGGAAGTTGTGATATAATTGCAGAGTCCAACATGTTGTGAACGTCGACGAATAGACAAATCTGGATCATCATTAACACTATGACTTAGAGTCACAGTACGTACAGTTTTTTGTCTTGTTGTTGTTGTTGCATCGAATGTTGTCCGAAATCTATCGGTAATTCGACGAATAAGATGCTCTGATAGACGATTATGTAAACCATAAATTTCAGGAAGTGCTTTATAAGTTTGGCGAATAGAACACTCATTTTGTAAATAAATTTCAACAATTTGTAAACGTTGTTGCGGCGTGAGTCTTTCAATGATAATTTGTCAATGCTTACTGGACAGAAATGTCAAAACTACATTCTGTCAAATCACACAGTTATCCCTATCGAAAGTTATATCACTCTAAAAAAAATACCCGATATTATTGTCATAATACCAATCAAAAATCTAAAGTTTTTCAACAAATATCATGTATTTCCCCAATAGCCTCAAAAATTCAATAAGTTGACTTACCCAATAAACTAGTCACAATAATTGTGCAATACATAATGAACATTGTCTTGTCCAAGTAATGTGTTCCAGGTGGCATTGTGTTGAATATAGTCCATATTCGGAATGCTAATTTCTGTATAACATCAAGTGTTATGGCACCGCACAAACAGATCATAGGATAAATGGGAAATAAAAATCTGAAATAGAGAATAATTTGATCATTTCTATAAAATCATAAATCATTGCAACTACCTTTCTTCTTTGTGGGGTTGGAAAAGAAACACAAGCATCCACAAAAGAATTGGGCTAAGGGAAATCCAGTATGGTAAGGTGAAGGTCGTTGGCTGTTTCGTTGGTACAAATAAATAATATGCAGCTATAGATATGGGACTCAATAGAGCCAATACCTAAAATAGGAGAAAAGGTGAAGTTATTTCACAAACTTTAGTTAGTTAAATAAGAAAGAGGTTTTTTCTTGGTAGAAGGATTACTATTAGGAGTACAAATAAGTTTCCGCCGTTTTATTGTAGATGGCGCGGCACGGAGTTTCGGTTAGCTTTCGCAGATGATAATCGGCTTAAAAAATAGTTTGGACATTCAGGAACAACATAACCTATTAATATCATTGATTTTATATTGGTAAAATATAATTTTTATAAGTTGAAAATGTCAAAATTTGAGCCAAGTAAGCGTCATTTGCGGGAAATATTAGTTTACTTCTTTAATTTAAAGAAATCTGCTGCTGAGGCGCATCAATTGCTCGTAGAAGCATATGGTGAGGGTGCTTTGAGTGAGAGAACGTGTCGAGAGTGCTTTCAAAAGTTTAAAAACGACGATTTCGACGTAGAAGACAAAGATCGCAGTGGAAGGCCAAAACTTTACGAGGAAGCAGAATTGGAGGAATTATTGGAGGAAAATTCATCTCAAACACAAAAAGAACTTGCTCTAACATTAGAAGTCACTCAGCAAGCAGTCTCACATCGTTTAAAATCATTAGGAATGATTCATAAACAAGGAAATTGGGTTCCGTACGAATTAAAGCCGAGAGATATTGAACAATGCTCGTCCACATGTTGCGGCTCCCGTGGAAAAGTACTTGGAACTTGATTGGGAACTGTTACCCCACCCGCCGTATTCACCAGACATTGCACCGTCCGATTATCACCTGTTCCGGTCCATGGCACATGCTCTGACGGCGCAGCGGTTCACATCTTATGAGGATACCAAAAATTGGGTTGATTCGTGGATAGCCTCAAAAGACAAGGAGTTCTTCAGACGTGGGATTCGAATGCTGCCTGAGAGATGGGAAAAAATGATTGCAAGTGATGGGCAATATTTTAAATAAATCTATATTACCGTTCTTCTATAATAAATATTTAATTTGTGTTAAAAAACGACGGAAACTTATTTGCACCCCTAATACAAAATTTAATTATTTAAATATTTTAATATTAGCCTTCTAATTCTTCTTAATTTCAAAAAATTATATTTAATGATTATAACTTCTGAAAATAAATTAAAATAATGTCATATAAGTACCACTTATATCAAATGACAAATAAACCAAACATTCATTATAAGACATCCAAATGGTATAACAAAATATAGTTAACCGTTACACTACATTTAAAGTTTACCAGAAGTTTTCTAAATGGTTGTAGGGTGACTAAATATTTGTTGTTGATTGATATTATATTTATTGAATATGAATTATTTGAATACTGACGAAGCAAAGTCTCGTTTAAAACTTGTTTTTCAGTTTTACATATCTTGAGTTTTTATATAAAGTAACTTAGTTAGATATCCAATAATATTGAATATTCTAAGATAGTTTTATGAACAAATTCTTGAGATTATGTTAGACATTTTTGAAAGATATTTGTTTTCATAAGATTGATAAGCAGAAACAAAATTTTGTCTATTCAAAATATTTAATTTATAGGATTTTGGTTAACAATTTTTACTTATTGGATTTTGTTATACCATTTGGATGTCTTATAATGAATGTTCATTTTATATGGCATTTGATATAAGTGGTACTTATATTATATTTATGATACAAAATTTAAAATATCGTACAGATTTCTTCTGTGGACCTTCTACAAATTTTAATACCAAAAAATTGTATTCAAAATTAATTATAATAATTAATTAATTTCTATTAGTTAATTTCCAAAACATGTGATGATAATATATATGTCTATAAAGTCATACAGTGTATTTAGGACATGTTTTAAAATTTAATTCTAAATGTTTTCATGAGATTTATTTAGTAAAATAGAAAAAGGATTTTTACTTGATAGAAGAAATAAAACAAAATTTGAATATCAAAACAGATTCAATCTGTTAGTCTTCTACAATTTTAATTAAAAAAAAATATATTATTTAGGGCGGATGAAGAGATTACCAGAATTATAATTGTTTTTTGAAGATATAGTGCATGTTTTGAGAGATTTCTGAATTAACTTATTTGAATATTTAAATACTACTCTGTCAAGAAAGTACCGGGAATTTTTAATTAAAACAACATTTTTACATTTAATCGTCAAAATTTATTGGGTCGCCTTCAAAATAGGCTCCATTTGCTCCAATACATCTATGCCAACGGCACTTCCAATTATCGAAACATTTTTTATAGGCGCTTTCCGGGATGGACTTTAGCTCTCGCGCCGAATTTTGTTTTATGGCTTCAATCGACTCAAAACGGGTGCCACGAAGGGGCAATTTTAGTTTTGGGAAGAGGAAAAAGTCGCAGGGAGCCAAATCCGGCGAATACGGTGGTTGCTGAAGCACGTTTGTTGAGTTTTTGGCGAGAAAGTCAGTCACAATCGCAGCTCGGTGAGAAGGCGCGTTATCGTCATGCAAAATCCATATCATACTCGTAGACCCAGGTCTCATCACCAGTTATAATGCGTTCCATGAATGTAGAATCTGAATTACAGCGATCCAGCATGTCTGAAGCAACCTGTTCGCGATGACGTTTTTGAAGAAAATTCAGGTCTTTCGGTACGAGTCGTGCGGCCACCTTTCTCATGCCCAAAATATCAATCAAAATCGTACGTGCGGACTCGTGGGATATCTTAAGATCATGTGCTATCTCTCTCAAGCTGGTACGACGGTTTTCCAGCACCCTTTCCTTAATTTTATCGACGTTATCTTCGATCGAAGCCGTCGATGGGCGACCACTTCACGACCGTCCTTGAAGGCTCTGTACCACTGATATGCACGAGTTTTCGATAGAGCATTATCACCAAAGGCCTTCTGCAACATTTTCAATGCATCGGCACACGAAAATTCATTTGCAACACAAAACTTTAAACAAATTCTTTGCTCAACGTAATCACCCATCGTAAAAATCGGCACGCACTCTGACATCGACTGACTTAATCAGCTGTTGCAAACACACTAGTTGACAGATCCCGCTCAAGCTTGGCATAGTAATTAAGGACAGTGGTACCAACCTAGGAAAAAAATTTTTACTTGCCTCATTGCCCCGCCAGATTTAAATCGATAATTCCCGGTACTTTCTTGACAGAATGTATATTAACTATTTCAAATAAATTATATTTTTTGAGAAGTCCTTAAGTTGTGTTCGTGTTTTTAAAAGGCAATTGGTGTTTTTAACGGTAAGATCAGAAACAAAATTTTGTCTCCTTTAAATATTTATTTATTAATTTTAATGACTTTATTTATATCTGTTGGTTTATTTATTCCATTTGACATTGTATATTGAGTTTTGATTATATACGTCTATTAACTATAAGTGGTGCTTATTGTAGACATTAATTTAATTCTAAAAGATTTCTGAATGAAAATTTTTTTGAAATTAAAATTGTAGAAGACTAACAGATTAAATCAGTTTTGATATTCAAATTTTGTTAGATTTATTTAGATTAAAATCTGTAGAGGTTCTGGTGAATTCAAGCTATTATTCTGTAATATTCAAATACTTCGTAGTAATTTTCAATCTATATACCTTTATAAATAATTATATTTACCCATATAAAATTGAAGTTCAAAAATCCATTAATGATATAAAAAGTGAATGGTTCAGTACCATAGAGCTCAGGTCCAGCTCCTCCCAGAACATTATATTTTACGATGTTGAGAGGGGCAATGACAAGTCTTCCATAATACATCGAATCTATTATGGTCATAGGCAACAATATTGCGATAGCTGAAATACCTGACCACATTATGAAATCTTTGTACAATTTTTGTCTGACTAGCATATCATAGGCAATTGGAATTCCTAATAGGGCAGCAAAAGGCCAACCTAAAAATACAGAAGTTTTAATTGAAAATTTTGTTTTAATCAGATTGCACAAATAATTTTTCATCCATTTATAATAAATAAACAATAAGTTTATTCTCAGAATCATTGTTCACCAGGAAATGAGAAATCGTCAAAAGAAATACATATATGGAAAAAGAACTACATTCTGGAAATTCCAACACAATGATTAAAAATTTCTAAAATATCTATAATTAAATTGGTAATTTGTTGTTTGAATTTTTTATGATTTGTAATATCTCTAATAAAATTTGGTAACATATTATAAATTTTGATACACATATACTCGGTGTTTCTTCTATCATTGTAAGATCATGCTTAGGAAAATGGTAAGGAACTGTCTGTCTTGTTTTATTCATATTACGCAGATCTTCGACGTAATGTGGATTTTTTCCCAAAAATAGAGCTCATTCTATGGTGTTTATCCCAATAAATGTCGGAATTTTATTTTGTCGAAATCTTCCTCTACATAATTCTCGATAACTAAGCCCATACATTGACCTCACAGCAGATTTCTGAAGAAAAACACCATATCTCATCAAAGAATCGAAATTTGCGAAGTAAACTGATCTTGAGAGCTCCCTATCTACTCCGCGAGACAATACTCTCATCATATATAGAACTCTATTTAGTTTTTTAGCCAGCTCACATATATGTTGGTACCAGTTCAAAAAGCAGTCTAAATATATTCCCAAAAACCTGGTTGATTCTGTTATGCCGACTTCTGCATTGTTGAGGTTATAGTTGCTGGAATACTTTCCTTGAACTGAGTAGTCCGGAAAATAATGCACTCAGTGTTATCTACATTTAGAAAGAGCCCATTTTGAGCATATCAGACACTTATCGAGTCGAAAACTATCTGAGTCTGCTCCATGCCGGATTTTAAATCATTATTAGGCACTAAAGCGTTTGCGTCATCAGCAAACAAAGGCATTTTTATCCTTCTTGAGATGGAAGAAAACAAAGACTCAGCTAAGTAGTTTACGAATATCACAAACAGTAGAGGTCCCAGAATACTACCCTGAGGTACACCCATAACTACAGTTTCATCCATGGATAAGTGATTCCTTTCGCCAGTTTCAATAGAAACTCTCTGTATTTTATTCTTGAGATCTCGAATACCATATGTATTTAATTTATGATAGATTGGGCCGTTGCTTGGTAGAAATCAGTTGTAATTGTCATTATAAAATAAAACACTTGTTTACATTTTCTACTTTATTTTTGGTATTGACGTACGTTTCGTCTTTGCTAGAAAGACTTCATCAGAATACGAAGTAACAGTTGTTGTACAATGAATTTATAAGATTTTTTACAGAAGGTGTACATGTGTTTTTAATTGTTCGTCGGCTTGGTTTTCTCAAAGAATATTCCCTTCAGAATCGTGTTCACTCGATCCCTTGTAAATATTGAATAGAGGGGTGTAATAAAAATCTATTTGTTCATTTACTAGGTTATTGCTGTTTTTATGTTTATTTATTTCGTAAATTTCCCATAAGTTCAATTTTAGACCTCTATTTTCAACATGTAGAATTTCTATTTCTTTTGTGAAAGAATGGTTATTTTCAAGAAGGTGTTTAGCATAATGTGAATCTTTTTTATTTTTATCGAAACTTCTTTTATGTTCTGTTAGGCGTGTACCGAAATTTCTACCTGTTCTACCAATATAAATCTTTGGGCAATCTGGGCAAGTGAGTTTGTATACACCTGATAATTGAAGTTTATCCATACTGTTTTTATTGTTTTTAATGTATTTGCTAATAGGATTGTTTGTCTTGAAAGAGACTTTAATATTTTCTTTTTTGAGTAGGTTTTTTAGTTGAATACTAATGTTTCCGAGATATGTGAGGCTAACGTATTTGTGTTCAGATAGATCAGATGTTACTGGATAAATTTCTTTTATTGTGTTTTTGTGTATACGTTGGTTAATTAAATTATCTATTAGAGATGTATTATATCCATTGTTGTAAGCTATTTGTTTAATTATACATTTTTCTTTTTGGAAATTGACTTGGTTTAGTGGAATGTTCAATAAACGGTATATCATACTATGGAGAGCTGCTAGTTTGTGTTGGAATGGATGAAAAGAATTACGGTGTATAATGGTATCTGTTTGTGATGGTTTATGATAAATTGCGAAGTTATGTTTATTGTTTTCTCTAGTTATCGTGAGGTCAAGAAAGTTGATGGATTCATTATGTTCTATTTCTGAAGTGAAAACTATTTTTGGGTGGAGATTATTTATAAAATTCTCAAATGTTGATATTTGTCTGTTAGTACCTACGAAACATGCAATTATATCATCCACATACCTATACCAATAAAGGATGTATTTTTTGAACGGATGTTTATGAATTTTGTTTTCTAGGAAATCCATGAAGATTTCCGCGAGTAAAGAGCTTAGTGGATTTCCCATGATTAAACCTTCGGTATAATATACCGTTTATTGAACATTCCACTAAACCAAGTCAATTTCCAAAAAGAAAAATGTATAATTAAACAAATAGCTTACAACAATGGATATAATACATCTCTAATAGATAATTTAATTAACCAACGTATACACAAAAACACAATAAAAGAAATTTATCCAGTAACATCTGATCTATCTGAACACAAATACGTTAGCCTCACATATCTCGGAAACATTAGTATTCAACTAAAAAACCTACTCAAAAAAGAAAATATTAAAGTCTCTTTCAAGACAAACAATCCTATTAGCAAATACATCAAAAACAATAAAAACAGTATGGATAAACTTCAATTATCAGGTGTATACAAACTCACTTGCCCAGATTGCCCAAAGATTTATATTGGTAGAACAGGTAGAAATTTCGGTACACGCCTAACAGAACATAAAAGAAGTTTCGATAAAAATAAAAAAGATTCACATTATGCTAAACACCTTCTTGAAAATAACCATTCTTTCACAAAAGAAATAGAAATTCTACATGTTGAAAATAGAGGTCTAAAATTGAACTTATGGGAAATTTAGGAAATAAATAAACATAAAAACAGCAATAACCTAGTAAATGAACAAATAGATTTTTATTACACCCCTCTATTCAATATTTACACGATTCTGAAGGGAATATTCTTTGAGAAAACCAAGCCGACGAACAATTAAAAACACATGTACACCTTCTGTAAAAAATCTTATAAATTCATTGTACAACAACTGTTACTTCGTATTCTGATGAAGTCTTTCTAGCAAAGACGAAACGTACGTCAATACCAAAAATAAAGTAGAAAATGTAAACAAGTGTTTTATTTTATAATGTATTTAATTTGTTGAGAAGCTTTTCATGGTTCACACTGTCGAAGTCCTTGGACAGGTCCAAACACAGTCCTACGTTCGAGTGCTTCTAGAATTTCAAAAGTCATGTTGGTTTTTCGAAAATACTCCAAATTTATGGAAGAAGTTAGCAGTCTGGCCACCAAAATCATTTCAAAAATTTTTTAAAATGAAGTGAGCAGGCTTATCGGACAATAATTCTTAATGTCATTAGGATCTCCTTTCTTATAAAGTGGTTTAATCAGAGCTAATTTAAGGGCCGATGGAAATGTACCCTAAGTAAAAGCTCGGTTGATGATACGCATTAGAGGTCCCGCAATAATATGTTTTGTTGTTATTTATGGCGAGCGGGCGTCTGTCCACCCTACCACTGCGTCCGCACGGACTATTGTGGTTCACCCCTAATTTATATCTCCCCGACTAGCTCCAGTTTTTGGATAAAACCGATAATCTTGCTCAGGGTTCGCTGTAGGCTATAAAAGCCTGGCGAAAGACCTCGAATCTGATGCGACTCACCGCTGGGCACTCTGAGACGATGTGCATGGCTGTTTCAGTGTCCTCAAGACACAGCCTGCATTCATTGTCTTCAGCCAGACCGATTTTGTGCAAATGCGCTTTCAGTCTGCAGTGACCTGTCATAATTCCGACAAGTGTTCTTAGTTTGGTCCTATCCAGACCTAGCGCTAGGTTCGCCATCTTTATGTTCGAAGCTGTTCCAAGGAACAACTTCGAGTGTTTCAGGCCAGAATGGCTCCGCCAGAAAGACTCTAGCCTTGAGTTCATTCTGCCTGTTATCGCCTCGTTAGCCACGTCATGCGGTATTCCCAGGAATGGTTCCGGTCCTACCAGAGGCCCCA
Organism: Megalocaria dilatata; assembly: GCA_034642435.1. Lineage (NCBI taxonomy): Eukaryota > Metazoa > Arthropoda > Insecta > Coleoptera > Coccinellidae > Megalocaria > Megalocaria dilatata. Next base: position 7,593,247 of record CM067855.1, on the reverse strand, counting down.
GTTTTTATAACGAATAGATGAAGGATCCAGGTTACATCATACTTCTGAATCAACTTTTAAAAATTTGTCCCAAAAACTATACAAGATAAGCTCTGGATGATGGTGCTTTATTCAATTTTTCGATTTTAAGTAATTCAAAATGTAACACTTGAATATTGCGAAGAAGTTACAAAAATTTTAGAATGCATTGAGCTTTTTTATTATTATAGAAAGTAATGAGACAAAAATAATTTGAGTAGTTTTTGTTCTCACCTAAAAGAGAGCCCAAAGCTGTAAAAAATACAGCTAAGTTATAATTCCGACCCCACCATGCTGCGCATGCTCCCATAAACATGTACATTGCGAAGGAGGATGGTAAGAATGCTGTACAGGAAATGAACATGCCTGGTGAGAATAAAAGGAATGCTAAACATAGTCTTCCTATATGTATTCCAAATTCTCGACATACTGCCCTGGAAAAATTCAAATATAAAATTGTGTTGCCACAAAATAAATGAAAGTTTCAATAAACTATTAGAAAAATATAGGCAAGCTCATTAATACAAACATAAACAATTCTGGCTTGTTCATATTATAAAAACAGTTCATATTTGTGAATTTTCACGTTTCCTTATATTTAAAAATGATGCGCATAAAACTACAAAAAAGTTATAACAATTACAAATGAATAAAAGTTATTGGGGGGACAAATTAATTTAGTCTGTTTTTTTAACTCAAAAAACATTTATTACAAAAGATAACGAATAAACAAATCAATCAAAATATTGTCCATCACTACCTACTACTTTTTCCCACCTCTAAGGCAATTTCTAAATCCTATATTGAAAAAGGTTCTTGTCTTTTGAGGAGATCTATTACTTTATAGTGAGCGGGCATCTGTCCACCCTACCACTACACGGCACAGACTATTTTGGTTGGGGAGATCTAATGTTGAAGCCAATTTTCGATTTCTTCTGAAGAAGTAAAGTGGTAACCTGCCAAATCGTGTTGAATTTGTGGAAACTGCCAGTAGTCAATATGTCTGGAGAATAGGGCAGGGGCGGTAAGATTTGATTGTTTCTAAATATTTTTTGACAATTTTTGCGACATGTGTCATTCATTCTATACTATGTTTATATTGCAGGGTAGTCAATAAAGAAATTCTGTGTTCACAGTACAGAGTAGCTCATACATATGCATGATCATATTAATGCAAATGATTTATTCATTTGAAAAGTCCTGGTTAAATACATTTTTCTTCATCCAACTGTTCACAATAATTTCAGAAGGAAATACATAACCTAAAGCAGGTTACATTTTAACTAAAATGTCAAAAAAAATAGTGAAAATCATTGATATTAATGCAATTGTAGCTTATACGCATATTATAATTATTGTAACGTCAATCATTCTCAGTACTGAATTTTGTTTTCGGATCGATTGAAGAGAATAGGAAACTTACTTGTAAAAATAAACCTCGAAGAACGCAGCAAGTAAGCCTAAAAGACATCTTGTGAAGTAAAAGATGAGCAATGGATTTGGTTGAAATAATTTGTGATATATGAGAGCAGGTACAGCATGAAAGAGTATATAAGTATATGACCTTAAAGCGAATTCTGGACTATATTCCCATGTTTGTAAACCCTTTCCAAATACTAAAACAGAAAGTATTAATTTAACACATTTATACTTGTTTAATTATGGCGTATCTGCTCACTCATAAAATGCATTGGTTCCCAGTAGTTGAAAGTTTCATCACAGTCAGTGATATGAGACCAAATTGCCGCACAAAATCGTGCAGACAATATTGCTTTGAATGCGGTATCGCCAGCGGGAAATAATAGGGGAGAACGGTTGTTTTCAGGCAATTTTCTGAAATAAGATTCTTTTTCAAATCAATCATATTGTAGTAATGTATTATCAACTTATTGTATTATTATTACGTTTGTTGTTTGGAACCTCGTCTTGTATCTTTTGTCTTTATATCTTTTCTGGTTTTAGTTGCATTTTGTCGAAGTTTAAGGGATGCGGTCGCTCGACCCATTTTAAGCAATAACAAAGCTTTAGAATCTAGGTTCAGTCTTCACATTTTGTTTCAGTGGACATTGAATCATTGCACGCACTCATCGTTACCGCTTTACATGAATTCTCGTGCTAGTTGTTATCAGGTTGTCAAATTTGACAACTCATGATCAATGTTTTGAAATTGTCCGTGTCCCTACTTGTCTAACTTGTCTAACAGATTAGCGTTTTCTTATGAATGATAACATATAAGTTGTTTTTGTGCGCAGGTGTGATGACGTCAAAATGGCTACATGGAAAATGGACCCAAATGATTTATTTACTTGAAAAGTGTGGTTAAATACATTTTTCTTCATCCAACTGTTCACAATAATTTCAGAAGGAAATACATAACCTACAGCAAGTTACATTTTAACTCAAATGTCAAAAAAATAGCGAAAATCATTGACATGAATGGAGAAGCTTTTAGGTGCTTGTTCAACAGTCTGTTTCACCTGAAAATTTAAAATGTGTGGATAATTCCTTATTAGAAGCTACATTTGATATATAAAAATTCGAAGAAAGCACTAACGTGAAGTCAGGAGGTGTTGCGCGTTTGTTCAACAGTCCATTTCTCTTGAAAATTTCAAATTAATGCTGTCATCCGAAAGTCAAATAAACGTCATTTGAGATCATTCTCGCTCAGAAAAATCACAGACGTATATATGGCCTAAGTGCTGTTTACTCGAAGAAGCACGCAAAACACAGAATTCTGTGTTCTTAAGTTGTAAATGTAATTTTTTGCAATTTTAGGACTGTTCTGAATGAACGGAAAATCCCGTGAAACGAAAAAACATGGTTGAAAGACTCCCTGCATCGTCACATACTGGCAAGAAAGCGTGAAAAAAGAATATGTTATCTTCAAGAAATTATGCACAAAGCCTTCGTGTCGTTATTTCACATCTAAATATTAAGTTGAGCTCGATCGGATTTAAAAAAACAAGTTGTAGAAATTACTATGTTTTACTACCAATAAATTGATATTTTACACATTTAATTGTGACTCGAGTTTCGGGAATTAACTAGCCCATCTTCAGACAAACTAATATCGTATGACTGTATGTTTAGTTTGATTGTGGAATGGAGTATAGGTAAGTAACATTGTATTAAATCACAAAAATTTTCAGTTGTTTTATATATATTTCATAAATTCAGATGGAGTTTAATTCTGAAAAGAGTAGGAACAGAAATTGATGCCAATTCAGGAAATGGACAAGCATTCAAGTAGTTATAATAAAGATAATGAAAGAAAAAAACAGTTTAGAAAATCGATTTAGTTTCAATAATGTTTGTATTCATATGATAAATGCATAATTAAGTGGAACTTAATTTCATTATCTTCTTGGAATCTACATTATTTAAATAAAACAATAAAATCGATTCTAACATTCAACCTACACAAGAAATTGTACAGAAAATTAAGAATACTATTTTCATAAATATTTTAATTTCCTAGATTAAACGTTCTTTCTAAACATAGACTAAGAAGAATATAAATTTATGATTAAGGGGAGCTTTCATTTAAGACATAAAAAATAAGCAAATTGCATACAATTATTTGAATGAACTTTAAGAAATGAACAATTTGTCTAGATATAGGCGCTGTCATATTCAAATGGAACAAAAATTTTAAGGCTATTAATTTTTAAGGATATTCATTTAAAATCGAATAAGGCAAACCAAATATTGAAAGCATTCATTTTAGAATTATTATCTGAAAATGAATATTCTCATTGTATTTACAATTTGGAAATACTTTATTCAAGTTTACACACAATGATTTATAGTGAGAAACATTGCATATAACTGTGACATAGGAACTTTTCATATTAATGTTTTTTCAATTTTTTGTGATTTGTTATTGAAAGTTGAAAGTTTGAAAGAAAAATCTGGTTACACAGGTTGTAATGAATTCACAATGTGGTGATTCAGCATAACAGAATATTTGAATGAAAGCAACGTTACATACGTTGAAACGTTATACATTGTATACAATGTACTATTTATTTATCTCATAAAAAACTTGCGGAATACCACAGATGATTCATCGGCGATAATTTCATGTTTAGATTGATCGCGGAATGAAGATTTTTTCGAAATTTACTTAATATTCATTTTCAATTATTAAATCAATAATAATAGTAGTATTTTATGAAGTTAGATGGGATTTATTTGATGGGAAATATAGCATTGAAACAGAAATAAGTATGATGAAAAAAAATTATGAATATCGATTTAGTTTGAATTGTATGTGAATTCACATGAAAAACGCATAATTTAGTGAAACTTACTTTGAAATCTACATTATTTAAATAAAGCAATAATGAGAAACGGTTATAACATTCAACCTAACAACCATAAAATATTGTGCAAAAACTAAAAATGGTTTTATATGTTAATTTTTATGTAATAAGAGAATGCAAGCATATTAATTGAACCAACATTATTTGAATTTTAGGGCCTACAAATTTGAATTTTGAAACCAACATTATTTGATACATTAAAATTTATAATATTCAACTTTTGTACTTAACGTATAAAACATTAAGAATGGTACTCATATTTTCATAAATATTGTAAGTTTCCAGATTATACGTTTAGTCTTAACATTTCATGTGCATTCAATTATTTGAATGCACATGAAATGAACCATTATCTATAACGCTGGCATATTTATGTGATAATAAAGTTTAAATAAATCGAATAAGGCAAACCAAATACTCGAAGCATTCATATTAGAATTAATATCTCAAAATGAATATTTCTGTTCTATTTACATCTTGGAATTGCTTTATTCGAGTTCATTTAAAGATCGAAAGCACAACTGTTTATAGTATGAAATATATACATTCTTTAAATTAACCGATTCAAAGCTGGTTTAAAATTGGGAATTAATGATTCTTGCGAAATGAGTAAAATAATAAGGAATAATAAGCGAAAAGCCATAAATCTGTGATACGTGATAAATATAGCTGAAAAAGATTTCCTTTTTTTCAACTTTTGTTGGTACTTACTGTACCAACTTCGTTTATACTACATATGGATGAAAATCTTTCACTATTATACCTTATAAAAAATTATGATACTATTAATTGAGAATTATGGTGAATAATGCGATTTGAAGAATTAATAGTTGCTAAATTATTTATGTTCAGTAGTGATCAAAATGGTTTGGATGAAGATAACCTGAGAATCAAATACGTATAGTTACTTAATACGTATTAAAATTTGAAAAACACTAAAACACGTTATAAAGTCTACATCACTTTAAAAAATAGCTAACAAAATTGGTATAAAATTGACCTCTTCGTGGATCAAATATAAAGGCAGTCTATGTTCAACCATAGTTTTCCATAACTTAACAATTCTGAACCTAACTAAGAGTTTCAGTCTTCGAAATACTCCTCATCCTGAGCTTAATCTTCACTCCCTTCCTTAATCTTGGCTAGGAGCTGATCACAAGTTTTCTTGGCATCTCCAAGCAGCATGGAGGTATTTGGTTTGTAGAATAAGGGATTGTCAACAGCAGCGTAACCGACACCAAGGGATCTTTTCATCACGATCACATTTTCTGCGTTCCAAACCTTCAAAACAGGCATGCCTGCGATAGCTGAATTTGGATCGTCTTCTGCTGCACTATTGACGGTATCGTTAGCACCGATTACTAGAACTAAATCAGTAGATGAAAAATCGTCGTTGATTTCTTCCATTTCGAATACGTCGTCGTAAGGCACTCCTGCTTCAGCGAGAAGCACATTCAGTTGTCCTGGCATACGGCCTAGAAGATAATTCGATCATAATTAATTATAATTAGAGCTACGTAGAGTAGAAAGAAGGGGGGACGAATAATTCTTAGTAAAGAAAAATAAATATGTGACAATGAGTATAAGGAAATTAATGAACATTTGGTAAGAGCTGAATACTACACACATCGTCAAAAGTCAAAAGGTATATTCGAAGTTAATAAGTTTTCAGCGAATAACTAGAGTTGTAATATTGGGAATATCGGGAATAATCCTGGGACATCCAATTTTTGAGTTTGATCGGGCAAGAACAGTAGCCCTACGTCAAGAAGCTTTGTCGGACCTGCAGATTGCGCAACGTTTGAATATTCCACAGACTTCAGTAAGGCGCATAGTGTTCCTTTTCCTGGAAACCAGCAGCGTTGCCCGGAGAGCGTTGCCTGGTCGATCCAGAGTAACATCTGCAAGGGAAGACCATTATATCGCAAATTTTACTCGAACGGCATCTTTAACAGCCCTTCGAAGTCATTTTTTGAGGACCTATCGACGGGTAGTCTCAACCAGTACCATAAGGAGTACGCATTCCTCAAATTTAAGGGCAAGAAGACCTTTCAGAGTACCTCGGCTATCACCTGGACATAAAGCTACCCGTCGGTAATGGGCAGAACACCACCAAGACTGGCTTTTACCACAATGGCGCAACGGACGAGTCACGATTCGGTTTACAAAGTGATAGTCGACGAGAGAAGGTTTGGAGAGGTCCAGGCAGACTAGAGCCCGGGAGGTTTTGCGCTTTCAAGGCGGATAAATTATGTGCTGGGGGGTATACTGTTCGGTCGCCGTACCTCTTTTATTATCGTTGAATGAACAATGACTGGTGCGATCTACGGAGAAAACATCATTGAACCAATCTCTGCACATCGAATTTGGGGATAAATTCATTTAGCAGGATGACAACGCCCCACCACACCGTACACGGCTGGTCCAAAACATTCACCATTAGCAATACTAATACTGAAACAAGCTAGCTAAGCTTTCGTAAAGAATTACGAAATTTTTTTATTGTTTCACCCATTTTCCTCCTCTCGTTCTTGAGATGTTGAGGTCCAGCTGTCCTTCCACCTCTTTGACGGTCTTCCTACGGGTCGTTTGGATGCTGGTCTTCCGTTTCTAGCGATTTTTGCTATTCTGTCGCCTGTCATACGTGAGACATGTTCATTCCAGAACCTTCTCCTCGCGCGGGTCCATCTAACTACGTCCTCCGTCTGGCATTCCCTTCTGATCTCGTCGCTCCTTCTCTGGTCTCTCAATGTGTTCCCCGTTATTGCCCTCAAAACTCGCATCTCGTTTGTCCGTGCCATTCTTTTAGTTTCAGCTGTATCTGCTCTTGTTTCCGCCGCGTATGTCATCACGGGTCTGACGCACGCTTTGTAAATTCTCACTTTACTGGTTGTTGTCATGCAGTTGTTCTTCCAGATGATATTCCTTAGGGCTCCCGCTATTCTGGCTGCCTTATTCATCTGATGTCTTACACTATCTTTTAAGCTCCCATATGGCGATATCGTTACGCCTAGATAGTTAAAGGAGAATACTTGTTCGATGATGTTGTTATTTATCTCCAGCTTACATCGGAAGGGTTCCCTGGCAATTACCATGCTCTTAGTTTTGGGGATCGGTATTACCATGTTGAGTTTCAGAGCCTCCCTGTGAAATGCCTGCATCAACCATTGCAGCTTGACTTCGCTATCCGCAAATAATGTTGCGTCATCTGCATAACACAAGATCTTCAACAGTTCGTTCCCCATTCTGTATCCTTGGTTCACTTTTTGTACGTTATGTATTATCCTGTCCATTATCAGATTAAATAACAGTGGGCTAAGACTATCTCCCTGTCTCACCCCTAGGTTGATCTTTACTTTATCGCAATACTAATACTAATACATTGAAGGAAATTCAATGTACAAAACATTCATGTTTGAAGCTTTGACGAGGTGTATGAATGAATTTGTGAATGAAACTCTCGCCAAGGTCGGTATAAGGTTTGTTATTATTTCAATCAGCCTGAAAAGGAAGAATTAACTAGACTAAGCAAACAGTAGAGTTAATGTACAACGAATAACGTAAGGCATCTGATAAAAACAGAGTGGAAAATCAATCCGGATTCAAAGTTGGTAGAACTTGTATTGATGTGTTCCACTTGTAACCTATAATAGAAACGAAATTGTTTATTAATCCAAAAACCCATTTGATGGTCACATATCTATAATTCAAAGTACAAGAACCCATATTAAATTGTGACAGATCAATTTCTTACCTGCTACTGGATGAATCGCAAATTTTACATTTTTCCCTTGGCTCTTGAGCGCATTAACCATTTCGGCTATAGGATATTGGGCTTTGGCCACGCAAAGTCCATAACCAGGTACTATAATCACATTTCTCGCGTTTTTGATGGCGTCTACAGCTCCATCAACGTTTACTTCCGTGTGTGTTCCAGTAATTTCCATGGGTTTGCCAGAACCAGTACTTGAAGTACCATAACCACCCAGAATAACGTTCGGCAAGGAGCGGTTCATAGCCTGAAAAAATATGGTTCATGATTTCAAAATGTTGAACAACGTTGTTATACAACAATATTATGGTGCTACTGAATTCATAGTATACAATATGAGCTGAAAACTGAATCAACCTACTTTGCACATAATATAAGATAAAATAGCTCCAGACGATCCGATCAGAGCACCAACAATAGTCATCAAATTGTTATTAAGCATAAAGCCCTCAGCACATAGAGCCCAACCAGAGTAACTATTTAAGACAGTGATTACTACGGGCATATCAGCACCTGCAAAAATTAAATGAAATGATTTCACAAAATAACTCAAATTTTAAACGATTCAATATACCTCCAATTGCTGATGTTAAGGTTACTCCCATAGCAGCAGAAAGGGCAGCAGTGGTACCAAGAGCTCCTAAACCGCCCATCATGGATGGATCATAGAATAGATAACCACCAGCTCCTAGACTACCCAACATCAAAGCACTATTTAGGGCATGTCTACCAGGTAAAAGTAGAGGAGCTGAATTTAGGAGACCTTGAAGTTTTCCATAAGCTATTAAAGACCCACTGAATGTAACTCCACCAATGTAGGTTCCAAGGAATAAAGCTGTTTTTACAACATTAGCTGCTGGGTCTGTATCGAATGACGAAAAGTCGTGAATGAACGTAGCTCCACAAGTTAATACAGCTGCAAGACCAACCAAACTGAAATAAAATAAATTTTAATTCAGTAACTTTATCGATAGTGTAGTTGAAATTTAGGTAGTTACCTATGGAATGCAGCAACTAATTGAGGTAGATCTGTGATTTCAATTTTTTTCGCTATGAATGTTCCTAAAGCTCCACCTCCTATAGCACAAGCTGCAATTTGGGTTAATACTTCAGGAGTAAGATTCAGCTGACCCAAAGTAGCAGCAATGCCTCCAGCGACTCCAATCTAATAAAATAAAAAATCCATAAGTATTCAATTGAAATATTGTTTATTTTTGAAATGGTATATTAAATAATGGAGTTATGGGTAGGTTAACTATCTAGATGTTCAGGTTAAAGAATCTTTTAGGGACGCCAATATTAGAGCAGTGCTCAAGGGTTTAATTTGAACTGGAAACTGAATAAAACCAACAGAAGGACTACCTTTAGTATCCAGAGGTAATTTCCAAAGTGACTATTAACGTTACAATCTGGTGTGACTTTGGGTACAAACACTTTTCTACCACAATGTTTGTCATGCTTTGATATCCGTTTGAAGAGAAAGTTTCTCTTCAATAATTATGAAAATATCCTGTCTGATGCAATAAGAAGAATAACTCCATTTTCTAATTGTTGCATCGGTGCATTAAACATCATTAGCAGCAAATTTGAGACCTTCCACGATCAATTCATAGGAATCTCGCGTGATTTTAATACTGACCATTCCTATATTGTTTCCCCATCTAGCTGTCTTTTGAGAGCTGAGTCCAGCAAGAGCACCTACACAGCATAAAGAAGCTGCTAGGTAGGCAGCCTGATGAACTTCGGGCAATCCTGATACAGCAGCATAGCCGTAGCCACCTAAGAAGGCCGCAGCTGGTATGCCATAAAGGAAGTTGTATTCTTTTGGGTCATCTGGCCGTTTGAACATATCCAACATACGCTTGGTAACCAAGAATCCTCCGGATATGTTGATGAACGAAATGAAAGCTGCAGAAGCTGCCAAAACCTGAAACCGGCGAATTAAGTCATTAAATTCTAACTTGCATCGACATGTGTGTTTGACTGTATATATAAAAAATAACCCACCTCTACAGAGTTAGTCGGATAATATCCTCCATTCATTAAAAGAAGACCACCAACAGCAGTTATTCCAGAAATGGCATTGGTAACAGACATAAGAGGGGAATGAAGAGCTGGGGTCACACCCCATACTGTGTGGTAACCTACTATTCCAGATAATCCTAAGGTGGTCAACATAGATGTAAACGCCGCATTTGGGGATACGGCTCCCAAGCTTAAAACACCCCCAAGACCTAAAAATAGAAAGAACCTAAGTTTTTGAATGGGATTATACTATGAATCATCTTCACCTGCTGTGCAAACTAAAGATTCTTGAACTTTGGCTAAGAGAGGATTTTTATTTTTTTCTTGTTCCTTAAGTTTGTCAGTGGCTGTTTTAGGAGGAGGAGGTGGTGGTGTCAAAGAAACGGATAAGGGAGGAGCTGGCCACATCATTTTTCCACCATCCAGTACTATGCTACCTCTTACAACTTCGTCTTCCAGATTAACGTTGAAATGATTTTTTTCACCTAAAAATAAGTTACACTTATGTATATAATTTGACTCGAGTATTCAGCATAGTTGAAACAGTTCTTTAAATAGCTTAAAACTCCCTTGAAAAATACTTTACTCACCCATTGATAGTAAAAATTTAGACACATTGTTGGCGTATAGTGTGGAACTTTGTGTAGGTAATCTGCTAGCCAAATCAGTTAATCCTATATGTGTTACACCGTTGAAGTTGTAGATTTCACCTGGCTTAGTTGTTTCAACATTACCACCGGATTCAGCTGCAAGATCCACAATAACGCTCCCTGGTTTCATAGAAAGGACATGTTCCTGAAGGCAGAAAGGAATGATTAGAACTTTACCAAAGGGTTGTTTAGGTTGTTGAACTCATTCTCATTTTCATCTTATGTATTACCTTCAAAATCAGCAGAGGGGCCTTCTTTCCTGGTATTAAAGCTGTGGATATTATTATATCCACATCTTTGCACTGCTTCGCGAATAAGGCATGTTCGGCTTCAATAAATTCTTTGGACATTTCCTTACTGTACCCTGCAGAGGTACCACCTTCTTCCTGAAAATAAATATATGAGGAACATTATAAAGAGCAGAATTCTTTTAAAAATACTCAATTTACGAGCTACTTAATTAAAATGAATACTTTGCGAACTTTTATAAACTGCATCATATTCCACAAATATTCAATAGTTTATGAACGAGAAATAAGTGATCTATTTTGAAAAATTCACACCCTCCGTCTTCTAAGACATTTTTGGCGACTCTTATTATATGCGTTGTACATAAATAGAAGAGCATCTCTAAAAGTAATTCTCCAATTTCATACTCTGGGATGACCATGTAATCCATATATCTAAGGGAGATCTTTTCTGTAGCATGATCTGACTCCAGAATATCACTGTTATACATTCATACATTCTGTCAAGAAAGTACCGGGAATTATCGATTTAAATCTGGCATTTTTTTCCTAGGTTGGTACCACTGTCCTTAATTACTATGCCAAGCTTGAGCGGGATCCGTCAACTAGTGTGTTTGCAACAGCTGATTAAGTCAGTCGATGTCAGAGTGCGTGCCGATTTTTACTATGGGTGATTACGTTGAGCAAAGAATTTGTTTAAAGTTTTGTGTTGCAAATGAATTTTCGTGTGCCGATGCATTGAAAATGTTGCAAAAGGCCTTTGGTGATAATGCTCTATCGAAAACTCGTGCATATCAGTGGTACAGAGCCTTCAAGGACGGTCGTGAAGTGGTCGAAGACTTGCCTCGTTCGACGGCTTCGATCGAAGATAACGTCGATAAAATTAAGGAAAGGGTGCTGGAAAACCGTCGTACCAGCTTGAGAGAGATAGCACATGATCTTAAGATATCCCACGAGTCCGCACGTACGATTTTGATTGATATTTTGGGCATGAGAAAGGTGGCCGCACGACTCGTACCGAAAGACCTGAATTTTCTTCAAAAACGTCATCGCGAACAGGTTGCTTCAGACATGCTGGATCGCTGTAATTCCGATTCTACATTCATGGAACGCATTATAACTGGTGATGAGACCTGGGTCTACGAGTACGATATGCAAACAAGCCAGCAATCATCCGAATGGGTGGCAAAAAATGAGCCGAAACCGAAAAAACCACGCCAAAGCCGCTCGAAAATGAAGGTGATGCTCATTGTTTTCTTCGATATCCGTGGCGTGATGCACTACGAATTCGTTCCAGAGGGTCAGACGGTAAACAAGGAGTATTACCTAGGCGTTATGAAACGTTTGCGTGAGCGTATCCGTAAGAAGCGGCCAAATTTGTGGGCGAACAACTCATGGATTTTGCATGACGATAACGCGCCTTCTCACCGAGCTACGATTGTGGCTGACTTTCTCGCCAAAAACTCAACAAACGTGCTTCAGCAACCACCGTATTCGCCGGATTTGGCTCCCTGCGACTTTTTCCTCTTCCCAAAACTAAAATTGCCCCTTCGTGGCACCCGTTTTGAGTCGATTGAAGCCATAAAACAAAATTCGGCGCGAGAGCTAAAGTCCATCCCGGAAAGCGCCTATAAAAAATGTTTCGATAATTGGAAGTGCCGTTGGCATAGATGTATTGGAGCAAATAGAGCCTATTTTGAAGGCGACCCAATAAATTTTGACGATTAAATGTAAAAATGTTGTTTTAATTGAAAATTCCCGGTACTTTCTTGACAGAGTATGTGGAAATTAATGAGGCAGCTTTAAGTACACAATAGCTAATCTGATGACATTGATTGCATTGATCGATTTTGTTTGGATCTAGTCCTTTTTATAAACCAACGCATTACACTTCGAAGGGTATAATGATTTTAATAATATAAGATAGCTACTCACTTTCATGTTGATAGTTAGAAATTCTGCACCCATCGACTCAATTTGTTCCTTAACTGCTGACCTGGTATCAAAAGCTCTTACTATAGCACCCATGGCTTTTGCTTGACCTGCTGCTGCTAGACCAGCTACTCCACCACCTATAATCAGTACTTTGGCAGGTGGCACTTTACCTGCAGCCGTTATCTGCCCTATAAATAAAATATATTTGAGGATGGATGAAAATTATGTTCCTAAATCGATCAAAAATCCAAAATCAATAACATAACATAAATTTTATTCTCATAATCGATGCAATCATACAAATGAAAAGAGGAAACCGTCAAAAAACATCACAACTTCAACAAGATCTGAAAGAATATTCCATAATTTCCCTAATCGAATATGGTTCTATATCTATAATAATTTTAGTTATTTCGATTTTGAATTTTCTTAAATTAGATACATTGATGAACTCCTTAGGTAATACATTGAACAATCTTATACACATATATTTTGTGTTCCTTCCAGTAAGTGTCAAGGAATGTCTCAGAAAGTGGTATGAAACAGTACGTCTTGTGTTGTTTTTATTCAACAGATCAATAAACTATTGGGGATGTTTTCTCACAAATAGCAGACATTCCAAAACATATAGTCCCGGAAGCATGGAATTATTTCTATAATGACCTCTGCATGATTCTTTATATTTCAATCCTATTATTGCCCTCAAGGCGTATTTTTGGAGAAAGAATAATCTATTTAAATCACTGCTTCCACCCCATATGACAAGCCCAGAAGTGAAACAAAATTTGCATGATGAACTGTTTTTAAAAGCTCCATGTCCACTCTCCGTGACAATACCCTGATCATGTACAAAACTTTATTGAGTTTTTTGCTGTCCTGACTGACATGATCATTCCATTTCAAGTGACAATCGAACGAAACTCCAAGAAATTCTGTCGAAGACAAAAAGACCTGGATGTTATCTAGAGTTATTGACTGAGGATACATATTTTTAAACTGAATCGTTCTAAAAATCACACACTCAGTCTTACTGACATTGGGAAGTAACTCATTTTGGGTATTCCAATGCTGTTCTGAATCGAAGGCTAATCTAGCTTGTTCAATACTCGAATTAAGATTCTTGCTACGCAGCAAAGCACTCGCATCGTCAACAAACAACAAGAGGTCGAGTTCATTGATATCAGAAATAAAAGGGTCCCAGATTATTTCCTTGGGGAACTCCTAAGTTGACATATTTATCCTCTGACAAAAACTAGTCCTTCACTATCAATACAAACCCTCTGAACTCGATCAGACAAGTAACTCCTGAGCAATTCCTGTTGACAATCGCGAATACCACATAAGTAGAGTTTCCTCAAAACACATTCATGATTCACGCTATCGAATGCCTTACATGAATCTAGAAAAAACCCAACCGGCACTTCATCACTCTCCAAAGCATCAACAATATCACATACTAATTCATACATCGCTGCAGTAGTACTTCTGTTTTTTTGATAGCCATGTTGTTTCTCAGAGAAAATTTTGAACTTATACTTGAATGAGCAAAACCAACCGACCAAAAGTCGATAGGTTGTAAAAAGGGAACAGAAGTTCCCAATAGAACAAATAAAAAAATTCAGCAATTACTTCTGTGACACAACTTACACATTGGAACTTTTAGAGAACTCAGATATTAGAAACGGTTAATCTACACTGCCTAACATATATTTCAGGCAAGGGTGATAAAAAATTTGTTTATTATGCCTATTACCTTGAATACGTTTCAATGTTTTCTAAGTTATTTCTTTTAAATTCAAGAAAATCTTGCTCAAGTGATATCCAATTAATCCGTTATGCCAACAATTAATTAGCATTTCATTCCAAATGAATTAATTGAATAGGCGGATATTTATTATGAATCATAAATGTCTGCTGCTTAAGCCTGACGATCAACAAAATCTTTTCGGCTGTATTTAAGTTTCGAACTGTAACACAGATGCCCGGATGGGCGTTGCAACACAGGGCGCTCACCCATGAAACTGGCGTGGTTCTACTCGATTGCAGCAACAGTTTTCATTCTAAGGGGTGACATCACTAAATCTTTATCTACCAAATGTTAAACCATGGGCTCGCAGAAACTCAGCGTTTATAGAACTAAGAACTAATAATTTATTTATTCTCCTCACCTGAGAAAAATCTTGGAAAATGATTGGATGCTTCTACAACTGCTCTATATCCAGAAATATTCGCCATTGAACTTAACGCATCGAACACTTGAGCTCTCGTTATTCTAGGAATGCAGTCCATTGCTGAAATTTCGTTCATTTTCAATATCAGATAAGAAAAACGATCTTTTGAGACTTACCGAAAGCGGTTATTTTTCTTTCTGCTAGTTTGTTAACCAAGGCCGTATTATTTCCTGGGTAAAGGAATGATATAAGAGTTCCATATTCCTTAAATTTTTCAATTTCATTATCTAGTGGTTGCCTTACTTTCAAAACAATATCTGTGAAAGAAGAGTAAATATAAGTATAATTTTTTCATGTGTTCATTTTACTAATCAATCAAATATAGTTCCTTGATCTTGTTCTTTTAGAAACCAAATAATATCTTATTGATAGTTGAACACCAAGATATTCACTTCTAGTCTATGAATGAATATAATTATAACCTCTTAAATATATTAATTTCGGTCATTTTCGAGAATTATTATTCAATAACAAAATTCTTAAAAATCCGATACTACTCCGCCACTGATTTAGATACTTATCCAAAAATAAGTTTCAATAAATATTGAAACGTTATATACTAATCAAGGGCAACGTATTTTATATCATGTAAAGAAGAATCAACACGTTTTTTAAGTTGAGAAATAGTCGAGTGCAAAGAAATTATATACTGGTTAAATATTTTTCAATCTGACCACAAGAAATATTGCAATTTTATTTACCTGATTGAAAAACAGACGAACTGTCTTTTACATTACATCCTGCAGTATCGTAATCTTGATTTCTGAAAGTTGCAGCAATTCCAGCATTTTCTTCTACATTGACAGTGAATCCCTTTTTAATGAGTGTTTCAGCTACAGCAGGGGTAAGAGAAACCCTAAAAAATACCTCTTATTTATAAACTACAATCGTACTATCATTGATGATCATTAAAATCAGAAACGGAATTAATTAATCCACTAAAACAAATTCTTGAACATCTAATACGTTGAAATCCAAAAATAATAGAAATAACTGTAAAAAAATTATAAAAAAAACATCTTCCAATGAACTAATTTCAAATAAAAGGTCCAAATCATATTTTTAACGATAATGCATTGCACAGGCCTACAATTTTTTTTTCATTTCGGGGATTCTTTTAACTAAATGAAACATTAAGAGCTCATAGCAAATATGAAATCTTTTTCTCAGGTCTACTCTCAAATAAAGCCAGTAGAATGTAGTTACCTGAAGAAGCCACATCGTGGTGAATCAATTGTTGTATTATAAATAATTTTGTAGAAATTAAAATACTGTCTCTTATTTATTTTTTAGTTAAAATGATTTTCCGCCAAGTAAAGACCGAATCGATCAAACATGATTAAATTCGATTAAGAAACCAAAAATTAACTCGGACTGAACACAAAATTTCATTCTGGCAAACTAGAGCAATCTACGAATTATCTTATTCTTAAAAATCAATAAAAATATTCAACTATTCACGTGCTAAATCGCTAAAAACTCCCAAGTGTTTTGTAATTTATTTTAAAGTTTGTTAAAAGCCTAACAATTTTTTAAATGGGTGTTAAATTGTTAACTTAACAAGGTACTTGGTATGATCCCCTCGATTTATATATATGATTTGTCATTGAAAATTTGTAGAGTATCATTAGGTTATCTGAATATAAATCAACCAATTTCCCATTTAATTCAGTTGTATGTTAATTTTTCATCTCATTCAATGAAAACAAAACTATTATCCTTAACAATTATGACTATTTTCAATTTCACACATTCTATGTCTAATGATGTCATCTTGAGAGGCAAAATTATGGAGTATCTCTATAAGTCATACCTTGTTTAACTTCTTAAGAGAAACTAAATTACAAAATTATAATAATAAAAATTCATTTATCTGTTCCCAATAAAGTACATATCAAGGAATATGAATACATTATTAACCCATCAAAAATTTCATGGGGTCAGGTACAGTTTTGTCTAAAAAGACACATAAGTATATATAAATAAAAAATGTATAAAACGAAACATTAGTCAAACAAACAATAAATAAATTTGGCCAGACAACGTATTTCATACATATTTTTTTTTAAAAAGTATCATTTAAGTATTCATGTATTGAGTAGTATGCTTTATTCGTTAGGAGACATTTCAGTTCATTCCTAAGCTTTATTCGATTTGATTCCTTCATTCTGGACGGCAGTTTGTTGAAAATTTTTATAGCTTGATGACTTACATTTAACTGTGATACTTTTATACAATGGTATGGTATGATGAAGTTGCTTTTGTTTCCAGTATCATAGTTGTGTTTATATTGGGTGTTTTTTTTAGAGTGATAGAACTTTCGATAGTGATTTGATGTGATTTGACATAGGGTAGAAGCCATGTTGTTTTGACATTTCTGTTCAGTAAGCATTGACAAATTATCATGGGAAGAATCACGCCGCAACAACGTTTACAAATTGTTGAAATTTATTTTCAAAATCAGTGTTTTATTCGCCAAACTTATTGAGCACTTCGTGGAATCTATGGGTTACATATTCGTCCAACAGAGGAGCTTATTCGTCGAACTATCGATAGATTTCGGACAACAATTTCTCTACTCGATGCAACAAGACAAAGAACTGTACGTACAGAAGAAAATATCGCTGCTGTAATTCATAGTGTAGTAATCCAGATTTGTTTATACGTCGATGTTCACAACAAGTTGGGCTTTGTGCATCCGTCACATGGAAAATTTTGCGTAAAGATCTTGGTCTTCACCCATACAAGATCCAACTGGTTTTAGAACTAAAGCCATTTAACCATAATAAGGGTCGTTTGTTTGCTGATTGGGCCCTAGAACAGCTTGAAGTTGATCCACTTTTTTATCGTAAAATTGTGTTTAGTGATGAAGCTCATTTCTGGTTGGCCCAGAATAAGGCCTGAATTACTCGAAAAAGTGGTCCAAAATTGGTCTGGTCGAATGCGGTTCCTCAGATCTGGACATATGCCGGAAATTATTTTTAAAACATAAACGTCATAAAATTATCTTTCAAGTTAAATGAAAATTTAGCTCCAATCTTAATTTAAATGTGTTTTATTTCAATTTAAAGTTCTATCACTCTAAAAAAACACCCGATATTTCGATTACATAATAGATATTGTCATGTTCTGTTTGCATTGTGAGATTTTTTTTATGTACTGCACTCAACTCTCACCTTCTCTCATTTTTCCAAATTTCCTTAGGAACACCAATGGATAATTTTTCATAAGGTACTCCTGTAACTTCTTTATTTTCAGTTGAAAAATTCCTGTTCCCAAATGTATCGTTTCTTTGTCTGTGGAATGAATGTAATCTACTGGAATAACCGTATTGCTCTCCATAGATTTTGTACAGCGTTCTGGATCGAGCGATACCTTGAAATAATCCTTTAGCCATGATCGATTTTTGTTTTTAATTCTGAAAAAATAAGATTTTTATATCAATTTTCTCTCTAAGCCAACTTAAGCATAACTAAAATAAGTATCCGTTAAGGTTTTCAATGATGTTTTTTTTTTGTATACTGCAACCCTTAATTTTCAATTCCTTTGAATGAAATTATGAGAATCTGTGGGAAATCTCCGATATAATTCGATTTTGATTCAAGTGTTACGAATTTATGTCAAATAATGCCGAGAAAAGCTCAGACTGGCGTGTCGTGGAAAAACGATCTATACATACACACCTCGACAAAAGTCTTCGCCCGCCTATCAACTCTCAACTTGTCGAATGTAACATGACAATTTTTTGTGTGTGGAATTTCCTATTTTCATAGAATTTATTTTATTTTCAAGCCAGTTATGTCGAAAAAGAACCTAAGTTCTCATTTTCACAGAGGAAATCATTTGTGTCACTAATCGTGGCAAATAAAAATAAATATCATGGAATAAGATAGTCGTATTTATTTTCAACCGATATGGTCTAACGCATCTCACGTTTGAAGTGCGAATGAAAGCAGACTGCAGAGCCTTTATTAGTGAGACCAAAATAGTCGTTTGAGACCATTTTCGGCTAAATTCAAAAAACATTCAGCACGCTGTTCCTGAAAACAGACGCCAAAACCAAAGGGGTATATTTCTCGAGAAACTAGCAATGCATGTACAGGAAACTGGGAATATATAGCCATGCTGAATCCAAAAAAAATCCGAACTTAGCTAAACAAACAAACTTTGAAAAATAAAGTTGGTATGTTATTTTTATTAAGTTCAAAAATGAAATATTCTTCTCTCGATTTGCAATACTCACGGTAAAATGAAATTCCTACAATAAAATGCAACTATTGGTATGTCGCTAAAACTAAATCACTTTTTGCACAAGACCTTGACTTGATCTCATTTCTAAATAAAAAGCAATCTAGTATTCCAATATTTGAACGCACGCCGCTTTCGCTTTCATATGATTATCAACATTTTCTGAACTAGAAGATAAAATAATTTAATCATAGAGCACAGGATGATCAAATAGACGATGATAAAGTGGCATAATTCAGAAATAATAAACAATTAGGCCTCAATGGGCATTTGTTTCAAATATTGTCTCAATAGTAAATAATATTATCAGAGGAAATAGGTCATTTTGAAAGAATTAAGTTGAGTGACTTTCCTAAGATTTGCGCATATTTTTATTTTCGACTGATTCTAACAATAACACGATAATAATGATAAATATTCCGTTGATATTTTCGGCATAAATAATGTTTGCAAACGTATTTGAATACTTAACGTATATATCAAGATAACCTGGGAATGTTTACTCAAGTGCAGTTGGTAATTGAAATTGTATGATAGCTTTGAGCATTTAAAGTATGTATCGTTAACCTAATGAAAAACGTTTGCAAATTTTAAAAGAAGGTTTTTCATTTTACAAACATCAATAATTCTCAAAGTATATACTATGAAGAAGTATTTGCATATTACAGAATAATAGCTGGAAATAATTCACCAGAACCTCTACAGATTTTAATCTAATGATTTCCATATTAACCCCAATTAATAATGAACAATTATTGGATGGAGTAGTCTGTCTGGAATGAAATGAGAAATTACTTTGTTTCCTACCACTTTATTTACGATTATACAATGACTTTAGTTCCGTAGTGATACTACATTTTCAAACTGAATAAACAAATTATGTCTCAACTATGTATTTCTTGATGGCTTCGGCTACACTTCAAAAAGTGGGGTTTGCCACAGGTCCGTCTGCTCATTTAATAGTTTTATTGTCGGTACGTGCTTTTTGTATTTGTGAATTTCTATGGATTCCAGGATGTATAGTTTTTTTTCCTTTCGCTTCCACGTGCAATATTTCGATATTATCCAACTCTGGAAAGATTTTCCGATTTGTCCTCTATATACGCTACTACTGCACTGTTGACAACTTCATTTATAGACTCCAGAATTATTTAGCCGATTGTTTTTGTCTTTTGCATTAAAAAAGAGGTTAGTTATTTTTATATCAGGGTGTGAAAGCTGGTATTATGTTAATTTTTGATAACATTTGAGGTATTTTTTGTGAGACTGGTCCAAAATATGTTAATTTTATGAATTTATTGTCTATATTATCTGATAAGGAAATGGGGTATATTTGCTTACGAATTAGTTGTTTTTGTTTTCTATTTATGAGAGAATTTATTATTTTAGTTTTGAAATTATTTTGTGGTTATTTGTTTGATTGTATTCAGTTTTTTTTTAAACGTCATATTATTTAAAGGAATTGAAAATGATCTATGTATCATTGATCTGTATGCAGCGAGTTTACGAGTGTTCGGATGGTTTTAAAACTTGGGTATAGTTGTGTCTGTCGATGTAGGTTTTCTAAATATACCAAAGGAAATTTCATCATTATTCTTAGTTAAAGTTATGTCCAGATAATTCATTTTGTTATCACATTGTGTTTCCATAGTGAATTTTACCTTATGGTGCAAACTATTAAAGATATTCTAGTGTGTTTTCTAATTCTGAATGTGTTCCGCAAAAGCAAGCCAGTATATCGTCTACATACCTGTACCAAAAAGTGATATGCTCTGTGTGTGTGGATTTTAGAATTTTTCTTCCGAAAAAGGATATAAAAATTTCAGCGAGAAGTGGTCTGAGAGGTGACCCCAAGTCCATCTTTCTGTTTGTAAAATTTACTACTCTATTGAAAATTTTCTTCCACGCAAATTTCATTTTTTATGACAGGATTGATTTTTTATTAGTATATATTCGATCATATTCATACATTCAGCATTAAGTATATTCGAGAACATATTAACTACATAAAACGATACTGTTAAGTGGAGGAGTAAAATTTACCAGTTTTTTTGTGGGCTCAATTGAATTTTTTATTGAATAGGGTGAGTTGAAGTGTATTAATTCTTTAAAAATTTGGTTTAATTTGGAGGCTAGTTTCACAAGAGGGCTATTAATGTATGACAACAGGGCGCATTGGTGAATATTCTTTATGGATTTTAATAAGGTCATATAGTTTGGTAAGATTCATATTAGTGAGTTTGAATTTATAATAGTCTTATAAAGTAAATTGGATATCTTTAGGGTTGTTTTTAGTTTGAGTTGAATTTTTAGTCGTATGAGGGATTCTTTCTCTGAAGAATTGTTTATTTTCTGATCATATTCTTCTTTGGATAGAATAACAATAGTTTTCTTTGTCGATTTTAGTCATTATTAAATTATCATTTCGAATTGATTTTATTATTGATTTTTCTTTATGGTTCTGTGATTCTGTGTGGGTTAATAGTAATTTTTTAATCTTTTCTTTGGTGAAGTTTGAGTTCGGTGTTTTAATTAAAGCTAATTCAGTGTCACAGTTAGTGTTTCTATGATATTTTTTGAGGACATGTGGGGATTGTAATTTGGACCTTTCTCAATTCCAATTAATGAACAATTGTTTTGCCTGTTCCAAAAAGAGGAAAAAGTCAATTATTCCTGAAGATCACAAATCTAGTACAATTGTACAAGTGCAGTTATTTATAAATCGTCTAATCGTAATTGGGCCAGTGCAAATGGAACTGCAACATATTGTTGCGAAGCGCGGAAGAAACCATTCAAATGTTTAGCTAAAATGCGACGTTTTTCATGCTGTCGAATACAAAAATTAAGATGATAAAATATACTTGCTATCCAGAATGTTTCCGATTCAGGTATCGATAAAAAAAGCCGCAGAATATCAGCACAAACACATCACTTTCGTGCCAACAAATTTGCAATGCGCTGCCGGCACAAAACCTGTTTGTTTTCATTTGTAGGTATGCGATGAAAATTATCAAAAAAATTTCTCCGGTTAAAAATTAATACTTGGGGGAACTCCAAGAATAGAAGAATCACTAAACAAAAAAAATCACAATAATATAAATAAACAACTGTGCTAGTATATGACTTCAACTAATAACTAATGATAAAAATGAATACCTGAAAATGAATTGTATCAGTTTCTGACTTTCGTCCTTGAAGCAGCAGTTCAGTAGAAATATATTCAGCTAAAATTGATCACTATGAAAACTAAGATACATCCCTAAATTAACATAGGGAAAAACACAGCCATAAAACCGAACTACACACTAAGAGCTACCGCTTACAAGTGGTAAAACGGAAACGTAAAAGTAAGTCTGACAACAGTGTCGGACCTGAGATGGTACAGTGATTTGAAATGGGCTAGCTGGTCCCGTGGTTGGTTTAGTCCAGATAAGCGACTTATGACCATTTATGACCCAGGACTCCAGAGAATATACAAAATACCCTAAATTTTCATTTTCGAAATCATTTGGTGTCCCTGATAACGCCTTCAATTTTAATTGTTTACGTACACTGGAAATGCATTTGTGGAATGTGAGTTTGAAGGAAATGTGAACTAACGATGGTAAACTTTTCAGGTACTCTCTTTGTTACTTTGTCCAAGGATACTGTTCTGGAGCCTACCTGCTTTCCTTAAATGGAACGGAAATGATTTAAGAGGGTCGGTTTTTGTGTTCACATGTGAAGAGGCACCAAGAAATTCTTTTCCCTAGCAAAAATGTTCCCAATTAGAAACTAACAAATATCGGGTGTTTTTTTAGAGTGATGAAACTTTGAATTGAAATAAAACACATTTAAATTAAGATTGAAGCCAATTTTTTTTATTTGAAAGAATCTTGTGACATTTATGTTTTAAAAATAATTTTCAGCATATGTCCACCACGACTAAGGAATCGCATTCGACCAGACCAATTTTGGGCCACTTTTTCGAGTAATTCAGGCCTTATTTCATTAATAACAAGAGTTATGTTGGCTTCTAAACTATTATTTCTGATTTATCGGCATAAACCAATGACTTGACATAAACCCAAAGAAAATAATCCAGTGGAGTTATGTCGCATGATCTTGGAGGCCAATTAATTGGACCATTTCTCGAAATATGTTATCGCCAAATCTTTCTTTCAATAAATCAATTGTTACGGTAGCAGCATGAGGTGTAGCACCATCTTGTTGAAACAAAACACTTCTGGGTCGATACCATTCAAATTTTGAAACAAATAATCATTGATAATCGATCTGTAACGAGCACCATTCACTGTAACATTAGATGCAGCATCGTTTTTGAGGAAATATGGACCGATCATGCCTCCAGCGTGTAAAGCACACCATATTTTTCAGGAAGCAATGGAACCTGCAGAACTTCTTGAGGATTAGTTTCCCTCCTTATACGGCAATTTTGCTTGTTTACATAGCCGTTCAACCAGAAATGAGCTTCATCACTAAACACAATTTTACGATAAAAAAGTGGATCAACTTCAAGCTGTTCTAGGGCACAATCAGCAAACAAACGACGTTTATTATGGTCAAGTGGCCTTAGTTCTTGAACCAGTTGAATCTTGTATGGGTGTTGACCAAGATCTTTACACAAAATTTTCCATGTGGTGGATGCACAGAGTCCAACTTGTTGTGAACGTCGACGAATAGACAAATCTGTATCATCATTAACACTAGGACTTACAGCAGCGATATTTTCTTCTGTACGTACAGTTCTTGGTCTTGTTGTTGTTGTTGCATCGAGTACAGAAAATGTTGTCCGAAATCTATCGATAGTTCGAAAATAAGCTGCTCTGATGAACGATTATGTAAACCATAAATTCTATGAAGTACTCTATAAGTTTAGCGAATAGAACACTGATTTCGAAAATAAATTTCAACAACTTGTAAACGTTGTTGCGGCGTGAGTCTTTCCATGATAATTTGTCAATGCTTACTGAACGGAAATGTCAAAACAACATGGCTTCTACCTTCTGTCAAATCACACTTATACCTATCGAAAGTTCTATCACTCTAAAAAAAAACACCCGATATATATGTTTCGATTGGATATTAAAGAATCGCAAGTTCCATCGCCAAAAAATGGTCAACATATAATTCAAAAAAGGCCTTTTTTATTTTCCTATTTTAAGGAATATATAGCACATTCTCCAGAGAAAGAATCTGATATATTCGGACCCCAAATCTCATCAGTAAGGAGTTATTTGAATAAACAAAATGATCATTTAAAAATATATAACAATACCTTCTTTAACACAACACATTTCTGCAAGCTTTAACCAATTTTGGGGTAGGCACAGCCTAAACGAAAATTATGTTACACTACTGGAATATTTTTAAAATTGTGTTTATTTTTATTGATTGTCTTCCCATAAAAATATTCGATGGAGTAGTCCGTCACTTTGTGATATTTTATTTTAATTGGAATGAAATGAGAAATTACTCAGTGATTATACAGTGACTTGAGTTTCGTTGTGATACTACATTTTCAGACAGAATAAACAAATTATGTCTCAACTATTATATATATATATATATATATATATATATATATATATATATATATATAATATTTATTTCTTGATGGCTTCGGAAAAACTTCAAAAAGTGGGGTTTGTCACAGGTCCGCCTGCTCATTTAATAGTTTTATTGTCAGTACGTGCTTTTTGTATTTGCGGATTTCTATGCATTCTAGGATGTCTAGTTTTTTCCTTTCGCTTCCACGTGCAATATTTCAAGATTGTCCAATTCTGGGAAGATATGATCGGTTATGAAAAGTTGTTTCGCAAAATTGGAGTTATCTTCCCGGTTCCTAAAGAGAGATTGATGTTCTTTGTACCTTTTGTGGAAAGATCTTCCTGTTTGTCCTATATATACACTACTGCACTGTTGACAACTTAATTTATAGATTCCAGAATTATTCAGCCGGTTGCTGTTGTCTTTTGCATTGGAAAATTTATGAGGGGTGTGAAAGCTGCTATTATGTTAATTTTTGACCAAATTCGAGCTATTTTTTGTGAGACTAGTACAAAATATGTTAATTTTATGGATTTCATGTCTATATTATCTGATATGAAAATGGAGTATATTTGCTTACGAAGTAGATGTTTTTGTTTTTTATTTATGAGAGAATTCATGATTTCAGTTTCGAAATGATTATTTGTGTCTATTTGTTTGATTGTATTTAGTTCCTTTCTTAACGTAATATTATTTAAAGGAATTGAAAATGCTTTATGCATCATTGATCTGTATGCAGCGAGTTTATGAGTGTTCGGATGGTTTGAAAACTTGGGTAGGGTTGTGTCTGTCGATGTGGGTTTTATAAATATAAGGAAGGAAATTTCATCATTATTCTTAGTTAAAGTTATGTCCAAAAAATTCATTTTGTTATCACATTTTGTTTCCATATGTAGTATCACTACGAAACTAGATTCACTGTCTTCCCATGTTTATCCTATTCTTTCATAACTCGGGAAAAACAGATAGTATAAGATGGTGACAAAAAAATTAAAGTGATTAAAATTAGTCCGACATTCATTTCAGTACGTTAAGTATTCCTTGGAAAATCTCACTTTAATTTCAATTCCTAATTTTCATATCTTACAATGACTCAATTGGAACGAGAATCTTGCAATATCAAGGTTGATCAGTAATTTATATGTAAATCATTTTATCCGTTATTAAAATATACATATTTGAAAACGAAAAGCTCCAAAATGAACTTTTTTCTTTCAGAAAGGGTTTTCTGTGGAAATACCAAAGGAAAAGTGGTTCTTGAAAACTAAAGAAATCAGGTTTTTACATCTTTTGGTAAAAGTTGTTGCTGACATTTCCAAATACGTTTATTCTAATATAGAATTCGATTTCCCTCAACATGTCTAGTTTTCTTATTCTCAAACATCCGAAAAAACTCTAAAGAGAAGACGGTTGATTTATCATTTCGAAAAAAACCTTTAGGAGGATATACCCAAGAAAATTTTCAAGTTTTCATTTAGGACCATGTGTTTTTTCAAAATCATCCTCCAAATTTTTTATCTGGATCAATCTAATCAAGGGGTTACAATTGAGGGATTGGAATATGTTTTGTAATGCTAAAGGAAAATTCTCCTGCCAGATGGTTCTATGTCCAGCATCTCACTAATTATGAAGCAAAATTTATAGAAGAGCAGAAAATTTGCTTAACCAGGATCAATAACAGCAAATAGATATAAATTCACTCAAAAAAAGAATGGGTCTTTTTGAGGAATTTGAAGTATGGACCTACTATTCGTTGATACATTTTTCAAAACTCTGTAAAATGTTCGCTCTTTACGTAAAAAAAACATGTCATTCAGTATTCGAATAAAGAATATTAATATTTTTTAGATCTGTATACTAAATACAATAAGAAGTATGAGCTTTGCCTAAAAGTTCTTCGAATCGGGGCGGAACAACTTGCATTTGAGCTCAAAACTCAAATGCAGCCGAATGACTTCTGTTGACTGTTGGGCATAAACAACATAATTGCATGTTGTCATCTGCAAATAAATACTATTTATTAGTATTACGGCGTAATAGGATATGCCTTGAGCATGAGGAAAGTTTCTACGTTTGTAACGTTAGTAATAATTGGGTTCTTTTCTTAAATTAGTTTGATGGGATGTGCTACGTATGTGTATTCACGTGCATTAGATGGCACTATTATTTGAATAGGGGTTGTTGTAAATTCGTCGGCATTAGAACATTATGCTGATGATATGCCAAGAAGCACTGAAACATTTTAACGAGCAGTTAAATTTGTCGCTCAAAAATCCTAATATACTTTCTAGATTATTCGAATCATAAATGTGGCAAGGGTGAAAAATCTTACATCAAGAAGTTGATCTTCCCGAACAATCCATAGTTCAAATTCTCGTATTTTATGTTCATTTGAAACTAATATTTGTTAAAAATCTAATATGTATCGAGAAAATACTTCAAATGAAAGAATAATAAGCGATCGAAATTCAAATAATAGGAACTTTAATTCTTTTTTAATTTACAACAGACATTATTTCAGAATCTCAAGAAAAATGAATAGATAGATATACGCTAACAGAGTTGATATAAAAGCATCAATATTTCCAATATTAATAGAAAGTCTCTATGAACAATCCATGAACATAAGTTTAGCTTTCGTTGCTATAAACGAAGTCATTCTTTGAAACCACCCACATATTTTACGTCCTTATATGTGCAGTTACAACGGTTTCCACATGAAATGAATGGTTAAAAGATACAAAACCCTAGCAATGTTGCGATATTTACTGGAATTCGTATATTCTAGGAATGCATTAACAATATCATATATAATGTCTTTGACAAATAGTTTTTTTTATTGGTTAAGTTAATTAGGCAAATTAGTTTTCTCATCATTTCATTTACCGACAAACAAATATCATGGATCTCTTCCAAGTGTTCTTCAAAAATGTTCAAAAATTAATAAAAAACTCGAGATTACTCTATCCAATAGCTATATAAAGTGCTGCACACATATTTAGAATCTGTTGAAATGTTCAAATTAGTTCTCAAAAAAAAAAAAAAATTTAATGACTGTACTTTTTTTTTAAATCCAAAATATATAAGATATATAAATAAGTAACATCTGTTTAGCAATATTCTTAGGTTGAATGATGGTGGCTTTTACTTGGTGTAAATCCATATCAAATGAAATGAAAACAATAATTGTTTAATTTACACTTTTATTGAGTAACTGATATCAGTTACTAAATATCTAAAAAAACCAGATGCTATGAGGAAAAAGTTTTGAAAAAATTCAAATTCAATACCTTGTATCTCGGAAAAGGAGCGTTTGACGTTTGCATACCGATGTTTATGACTTTTATTCTTGATATGGTCCAAACAATCACCCCTCTTCATTTCTCCAATTAAGGAACATCTCATATTAATACTTCCACTCTATGTAGTGAAATCAGAAAATCAATATGGTTCCCATTTCAAGTAGAATATACTCGTATGTGAATTAATATCAAAATTCACAAATATTAGAATTAGACTAGAAAAAGTGCGATACAGTCTTGAGTTCGTTGAAATTTTGCGACTAGTCAATTAAACCTAATAAGTTGTACTGATTCGGCTGACACTTGGCTGAAATTATTCATTTTTTTCTTATCAAATCGACTGCTGTGGTCATTAGCCATACCCCACCATCCGACGTACCCAAATACATCCATGGACGCAGCGGGTCTCGAACCCGCAATCCCTGGCACCATTGCGCACATCTCCGCCAACTATACCGCCAAGATCACCTGGAATTATTCATAATTAGCATAATTAATTAAATACAGGTTTCATTAATGATAACAACTATCCGATTAGGTACTTGTCTTTTCATTTGTTAGGCCTGTTAATGTGACTAGTTCTGAGAGAAATTCTTTGGCATTGAAGAGATTGAAAACTTGGCTTAGATCTATTATGGACGAGAGAAGAATGTTTAGGCTTATTGTATATACGAATTATGAAATTAATATTGATTTCATGACAGATAAAGTTTTAAATATGAAGAAAACATCAATAAGACCGATATATATCTATTCATTTACCTTCCAGAGAATGTTGTTTTTGTATGGTTAGTTTATATTTCGTTTTTGTTTATAAATTCCATATTCACTTTGTCGTCTTACGTAGTTGGAATTCCTTTCTATATAAAAAGTAGTTTCAGGTTCAAGCATGTTTTATACGTATTTCTCTTTTTTAAAAAATGAATGTATAACCAAATTTCTTTTCACGCCAAGAATGATGGAGATAAAAATCTAGCTTACAGGCATGTGACTTATTCAAGACTTTTGATAGTATTTCACACTCAGTGCTTTTAAACAAGCTTGATTACTATGGAATCAGGAGGCTCTTGACCCGATGAAAAGTTATCTGACAAACAGGATGCAGAAAATAAGCTTGGGAGGTCTTCTTCTTGGGAGACTGTGAGTCATGGTGTACCGCAGGGTTCTGTGTTGGATTCCCTTTTGTTTGTGATATACATGAATGAATTTCCAGCCAATGTGAAGTCAGATCAAACCGTCCTCTTCGCTGATGACACTTCTTTACTGAATAATGGAATGGACAACCAGGAATTGGAAGAGAAAAATAAGAAGACACTGAAGAAAGCCCAGGAATGGTTCAGTGCAAACAAAATGATGATGAACAGTGATAAAACACAGAGACTACTGTTTGAAGCAAAGATGTCTTCGTACATCATGAGGCTACTTGGTGTCTTTTTGCAATCAAATCTTAAGTTTTCTGTCCACATTGATGAAATGATTCCTAAGTTGTCAAGAGTTACCTATGTAGTTAGGAGAATAAAGCAAATAGCAAACAACTATGATACTGGAGACAAAAACAACTTTATCATACCATACCATCGTATAAAAGTATCACAGTTAAATGTAAGTCATCTAGCTATAAAAATTTTCAACAAACTGCCGTCCAGAATGAAGGAATTAAATCGAATAAAGCTTAAGAATTAATTGAAATGTCTCCTAATGAATAAAGCATACTCAATACATGAATACCTGAATGATACTTTTTCAAAAAAAATATATTTGTATGAAATATGTTGTCTGGCCAAATTTATTTATTTATTGTTTGTTTGACTAATGTTTTGTTTTATACTTTTTTATTTATATGAACTTATGTGTCTTTTCAGACAAAATTGTACCTGACTCCCCATGAAATTTTTGATGGTTTGAAAATTTATTCATATTCTGTGATATGTACTGTATTGGGAATGAATAAATTATTACTACTATAAGAAAAAAGTTATCGACGCCTAAGTTTCAGAGTAGATATTTTTGAATAATACATATTTTCTATTAACAAGTATGTGTTATACTAGAGATTTCAAAATATAGATTTGTATTAATAAAATTTTGAATCTACCCAGTGTTTTCAATTTTGAGATTTCAGCTGAAATGAAATAATATCTTTGACAAAATGACACATGCAAAGAACTCGTATATTTTTCTTTTTTTTTTTAAATTCCAAGGTAAAATACGAACTGATGGATTTCCGTACAAGTTATCTTTGTTGACCAATATTTGGAATAGATATCGATAGGTTTTCGAAGTAAATCTGACAACGTGGAGTCTGTTATCTCTGATCGTTCCAGAAGTGGGAAGAAAATGAAATATTTTGCCTTCCCCGTGGCTATACAGCTGGTCGAAGTGCACAGTCTAGACATTCATGCAGATAGCTGGTGCAGTGTAGTTTGTACAGATTTCTTCACTTGGCACATCGCAACTTAGTTTGAGGTTAAGTAGCTCCGATTAACAATGGCAGGTGTATTTACAAAATTCACAAAGGCAGCAGCCAGGTTCAACAAAAATGGTGAATTACTCCAGACTGTATCACGTCGCTCTTGTAAGTAGACATTTGTCTCGAATTCCACTTTATTATAATTGCTAAATGCATCTATGCACGCTCATGCTCTTTTGGCGTTCAGAGTAGGAATAGATTTCGTTGCAGCAACGGTGATTCCACCAAAACACTCTAGTTTTCCAACACCATTGGATTAATGTTTTCTTATATTGAAGGAATTTCTTTTTATAATGACATTTTTCACTGTCATTGCTCATAGAGGTATCTAATAACAAGTGAATCAACAAAAAATATGTAATAAGAAGGTTTTTTACTTCATAGAAGTATTATTACTAAATCCCTACTAATATTATAAATGCGAATGTAAGTTTGTTTGTTACGCTTTCACGCAAAAACTACTGAACCGATCATCATGAAACTTTGTACATATACTCTTGAAGGTATTAGAAGTAACATAGGGTACTTTATATTTAAAAAAAAAAATTTTTTTACGAAAGATAAAACAATTGTTTGTCAAAAAATCGTCAAATTTAGCTACTTCAGTAATGAAGTTTTACTATTATTATACCCTTACCCTTTATCTTTCATACTTATTTAATGACTCCACTGCGGGCGAAGCCGCGGGTAAAAAGCTAGTTTGAATATAAAGACAGATTTAATTTCTTCGTCTCCAATAATTTTAATTTCAAAAAAA
This sequence comes from Megalocaria dilatata, assembly GCA_034642435.1. NCBI lineage: Eukaryota > Metazoa > Arthropoda > Insecta > Coleoptera > Coccinellidae > Megalocaria > Megalocaria dilatata. The sequence goes on along the minus strand of CM067855.1, from coordinate 7,561,716 downwards.
CTTTATTCAAAAACTTTTAGAATTAAATTAATGTCTTATAAGCACAGCTTATATTCAATAGTCAATATATAATATCAAATGGAATAAATAACCCAAAAAATATAAATTGTAGATTAAAATTAATAAATAAATATTTAAAGGAGACAAAGTGAATCAACAAAAAAATATGTAATAAAAAGAGGTTTTTCCTTGATAGAAGGATTATTACAAAATTTGAATATCAAGACAGATTTAATCTCTTAGTCTCCAATAATTTTAATTTCAAAAAAACTTTATTCAAAAACTTTTAGAATTAAATTAATGTCTTATAAGCACAGCTTATATTTAATAGTCCTATAAAATCAAAACTCAATATATAATATCAAATGGAATAAATAACCTAAAAAATATAAATTGTCGATTAAAATTAATAAATAAATATTTAAAGGAGACAAAGTGAATCAACAAAAAATATGTAATAAAAAGAGGTTTTTACTTGATAGAAGGATTATTACAAAATTTGAATATCAAGACAGATTTAATCTGTTAGTCTCCTATAATTTTAATTTCAAAAAAATTTTATTCGAAAACTTTTAGAATCAAATTAATGTCTTATAAGCACAGCTTATATTTAATAGATCTCTAAAATCAAAACTCAATATATAATATCAAATGGAATAAATAACCCAAAAAATATAAATTGTCGATTAAAATTATTAAATAAAAATTTAAAGGAGACAAAGTGAATCAACAAAAAAAAAATGTAATAAAAAGAAGTTTTCACTTGATAGAAGGATTATTACAAAATTTGAATATCAAGACAGATTTAATCTCTTAGTCTCCAATAATTTTAATTTCAAAAAAACTTTATTCAAAAACTTTTGGAATTAATGTCTTATAAGCACAGCTTATATTTAATAATCCTATAAAATCAAAACTCAATATATAATATCAAATGGAATAAATAACCCAAAAAATATAAATTGTCGATTAAAATTAATAAATAAATATTTGAAGGAGACAAAGCGAATCGACAAAAAAATATGTAATAAAAAGAGGTTTTTACTTGATAGAAGGATTATTACAAAATTTGAATATCAAGACAGATTTAATCTGTTAGTCTCCTATAATTTTAATTTCAAAAAAATTTTATTCGAAAACTTAGAATTAAATTAATGTCTTATAAGCACAGCTTATATTTAATAGATCTCTAAAATCAAAACTCAATATATAATATCAAATTGAATAAATAACCCAAAAAATATAAATTGTCGATTAAAATTAATAAATAAATATTCAAAGGAGACAAAGTGAATCAACAAAAAAATATGTAATAAAAAGAGGTTTTTACTTGATCTCCTATAATTTAATTTCAAGAAAAATTTATTCAAAAACTTTTAGAATTAAATTAATGTCTTATAAGCACAGCTTATATTTAATAGACCTATAAAATCAATATATAATATCAAATGGAATAAATAACCCAAAAAATACAAATTGTCGATTAAAATTAATAAATAAATATTTAAAGGACACAAAGTTTTGTTTTTGATCTTACAATTATGAAAACTAATTTCTTTTCAAAAATACAAAACAGAATTTTAAGAACTTTTCAAAAAATAATTTATTTTTTATTATATTTAAAGAAGTTACTTCAAAAATCTCTCAAAACATATATCACATTCTCAAAAAACAATTAGAATTCCGATGAAGTATTCATCGGTCCTACTTCACATTTAAAAATAAAATCAATTAACAATATATCTCACCACACGATGTTTGTATACTGAGATTATTCTGAACCTAATATAATTATATATAATATATAAAATTTATTAATAAGGGTTTTTTTATATGATAGAAGACGATTTTTGAAGTAACTTATTTAAATATAATAAATATTACAAATAAATTATTTTTTGAGAAGTTCTTAAAATTATGTTTTGTATTCTTGAAAAGGAATTAGTTTTCATAATTGTAAGATCAGAAACAAAATTTTATCTCCTTCAAATATTTATTTATTAATTTTAATTGGCAATTTATATTTGTTGGTTTATTTATTCCATTTGATATTATATGAGTTTTGATTTTATGTCTTTTGAATGTAAGCTGTGCCCATAAGACATTAATTTAATTCTGAAAGTTTTTGAATAAAATTTTTTTGAAATTAAAACTAGGAGAATTAACAGATTAAATCTGTTTTGATATTCAAACTTTATGAAAAAATATGTGTGTTCAATTTTGAATTTCGAGACAAATTATGTGGTCCTGTTGAGCTTCATTCTCAAGAAATAGGGGGAAATTTTTTAGATAATATTTCCATATCTTAAATGTGGCATTTAAGACTATAGAGGTACCCATTTTTGGCAAAAATTTTATCTTTGAAATTCATTTTCAATCATTGGTTATGGGACTAATTTCAAATATTCAATGTGAATCTGATCAGGCAACCATAATAAAACAAGTTTTTCTTGATATCCACGAACTAAAATTATCAGATGCGATTAATGAGTATCAAAATATACGAATTTCGGACATTTTTTATGGGTGAAGTCTATTATGAAAATTAGAATCATTTCCAATAGGACAATGTTGCTAGAAATAGTGTGCTCTATCTTCTTTCGGGAAAAAGTTTTTTGGAGACCAAATATTTGGATAAAATGACTTACGCAGATTTCAAAAGTTAAATATTGAAACAGAATAAAATCCTGTACAAAAATTTTAAACTTTTACTCCATCACAAGGAATAAACAGAAGAGAAAAAAAAATATTGAGAATCTTGAAAAAGGAATCTGCTTAAAGAAGCAGATTTCTTTTTCAAAGATTCTCAATATTTTCTGAACAAGTTTCGGGTATATGGTTCAATGATCTTTGTATTCAAGACTTCAATATTTTCTGAACAAGTTTCGGGTATATGGTTCAATGATCTTTGTATTCGAGACTTAGTCCCGAAACTTCTGCTGAAGATGTGCTAAAGTTTCTCGGAGAAAAAGTTCCAAATCCTATCTGCGAGAAGCTCAGTTCTAAACAGCCTGATATCTACTCATCGTTTAGACTGTCTTTTCCTCTTGAATATTTTTCTCAGCTAATGGATCCAGCATTTTGGCCAGAGGGAGTTACAGTCAATAGGTTTTTTCGGAGACGCCCGCCCATCGAGCGTCCCATTCCGAAATTTCCATCGCAGGCTATGGAAATGACCAAATAAATCAAGTTAGATCCACCAAGTTCAAGATAATGCAATTAAATGCACAATGTATTATAAACAAAATAACATCCTTCGAGGTTTTGCTCAGTTCTTTCGGGCCGGATGTCATAAGTGTGGCCGAGCACTGGTGTTCGGCCGAGCGGTTACCTTACATGTCATTGGCGGGTTATCATATGGCGGCTTCTTATAGCAGACCAACTCGTGAACATGGTGGTGTTGTTATTTATACCAAGTCAACACATCAAGTGCACCAGCTTAATGTAGCAAGATTCTCGATTGAGATGCATTGTGAAGTGTGTGCAGCAAAAGTTAAATGTTATGAGACCACTCTCTGTGTAATAAGTGTATATAGACCTCCTTCAGGTGATTTCAAATTATTTTTAAAAACTCTAGAATATGCTCTAACATACTGCAGCTCCATGTGTGAAATTATATTCTTATGCGGAGATCTTAATGTGGATTGTCTGTCTCCTTCATCACAATCTCAATCCCTAAAAGATTTGTTTGTATGTTTCAATTTGGTGGTCAGCTCCTCAGAGCCAACAAGAGTCGTTACTAATAAGAACGGTATTACCTCGTCCTCCAAAGTTGACTATGTAACAACTAATGTTGACTCAAAACTTGTCAATACATATGTGTTTGAACCGTTTATAAGCGACCATAGAGCGATTATGCTTGAATACATTTGTAATTATGTTAAGCCCAGTATCCCTAAACGGGAGATGGTGCGAGTTATGTCAGATGATAATTGGGAAACTCTCTATTCATTGGTCGGGAGCAGCGATTTTCGGGTGATCTATTCTGATTTGCCAGTTGACGATAAGTTCAACCATTTCGTCACTTTGCTGAAGTCTGCAGTTGACGAAGCCTTTCCACTTAAATATATTCATTCTTCCACTTCTCGGAAACATGGTTGGATTGATTCCAAAATACGTAGAGAACGGAACAATTTGAGGAACTTACATTGGCTCTCAAAGAACTTGAGGACACCCGAGGCATCTCACTTGTATAGTGGGGCAAAAACTCAGTACAATCAATTATTAAAGTCGTCCAAATTTAATTATAATAAAAACATCCTATGCAATTCTGACAATACCTGCAGAACTGTTTGGAAGATGGTCAGTGATGAAATCAATACCAACGCTAAAATTCCTAAGAATATTTCACTGAAGATCAATGATCTGCTTGTTTCCAGTCCTCAGAAGATAGCTGAAACTTTTGCTCGATACTTTACCGAGGTTAATCGTGTCTCTGTCCAAGAGCACTTCGGCGGTTCCTTGTCGGATTCGTGCACTACGCAAGTTCTCCTTGACCATAATTTTTTCTTCTTTCCTGCTACTGCAGAGGAAATTTCTTCTACTATACGTGGTCTGAAGAGCGCTAGTGGTGCCGGACCTGACATGGTTTCAGCCAGGTCTCTGAAATTTTTGGCTCCTCTAATTGCTGAGCCCATCACCTGCCTGCTGAACGAGTCAATTTCTGCTGGATACTTTCCGTCTGTCCTCAAATTGGCAAGAGTTATACCGATCCATAAAAAAGGCGACATCGAGGATATAACGAATTATCGGCCTATCTCCATCTTGAGCCAGATTTCGAAGGTTTTGGAAAGGGTCATATATAATAGAATGTACAACTATTTGACGAAATATTCGATTCTGTCTAGCAGACAACACGGCTTCAGGCTTGGTAGGTCAACCCAGACCGCCTGTTGCGAGTTTTTCGACCTTGTTTACACCAGCTTGGATAGCGGATACTGTGTTGCAGGTATATTCTTCGATTTATCCCGGGCGTTTGACACGCTCCAACACAAGTTCATATTCGAGAAAATGTATCAGATGGGATTCAGAGGTGTATTTCTGGAGTGGGTCAGAAGCTTTGTCTCAGATCGCAGAGTGTACGTAAGACTGAACGGGTGTTTATCCGACGAGTTCGTCAGCGATCTGGGTGTTGCGCAAGGATCTGTCTTGGGCCCGCTACTGTTCCTTTTATTCATTAATGATCTCCCTACATATCTGCTTGTACCTATATTGATTATGTTTGCCGATGATACCTCCATCGCAATCAGAGCTTCCAGCTGGCAGGAGTTGAGGTTGCATTGCGAGAAAATTGTTCTGTGTTTCGAGGATTGGTGCCACAGAAATTCTCTAATCCTCAACTTATCGAAGACAGTTCTGATTAAGTTTCAGAATCGGGAAAACCAAACTTCGGGACCTCTTGTTATTAAACACCAAAAAGGTTTTTTGCAGTCGACAGAAGTCGTCAGGTTTCTGGGGCTGTTTGTTGATGGTAACCTTGCGTGGCGTCATCACGCAGAGCATGTTTGTGGTAGGCTTAACAAGGCTTGCTATGCTATTTCACGTCTCAGGGGCTGTCTACCAGTCGAAGAATTGCTGAGTGTTTACTACAGCATGGTATATAGTCACTTGAGCTACAACGTAGTTCTTTGGGGTTCAGCGGGGGGATCTCACCGAGTTTTTATTTCTCAGAAAAGGATCATACGCCTTATTTTCAAACTTCGGCCTCGCGATTCATGTCGTCCGACTTTCCGAGAATTTGGTGTACTTCCCTTCCCATGCGTGTACATTTTGAACTGCCTTGTGAATATCCACCTAAACTTAAGCAAGTATAAGAGATGTTCAGACTTTCATAAGTATGAAACACGTAAAACAGATATTATAGCCTTTCCTAGACATTCTACGGCCAAGTTTGAATCCTCACCCGATTATATGGGTATCAAACTGTTCAACCATTTGCCTAGTCGACTAAAATCAATGAATGGAAAGTTTTTCAAGAGGGAAGTTAAATCCCTTTTACTCAATAAGTGTTATTATACTGTCGATGAGTTTCTGGCTGATGCCGTTTGTTAATTTTTATATGTGTTTATTTTTACCTATGTTTCTTCGTAAGACTTGTCCTATACATTGTAAATGTCTGAAAGGATCAATAAATTTATTATTATTATTATTATTATTATTCATCGAGGATCGTCTACCAGGATCGTCTCGAAAAACGGGTTCTTAAGAGCTGGTCATGCGAATTAAGAAAATAAAAAAAATTAACCTTATTACACCTGCCTTCGTAATGTAATGTCGCAGAAAATTTCTTCTGATGTGTATTTCTGTTGAAGATTAAAATATCAAAGATGAGCACTGTTGTGGCATCAGGAGCATGAGCTAACACTCAGTTAAGTTTAATCACTTCAGAATTCATCCGTAATTTTTTTAATGATTTACTGGGTTTGATCCGCTATTCTATTGAATTATAATATGAAAAAACAATCTTTTGTATACGAAACATTCATATAGATTTGAGTGGAGCATTATTTCACCCAAAATGGGACTATTTTGTTTTCTAATATTTTTAAATAACTGTAATCAATTTCAAGTTCAGAAGAGGTTTTTACTGGATAAAAGGAATATTACCAAATTTTAATATAAAAACAGATTTAACCTGTTAGTCTCCTATAATTTTAATTTCAAAAAAATATTATTAAAAAATTTTTAGAATTAAATTATTGTCTTATAAGCACAGCTTATATTTAATAGACGTATAAAATCGAAACTCAGTATACAATATCAAATGGAATAAATAACCCAACAAACATAAATTGTCAATTAATATCAATAAATAAATATTTGAAGGAGACAAAATTTTGTTTCTGATTTTACAACTATGAAAATTAATTCCTTTTCAAGTCTCCTTCAAATATTTATTTATTAATTTTAATTGACAATCTATATTTGTTGGGTTATTTATTCCACTTGATATTGTATATTGAGTTTTGATTTTATAAGTCTATTAAATATAAGCCTATAAGACATTAATTTAATTCTAAAAATTTTTTAATAAAATTTTTTTGAAATTAAAATTATAGGAGACTAACAGATCAAATCTGTTTTGATATTCAAATTTTATTAATATATCGTCCATATCATACACACAAATGTTTTTTCCATTTTTTATTATTATGCAAATTTAATGTTTTGTTTTGATACGAATGGATTGAAAATTGGAATATGAATTTTATTGATTAATTCAAATGTAAATCATACAAATATCATAAACTAAATTAAGTATGGATAAATAACTATAACAACTGACTTCGGCATCAGCTGATAACCTAATGATTTACGTAGTCACATTTTTTCATAGGACGGTAAATCCAAACTCGAAGGTCCGAAAGTGTTTATTGAAATTCGTTACATATTTGTTTCTTATTACATCACGTACGAGATAATATAAGAACTATTTCCTGATTTATAATAGTTAAATATATTTAAAATAGGCGTATCAATTAAAAATAAGTGGAAAGTATATATTCATCCAAAATATGTCTATATTATGTTTATTCAAATTCTTCCTACTGAAGCTAAAAGATCACCTTCATTCAGGACTAATTTGATTGAATATTTTTTTTGGTTGATTTTTAACAAGTGAATAAGCTCAATAAAATGTTCTAACATAACTAAAGTGGACAACTTTCGAATCAGAAAAATGCTCAAAATGGATACTTCGAGTCCTTGTTCACCCCCAAAGTGCCATCTATCTTTTAGATCAAATATGTATCTATATTCTCAGAATTTTGAACCTTAAATGGTCCCAAATTGTTGCATTAGACCTGCAGGTAAAAAATTCGTGGTGAATTTTAGTTTTTTACGCCCTCTTATGAACACAAGTTTTTTAAAATAATCTTGAGACTTTAACTTCGATGTGTGCTTTGTATTCGCAAAAAGTAAAATGTTTGTTATAGAAATATTCCCATTAGATACTTTGTTTTGTCGATATCTAGAACATAACGTGTTCAAACAAGATCGAGAAGCTTGATGTTAGTGTATTAGAGAATAATAGCTGGAATTAATTCACCAGATCCTCTACAGATTTTAATCTGAATAAACCTCATGAAAACATTTAGAATTAAATTTTAAAACATGCCCTAAATACACTGTATCACTTTATAGACATATATAATATCATCACATGTGGCGGAAATTACCCAATAAGGAATCAAAAGAAATATAAAATAATGAACAAATTATTTAGACCTTATACGTTTGGATGTTGAAGAATCACATGTTCCAACACTAAAAAATGTTCAACATATTAGGAGTACAACTAAGTTTCCGTCGTTTTTTAACACAAATTAAATATTTATTATAGAAGAACGGTAATATAAATTTATTTAAAATATTGTCCATCACTTGCAACCACTTTTTCCCATCTCTCAGGCAGCATTCGAATCCCACGTCTGGAGAACTCCTTGTCTTTTGAGGCTATCCACGAATCAACCCAATGTTTCCAAGTACTTTTTCACGGGAGCCGCAACATGTGGACGAGCATTGTTCAATATCTCTTGGCTTTAATTCGTACGGAACCCAATTTCCTTGTTTATGAATCATTCCTAATGATTTTAAACGATGTGAGACTGCTTGCTGAGTGACTTCTAATGTTAGAGCAAGTTCTTTTTGTGTTTGAGATGAATCTTCCTCCAATAATTCCTCCAATTCTGCATCCTCGTAAATTTTTGGCCTTCCGCTGCGATCTTTGTCTTCTACGTCGAAATCACCGTTTTTAAACTTTTGAAACCACTCTCGACACGTTCTCTCACTCAAAGCACCCTCACCATATGCTTCTACGAGCAATTGATGCGCCTCAGCAGCAGATTTCTTTAAATTAAAGAAGTAAACTAATATTTCCCGCAAATGACGCTTACTTGGCTCAAATTTTAACATTTTCAACTTATGAAAATTATATTTTACCAATATAAAATCAATGATATTAATAGGTTATGTTGTTCTTGAATGTCCAAACTATTTTTTAAGCCGGTTATCATCTGCGAAAGCTTACCGAAACTCCGTGCCGCCATCTACAATAAAACGAGGGAAACTTATTTGTACTCCTAATAGGAGACTAACAGATTAAATCTGTTTTGATATAAAAATTTTGTAATATTCCTTCTATCAAGTAAAACACCTCTTCTTATTATTTTGTTTTTATTAGTGTATTGATATTTAAGAATTGACAAGTATACCTTATAAAAAAATTTCTTTGTCTTCATCCACCAAATGAAATAAATCTTGCACAACATTTTTATTATTTTTCTATTTCTAGATGGAACGGACAAAAGGGTTGTCGCTAAGAATCCGGTGGTTGAGATGGACGGTGATGAGATGACCAGGATCATCTGGGAAAAAATTAAGGAAAAACTTATCTTCCCTTATGTGAAAGTGGAATGTCTGTACTACGATTTAGGACTTCCATACAGAGACCAGACCGATGATCAAGTTACCATCGATGCTGCCCACGCCATCTTGAAGCACAATGTTGGAATTAAATGCGCTACTATCACTCCCGATGAACAAAGGGTAGAAGGTAAGGAATATTTGAATAATTGTCTCTGTATGCACTATAGCAAATGATCTGCTCGTCAAAAGTTATGGACACTACTAAGATGAATTCTTTCCGTATCATCTCAATGTTTCCTTTCAATTACAGAAAACGTGATCAAAAGATCTTGAAGTGGACGCCCAAGATGCAACACATGTTCACGTGATTGGTGACCTGTTTGAGCATTTATAAGAAGGCTTTCCGCAACATTTTTTTCACATGGTTTTCTGTTATTCACCGCTTCATGTTCTTGTTACTATAATTGTTTGCTTCTTGATATTCTCCTGTTTCTATTACCACTATTCTTCAAACACTGCTATTACAATTGCGAAAACATTTTTTTCAATTATTTTGTATGGATGTTTCCGATTTTACGACAACGTTCTACTAGATTCTACTAGAACAATTCACATTTCTCATTTTGGAATTTATTTCACGAAGTAGACCCCACAAAACTTATATCTACGAGAAACTCTTACGAAATGTCATGCAATGGTGTCATAAAATACTTAATAGATAAGTCAACCTGGGAGCGTTTTATCGACAATTAAGTGGCAAATCATATAATTAAATATATTGCTAATGATATTGTTCGGAAAAGGTTCTTTAACGAGACTAATAAATCAGCTTTTATGAGGAAGCTAAGGGAGCAAACCTGGGATAATGTTTATTGTATCGAAAACACCGAAGTAAATAAACAATGGCAAACTTTTGTGCGTGAGTTCTTGAATTTGTTCGAGGAATGTTTTCCAAATAAACCAGTGTATAAAAACAAAAGATATCAAATTACAAAAAAAAATCCTATCCTACAGGAAATTAAACAACAGTTAGATAAGTTGAAGTTATTATCTGAATTTGACGTATCATATCAAGCACATTATAATAAACTGAAAAAGGATTATGATATACGATTGAACTCAGAAAAAACTAAATTATATGAGGACAGAATCAAAAGATCTGATTCCAAAATAAAATCGATGTGGGCTATTTGTCGCGAAATAACGGGAAAGACTGTAACTCAAGAAAATATTCTTTGTGAAGATCCATTAAAGTTAGCCAATGACTTTAATGAACATTTAATAGCAGTAATAAAAAATATCCACATGAGTCAAAAATTAATTCCCTTTGTAAATATTATTAAGGAAAATGACAATTCTATGTTCCTCAAACCTGTAAGCATTGATGAATTGATTGAATTTTCTAAGCAGATGAAAAACAAACACTGTAGTGGGTACGATGATATACCAGCAAGTCTTGTCAAGTTATCAATAACTTCAATTGCCGATATACTATCCCACATAATAAATAATTCAATGAAATATTCAATTTTTCCAACGCAACTTAAGCATGCATTGATTAAACCATTATTTAAAAAAGGGAATTCTAATGACCTCAATAACTATAGACCTATTTGTCTTTTACCAGCGTTCTCAAGAATTTTTGAATTGGTCATGAACTCTAGAATACTGTGCTTCATGAATCAAAATAACATTTTTTCTAAATTCCAACATGGGTACTTGAGAGGCAGATCAACCAATACTGCAATTTATCAGTTCATCAATGCAATTCTAAACAACTTAGAAAATAAAAATATGTCTCTTGGTCTTTTTATAGATCTGACTAGAGCATATGACTGTGTAGATCATGATATCCTTTTGTTCAAACTGGAAAAGTATGGTATAAGAGGTAATGCTAATGCTTGGGTCCGATCGTATCTTTCAGGAAGACAGCAGCAAGTTATGGTTAAAAATAGCATAAAATCTGATATATGTAACACTGATGTTGGTATTGCACAGGGAAGTATTGTGGGACCGCTACTTTTTATTATATATATAAATGACCTACCATTGTCATTAACTAATTATGCAATCACAAATTTTGTCGATGACACCAATATATTGATTTCGGGACCAAACTCAGCGGATATTGTTGATAACACAAAGAACTGCTTTAAAAAAACTAAGGATTGGTTCGCCATGAATAAGCTTACTTTAAATGAGTCAAAAACAAATTTAATATTCTTTCGTACTAAGCAATGTCGAATATATGCGCCAAGCAACATTAATCTCGGAAATAACAGCATAAAACCAGTGACAAGCGCAAAGTTCTTGGGTGTCACTATAGATGAGTTTCTTAGTTAGGATATGCACATTGAAAACATATGTTTGAGGTTGTCTAGTATTGGGTACGGAATCAGGATTGTAGCCAAATATATGAATATTGATACACTCAAAATTTTATATCATGCTAATTTTGAGTCGGTTCTCAGGTTTGGGATAATTTTCTGGGGTAGCAAAGCGGGAGTGGAATCAGTATTTGTGGTTCAGAAAAGAATAATGAGAACCTTGAGCAATATGAGGGTAAGGGATTCTTGTAGAGGAAAATTTAAGGGCATGAATATCATGACTATATATGCCTTGTACATTTTTGAATGTCTTTTATTTGTTTTCAAGAATAGAGACAAATTCCAAAACAATACCAATCACTATTATTCCACGAGAAACAAAGAACTTTTATATCCTTATCATAGACTAACGCTGAGTGAGAAGGGACCAGACTATATGTGTATTCGAGCCTTTAATAAATTGCCACATCAGATTAAGTGTGTTGAAGGTTTATTTAGATTTAAGAAATTAATTAAGAAAATGTTGATACAATTAGAACCTTATAGTCTTAACGATTATTTTTGTTCTGACAATTTGTACTGAACTGTAAGTGTTCATCTCTGACGTCATTTCATCTTTTATGTAATTTTTATATGAAACTTGAAATAAAGAAGGTTATCTATCTATAAATCCAAAGATGCATGAAAAATAGGGGTTTGCCATTTAAAAAACCGAACCTATGTATGTATTTCATTTTCGGACATCCTGTATGTGGATGAAAATATTTTCAGGATGTGCGGATTGTACCAACTATCGTTTGGAAAAACCAACCAAGTTGATAGCTTGAATATAAACGAAGTTATGGACCATTTACGCACCCTGTATATCAGCAATCATCAGCAATTAAAAAAAAGCTTATATTAAAATTTGTGAAGGTTTCACAGAATTATTTTGCTTGATATTTAAAATATAAAATAATATGTTTCTCGAAAGTTCAACAACGGATTTGCTTGAAAAATGAAATATTTATTACGACTACACTGCTCTATCTGATTATTCTTATAGCAGTATTGTAGAATTTTTAGTCATGAGTAACAAGAAATAAGCGAAAAAGTTTTCATAAGTAGAAGCGGGCAGTATTAAATAATGAAACTTGTGTAAAATCTACAGTATTTTTTCTATCTCTATCGTCCAAAAATGCACATCCAAAAAACCCTATTAACTTTCACCACTACATAACGCCCTGTTTCACCCTTATTATTTTTTTATATTTCAGGAGTATTTTATAAACTTACTTGGTTATTATCGAATTTATTGTAATTTTCTCTGCTTTAATTTTCTCATTTACTGATTTACATTTCTACTGAACAAATTCTGAGACGCTTTAAATCCCACTTAGGACTTTTCTCATTAACAACTTCAGGATGTTTTACAAATTGAAAATGATTCATATTAAAATAAATTAATTCGGCTGATTTTTGGTACAGATCAGCCGAATTAATTTATTTTAATATGAATATGCTAATTTTTGAGCATTACGGCAAATTATGGTCTGATTTTAGCATGAGGAAAGTTTATTCTGCGTTGGTAACGTGAAAATATCGAGAATACATTTCTTTACTTGAATTAACTCGCAAAGGTATGTCTTGTATGTATTTTGCATACTCTAGATGGCGTTAGTGTATTATTAGTATCTTAGAGTCTCTGTGTATGTATTTTGCATGCTCTAGATGACGCCAGTGTATTATTAATATCTTGGAGTCTCTGTGTAGAGCGAATTTAATATCTTAGAATCTCTGTGTACTCGAGTTTGTTTGAGTATAGAATTGTTATACAGATGTATGTTACACTGTCTCGATTTCTGGAACTTCTATTACCATAGCTCATACTCCTTATTAATAAAAATGATTCATTTCAGAATTCAAATTGAAAAAGATGTGGCTGTCTCCAAATGGTACCATCAGGAACATTTTAGGTGGAACCGTTTTCAGGGAACCTATTATTTGTGAAAACATTCCAAAGTTGGTCCCAGGTTGGGTAAATCCTATCGTCATTGGTCGTCATGCCTTCGGTGACCAGTACAAAGCAACCGATTTTGTTGTGCCTGGACCTGGAAAGGTAAGGAAATCTTATTACCACAGACTTTCGACGTGCCTGAAACAATAAAATCCAAGGACTACTACCTGCTTACCCACTGAGGACCTTATTGTATTTTCAGCCTTATTGATTTGTTGGTCCATTTACAGATTAGAATTTCCTTTTTTGTGAACATCTGTTCTAACTTAGATAATACAGAATGCACACCTCCTGTAGAGATGCATGGGTGGCAAATTTCACCCATAACTTCTGCTTTTCATGAAACATGCGCTATGAAGATTTCATTGAAGGTTTTCAAATTATTACGAAAATTTTTAAATTGGAAAAACATGCGGTATGTTACTGTCATTCGACGTAGACTCGCTTCATCTGTTTACATTCTATTTGATCCATTCTTTTTCAGTTTTTTATTCCGTCCTTATGTAGGTATATCGAACATTTTGATAAATGTATATATACAAAATGAAATGTGGAATAAAATCAGACAGGAATAATTTTATGTCTGCATTCTCAAAAGCTTTAGGCGTTACAATCATGAATTATCTCAAAATTTGAATATCAAAACAGATTTAATCTGTTAGTCTTCAATAATTCTAATTTAAAAACATTTTATTAAAAAACCTTCAGAAGTAAATTAATGTCTTATAAGCACAGCTTATATTTAATAGACATATAAAATCAAAACTCATTATATATTATAATATAAATATTTTAAAAAATTTTAAACAATTTTAAAAAATTAGCCTTCTACATATTTAATTTCAAAAAATTATATTCAATGATTATAAGGTTAAACCACAGAGATATTTCTGTGTGTAGTGGATACCTATTTAAGGTTCTCATTTTTAAATAGAACTTTTTCTGGAAGACGAAGGGTGAGTTTGAATATGTGTTGTTGATTAATTTTATATTTATTGAATATGAATATTTGAATACTGATGAGCAAAGTCGATTTTAAAACTTGTTTTTCAGTAATGTTTTGCATATCTTGAGTTTTTTGTATAAAGTACCTTGGTTAGATATCCAGTAATATTGAATAGTCTAAGTAAGATAGTTTCGTGATAAAATTCTTAAGATTATGTTGGATATTTTTGAAAGATATTGGTTTTCATAGGATTGATAAGCAGAAACAAAATTTTGTCTATTCAAAATGTTTAATTTATAGGATTTTAATTAATAATTTTTATTTATTGGATTTTGTTATACCATTTGGATGTCTTATAATGAATGTTTATTTTATGTCATGATATAAGTGGTACTTATACGACATTATTTTAATTTATTTTCAGAAGTTATAATCATTGAATATAATTTTTTGGAATTAAATATGTAGAAGGCTAATTTTTTAAAATTGTTTAAAATTTTTTAAAATATTTATATTATTTTATATACCTTCTATCAAGAATGACCTCTATTTACGTCATTATATATTAGGAGTACAAATAAGTTTCCGCCGTTTTATTGTAGATGGCGCGGCACGGAGTTTCGGTTAGCTTTCGCAGATGATAACTGGCTTAAAAAATAGTTTGGACATTCAAGAACAACATAACCTATTAATATCATTGATTTTATATTGGTTAAATATAATTTTTATAAGTTGAAAATGTCAAAATTTGAGCCAAGTAAGCGTCATTTGTGTTTACTTCTTTAATTTGAAGAAATCTGCTGCTGAGGCGCATCAATTGATCGTAGAAGCATATGGTGAGGGTGCTTTGAGTGAGAGAACGTGTCGAGAGTGGTTTCAAAAGTTGATTTCGAAGTAGAAGGCCAAAAATTTACGAGGATGCAGAATTGGAGGAATTATTGGAGGAAGATTCATCTCAAACACAAAAAGAACTTGCTCTAACATTAGAAGTCACTCAGCAAGCAGTCTCACATCGTTTAAAATCATTAGGAATGATTCATAAACAAGGAAATAGGGTTCCGTACGAATTAAAGCCGAGAGATATTGAACAATGCTCCACATGTTGCGGCTCCCGTGAAAAAGTACTTGGAAACACTTGATTGGGAAGTGTTACCACACTCGCCGTATTCACCAGACATTGCACCGTCCGATTATCACCTGTTCCGGTCCATGGCACATGCTCTGACGGCGTAGCGGTTCACATCTTATGAGGATACCAAAAATTGGGTTGATTCGTGGATAGCCTCAAAAGACATGGAGTTCTTCTGACGTGGGATTCGAATGCTGCCTGAGAGATGGGAAAAAGTGGTTGCAAGTGATGGCCAATATTTTAAATAAATTTATATTACCGTTCTTCTATAATAAATATTTAATTTGTGTTAAAAAACGGCGGAAACTTATTTGTACTCCTAATACAACCTGATGAAGCCACAGTTTGCTGAAATAATTTTTGTTATTCAAAAATAAAAGTTTGTGAAAATTGAATTTTTGTTATTTTTGAATTTCCTTTTTTTGAGAGATTCCAACTCATTCAAAGTGAAGTGGATAATATAGTTAGCTGTATTACTTCCCAAAATATCATCCTTAATTTCAGTCATATAAATTAGTGTTTACTGCATGTTGTTCCTCCCAAGCTGAATTGCTAGAATTAAGTTAAAAAAATGCAACAATCTCAATCAGATTTTTTATTCAAAATCCGTTATAATTTTAGGTTGAAATGACTTACACTTCTGCCGATGGTAAAGTACAGAAATACGATCTCTTCACATTCAAAGGAGCCGGAGTTGCCTTAGGAATGTACAATACAGATGAAAGTATTAAAGCATTTGCCCATTCGTCATTCCAAATTGCTTTGAATAAAGGCTGGCCCTTATATCTCTCAACCAAGAACACAATCTTAAAGAGATACGATGGAAGATTCAAGGATATATTCCAAGAAATCTACGATAAGTTAGTATTTTTTAAACTGCCTTTTAATCATTCGTTTTTTCTAAGAAAATGTGTTACAACGGGATAAAAATATTTTAGTATGTTTATTATCGAAAATGTAATTAAATCAGGAAATTTTCATATGTGATATACTGCAAATACAGAAATTTTTGTATTCAAATTAATCCTTTTCAGTAAGCGTTGATGATGATTAAGAAACTTAACCAAATCTTTTTTCAGAGAATACAAGAGTCAGTTCGAAGCAAAGAAAATATGGTATGAACACCGTCTCATTGATGATATGGTTGCCCAAGCACTGAAGTCTTCTGGAAAATTCGTATGGTCCTGCAAGAACTACGATGGAGATGTACAGTCAGATATTGTCGCGCAAGGTTATGGTTCCTTGGGAATGATGACATCAGTTTTGGTTTGTCCTGATGGGAAAACAATTGAGTCAGAGGCTGCTCACGGAACAGTTACCAGGCATTACAGGTAAAGAGATTAGAAAGAATATCCGTTCATTTGTATTATCAGTGCGAAAGTTTATCTCATGAATACGAAGAATAATTCCTCATCAAGTGCGAAATGAAGGGAGCAATAGACAACCACAATAAAAAATTCCATAGAATTAACAACGAAATTGAAAAATTTTTCTTTACCAATTAATTCCTACCTAGTATGCCTGGATGTGGATAATATGTTTCCAAATATATCGAGAAATGATAGCATTCATTTAGCTTCAGAAATTCTTGAAAAATCAAATGTAAATCCCGTGATACACGGTGATTTCATTGCCCTTTTAGAACAATGCCTGCTCAAAAACTATTTTCAATTTAATAATAAAATATACGAACAATTAAACGGCCTAGCTATGGGCTCACCACTGAGTCCACTCCTTGCAGACATATTCATGTTAGAAATAGAAAATAAAATCTTCAAATCGAAACTAGCTGTAAATATTCATTTCTGGTACAGATACGTAGACGATATTCTCACGTGTATCTCCGGAACATCCAGACAACTGAGTCAATTTTTGAATTTCTTGAATAATATTCACCCAAAAATTAAATTCAAATTAGAAAAAGAATCGAAGAACAGTATTACATTTTTAGACCTCTCGATATCACACTCAAATAAAAAAATAGAATTCAACCTGTTCACATCCACTGATATATGTATTCCTATTGATTCCCATCACCCATATTCACAAAAAATGTCAGCGTATCAATCGATGATTCATAGAGCCTTCGCAAAAATGACCGCGAAGCTGAAGTCCAAACTATAAAATCAATAGCCGCAAACAACGGTTTCAACCCCAATATTAAAAATCTAATTTGACAGAAACTATCTAAAATAGCTATGAGCCAAATTTATCCCATCATAAAAACTGAAGAAAATAAAAAAATCATTTCTCTATCGTACTTTGGTAGCATAAGTCAAAAAGTGGACAATAGTTTTTCAAAATCAGATGTCAATATTGCCTTCAAAACGCAAAACAAATTATCATCGGTATTATTTAACGCAAAGGACCCTACTCAAAACATACACAAATCAGGAGTTTATGAGTTATCTTGTTCTACGTGCAGTAATAAATATATAGGACAACAGGACGTTCCTTCAAGACGAGGTTCAACGAACATAAAATAAGTTTCATGAAAAATAAACAGAATCCTACTTTTGCCACTCATTGTCTAAAAAACGGTCATTCCTTCGCCACAATAGATAATCTTAAAATTTTACATGTAGAATCAAAAGGGAAGAAACTCGATTATCTAGAATCTGTTGAAATTTTCAAATTAGTTCACAATAACAATAATATAAAAATAATGAATGACTGTACGGAGCTATGTAAATCGAAAATATTTGAGATATTTAAAAAGTAACATCTGTTTAAAACCTTTTTCAACGAACATAAAATGAATTTAATGAAAAGTAAACAAAAATTCAACTTTTGCCACTCATTCTTTAGAAAACGGTAATTCCTTTCGACAAAAGAAAATCTTAAGAAAATTTCACATGTAGATTTAAAAGAAAAGAAACTTGATCATTGAAATTTTCAAATTCGTTCACAATAAAAATAATGTAAAAAATAATGAATGATTGTCATTATAAAATAAAACACTTGTTTACATTTTCTACTTTATTTTTGGTATTGACGTACGTTTCGTCTTTGCTAGAAAGACTTCATCAGAATAAACAAGTGTTTTATTTTATAATGACAATTACAACTGATTTCTACCAAGCAACGGCCCAATCTATCATAAATAATGAATGAATGTATAGAGCTATGTAAATCCAAATATTTGAGATATACAACAAAATAATGTAAAAATAATGAACGACTGTACGGAGCTATGTAACCCCAAAAATTATTTGAGATATTCAAATGGGTACCATCTGTTTAACCACCTTCTTTGTCGATTGCCGACATTCCGATGTCTCTTTTTTAACCCGGTTTTTTACCACGTTCCGATTGTATTATTGTTAATCTATGCACTTATCTTTCAACATCTCGACAACGACTGTACCGAGTGTCATGAAACTTTGACACGTATCTCTTGAAGGTTGGTACCAGTAAAAAACGAAAGGGAACTGGTGTTGGTGGCGCCAACTGTGTGTCAGTCCTGGAACTTAATGACCCATCTTGAATTCAGTTCAATTTGATCGAACAACTTAAGATGAAATGAAAGTACTTTCGATTTCAAATTCGCAAATTATAGGAATATTAATGAAATGATACTGTCCTGGTACTATTAAAATTATATGAAATGTTAAAATTATGAAATACCTCATGCCCATTTTGTGTGATTTTTCAGAGAGCACCAAAAAGGAAATCAGACTTCTACGAATCCAATCGCTTCTATCTTTGCTTGGACCAGAGGATTGGAACACAGAGGTAAACTCGACAATACTCCTGATCTCGTAAACTTCGCCAAGACTTTAGAGAAAGCCTGCGTCGACTGTGTTGAATCAGGAAAACTCACCAAAGACTTAGCTGCTTCTATTCACGGCGGTATCAGCAACGTGAAACCTGGCATGTACCTGAACACACAAGATTTCCTAGAAGCTATCGCTGAACAACTGGAGAAGAGTACCAAGTGAATTTATTGGTACTGAATTTAATTTTTTTCGGTACACTTATTTTCAATTTCATTTTGTAAATAAGGATTCTAATGATAAATTTGATACGCTATGAAACAATGAAGTAAATGATTATATTTTTATACAATAAAATATACACAGAAGAGAAAATGTTTTACTTCCTCAACCATCTCGGTTCACTGACTCCTAATATATCTATGTTTAATCTTTTCTTTTTTTGGTTAACATTACAAAAAATTTTATTCAAAAACTTTTGGAATTAAATCCATGCACAGCTAATATTTAATAGACAGATAAAATAAAAACTCATCATACAATATCATGTGGAATAAAAACCCAAACAAATATTTTTATCGACATTTTTGTCGATTTATAATAATAAATAAATATTTGAAGGAGACAAAATTTTGTTTCTGATGTTATTATTATGAAAACTAAATCCTTTTCCAAAATATAAAACACAATTTGAAGTATTTCATATATTTAAATCAATTACTTCAAAAACCTCTCAAAACATGTATCACATCCTCAAAAAACAATTAGAATTCAGATAAGGTCTTCATCGGACCAACTTCACATTTAAAAAATAAAATCAATTGATAATAAATAACTTACCTCTAAGATCTCGTGGTACTTTAAAATCCAAGATATTATTCTATGTTCATCACAAAATCACACAAAGCTTGTAAGGTATTTTATGGTCCTTGTTAAACCACATTTATATAATAAAATATTATTTTTGCTTTCAGACCTCAAGCTCTTCCAAAAGTTGACTGAGGTTATGTTGATATTTTTTTGGTTTATTCACCTTCAAGTCAGATTCTTTCAAGCAGTGATACTGATAATTAGCTCAAATATAATCGATTTTATTCCATGTTTCGAATTCAGATATCTTACCTCATGCTCAAGTCAGACACAGTCATTCCGTGATTCCGAATTGGAGAAAAAAAATTTTTTTTTGAATATAACTGTTAGGCTGATCTTTACCGTATATATCTAGTTAAGAGTATGAGCTATTTTAATACATATTTCCATATTTCGGGACATTTCAACAAACATACGTATAAACATTTCGAACAAAAAGTAGCCCGATTTGGTCAAGTCGATTTCTCGGAATTTCTCTGGAATATGCAACATTAAGAAATCTGCAACGTACCTATATTCGCCCCGCATAGCATAACATATAGATTAATGATGAAATGGTTTCATTCAGTTCATGCAGAAACGCATACTTGACTTACTCTTGTGAAAGTATTTTCGAACAAAGCACTATTTCCGATTGTTTGTCAAGGAATTTATTTAATATTTAAATGAGGTTATTCTGATTTTCACAAACTTTTATTGTTATGTTTACAACAATCGTTTCGCTATCACAGTAGCATCATCAGGCAAGATTACATTTTTAATAACTAAGCTTGTTTCCGAAATCCGTTGCTATTTATATTACAGTAAGTACCATAAATTTTTATTGAGCACTAAAACCCAAAAAGGGGTCTCTGCAAATTCCAGCTTATCTAAATATATTTAACAGAGGTGAGTTATTTAAATCTATTTGTTTGTTAAGTAATATTCCAATTTTATAATGTTTATTTATCTCTAAGGATTCTAACAGATTTAAGGCATAACTTTTACTTTCTATATGTAGAATTTTAAAGTTATGGTTGAAAGTATGTCCTGTTTCTAACAAATGGTAGGAATATGTAGAATTACTTTTATTATTGAGGAAACTCTTCAAATGTTCACAAATTCTATGTTGGAAAGTTCTTCCAGTCTGTCCTATGTAAACTTTAGGGCAATCACCGCAGGTTAACTTATAAACCCCCGATTTATCATCTTTATGTGTACAGTCTTTATTATTTTCAATAAATTTACTCAAGTTTGAATAGGTTTTAAATGAAGTTCTTAAATTATAATATATTTATTTTTGAGGTATGTAGCAATTTTCTCAGAAATACCTTTAGTGTATATTAAGGAAATGTGTTTGAAATTTTCTTTTATATTAGGAAACACCACATTTGAAGCTATTTTATTATTTTTATTCATCAACAATTTGTCTATCAACTTAGGATCATAGTCATTATTAATAGCTATTTGTTTAATTATGTTAAGTTCTGAAATATAATTTTCTCGATTCATGGGAATATTAAATAATCTATGGATCATACAATTAAATGCTGATAATTTTTGATTTAAAGGATGATTTGATTTATTGTGTATAATAGAATCCGTATAGGTTGGTTTGTGAAATGTTGAAAAATCATGTGAATTATTTATTCGAGTAACAGTTAAATCAAGAAAATAAATAGAAATATTATGTTTGGTTTCCATAGTGAATTTAATTGAAGGATATATTTCATTGATGAATAAGAAGAATTTTTTTAAAAGTCTGTCTGTACCTGTGAAGCAACAGAAAATATCGTCTACATATCTATACCAATATAAAAAGTATATCTTAAGGGGATTTTGGTGAAGTTTAATTTCAATATTATGATAATATGATATATTCAATCAGAATAACCTTATTTAAATATTATTTAATATGGATTTTCACCAAGTAAGGACTGACTCAATTCAATATCAAGGAATTTATGTTAGAAAATATTTAAATACTTGCGTTCTCCAATCTTTTACGATTAATAAGTATAGGTAAATCAGGGGAAATAAATAATAATTGTTCTACCTATGACAATTTTAAATGGAAATAATAAATATGGTTGAAAGTAAATTCATATTGAATCTGGTCAAATCATGTCTATTTATTTATATTTTCTAGATAAAACAGAAATATTAAGTACAGCATATGATAAATATGCAATACATGGCACATATTATATATTATTCAGAATACAGCTTTCAAGTTAATGCGTTTCTTATAGTTTTGATTCACGAAATACCATACATCTCCTTATATCTCCAACGTTAGTACATCCTGTGAATGAAATTTTTAAATGTATATTAGGATATATATAAAAAAAAGGTTTTATTACCACATAAGGCGAGAGCAGTATCGAACTCATGCCGGATAATTTTAAGCATTTTCTTCACCCCTTCATCTCCACCCTGAGCCAAACCCCATAAAGCGGGCCTTCCTAAGAACACCTAAAATTAAAATTAGAACCTTTCAAAATTTGATCTCTAGTATCAACAACGTCATTTGTGAAAAGACTTCTTCAATCAAACCAGGTGATAATCAAAAAAATGAACTAGTGAAATTGATAGTATCCACTAGCCTTTTCACTATGAGTGAATCTGAAGGTTTTCCGAAGAATCTTTCTTAGTATTGCAGCTGGAGCCATTATATTCTTCCCTTACTCTTTCTCTGCTTATGATAGCAACTATTTCAAAGTTTTGAGACATATCATGAATGAATAAACGAGTAGGCTTGTTGGTTATATTAATTATTTTAGTCAGGGATACAGATAACAATAATATACATAACATATACAGGTATGGAAAAGGCAGTAGGAAACAGGAAATTCACTGTGCACCGCCATTGAAAAAGAACAATCATTTTTTCGTCATCGCATCGCGCTGAGGTTTTGATTCTTCCACTGCTCCACTGCATTCTTGATTAATACTTAATTTTCTATGTTTCCGACTGTCATTTCCAGACAACAGATTGTCGACCGATAGGTTGGACCTACTCGAATATCTGCAGATCTCTTCGGCTCGTAAAAAACATCTGGCGATAACAAATGATAAGTTGGAATTTCATTTATCCCCATTGCTGACATCTCTTAATAGAAAGTCTCTTTGAAAATAAGCAAATACCGTCAACAGGTATAACTTTCTGTTAACATAAAATAAATGGAGGTTTATACTTGATAGAAGGTATATAAAATCATTTAAATATTTTAATATTTACAGATATATTCGGTTAGCCTTCTACATATTTAATTTCGAAAAATTATATTTAATATTATAACTTCAGGAATTAAATTAAATTCATATAAGTACTGCTAATATCAAACGACATATAAAATAAACAATCTTTCGAAGCATCCATTCTTAACACGTGTTTGTTGTGATATAGTTGTAGTTTTTTGATTTTGATATTTGGAATATTATCTAGGACCGAAGAAGGGATTACTTAGAATTATATTTGTTTTTTGAAGATGTAGTGCATGTTTTGAGAGATTCCTGAATTAACTTATTCGAATATTTAAATATATTAAATATTTCAAATAAATTATATTCTTTGAGAAGTCCTTAAGTTGTGTTCATGTTTTTAAAAGGCAATTGGTGTTCTTAAAGGTAAGATCAGAAACAAAATTTTGTCTCCTTTAAATATTTATTTATTAATTTTAATGACTTTCTTATATCTGTTGGTTTATTTATTCCATTTGACATTATATATTGAGTTTTGATTATATACGTCTATTAAACGTAAGCGGTGCTTATTTTAGACATTAATTTAATTCTAAAAGTTTTTTGAATAAAATTTTTTTGAAATTAAACTTGTAGAAGACTAACAGATTTAATCTGTTTTGATATTCAAATAAACAATCATTATAAGACATCCAAATGAGATAACAAAATCCAATAAATATAAATTGTTAACAAAAATCCTATAAATTAAATATTTTGAGTAGACAAAATTTTGTTTCTGCTCATCTCTCTTATGAAAACAGATATCTTTAAAAAATGTTTAACATGATCTTAAGAATTTCATCACAAAACTATCTTACTTAGAATATTCAATATTATTGGATATCTAACTAAGTTACTTTTTGGAAAATCTCAAGATTAAATATGTAGAAGGCTAAAAGAATAAATCTGTAAATATTAAAATATTCAAATAATTACTGTTAACAACCTCAAATAAAAAAATCCTGTCACTTCCAAGTGTTGTCCGAAAAATATATAAAATATAATGTTAAGTAAATTCTGCATAGTTTTGAAAATTGGTTGAAACCCGAAATATATATGTCAGCAACAAAACGTTCGTGAAATTTAAGCCAAGTAGATTTATTTTCCTTATTAATATCCAAAATGTTTCATCAAGTGGTTTGCGAGAAATCAATATATTTTATATTTCTTATATGAAATCGTCTTCATCTTCATTCCATTAGTTGGAATCTGGAGGTGATTAACAATGGAACTTTGTTTGATAATTCAGAGTGTTTACAGTGAATGAAATTTGGATCCACAGTGGAATAACAGACACTACAACCCTGTGTCTCAGAATGTCCTGTTTTTATATTTAAACTATATATTAACCCTTTCAAGGTATGAACTCAATATATTATTTTTATTCGATATAATAATAATAATAATAATAATAGTGCCTTTATTCATACATTTACAATATATAAACATAGGGCGAAGTCTAGCTTAAAGCTACTCCACTCAACCCTGAAAAAAAAAAAAAAGAAAAACAAAAAGGGAAAAAAAACAAAAGGATAGAAACAAAATTAAGCGAAAAAAAAATAAAATTAACGAATCAATTCCATTGTGAGTAAACAAAACATATGTCATATTCATAAAATTTTCCTAATTTATAATTGGCTCGTCAAGAATTTTGACTTCAAAATTTTTCTCAGTGAGCTCAAAGAAACGCCTTCACACGAAACTAAAAATTCATTATGTAATTTCACCGCATTGAAGGTGAAGGAGCGCTGAAACATGGCTGAACCAAATCTTGGCAGCATGAGCCTATGACCATGCCTAACGTCCACGCAATGAACATCACGTCTAAAAATTAGCTTTTCCCTCAAATACGGTGGAAGACAAGAACGTAAAATTCGATGAACCATAATCGTCAGGTGGAGCCGGAAAACATTCTCAACCCTAAGCCATCCCAAGCTGTTAATTCCGTCTCTTATTCCACTGTCATATTTCCTCAAACCGAAAACAAACCGGCAGCATGAATTCTGCATTTTCTGTAGTCTGCGCCTCTGCACGGAATCAAGGCAAGGGTAAAAAACCGTTAATCCGTAGTTCAGTTTGGATAAAACGAGAGTCTCACAGAGATACTTGCGTGAAAGAAAATCCAAACAATATCTCTACCGATACAAAAGGCGCAATGCAAGGAAAGAATTCCTCAACAGCAACGAGATATGCTCCCTGAATTTCAACTGGCAATCGAAAAAGATTCCCAGGTTTCTACAGCAGGTGGAGGACGGAATTCTTTCACCGCCCATCTTGATCTCAACCACACCCTGAAATGTCCTGGGAAAGAAGCATATATAAAAACATTTTTTAACATTATTATTATTCAAATTATTCATTTGGGAATAACGCATAATTAAGTCTAAATCCTCATTCAACCGCTCGACAGCCTGAGAAACAGAGGAGGGATGAAAAGAGAGGCGAACCTGAGTGTCATCACAATAAAAATGGGTGGATGCGAATCTGACCACTTTATGCATGTCAGCCACATATATAAGGAAAAGCAGAGGGCCAAGAACAGATCCTTGTGGCACCCCTGAAGTTATAGGGCAATAATCTGAATATGTATCACGCAATTTAACGCACTGATGTCTATCAAAAAGGTAAGACTTGAAAAATCTTAGAGCAGTTTCATCAAAACCAATATAAGTTAATTTAGCACAAAGCAGCTCATGGTCCAGGGTATCGAATGCCCTTGCGAAATCCAACAAGGTGAGAATTGAGGCATGTCCCCCATCCAAAGATCGCAAAATATCATCAGTGATGTTCAGCAGAAGAGTGGTAGTACTGTAACCCCCCCTGAAACCCGACTGCCGCGCAGTGAGAATTCCATTGTCGGTGACGTATTTATAAACCTGAAGAAACAATATCCTCTCCAGAACCTTTGACAGAGCTGGTAGCACACTTATCGGACGAAAATCAGATAAGCTCTCAGGACTAGGGATCTTAGGTATAGGATTCACAATAGAGTACTTCCAATCATACGGATAATAACCAGACTCAATGCAAACATTAACAATGTGCGTCATGAAGGGCAGAGTAACACCGAGGGATAATTTAAGCATTCTAGCAGATACACAATCAATCCCCAGAGCGTTCGAACGAAGATCCAAGACAACAGATTTTATCTCGTCTATAGTCGCAAACCCGATCGAAAATTTTTTATTTGCATCAAATCTGTTCGAGCTATAATAACTGGTTCTCTCCGGGCAAGAATTGGAAGGACTAAAAACCGACCGAAAATAGTCATTGAATTCATGAGGGTTAGAAAAGCGTTCAGGCACAGAATTCTGTGAACAAGGATGCAATGTCCTGAAGGATTTCCAAAAAAATCCGGAACCCCGAGATCTGGCCTGGGACATGAAACCCTTCGCACAGCAGAAGTAACAACATTTCGCAGATGAGTATAATAACTGTAATCAGCTAAGTTCTTCGTAAGCTTATATTTAGATAGAGCAGCATTTCTCAACTTCATCATGCTTTTTATTGTAGGAGTTATCCACGGGGAAAATAATTTAGTAACTCTCGATTCGACGTAAGGGGCATGCTTGTCAAATATATCAGTCAGGCATTGACAAAAAATTGAGATCTTCAAATCAATATCACTAACATAAAGGATTCTATCAAATGACGCACTAGAAAGGTCCGATAAAAAGTCCTGAAGGGCAAACCGACGAAAATCACGATAACGAATAATCTTCGGGGTATTTATTTTTCTCTTTAAATTTATCCTTTTATTCCATTTATTGACGAACGGAAAGAATTAAATTGCTGCTATTTCAGCACTGACTGAAATGTGAAGTATTTGTAGAACTCTTACCATTTTCGCTCCTATTGCAAGGGCTTTAAATACATCAGTACCATCTCTTACACCTCCATCCAAATATACTTCCATTCTTTTATCAACTGCTTTCACGATTTCTTCCAGGACGTCAATCTGCAATGAA
Source organism: Megalocaria dilatata (assembly GCA_034642435.1). Classification (NCBI taxonomy): domain Eukaryota; kingdom Metazoa; phylum Arthropoda; class Insecta; order Coleoptera; family Coccinellidae; genus Megalocaria; species Megalocaria dilatata. Next base: position 7,534,173 of record CM067855.1, on the reverse strand, counting down.
TTTTCTCTTGATAAATAATGCTAGATAGAAAACATTTTGCAAGTCATATTGTTTAAAAATGAAATTTTTAGTTATATGTCAACGTTATTAAATATACTGTTCTAAGCTGAAAGATATAGGTATCACTTTTGAATACAAACAGTAGCAAAGGTTCCATCCAATTGACGTGCACCATGATTTGAAACAACAACACCATCAACATGAGCATCTGCAGCCATGATAGCATCTTCCGCTGTTAATATCCCTTTTAATATAATGGGCAGTTTAGTGATCGTCCTTAACCATTTTATATCATCCCAGTTCAACGTGGCATCGAACAGAGATGCAACATAAGCAGTAAGTTTTGATCCATCAACTTTTTCATCAAATGTATCCAAACTGACATTCGTGAAATTTGCCAGTCTGAAAAAAGATACTGATTAATCAAATCCTTAAGAGCCCAACTGCTTGAAGAGTGAAGAATGTGAAATATTATTATACATTATTTCAAGAAAATACCGTTAATTGATCGTTCAATGTGTGCTGATGGGACGGATTATCGAAATTTATTTTCTTTCAAAGTTGGCACAACTGTTCTCTATCTTCCCGCGTCATCCGTTATTTGATTAGTTAAGGTTACCTCTTCTTCTATGTTCTCTCATAGACTTATTATCCTAAGGAGGCAAAACATCTCTCTATTGAAATTCTATTTGTTGCGAGTCCAAATTTCAGATTATTTGAGAAGAGAATTTGATAGTTCTTTGCTAGCAACGTTGTAAGGAATTAAATATTCTTTAAATTCTCAACACCAGGTTCGCACGACATCTGTAATAGGATGAATCAAGATGGCAATTCTGATTATTTTTACATATTTCACAAGGACGGACCATGCTGCTCACAAATTATAACCAAATTTACTTTTAGTAACTCATAACTCAACATAAATATTTAAGCCCGGAAATTTATGTACTGATAATTGAAGAAAAAAGGTGAACCGTCTTCTACAACGTGGCATCTAAAACATTTATGCGAGGTGTACAAATTCATATCATGATTCACGTGATAAAATATTAATATGAAGCTATAACTGTGAGAAATTTATGAATAAGACAATGGTTTATACTACATATTAAGTTTGTCGTGACGAATAATATAGATAATAATATTGTGAGACTTGAATGATAATGACGATTTTGAAGAAAACATATTCTCAAATGAGTAATTTGGCAACACAGGACTTAGTAGTGCTGTGATGAACCAACAAGGTTTAGAATTCATGAAAGGGCTTTAATGATACAGCGATTAATTCAGTGGACAAAAGCAAATTAACGCCAGGTTCAATGCCCCTGAATTAATTTGTTTATTCTAATCTCCAGACCAGTTAATGTTAAACTTAGGAATTCGCTTTCGAGGCACGCACGAACGGCGGCTTCATGAAAGGAAATTCTTTTACTCTGGCCTATATATTATAATAGCAAATTACAGTTTAAAATGTTCATAAGAGCTGATTGTACGAAACGTAAACATATTCCTTCAGATGAGTTTAGGAACGGAAAGTTTCATAGAAAAACGCTGACGTCGAAATTAACACGTGTGGCTCGACAAAGAGCTGTAATTTTGAAAAGTGCTAAGTTGCAATTTCGGGCGGGTAAACGGATCATAAATTTGAAAGGAGAAAATCGACGCGTACGAGGTATTATAAGAGACAAAAGAGAGTTTGTTGGGGAGTCTTGACACGTCCGAAAAACTAGTAAGATCGTCGAGAAAAGATCGCGGTGCAAGGCTCGAATTGGTCTCAGAATTTAGCATTATTATAATTATTTTGAGTGATATTAGTAATTTTTTTTAAGTTTAACGAAGTAGGATGTTTCATGTGCTGATGGACACAATCGCTAGCGCAAGCTAGAGCATTTTAGTTTCATTTCCTTCCATCTTTTTATCATTTTGGTTTCAGCACTTCAACTTTGTAAGCCTTTTTATCAAGGTCTTTATGCAAAATCCTCCTAGGAGAAGTAAGAGAAATGTTCAATTCTTGAGACGATGATGAGTTGATGTTGATGTTTAGCCACATTCTGGACTACAGCAGAAATTTTTTCAGGTTGTTCCATCAACTGACGATCTGATTTTCACGAATTGATCCATCAGGACATTTCAGTCCTATTGAATTTTCTACGTGACACTTTGTGACAGAGAAGCTAATTATTCCAAAAGCAAGACATTTGTGATGATTCGAACAAAAGATCCTAAGTTGATAGACAAATTGTTGATGAATAAAAATAATAAAATAGCTTTAAATGTGCTGTATCCTAATATAAGAGAAAATTTGAAATACATTTCCTTAAAATACACTAAAGGTATTTCTGAGAAAATTGCTACATACTTCAAAAATAAATATAATTTAAGAATTTCATTTGAAACCAATTCAAACTTGAGTAAATTTATCAAAAATAATAAAGACTGTACACATAAAGATGATAAATCGGGGGTTTATAAGTTAATGCGGTGATTTCCCTAAAGTTTACATAGGACAGACTGGAAGAACTTTCCAACATAGAATTTGTGAACATTTGAAGAATTCCTCAATAATAAAAGTAATTCTATTCTATTCCAACCATTTGTTAAAAACAGGACATACTTTCAACCATAATTTTGAAATTCTACATATAGAAAGTAAAAGTTATGCCTTAAATCTGTTGGAATCCCTAGAGATAAATAAACATAATAAAATTGGAATAATTCTTAACGAACAAATAGATTTAAATAACTCACCTCTGTTAAATATATTCAGATAAGCTGGAATTTGCAGAGACCCTTTTTTGGGTTTTAGTGCTCAATAAAAATTTATTGTACTTACAATATAATGCAACGTATTTCGGAAACAAGCTTAGTTATTCAAAATGTAATCTTGCCTGAGGATGCTACTGTGATAGCGAAACGATTGTTGTAAACATAACAATAAAAATTTGTGAAAATCAGAATAACCTTATTTGAATATTATTCAATATGGATTTTCACCAAGTAAGGACTGATTCAATTCAATATTTCGAACAAAAGATTCAACAGAACTATGTTGAAAATGTCGTGATTCATGTAAACATAAAGATTTAAATGCCTACTGGCTTCAAACGCGCAAGGCAACCATTGAGAGATCGTAATCTCTCTATTTTGTATGGGCATTTTTTTAAATGCTATATTTTGATGGATTTTTTAAAAAATAACTGGCCTTTGAGAAAGAATTTCACACGTTATAAATCGATCAGCGGATAAATTTTTACAAATATAGATGAAAACGGCTGCTTCTCTTACCTTAAGTGTGGGGGAAGATTGAAGCCATTTCTTACGTCAGCTAGCCTTATACCAAAAATAGGCGCATCAACAGTCAAAACTAAGGCTTTATAACCTGCTTTTTCTGCCCTCGAAACTAAATTAATTGTGACAGACCTGAAAATTCAGTCAGAGAATAAATATTTGTTAGAAATGTTGGTGATTTTACACCATACCTGTCATTGAAAATATACAACTGAAACCATTTAGTACAATCAGGTGCAGCGTCCGCAACCTCTTCTATACTGCTTGTCGCAAGTGAACTCAAAATATAAACTGTACCCATTGCTTGTGCCGCTGAAAGAAGATTCAGAAATATCAGATGATATATTTTATTCATTTGAATTTTTCCTTCTAGTAATAATTGAAACTAAGCACCCGGTAATTTTTGACTCTGTGTTACATTCGTCGTCATTACAGCATTGCACTGAACAGTAGCCAAAAAGCTACGAAACATGTATGTCTGCTGTTAATGCCTGACGATCAATAAAACCTATTTGGTTGTGTTTGAGTTTTGAACTATAACATAGAGGTTAGTTGCATTGTTGCGGTTCGAAAAACTTCCAATTTGCTAAGCTCATAGATATCATATTTTGAAATTCTACAATTTGATTTTCGAAATGATTACCTACTTAGAATTGAAAAACTGTGAAAGTTCAACGGGGTTAAACCTTATTCTGATCGCTCGATCAAAAAAGTTTCATTAGTCGAACATAAAGATGAAAGTTAATTCTATTGTGCAAGTTCAGGATATCTTGAGAAATGTTTTAGAATTTAGCAGGACTTGACGCCTGGACCAGGATCGATTGCGAGACATTTCTGGGGTTTGTGGATCTCGAAGATACGGCTAGTCCGTTGGTGCTTGACGCCAGGATCAATCGAAATACTTCACAAGGGTTCGTGTGTCTTGATGGAGCACCGTCAAGCTCGTCAGGATCATTTGAGTCATTAATTCTTGTGACTAAATTGGTTCATGGGACTGAGTTCGGGTGAAGTGATAAGAAGCCCGTTTGGATAGTGAGTTGCGTCACAAAAAACTCGGGTACTGACACTGCATAGCCAGTAGAGGTTGGATAGTACTTCGCTGCTACCAGTCACGGTGTAAGTTTTCCTAAAAAACCTACATACGGTGGCAAATTCCCTAAAAAGGTTTTGATGCAGCTACACGCTTTGAAAGTTTTTGAATCCTAAAAGCAGTTTGCGTCTATTTGGAGTGACTTAGGCGAAAGTGAAATTGAACAACTTTGAGTGAAGTGCCTTGAGTACATTTCCTCAGCCAGGTGATACAACAACGATAAGTATACAGAAAGGAGGTAATCCCTTGTTTCTTCTTCCCTTAACCTCTTTCTGTTACCAGCCCGTGATGATTTATAATCATCAGAAATTGATTCGCAAACGGCTGCGTATCATTTAAGGATGTCATAAAAAACATCAACGTCAACATTTACATCATTATGATCTAACAATGGAGATCATGTTATTCCAGCTAGCGATTGATCAAGTCATAATCGTTCTTTAGTATTTTAAAGGCAATTTGGTTCACCTACTTATTGAACAAATCTTATAAGAAACTAGCAGACCCGGCGAACTCCGTTTCGCCACCAGATTCGTTTTATGTAACATTTCGTTTGGTGATTAAAAGATAAAGAAAAAAAATTTTTTTGTTATATATTTGAAAAGGAAATTATGACAAATTTGTGCGTATCCGATGGCATTCGTTCCAATGCTGTTTTGAACATATTAACCACAGCATTATTAGCGTGAAAAAATGCTTGCAACTGTTCAATAATTCGTCTCTTTAACTGTTGTGCTCCCTGTATATTGCACCGCACGTTCAGCTGATCCACCATCGACGAAATGAAATATATTTGCAGAAATTGATGCGGTTCATCTGGTGTTGGCACCATTGAACCATGCAAATGATATATTTGACCTTGTATCTGTAATTGCAAATAATCATTAAAATTTGTTCATGAATACGTTGTAAATCGTGTGATGGTGTAGTGTGTGGTGTATATGCAGTTGTTGTGTTGCAATTCATTGAGTGATTGGTTATGTGTGTTGTATCTTTTACCTTGCAAGTCGGCATGAGGCCGCCTTCTCGACTGATATTAGCTCCAAAGGAAGTCATGCGAAAGCAGTTATTGTATTCAAGGATGTGTTGAAGAAAATGGCTGGAATCGGGATCACTTCCATCAAACAATGTTTTCAGTGGCTGTGGTGGTGTAAGTAATGGATCCAGTTTGACTTTTCCACTTGCGCAGCACAATCCAACCGTTTCTCTTTTGAACTTTAACGCATTGCAATATCGGCATATAGTCGTCATTCGTCCAATATCCAAATTTTCATCATCACTGTAGTTCGCAGTGGGATCATATTGGAATGCCAAGCGATTGTATGATGCCAATGATCTTCGTGTGCTCACGCGATGTCTCAATCGGTCATTTTCTCTTATTATATTTTGTCTTTCTTCGCTTAAGTTCCTTGAATAGACTTGTTGCTGGCTTGCATGTCTTGTGCGGCGGCCGATGTTCGCACGTCGTTCCTAGGCATTTTGGACTATGGACAGAGTGTTGAATTTAACTTCAAATGCACGATCCACATAATTTACACTGAGCTTAAATGAAATTAACTGAGCAGAGAATAATGAGTAGCTGTCAAACACTTTATCACGCACCGGCGCCATCTACTTGAAGTATTGGTTTGTAGTACATGTTATGTATGAGAGATGGCGCTGTATGTGAAAAACGATTTCCCCACTTTTCTGTTGAATTTTTCCTGAATTTTCCTGTATTTTCTTTGTTATAAACCTCACGGAGCCCAAGACCTTTCCAACGAATGCAAAACCGTGGAAATCGGTTCGTGCGTTCTGGAGTTATAGCGTCAGGGAGGAAAACCGGACTTATTTTTATATAGTAGATTACCTCTCACATTAGCCAGTTCTCCATCTGGATGAGCCATCCTCTGCATGGCTGTTGGTGCTATTCCAATGGGCATTGCTACTTTTTCACCGAGAACTGTTGTAGAAAGATTCCTTTTCGAAACATCCCTCAAAATGCGTGGCCTCAGTTTGTACCTATAGAGTATGAAATGAGTCAAAATCAGTTCTTATAGTCTGAATTCTGTTAGATAGAAGTACTGACTTGGTGGCATCATATGAATGATTTGTAACATTTTCATGTTGACAAAAGTTGAGTCAAATATTCAAAAAATGAATTTTTTCTATTGATTTTCAGATTTATTCGAAGCAAAACTTTCTAGAAAATATCATATTCATTACAAAACTAAGGATTTTCAATCGCGTTTTGTGGCTCGAGTAAAGAACCTTCAGTTAGGATTATTAAATATTCGACAGTTCAAATATAGCTACAAAATTGTAGCTGAATGTAGCTTTTAGCAATATAATACTCAGAAAATTGTACCTAAAAATTCAGAGTTACTCCACATTCTACGCAAATTCAACACAAAATATGAATTAATGTGGAAATAATATTTCAAAACCTTATATTTTTAAAGTCAATGAGAGGATTTAAACTTCATCCAAACTTGGATCTATCTTTTAGGGATTGAAGTCATCTTATAAATATCAAATCTCTAGGTATTGTATGGAATAGTCCGTTACTTTGTGATAGTTTATTTTAATTGGAATGAAATGAGAAATTACTTTGTTTTCTATCACTTTATTTACTGATTCTACAGTGACTCGAGTTTCGTAGTGATACTACATTCTCAAGCTGAATAAACGAATTATGTCTCAACTATTAGATATATGTATTTCTTGATGGCTTCGGCAAAACTTCAAAAAGTGGGATTTGCCACAGATCCGTCTGCTCATTTAATAGTTTTATTGTCGGTACGTGTTTTCTGTATTTGTGGATTTCTATGGATTCCAGGATGTATAGTTATTTCCCTTCGCTTCCACGTGCAATATTTCGAGATTGTCCAATTCTGGGAAGATATGGTGGGTTACGAAAAAATGTTTCGCAAAATTGGAGTTATCTTTACGGTTCCCAAAGGCACATTGATGTTCTTTGTACCTTTTGTGGAAAGATCTTCAAGTTTGTCCTATATGCGCTACTGCACTGTTGACAACTTAATTTATAGACTCCAGAATGATTCAGCCGGTTTTTTCTGTCTTTTGCATTAAAAAAGAGGTTGGAAATTTTATATGAGAGTGCGAAAGCTCTTATTATATTAATTTTTGACAAAGTTTGAGCTATTTTTTGTGAGACTGGTCGAAAATATGTTAATTTTATGAATTTCTCATCTATATTATCTGATATGGATATGGAGTATATTTACTTACGAATTAGTTGTTTTGTTTTTTATTAATGAGAGAATTTATTATTTTAGTTTCGAAATGATTATTTGTAGCTATTTGCTTGATTGTATTCAATTCTTTTTTAACGTAATATTATTTGAAGGAACTGCTCTATGTATCATTGATCTGTATGCAGCGAGCTTATGAGTGTTCGGATGCTTTGAAAACTTAGGTATGCTTGTGTCTGTCGATGTGGGTTTTCTAAATATATCAAAGGAAATTACATCTTTATTCTTAGGTAAAGTTATGCTCTGAAAATTTATTTTGTTTTCACATTGTGTTCATATGGTACATTTTTTTTATTTTGTGGACATAACTTTAACTAAGAATAATAATGAAATTTCCTTTGATATATTCAGAAAACACATATCGACAGAAACAACCATAACAATAATGAAAATTATAACTGGATTTTGTACAGAACATAAATAACTCTCAATCTAACCAACACTCGAGATCTCTTCCCTATTCAAAAAATGTTGGGGATTTTTTTCGTTTCTAAGTTCTGGGGAGGGTCAAATTTTCATTGGGACACGCTGTATAAGCAAGCATATCAAATGCTTTTGAGTAATCCAATAAAATGAAAACTGTTATTAAGTGTTCTTTTTTATCACTGTGTTTATAGTTTGAACTTCATGGACATCACAGCTATAAAATTATTTTGACTTCTTTTTGGAAAAGAACTACATTCAACGGGGTACTCAATAGTTATTGAATAAAGTTATGAAAGGCTAATATTTTAATTTGCCATGATTGATGAGTGTGGTCGATTTTCTAAAAATGTGGAATTCAAACTCAATGTTAACCTGACTTGTATTAGGATCAAAAGAGTTGAATAATAAACCAAGTGTTATTCTTAAAAAAATATATAGCAGAAAGTATTTTAATGCCACAAAATGTTTGTACTACAAAAATTGTTTCATCACAAACAAATAATCATTGATCATCGATCTGTAACGAGCACCATTCACTGTAACATTAGCTCCAGTGTCGTTTTTAAAGAAATATGGAACGATGATGCCTCCAGCGTATAAAGCACACCATAGAGTGCATTTTTGAGGATGCAATGGAACCTGCAGAACTTCTTGAGGATTGTTTTCACTCCATATACGGCAATTTTGCTTGTCTACATAGCCGTTCAACCAGAAATGAGCTTCATCACTAAACACAATTTTACGATAAGAAACTGGATCAACTTCAAGCTGTTCTAGGGCCCAATCAGCAAACAAACGACGCTTATTATGGTCAAGTGGCTTTAGTTCTTGAACCAGTTGGATCTTGTATGGGTGTAGACCAAGATCATTACGCAAAAGTTTCCATGTGGTGGATGCACAGAGTCCAACTTGTTGTGAACGTCGACGAATGAATAAAATTGAACTGGATGACAAATTTTTCATCTGTGAATTCAATGAAAGCATTCCCCAACATTTTCGACTAGAAAGTCGCAAAATACATACATTTGGACAAAAGATAGGCACCTTGGCACGAACTCGCAAAAATTATAACGAAAGAATTCTACTCGTATGTTCAAATATGGAGAGGCGAAATCAATTAATGAATGATTTTTCTATGAATTTAGATACTAATTAACATTGAGTTCAAACAAAAATAAATGAATTATTCAACAATATTCATTTGATTAATTGAAAATATATATAGAAAAAGTGTTCTCCAATGAGACTTACAAGTTAATTAATAATAATTTCCATTAATGAACCGGATTGATGGTAGAGTGAAAAAATTACAATGCCATGAGAGAATAAAGCGATAAGGAATTCCTTATAAATATGAAATTGTACAAAAAATACCCCTCACCTTGAGAAAGCCCTTTTATTATCGGCAAGTGTTGATTGCGCCCCAGCTCCACTCCTGTAGTAATCCAAAGCGTTTTTGGGCAGTACAGAATAGGCATATTTCTCAAAATCATCTACGGAAGCCAAATTATCACCCATCTTCGAAAAATCTTCTACCGCATTGAGCTGCTCAGAAATGGAAACATCAGTCACATATCTAATTAACGAAACTTGAAAGAACCGATTAAATTGTTGAACTTATCAGAATAACAGGTACCTTGAACGTGACCTGTCAACAGGACCGTCTCTAGAGATAACTGTTGAATTCGACCTATACAAAATTACAAAAATTTTCTATTTCATACACACATCTAGTCTAGTCTAGTCTAGTCAACAAGTGCCTTTTGGGTCTCCGAATATTATGATCAAGGTGCCATTCTATTCGGAATGGCATCTAGATGATTTTTGAAAAAACTGAAGTTCCGCTTGCAAAAATTGCAAAAGTTATTAATAATTAACTAAAAAAAAAGAGGGGTTTAGTTTTTTGTAAATATCTCAAAAACTAATAAAGATTTTTGAAATCAAAGAAAAGATTCAAAAAGAGGAGGAAATTTCCTAAAAAAAAGTGTCGACTCCCGGAATTGTAGTCCCAATATTAATAAAACAGAAACAAAATTTTGTCTCCTTTGAATATTTATTTATTAATTTTAATTACTTTCGTATATCTGTTGGGTTATTTATTTCATTTGAAAAAACTGAAGTTCCGCTTGCAAAAATTGCAAAAGTTATTAAAAATTAACTAAAAAAAAAGAGGGTTTAGTTTTTTGTGAATATCTCAAAAACTGATAAAGATTTTTGAAATAAAAAAAAAGATTCAAAAAGAGGAGGAAATTTCCTAAAAAAAGTGTCGACTCCCGGAATTGTAGTCCCAATATGAAAAAAAAAGAAACAAAATTTTGTCTCCTTTGAATATTTATTTATTAATTTTAATTACTTTCGTATATCTGTTGGGTTATTTATTTCATTTGACATTATATATTGAGTTTTGATTATATACGTCTAACGTGCTTGTTAGACATAAATTTATTTCTAAAAGTTTTTTGAATAAAAAATTTTTTTGAAATTAAAATTGTAGAAGATAAACATATTTCAATTTGTTTTAATATTCCAATATCAATAATTTTCCCATAAGGATGAAAATTTGGCCGAAAACGGGTACTCTGGCTTTCGTAAGCCACGCCTATTTGGACACTTTATTAATAAAAATTATTTTAACAGATTAAATATGAAATTTAATAAATGAAAAAATTCAGGGGCATACTGGATAGATGAATGAACAATAATCCGCCAAAAAAAAATTTGTATCTCAATTTTTCAATTAGTTATGCAATAGTTAATTAATAATTTTTTTCTGCTTGGACATGAATATTGCAAGTGTGATAATTGTTAAACTATTAACTTGAGATTTTTTTCCTCTCTTGGAGCAATTTTTGGAAGACTTCAGATAGGTCCTGTTGGAAAAATTTTAAAATGCTTATTTTTCATTTTTTCATTAAAAATTTTTGTTGTTGCAAAATTAAAACTTAGATTAATTATCGAAAAAATTTTTACCTCTTATTGTTTAAAAAATTGTTGTAAACAAATGCGTTGTTTATAAAATATTATAATTGAAATTTTTTTAAGGAATATCAATCTTTGATGCAAATAAGGATTTAAAAAAAAAATTTTCCTTAAAAAAATTTTTTTATTGCTTAAAAACGCATTTGGTAATTGACAATCGTTTTCTCCCAGTTCTAACTAATATTAAGGAACCATTTTTTCTTTAAAAATCATGATTTATTTTTTTTCCATATAAAAAATATTTCGTTTCATTTAATTTTTCATTGTTTATATAATGAACAATTTGTTATAAACAAATATTAGGAGTACAAATAAGTTTCCGCCGTTTTATTGTATATGGCGCGGCACGGAGTTTCGGTTAGCTTTCGCAGATGATAACCGGCTTAAAAAATCGTTTGGACATTCAGGAACAACATAACCTATTAATATCATTGATTTTATATTGGTAAAATATAATTTTTATAAGTTGAAAATGTCAAAATTTGAGCCAAGTAAGCGTCATTCGCGGGAAATATTAGTTTACTTCTTTAATTTAAAGATATCTGCTGCTGAGGCGCATCAATTGCTCGTAGAAGCATATGGTGAGGGTGCTTTGAGTAAGAGAACGTGTCGAGAGTGGTTTCAAAAGTTTAAAAACGGTGATTTCGACGTAGAAGACAAAGATCGCAGTGGAAGGCCAAAAATTTACGAGGATGCAGAATTGGAGGAATTATTGGAGGAAGATTCATCTCAAACACAAAAAGAACTTGCTCTAACATTAGAAGTCACTCAGCAAGCAGTCTCACATCGTTTAAAATCATTAGGAATGATTCATAAACAATTTGTGTTAAAAAACGGCGGAAACCTATTTGTACTCCTAATAAATTTTTCTTTTTATTTTTTTCCCTATTCTTCTTACTGCCACAAATACAGACATGATTTTTTTTTATTAATTTTTTCATTATTTTTTTTATTTTCAAATTTAAATTTTTTAAATTTTCAAAAAATCATGTCTGTATTTGTGGCAGTAGGAAGAATAGGGAAAAAATATAAAGTAAAAATTTATTCGTTTGGAACAAATTGTTTATTATATAAACAATGAAAAATTTGAGGAATGCAACCGTCTCCTCATGGTACTGGTTGAGACTACCCGTCTATATGTACTCAAAAAATGACTTCAAGGGGCTGTTGCAGATATCGTTCGATTTCTTCGAGTAAAATTTAAGATATAATGGTCTTCCCTTGCAGATGTTACTCTGGGTCGACCAGGCACCGGTCTCTGGGCAACGCTGCTGGTTTCCAGGAAAAGGGCCACTATGCGCCTTACTGAAGTACGTGCAATATTCAACTGTTGCGCAATCTGGTTGTTCGACAAATCTTTTTGATTTAAGGTCACTATTCTTGCCCGGTCAAACTGAGAAATTGGATGTCCCAGCATTTTCCACGGAATATTCTCAATATTACAACTCTCGTTATTCGCTGAAAACTGATTAACTTCGAATACACCTGTATTCTCCCGAATAAGAAACATTTTTCGCTGGTTTATTGCTCTCATTTAAATGATCAGATAGTGAAGATTCCACACACAGAAAATTGTCAGGGTATATTCAACAAGTTGAGAGTGGGCGGGGGCCAAGACTTTTCACGATGTGTGTATTACTGACTTCTAATTTTTGATATAGAAAGAAAGTTTCAATTTGTCCTTCCATCAATTATTTCTTTGGACGTGCTTATCTCACTTCAGGGTGATCAACATCCATAATTCATTATCTTTTTTCTCCCAGGAATAAAAAACAATCATGCTGTGATCCGTCTAGTTTTCAATTAAGTAGGTGTTGAATATGAAATATATTGCTTATGTGTATAAAAATTTGAAATGGGACTCGTAGAAGATTAATGTATTAACATTGAGAGTAATTATTCGAATTGGAAATATATGGGAATTGTCACAAGTCTCAAGAAGATTGATACTTCGGTAATCGCAGAATCGAATCAATCATCAACAGTTTCCGTAAGGAACAGATTTCCATAATATAATTCAAATTTGTTCTTATATGTACCCATGAAAATTACATTTGAATCTTTGAAGGAAACAATGTCGAAGAAAAGAAAACTTAGTTTTGTGATCCTCATAAATAAGATATTTCGATTATATTCTTGATATAATCTGACCCCAAAATTTCGCTCCAAAATATCCATCGATAATGAAATAACAGCGAAAATAGTGAAAGAGGCAATGTGGACGTTATCTCGAGAATATTATTCGTATGCGACATATTTCAAAGGTATTTAGTAGTTATGTTGCTGATTTTTTGTCCAAAAAAGAATTAGTTTCTTATCCAAGAAGTAGACGGTCCATGTTTTTGATTTACCTTAGTCTATCGCCAATTTTTAAAAGCGTTACAAGTGTTTCAAAACGATTATAAATTTGTAGAAGAATTTAAATGGCGTATTTCGTAGAAGAAAGGGTGGCAATGATAAAATTATTCTTAGACATAACGATTCTACGCGAACAACAGCGGCTTTATGTAACGAACGACATCCTGGAAAAATGTATCCGCTGCTTACGTTATGCAACTGGTTGCCATATTCGACGCTACTGGTTCAGTCGGAAACAAAAAGAGGGTGCATAAAAGAGACGAAGCGTGGAGGTTGCTGTCTTAGGTCATGTAGAAATGGATCCGACCTTGAGTACTAGGAAATTGTCCGATGTATCTGGTGTTTCACGCACAATAATCATGAGAATCCTGAAACAACATAAATTCCATCCTTATAGGATAAGGTTGGTTCAGGAACTGAATGAGGATGATTCCGATCGCCGACTCCAGTTCTGTGAAGTGGTCAGAGAAATGGTTGACTGTAATCAAAACTACACGTTCGATATCTGTTTTTCGGACGAGTGTTCATTTTACTTTAACGGCATTGTAAACTGGCCTAACTGTCGGTATTGGTCAGATGAAAATCCAAGATTATTTCGTAAGGTGCATACTCAGCGTCCCCAAAAATTAAATGTTTGGACGGGTATTTATGTAAATCACGGCCCTTTTTATAGCCGGTAATTTCAATGGCCAAATTTATTTAGATCTATTGGAGAACGCTATTTATCCAACCCTCATGCAAGTATTGGAGAATTCAGAAGACCATCAAAGGATCATTTTCCAATAAAATGGCGCACCACCTCATTTCGTTCAACCGGTGCGTCAGTTCTTAGATGAAAATTTTCCTCACGCCTGGATTGGAAGAAGGGGAGATATATAACATATATAATATTTAATTAATTACATGAATAATGTATTTGAGTCTACTTGTTGGAAGTTCTAATCAAGAATTGAAAATTAATGAACGATTTCGTTCGAAAGAAAAGTATTAAAAATGGAATTTGGGCCTGCACGCCAGTTAAGGACTGAAAATATTTGTCCTTCATATTTTTCGTAAAAACCCATTAAAACCGACGCTGTTTCCAGACTAGGAACATATTTCATTAGTCGCGCCACCTTTAACACAATTTCCTTTTGCCATTAACCCACGAAACATAAACTAAAACGCTTGCTAGTTTTAACGTTCGAAAAAGACACATCTGACGTCTTTCGAATTTACACATAAACGAAAAAACTCCCTCAATTCGAATTCACTTTAACTTTCCAAGGCCTGAAAGTGAATCGAAAAGTGAGCCCAACAGTGAACTCAGTAAAAGTGAGATCAATGAAATTGAACAACTGTAAAAAAGCTCAAGAAACTACTACTCCACGAACAAGATGGTGTTTTCACCGCAATTATAGTTCAAAGTTCAACAATTTCCTCAACTTTTGGGTAAAACAACTCAAACTTTTAATTCTGTGATATAAGCATTAAGGCTGCAAATAAACCAATAAAGTGTGATATACATCTTTCTCCATATTTGAAGTATACTTATCCTAGAATTTGCATACTGATTGATTGATGTTAATCAATTACTAGGAAGAATTTAAAAAGGTATCCCTACATACCAAGGAATTCTTTTATTTATATTTATATCTAAGGGAATTATATTAGGAGTACAAATAAGTTTCCGCCGTTTTTTAACACAAATTAAATATAAATCATTCCTAATGATTTTAAACGATGTGAGACTGCTTGCTGAGTGACTCCTAATGTTAGAGCAAGTTCTTTTTGTGTTTGAGATAAATCTTCCTCCAATAATTCCTCCAATTCTGCATCCTCGTAAATTTTGGGCCTTCCACTGCGATCTTTGCCATCTACGTCGAAATCACCGTTTTTAAACTTTTGAAACCACTCTCGACACGTTCTCTCACTCAAAGCACCCTCACCATATGCTTCTACGAGCAATTGATGCGCCTCAGCAGCAGATTTCTTTAAATTAAAGAAGTAAACTAATATTTCCCGCAAATGACGCTTACTTGGCTCAAATTTTGACATTTTCAACTTATAAAAATTATATTTTACCAATATAAAATCAATGATATTAATAGGTTATGTTGTTCTTGAATGTTCAAACGATTTTTTAAGCCGGTTATTATCTGCGAAAGCTAACCGAAACTCCGTGCCGCGCCATCTACAATAAAACGGCGGAAACTTATTTGTACTCCTAATACCATTAGGCAAAAATTGTCCCGTTCTACAAAACACTACACTAGGTTGGATAATCGCGGGGAATATACCCCAAATGTCAAGCAGACTAATCGTCTCGGACGAACCCGTCCAACACGGGAGACTTGTGTTCGATTTTCTTCGAAATTGAACAATGAATAGTATTACAAATGGAATTGGAACCTGCACAATAGTTAAGAACCGAAAATACGCACTAATGGAGCATTCGAGGTGAAAAGTAATTCTGTCCATCCGTAAACACGCTAACTTTAAAAAGGAAAGAGCTAGAACCTCAAAACTTTCATAGAAGGTTCCGTGTCTAAATATCTAGGTTCAGTTCGTTAATGGGCGAAATGGGTGCTCTAGTATCGTAGTTGATCGCATTTGAAGGTTTCTCTAATTTTTTTCAATATTTTCGATCGATAGAAATTCGACATTCAGAATAAGAATAATAACGCACATATTTTATGAGGATCGTATTATTGGAAGAGATTGAAGCAAATCAGTGTTGAGTGCTGGCTTGAGCATTATAACTTTCGAACGCAGAGTTAAACTTTCGGCGGAGGTTTGGTGCCTGAATATCCCGATTAAGTTACTGGGAGAAATCAGTTATTCACGTTTGAAATATTTTATTATTTTCATAGATTTTTCCACATTTAGGTTTGAAATATTTTAACTTTTCGTTGTTATTAATATGTTAGCCATGATATTATGGCAGAGGAAAAGCACCTAGCATAAAAGTTGGTATGTCATTAGAAAGCACACTAAATGTGGTATTTTTTTGCTGAAAAGAAAACATGTCTGTTAGTGTATTAGTGGAACGCACCTGTTCTTTATTTATTATTATATTCTATGAATCTAGGACAGAGAGGTAACAATATAACCTCTTTACAACAGTTGTAATTCAGATACACGTGTAAGTAAAATGTAGAAAGTTAATATTAAATAAAGTTAGTTATTAACCAGTGCTTATTAAAAATTATTTATAAACAAGAACCTTCACGTTACAATGTCCATAATTAATAATTTTTCATCGATAAAACCATTGGAGAAATATGACTGATTTTATTCACTTTAGAATCGTGATATTCATCTCCTTACCAAGTTTTTGGCACCCAGAACTTCTTATCTTGTGGTCAAATTTGATTAGGCTACAAGGATAACTGAAGTATAATGGATTTTATAACTACCATCAACATTTACCATGTGTTATAAGAGATTTTTTGTTGAAAATAACTTGTATAATCTCCCCTTGAAAATTCGCCCTTTTTAAATATGTGAGTTCATGTCGAAGCACAAGTGATCTGAATTTATTTCTTTCTATGAGAATTTTTGATTTTGTATTGGTCCTAAAATATGTCATTTTTTTAACAGAATTAGGAAGTCGTCTAAATTACCATCATGCGTCATCGACTATAACATCAGTTACATATTTTATATCATTTCAAAAATGGATAGTCGTTATCTTGAGAGCAACACCCGATTGACCTCAATGTTAAACATTCTGCTTCCTCAAAGTCCACGAGAATTCGGGATAGAAATGATCGTAAATGCCTCACCCAATAAAATACGCACAACGAAGTCAGTAGAAACGTCTGTTGCCGTCACAGAACTCGTTGAAAAAAAACATTGAAATGAAATTTTATTGTTGTTAACCACTTAAAGTTGGTCACCTACTGGTACCTACTTCATGTTCTTTCGAATCCTTGATAGTGTTTCATTTATACTTCTTCTTATCTCTTCAATGGATATTATGAAACACAGTCATATCAGGTTTTTCAGCGTGTGGTGGACATATGCTAGTGTTTGTATTTCCTGATATCCAGGGAAACCTTGCCTATAGGATTTACATCTTATTTGGGGTAATAAATAATTTTTGGTAGTTTATCTATAGGTATTATTGTATCATATTTTCCAAGGGCGTACCCAGGATCAAATCTAGGAGGGGGGACAAACCATGGTCGGGATCATTTTATCACGGAATAAAAATATGTATAATTATAACAGTGCTTTATCAACTGAGTTATTACAATTATTTGCTTGAAAAAAATGTATTCTAGTTACATGCCTTATACTATTATCATTTGTCTTGGATTTGTAGAAAACTTGTTCAAAACCCTCGTTTCAATCTCGTCTTGATTTTCCTTAAAAAATTTACGATGGACGCTCATCGAACTCAACCCAGTCAATCTGTCCTCTCCCATTGTACTTCTCAGCCAGGTCTTTACCCTTCGAAGGGTACTGAAAGATCATTCAACAGTAGCCATAGTGGATAGGAAAGCACTTAAAATGAGGGAAAAAAATATAATCCTCCTCCAAAAGTGCATCCTCTAATTTGTCCCCTGCTAAATCTTTCTTTTTCCACAGATTATACCACCAATCTTATTCTGCACAGATATCACCCAACTCAAAAAATTCCATGAAAGATTTTGCGTTTTTTTCCAAATATTTTGAAGTACTTTTTAGCATTTATGAAGGATGAAGATGCGATAAGTCAAAGGTAGGTGTATTTTCGTGTGGGAATCTAACATTTAATGATAAGGTTAAAGAGTCAAGATAAGGGATAATCAACGATCGTCTTCAGTATTCAATCGCTGTCTCAGATGGCGGATTACTTCTGTGTATTTGCTTTTTAACAATTCGTGGAACTGTTAACTCAACACCGATTTTCTCAGCGATATCATGTGATTTTACTTCCTCAGAAAGATGTTCATGATGCTTCTTGATGACATCAAGGATTTCACCAATGTGTTTCCTCACCATAATCAAATCCATATTTTCATCCTGTAAAAGGTTCACAACGGGTTCCAAAATCGCATAGTACTTTGCAATCATGACTAAACCTATAATGAAAATTGGTTTAGTTACTACACAGTGCAATTGATAGGCAAATTTTCTTGTAGCATAGTTTCCTTCGATCGAGAGATGTTCTAGCGCATTGACGATATCATGAAAGCTGTTTGAAAACTTTCTGATGTCCTTGTATTTGTCAGACCATCTGGTCTCATAGAGCCTTGATAAATAACAGCCGAAGTCCTGCGGGTTGGTGACTCACGAAAGAAGAATATTGTATCCTTAACAGTTGCAATCAAGTTTCTTATTTCCGGTAGTTTGCTAGCATCATTGACCACAAGATTTAGTTTGTGGCTTGAGCAATGAAAAAATTAAGATTTATTGCACTTTTTCCTAAAAATGGTCTGTACACCATCTTCTTTTCCAGCCATCGTAGAACCACCGTCTAATCCAAATCCAGCACAATTCTCTGCTGAAAGATTTTGATCAACTAAAAAACTTTGAATTGTGCTAGCGATTGTAGGGGCATCTTGAGATTTCAGCTCAACAAAGCTTACAAATTCCTCTCTGATCTTTTGTTGATTCTCATCATAAAACCGCAATCCGATAGAAAGCTGTTCTTTTCCAGCGATATCTACTGTTTCATCGGCCATTACAGCGTAAGGTTTTGCTTGTATACAGTCATCAATAATTCTTTCTTTGACAACTTCACCACATAACCCTATAAATTCATTCTGAATTTTTGGTGAAATGTAGACTGCATTTTTTCGACATCTATCCAAGTGATGCTTTAGCTTCAGATCACCACAGTCAATTCTCAAATTTAAAAGGTCAAAGAAAACCCCCTCATCTCTTCCGTTTACTCCAAGTGGCAAATCATGAGTTCCACAAAATATGATACAAGAAATAATTGATGACAATATTTGTTCGTTTTCTTCAATCATCTTTTGGTGACCACTTTGCAACTGTACATCAACTGGAACATTTTCAAGGAATGCTTTTGCAGCAGCTGTTGAAGTTTTGTGGTAGTAACTGCCGACGTGTATATCTTTAAACTTCGTATATGACCTTACCATGAATGACCGCAAAACTCCTTTAACTGTAGCAATACTAGGAGGAAAAAGAACACAGTGCATACATAAAGCACCTTTCAAACGACTTGAGTAGAC
Organism: Megalocaria dilatata; assembly: GCA_034642435.1. Classification (NCBI taxonomy): domain Eukaryota; kingdom Metazoa; phylum Arthropoda; class Insecta; order Coleoptera; family Coccinellidae; genus Megalocaria; species Megalocaria dilatata. The sequence continues at coordinate 7,514,608 of CM067855.1, read as the reverse complement.
CAACCAAGGAGTATATTGATCTAACCAGCGGCGGTTAAATTTTCAAATGGATGGCGCTGACATCAGAACCAAAATCGTAATTTGATGGTGTGACCCAGGGATTCGTAAGCAAATCCTTTTTCTTTTCTGATGGCACTTTGAGTGCATGACCAACATAACGACCAATGTCATTTTTATGGTAGCCATTGTATTCTTGAATCATTTTAGATGTCCCGGAAACAGCTACGTGAAGAGGCGAATAATTCCTAGACACAGAATCCGATGATTTGGTCGGTTTAGTTCTATCTTCCTCACCATCTTGATCCATTTTCCGTTTGATAGATTTTCTGCCTGATAATGTATTCCAGCAACAAAATTTAATAACGATTAATTTTTTTGGAGGGGGCAGCTGTCATTTTCCATGATGATTGTGAATCGAGTAGAAAATCTCAAAGTAAATTAGATCCATTGTTCTAAACTTGAGCAAGTCTAGTTCATTTGTTCAATGAAATCCAATTTATTTGCATACTGCTAGATTTTTTTATACAGTGTAATTCTTAAGGTGAACTTTCATTACATTTCGACTTTCCATAATGAAAAATTTCATATAGAGTCCCATAAAGAAGTAAAAAATAGGAGCAATTAGCACAAAGAAAAAAATTCTTCTACATTTATCTGACATAAAATGAAATAGATGTACTGGGGCATAGAAGACCGGAAAACAATGTTGTTTCTGCTCAGAGGATAGTTAATTGTCATTTGTCAGCTTATTGCGCACTTTGAAGTTGTGTCAAAGATATTTGAAGGTTATTGTGTCTTGTTCACGTCTAAACAATTAAATATTAGACTTTTCTTGCATTTAGTCAGCCAAATACAAGAAGGACATTGTATGCTTTTTGAGTTTACAAGGGTAGTAACGCAACAGTTGCGATGTTTTTCCAAGTGCATTAGACGTCCGTGAATGCCAAAGATGATTCTCTAGGATCAGATCCGGAAATTATGGTCATCCCAAAAAAGATCCTTATCCAAGGAATCTACCCTCTTCGTTTGTACCTCCAATTTAAGAATAGCCTGTATATGATAGCAATTGTTGTGTCTTGACGGGAAGTTATTTGAATTATTACAGTTTCATTGTAACATTTGCATGAGAACTGGGTTATAATACAATGCAATTTCTGGCCAATGAAGGTTGATATATTTTAAGAATTCGTGATGATATTGAAAGATATTTTTTGAAATATTCCATATCTGAAAAATAATGATGAATAAGATCCATAATTTGTTCCTCGCCAATTTCGTCTGATATGTTTTTATTAGAGTGATGGAACTTTAAATTGAAATAAAACACATTTAAATCAAGATTCAAGCCAAATTTTTTTTTATTTGATTTTATGACATTTATGTTCCCAAAATAATTTCTGGCAAATGTCCACCACGACTAGCTCTGAGGAACTGCATTCCACCAGACCAATTTTGGACCACTTTTTCAAGTAATTCAGTATTTATTTCATCAATAACACGAGTTATGTTGGCTTCCAAAGCGTCTATTGTTTCTGTTTTATCAGCATAAACCAATGACTTGACATAACCCCAAAAAATATAATCCAGTGGAGTTATGTCGCATGATCCTGGGGGTCAACTAATTTCTTTCAATAAATCAATTGTTAGGGAAGCAGCATGAGGTGTAGCACCATCTTGTTGGAACCAAAACAATTCCTGGCCGATACATTTCAATTTTTGTAACAAATAATCATTGATCATCGATCTGTAACGAACATCATTCACTGTAACATTAGCTCCAGCATAGTTTTTAAAGAAATATGGACCGAGATTGTCTCCAGCGTGTGAAGCACACCATACAGTGCATTTTTCAGGATGCAATGGAACCTGCAGAACTTCTTGAGGATTGTTTTCACTCCATAAATTTTGCTTGTTTACATAGCCGTTCAACCAGAAATGAGCTTCATCACTAAACACAATTTTACGATAAAAAAGTGCATCAACTTCAAGCTGTTCTAGGGCCAAATTAGCAAACAAACGACGCTTATTATGGCCAAGTGGCTTTAGTTCTTGAACCAGTTGGATCTTGTATGGGTGTAGACCAAGATCTTTACGCAAAATTTTCCATGTGGTGGATGCACAGAGTTCAACTTGTCGTGAACGTCGACAAATAGACAAATCTGGATCATCATTAACACCATGACTTACAGCAGCGATATTTTCTTCTGTACGTACAGTTCTTTGTCTTGTTGTTGTTGTTGCATGAGTAGAGAAAATGTTGTCCGAAATCTATCGATAGTCCGACGAATAAGCTGCTCTGATGGACGATTATGTAAAACATAATGTACTTTATAAGTTGCGAAGTGAGTCTTTGATTGATAATTTGTCAATGCTTACTGAACAGAAATGTCAAAACAACATGGCTTCTACCTTCTGTCAAATCACAGTTATCTCTATCGAAAGTTATATCACTCTAAAAAAACAACCGATACATGCGTTTGTGACTGAGAATATTACATTTGAAAATTATTATTTAAGGTTCGAATAGATATAAAAATCAATTACTCAACATCAACTGAAATGAAAGACGAATTTATGTGTTTATTCAGGAAATAAGAAATTATTATATTTTAATTTTCGTGTGAAATCTGTTACATTTTTTCGAGTTATGTATACCAACAGCTGAACCTTTCATCTTAGAAGTCAGTAAAATTGAAACACTGTAAAAAAGCAATTGATGTAATCAGTTCCACTATTCAATATTGATAATTGTTGAATTTTTTCCCAGAATTCATATTAGAAAGAATAATTAATTTGAATTTAATACGATCCTGTCTAATCATTTCGTATAAAACTGACCAGAATAAACAATTTTAGTAGGCGATATCTCAAGCATTGTTGTTGCACACAGATATTTCAAAATGGATCCTCTAGTTTGTGTAGCGGATTATGAGAAATACGCTAATTTGTATCTGCCGAGGAAAATTTTGGACTTCTACAGATCAGGTGCTGGAGAAGAAAGAACCCTTCGGGATAATAAAGAAGCTTTTTCTAAGTGAGTAATGTCGAAAAATTATCTCAGTATAATTAAACGTGATTTTTCTATTAGGTACAAAATAAGACCCAGAATACTTAGAGATGTCTCAAAAAGAGATCTGTCTACTACGGTTTTGGGCCAAAAAGTTTCTATGCCCATAGGAATTGCACCAACTTCTCTGCAAAAAATGGCTCATCCTGATGGCGAATTGGCAAGTGCTAGAGGTATTATCGATTTGAGCCATCTGACACTGAAATTACTTAAAAATTGTTTTTCAGCTGCTGAAGCATTAGGTACAATATTTACACTGAGCACCGCCTCAAATTGCACAATTGAAGAAGTGGCTAAAGCTGCACCAAACTGTATTAAGTGGTTTCAGTTATATGTCTTCAATGACAGGTAGGTGATATGAACATAAATCCAAATGAAATATGAACTCCTTTATGATTGCAGGAATGTAACCAAGAATTTGGTCGAAAGAAGTGAAAAAGCTGGATTCAAAGCATTGGTTGTCACGGTCGATTTGCCGGTAATTGGCATCAGACTTGCAGATAGGAGAAACAAATTCACATTGCCACCCAATATAGAGTAAGAGATTAAGAAATTATTCCACAATATGATCAAAGCTATTCGAGTGATTAAAATATCGGGTGTTTTTTTTAGAGTCATAGAACTTTCGATAGGGATAACTGTGATTTGACAGAACTCAGAAGCCATGTTGTTTTGACATTTCTGTTCAGTAAGCATTGACAAATTATCATGGAAAGTCTCACGCCGCAACAGTGTTTACAAATTGTTGAAATTCATTTTCAAAATCAGTGTTATATTCGCCAAACTTATAGAGCACTTCGTGAACTTAATGGTTTACATAATAGTCCATCAGAGCAGCTTATTCGTCGAACTATCGATAGATTTCTGACAACATTTTCTCTACTCGATGCAACAACAACAACAAGACAAAAAACTGTACGTACAGAAGAAAATATCGCTGCTGTAAGCCATAGTGTTAATGATGATCCAGATTTGTCTATTCGTCGATGTTCACAACACTTGACCATAATTGTTCCGTCTCATTGGAGACGGCCCAGTCCTTCGAGATCGTTGAGTCATCGATATTTAGGCATTTTTATGTTAATATTTCGATCTAGCATTTCTTCAGCTGCACCAGACGAACTGAAGTGTTATTTGACACTTCTGTTTATTTGTTTTATAATTATTATATATGGCCTCAGAAAATATGACAAGTAATTTGGTGATTTGACATATGTATGCCTGTTAATTTCACATGACACAGCATTCCAAATTATAAACTGATTTTATCCTTCTTCTCTTGCATTTATCTCATAATTCTTCTGTAGCCAATAAGAAGGTTTATTTTGTTCATTCAGTCCACCTCCAAATGGACCTTCCAATCAATTATGTTAATTTCCCTCTTTTTGTATTAGAAGGGATGCATCGAACACCTCTAACGTTCAGTCTTTGAAAGGAAGGAAAAATCATTATTCTTCGAATAGTCAAGTTGTTCGTTTGTAAATGTACAAGCTTAACGCGATTGCTGTAAACGTAGCAATCCACCTTACACTTGTTTGTAGTGTAATTGTCATCACATAAGCTTGGTATCATATATAGTGATACCAAAATATATTAGTTTGTTTTGTTATAAGTGTTTCACTTCAGTTCCTCATCATCGTTGTGGTTTATCATCATTAGATAAAGGAAGCTGTAGACCATCGCACATAGAGTGTTCTTTGAAGTCAAAATCACCGCTAATAATCAAAAATACAGTTCACTAGAAGCCATTGGAATTAATCATCGAGATTAATTAATTTGCAATTGTCTATTATTTTAAAATACTGAAACAATAGGCAAATGCTACGGTAAACTAACCGTGGTACCAAACAATAATAAGCGTCGTTTGTTTGCTGATTGAGCCCTAGAACAGCTTGAAGTTGATCCACTTTTTTATCGTAAAATTTTGTTTAGTGATGAAGCTCATTTCTGGTTGAACGGCTATGTAAACAAGCAAAATTGCCGTATATGGAGTGAAAACAATTCTCAAGAAGTTCTGCAGGTTTCATTGCATCCTAAAAAATGCACTGTATGGGGTGTTTTACATGCTGGAGGCATCATCGGTCCATATTTCTGCTGGAGCTAATGTTATAGTGAATGGTGCTCGTTACAGATCGATGATCACAAGATGGTGATACACCTCATGCTGCTACCTTAACAATTGAATTATTGAAAGAAAGATGGCGAAGATGGCGATAACATTATATCGTTATTTTATGGTCCAATTAATTGGCCTCCAAGATCATGCAACATAACTCCACTGGATTATTTTCTTTGGGGTTATGTCAAATCATTGGTTTAAGATGATAAACCAGAAACAATAGACGCTTTGGAAGCCATCATAACTCGTGTTATTGATTAAATAAGGCCTGAATTACTCGAAAAAGTGGTCCAAATTTGGTCTGATCGTATGCGGTTTCTCAGAGCTAGTCGTGGTGGACAAATGCCGGAAATTATTTTTAAAACATAAATATCATAACATTATCTTTCAAGTAGGAAAAAAATTTGGCTTCAATCTTAATTTAAATAAGTTTTATTTCAATTTAAAGTTCTATCACTCTAAAAAAACAACCGATACATTTCTGATGACAGGTGCTTTAGTGTCCTCGAGCATTAAGTTAAATAAATATCACTAATGATTAATATCTATTCTGATTTCATTCAGTTTTTGTAGTTGACAATTTCAATCAATAATTCCAAGTCCTTCAATTGCTACTTCCGAACTTTGGCAATTGCTACTGATCAAATTGTTGAAGCTACATCTGTCGGACTGGCTGTCATTTATTCAGTCCATTCTGCCAAATCACCATGGACAGATAAAGAGTTCAACAGCACGTGCAAATAATGCGGTTATTTCATGAAAATTAGTGTTCTGTTCGGGCAAGTTCCGTGCGATTCGCTAAGTTTACGATCGCCATAATCGTCCTACCGAGAGGACTATTCGCACAGTGTGGTGTATAAATTTAAGTCCAATAGTTCAATAAACAATGAAACAACCCTTGCGGCGAAACGCAAGATCTGCCGAGAACAGCGCTATTGTTCGTAAGAGTGTGAAGGAGAATACGACGCAGTCGATTTCGTTCGGCTTTTTGCGCACTACAACAATCCTACTGACCAGGAGCTGAAAGTGAATGACCATAGGACAACGACGTGTGTTCGATGAATGGGGCCCTGGAGTTTTTGGAAGCTAACCCTAATTATCATCAAAATATCGTCTTCAGCGAAGAGGTTTTTTCTGCTACGAACAAAATTGTCCAACTTGAGACGATACTGATCCACATGAGATCCAAGAGCCTCCTATTCATCGAAAGAGTCACTGTTTGGTGTAGTTTTAGGACTAGGGGTGTCAGCGGTCCATATTTTTTTGAGGACGACGTTGATGGTAATGGTCTAGCCATTACCGTCAACGGCGAGCGCTATTAGGTTATGATTATCAACTTCTTTTGGCATTACTTAGATTATATAGTGATCAACAACATATGGTTTCAACAGAACAGTGCTACATTGGACATACTGCACGAGCGATTCGAAGGCATAGTCATCTCATTTAATATTGAAATCGAAGTGATCACCTAAAATTTCTGTTATTCCTATGTCCTCTGAGGAAAAGATCATGACAAAATGACATGGGGCGTTGTCATGATGGAGCATCCATCTGTCTGCAATATCTGGTACTGAGCCATTTTTCTGACTTTCAAAGACATCCACAAGAGTTCACATGTTCGATGTTTTCATAGGTTTTCGAACCGTTCTCTGAACGGTTTTCATCTTCAACGTGTTCTCTGCCTTCCAAAATTGATTTGTGCTAGCGAAAAACTTGAGTTCGGGATAAAGAATGATTCCCATAATCTTGCTTCAATATACTCACGTTATAATATTAGGAGCACAAATAAGTTTCCGCCGTTTTTTAACACAAATTAAATATTTATTATAGAAGAACGATGTGAGACTTCTTGCTGAGTGACTTCTAATGTTAGAGCAAGTTCTTTTTGTGTTTGAGATGAATCTTCCTCCAATAATTCCTCCAATTCTGCATCCTCGTAAATTTTTGGCCTTCCACTGCGATCTTTGTCTTCTACGTCGGAATCACCGTTTTTAAACTTTTGAAACCACTCTCGACACGTTCACTCACTCAAAGCACCCTCACCATATGCTTCTACGAGCAATTGATGCGCCCCAGCAGCAGATTTCTTCAAATTAAAGAAGTAAACTAATATTTCCCGCAAATAAGGCTTACTTGGCTCAAATTTTGACATTTTCAACTTATGAAAATTATATTGTACCAATATAAAATCAATGATATTAATAGGTTATGTTGTTCCTGAATGTCCAAACTATTTTTTGAGCCGGTTATCATCTGCGAAAGCTAACCGAAAGTCCGTGCCGCGCCATCAACAAAAAAACGGCGGAAACGTATTTGTACTCCTAATATATTCTAGTGAAAACTAATTAAATGTAAAGATATGTTGATGTTTATGGCTCATTCTCTATTCCATGATTCGATTCCAATTGTCTGTTTTAAGACATTTACCTGAGTTTTACTTTCTTTTATAGATATGCGAATTTCAAGGAAATTGTGCGAAATTTTGAAAATGAAAATAAAATAATGGATATTCCAGCTTACGTAAACACTTTGCAAGATTCTTCTTTACAGTGGAAAGACATAGAATGGCTGAGAAGCATTACAAAATTGCCTATCATACTCAAAGGAATTATGACTGCTGATGATGCATTGTTGGCTGTAAAAGCAAACGTCGATGGTATACTGGTGTCTAACCATGGAGGAAGGCAACTTGATGGAACTCACGCAACTGTAATATTCAATTTTTTCTGACAAAAAACGAATAAGTTGAATATTAATGTGTTTCAGATTGACGTCTTGCAGGAAATAACTAGAGCAGTCGGTGAGAAAACGGAGGTTTACTTGGATGGTGGTATTAGAGATGGAACAGATGTCTTCAAGGCTTTAACATTAGGTGCAAAAATGGTAAAAGTTAACATACCCTTATTTTGCCTTATTTTATTTTATCTTCAAAAATTGATATTCAATTAGATGAAATCCGTTATATGCGAGGTATTTTCTACATTAAAAACAATTTTATTTTATGATATATTATAATTTCGAGTCACTAATAACCAGAGATATGAGAAAAACAAATGTTAACGCTATTTTATTGATTTACACAACAATTGTTTCGTCATACCATGACTTCATCAGGTGAGTATTTAAACTGAGGTATACAATGCAAAACATGACCTTAAATACACAGCTCTGGTACAAAAAAGTGGATAGAGATGGTATAAAATTAATGAAAAATATTAAGTAGTGGGGATCTGTTTGAATCTATTTGATCATTCAGTAAAATTTGTCTTTTATTGTATCTATTGATCTCTAAAGTTTCTAACAAATTTAGTTTCTGACTTTTGTTTTCGATATGTAATATTTCATAGTTCATATTAAAATTATGGCCAGTCTCTAACAAATGGTTGGCATAAGTTGAATTCGGTATATTATTAATTTAACATTTTTCATATTCTCGTATCCTTTTTTGGAATGTGTCTGTCCTACATATACACATGGGCAATCACTACATGTTAACTTGTGAACTCCCGATTTTTTGTTTTTAGGAATGACGTCTTCATTATTTTTTATTGAGCTGCCTAAAGAATTAATAGTTTTGAAAGAGATGTTATATTTTTCTTTTTTCTTTAAATATCTAGCAATCTTTTCGGATTTTTGGCCTATGTAAGTTAATGGAATAAATTTGGTTTCGTTTGAATTTTGAAATTTTAAATATACAAGTGATATTGCTTTCTTGTAATTTATTTTATCAAGTAAATTGTCTACAATTAACGGATTAAAATCATTATTGCAAGCTATTTGTTTAATGGTTTTATACTCTTTGTCAAAATTTTCTTTCGTCATGGGTATGTTAACCAATCTTTGAAGCATACAATTATAAGCTGACAATTTTTGTGAAAATGGATGGTTTGAAGTATAATGAATCGTACCGTCTGTATGTGTAGGTTTTCTGTAAATGGAAAAGTCATGTCTATTATTAATTTTGGTGATTTTTAAATCTAAGAAATTGATGCTATTATTCAGTTTAAATACTCACCTGATGGTATGACGAAACAATTGTCGTGTAAATCAATAAAATAGCGGAAGTCAACATTTGTTTTTCTTATATTGAAGATGAATTTCCGTCAAGTAAAGACCGAGTCAATCAAAAATAACCAAAGATTCATTCAACCGTACACTAACAGCTGATAATTTTTTTCGTAGTTTCATGAAAAATAGAAGCTTAATGGTTAGCTAGAAATTTCTTCACCTGAAAACCTTGAGGATTCCTCAATTCTGAGGTATCCTCAATACTCTTACTAGAGAAGAGTACCAACAACTCAATTGGTGTTAATTTTTGTTATTTTGAAAGATATGATATCTTTCAAAATAATATTGGACAGACTTAAAAAAAACCCAAATTACCCACTCTTTCACAAAAATTGAGTTTTTGGTACTCTTCTCTATTATATGACTCGATCTACACTCACTGCTTTATAAAGTAAGTACTGTCATGGATTTTGTGAATAATACCTTGTAAACAAGTTAAAAATAACCATTATTTAAAAAGTAAGATAATGAAAATTAATAAATTTCATATATCGGGTGTTTTTTTAGAGTGATAGAACTTTGAATTGAAATAAAACATATTCAAATTAAGATTGAAGACAATTTTTTTTTTTTATTTGAAAGATAATTTTATGACATTTATGTTATAAAAATAATTTCCGGCAGATGTCCACCACGACTAGCTCTGCGGAACCCCATTCGAGCAGACCAATTTTGGTTCACTTTTTCGAGTAATTCAGGCCTTATTTTATCAATAAAACGAGTTGTGTTTGCTCCCAAAAAGTCTATTGTTTCTGGTTTATCAGCATAAACCAATAACTTGACATAAGCCCAAAGAGAATAATCCAGTGGAGTTATGTCGCATGATCTTGGAGGCCAATTTATTGGACCATTTCTCGAAATAATGTCATCGCCAAATCTTTCTTTCAATAAATCAATTGTTACGGTAGCAGCATGAGGTATAGCACCAGGTTGTTGGAACCAAAACAATTCTGGGTGATACAAATCAAATTTTGGAACAAATAATCATTGATCATCGATCTGTAACCAGCATCCTTCACTATAACATTAGCTCCAGCATCTTTCTTAAAGAAATATGGACCGATGATGCCTCCAGCGTGTAAAGCACAACATACACACCATTTTCAGGATGCAATGGAACCTGCAGAACTTCTTGATGATTCTTTTCACTCCCTATACGGCAATTTTGCTTGTTTACATAGCCGTTCAACCAAAAATGAGCTTCATCACTAAACACAATTTTACGATAAAAAAGTGGATCAACTTCTAGGGCCCAATCAGCAAACAAACGTGACTTATTATGGTCAAGTGGCTTCAGATCTTGAACCAGTTGGATCTTGTATGGGTGTAGACCAAGATTTTTACGCAAAATTTTCCATGTGGTGGATGCACAGAGTCCAACTTGTTGTGAACGTCGACGAATAGACAAATCTGGATCATCACTAACAGTATGACTTACAGCAGCGATATTTTCTTCTGTACGTGTATTTCTTTGTCTTGTTGTTGTTGCATCGGGTAAAGAAAATGTTATACGGAATCTATCGATAGTTCGACGAATAAGCTGCTCTGATGGACTATTATGTAAACCATAAATTTCACGAAGTGCTCTATAAGTTTGGCGAATAGAATACTGATTTTTAAAATAAATTTCAACAATTTGTAAATGTTGTTGCGGCGTGAGTCTTTCCATGATAATTTGCCAATGCTCACTGATCAGAAATGTCGAAACAACATGGCTTCTTCCTTCTGTCAAATCACAGTTATCCCTATCGAAAGTTCTATCACTCTAAAAAAACACCCGATATTAAGCGAGGTTCAGGGGATCAGGGACGACTTAAAAACGCAATTATAGCCTGTGAAACACGTCTTATGCTAAAAATTGAAAACATTAATGCTAGAAAAATAATAATAAGCTTGGAAGAGGACTTGGTCCAACCCGGAATCTTCAGATTCCTAATTCTGTATTTTGAAATATAACAAATAAAATAGAAACAGCCTTCTAAAAAGGGTGTTTCATATATAAAATAATTATTTCGTATTTACATAATATAATTCACATATCTGCTTTCATTTATTTGTGTATATACTATTAGATTTCTGAATTGTTTTTTCGAAAAACTCTTTACAAATTGATATTTTCTGTACAAGAAACAGTTTTTTCATGAATTTGAAAGCTAAATTCTGTTTTAGAGCAACAACAATTAACGCTATTGTATAAAGAGATATGCACTAACTGTACGTATAAAATTAATTCAAAAGGTTTCATCTATCAAATAAATATGAATGAACAAAATTATCGCAATAATCACGAAATCCAAATTGCAAACTGAGCTAAATATGGAGATGATTTTGAATCGTCCCGATATCTTCTAAATTCCACTGAAAACTGTACGTTTTCCGTGGAACAGCCTATATATACCTCTACTGCGATACGATATATTTTTTATAGTAGCTGATGTAAAATAATTACTAACATTATAATTACGTTTTCTTGAAAAAAATATATAATCTGAATACAAACTGATTGTATAAATATTTATATATTTAAATTTGCCTCCAATTATATTCAAGATTGAATGAAATGGACGTTTTAAGAACTACGTGAAAAAACAGAGAATTGATTTTCAGGTTTTTGTTGGAAGGCCTGTTCTTTGGGGCTTAGCTTACAATGGGAAGGAAGGAGTGAAGAATGTGATGGAAATTTTAAGACATGAATTCGACACAGCTTTAGCACTTACGGGTAGGTTCCATAACTTATTTTTCTCCATTGATCCAAAATGTTTGATTCGTATTTTAGGTTGCTGTTCTATTGGTGATATTGTACCTGAGATGGTGGTTCATGGAACTTCTTCTTCAAAATTATGAATCTATATAAGTCTGTTCAACTCTACAGTATAGTATAGTGTTTATTCTTTGTAAAATTTTAATGAAGAAACTCTCTTGTTATTATTATTATCTTAAATTAAGACTGTTGAATTCACTAGAGAAACGTTCAAATTCGAAATATATAAAATGCGAAAAATTAAAATAATACACGCATAAAATATCTGATTCTATAAAACTTGTACTTCATTAAATTTTAACCATAGTAAGTAATGTATTATAACGTTAATCCTGGGATTAATATTTTTGTTAATGTGTATTAAAAAACTATTTCTGTTAGAGACATATTAAAAATTCACTTAAAAGATAATATTTTGAATCGGAAAAATTTAAGGAAATGGTTTAAAGAAAACCATTAATACCTTACAGCTTTCTGTGATTTTTGTGAAGAATATCTTGGATTTTAAAGTTTGTGTGTTAATTAATTTTATTTTTTAAATGTGAAGTAGGACCTTATCGGAATTTTAATTGTTTTTTGAAGATATAATAAATGTTTACAGAGATTTTTGAAGTAACTTATTCAAATATTCAAATCTATTAAATATTTCAAATAAATTTTATTTTCTGAGAAGTCCTTAAATTTTGTTTTTTACTTTTGAAAAGGAATTAATTTTCATAATTGTATGATCAGAAATAAATTTTTGTCTCCTTCAAATATTCATTTATTAATTTTAATTGATAATTTATATTTGTTGGGTTATTTATTCCATTTGATATTGGAATTTTGTAATATTCCTTCTATCAAATAAAAAACCTCTTCTTATTATTATATTTTATATATAATATATAATTATACTAGGTTTGAATAAAACTCATTATGGTAAAATCAAGTGGTTTAAAGAAAACTATATAATATCTTTCAACTTTCTGCGATTTTTGTAACGGACATAAAATATCTTGGATTTTGAAGTTTGTTTGTTCAAAACAAGGATATCACGAGGTTTGTCAGGTGAGTTATATTTGTTGTTAACTAATTTAATTTTTTAAAAGTGAAGTGGGTCCGATGAAGACATCAGAATTCTAATTGTTTTTTGAAGATATAATACATGTTTTGAGAGATTTTTGAATTAACTTATTTAAATATATTAAATATTTTAAATAAATTATATTTTATGAGAATTTAAATTATGTTTTGTATTTTTGAAAAGAAATTAGTTTTCATAATTGTAAGATCAGAAACAAAATTTTGTCTCCTTCAAATATTTATTCATTAATTTTAATTAACAATTTATATTTGTTGGGTTATTTATTCCATTTGATATTGTATATTAAGTTTTGATTTCATACGTCTATTAAATATAAGCTGTGCTTATAAAACATCAATTCAATTTTAAAATTTTCGAATGAAATTTTTTGAAATTAAAATTATAGGCGACTAATAGATTAAATCTGTTTTGATATTCAAATCTTTAAATGGAATAGAATAAATCTGAAGGATATTAAATTTTTTTTAGATATTGTTCATTAGAAGACGCACGTTTCGTTCCATCCATATATCGTCCAACCCCACATGAATTTTGTATTTTTCACTCACCAAACCACATGTTCAAACTGCAACAACATTTACAAATTTGACTCACGGGAACAAAGAGCAAATCAATCGAAATCAACTGTTAAATAAGTATTTACACTTGTGAAAATTCTAGAAGATTGTTTCAATAACCATTATTTCACTGATAAAAGCCAATTACTTGGAGAACATAAACTTCTTCAACAAACATCAAAATGGGTTCTTGTCAAAAAGTCAAACACCTATCACTAAAATCATACATACAATACATCTACAAAGAAATTTATAAACGAGGGGAGTTATGGCAGTTATCCTTGAGCTTAGAAACGCTTTTAATGTTGTAGAACACAAATAACTATTTTTCTTCATCCCTCTATATTTTTATCATCTCTTTATATGTTTTGTGAACAGAGTGAAATACTTTTACTGCAAAGTATACTCTGTTTGAAAACTCACCTGATGAAGTCATGGTATGACGAAATCATTATAGTGTAAACAATAAGAATTGCCGTAAATGTTATGTTCTGTTATTTCATTTTCATTTTTAACCCTTTTGTCTTCCCTCGATACTAGGATACGCAAAAAACCAATCTGTCTGAGCTAACTATATTGTTTACTTTATCCGAGAAAAGCTCTAATTTTTGTAATTCAGTCCTTCTACTTGGACACAGATATAAGGATCATGTTATTAATTGTGGATAAAGGATAATAGAAATTTCTAATATAAATAAACATTTAACATCCTTCAATATAACTCTCATTCTAGAAAAGTTCAATATATAATTTATAATTCTTATTTCATCACATGAATGAAATTCCAATTTTTTATTAAACGGCACTTACGGCATTTACACTCCTTACATTTCAAATATAATGACTCTATTAATCATAATTAACAGCATTCACTTGTATGTTATGACGATCGGTCAATCTTCCTAGGAATTATGCAAGTTTTCAATAATATTTGTTTGATACAATTCCTCTCTAGCGAAGTTAAATAAATAAAAATCAGATTATAAGTGAACCTTCATACGAAACAGACAGTTATATCGGGTGTTTTTTTTTCAGAGTGATAGAACTTTCGATAGGGATAACTGTGATTTGACAGAAGGTAGAACCCATGTTGTTTTGACATTTATGTTCAGTAAGCATTGACAAATTATCATGGAAAGAGTCACGCCGCAACAACGTTCACAAATTGTTGAAATTCAATTTCAAAATCAGTGTTTTATTCGCCAAACTTATGGAGCACTTCGTGAAATTTATGGTTTACATAATCGTCCATCAGAGCAGGTTATTCGTCGAACTATCGATAGATTTCGGGCAACATTTTCTCTACTCGATGCAACAACAACAAGACAAAGAACTGTACGTACCGAAGAAAATATCACTGCTGTAAGTCATAGTGTTAATGATGATCCAGATTTCTCTATGTGTCGACGTTCACAACAAGTTGGACTGGTTCAAGAACTACTTGACCATAATAAGCGTCTTTTGTTTGCTGATTGGGCCCTAGAACAGTTTGAAGTTGATCCACTTTTTTGTGTTTAGTGATGAAGCTTATTTCTGGTTGAACGGCTATGTAAACAAGCAAAATTGCCGTATATGGAGTGAAAACAATCCTCAAAAAGTTCTGCAGGTTCCATTGCATCCTGAAAAATGCACTGTATGGTGTGCTTTACACGCTGGAGGCATCATCGGTCCATATTTCTTTAAAAACGATGCTGGAGCTAATGTTACAGTGAATGGTGCTCGTTACAGATCGATGATCAATGATTATTTGTTTCAAAATTTTAATGCTATTGACCCAGAAGTGTTTTGGTTCCTACAAGATGGTGCTACACCTCATAACATTATTTCGAGAAATGGTCCAATTAATTAGCCTCCAAGATCATGCGACATAACTCCATTGAATTATTTTCTTTCGGGTTATGTCATGTCATTGGTTTATGCTGATAAACCAGAAACAATAGACGCTTTGGAAGCCAACATATTTCGTGTTATTGATGAAATAAGGCCTGAATTACTCGGAAAAGTGGTCCGAAATTGGTCAGGTCGAATGCTAGTCGTGGTGGACATATGCCGGAAATTATTTTCAAAACATAAGTGTCATAAAATTATCTTTCAAATAAAAAAAAAGTTGGCTTCGGTCTTAATTTAAATGTGTTTTATTTCAATTTAAATTTCTATCATTCTAAAAAAACACCCTATACAGAAAGGAGATAAATTTAAAACGCGGAAAGAGATTTTTTTCGAGAATTGATACGGTTTTACATGTAATTCGATACGTATAAAAATACTGCATTATTAACAATCAGTATCTCACTCACCGACCCTCAAAATTTTATTACCTTTTGACATATAGATTGGGAAACTCATAAATACCAGAAAAAATACATCGAAATGCTGGTATTCATTTTCTTTGCGAATTAACGCTTTCAAAGACGTCATCGGCGATGCCATCGAAGTCCTACACAAAGACCAGGAAAGAAACTTAGTCTGGCTCAAGGTTTGCAATATTCATTACTGAATATTGATTGAAATCTGTTACCTCAATAATCAATCCAGTCATTTATTAATTAGTGGGATTAGCACCCAATACAAAATATAGCTTTCATTGACAACTGCCATCAAATGAAAGACATTGATCGAAAGAGCTACTGAAAGAATTCTTATGAATGTTCTAATTAGACGTGAAGTGGTTATTGCTTAAAAAAGGAAACATTTGCTGAAGAATTATGGAAATTTTTGTACTGAGGGTCGATTGGTTGTGTTACTTATGTTTAATCCATATGTTGGAATAATCTTCCTTCCGGTTGCAGAACCGGCTTCAGAAAAAATATATATTTCGTTAAATTTTTAGTCTTATTTGATAAGGGCTGTGAATAAGTTGAAATACACACACCGTGAAAAGTCTTGCCCCCCTAGGTTTCTCAAGAAGTAAACAATCTATGTACTGGAAATGAGATGAATATTTTCCTCAATTTCAACTGCAATATATTTGATAGAAAATCTTTGTTTGTTTTTCTTTGCTTTATGCAGGATGAAACAAAATATGAAAAATGATTGCGATTGTTTCGTTGCTTGTGTGGCACGTAGCGCCGTTTTGTTTAAAATTAACATCAATATCTTCCAATTCTGGCCCTAAAAAAATCATTAATCATAGCTCAGTAGCGCAATCCAGTCACCATAACGCTACGGGCTACAGCAGCATTATTCTCAGTTGTTCTTGAGCGACGCACACGATTTCTATTCTTCACATCACTAACTTGTCCCAACAGCTCGAATTCTTCCACCATGTTCACTATTGCCGGCCAAGAAGGTGCTTGACGACAATACAAAAGTGCTTTAGTTTTTTGAACTGTCACTGCAAAATTTTCTACATTTTTGTAGTGAATTTGGACAATTTCACAGCGTTGTTAAAGCGTGTGTCTTTGCAGTTTTAGTGATGGCGTAGTTTTTACTTGTCAAATGTTAAAAGATGACAGCTTCAAACGTTACAGCTGCCTAGATAATTATTCAAAATGAAACCTCTTATTGGAAAACCCTATATCTGGTTTTTTGCACCAGTATGTCCGTTTGTTTCGCGAAAAATTTTGGACGGCGTACCGCTACTGCCAAAATTTTTGATGCGTTTTTGAAATCCATATATTTCAAAATTTTGAAAACTTCACGGTGTCTAGTTTATTTTTAGCCCGATTACGAATGTTTTATATCGGGTGTTTTTTTTTGGGGTGATAGAACTTTCGATAGGGATAACTGTGATTTGACAGAAATCAGAAGCCATGTTATTTTGACATTTCTGTTCAGTAACCATTGACAAATTATCATGGAAAGATTCATGCCGCAACAACGTTTATAAATTGTTGAAATTTATTTTCAAAATCAGTGTTCTTTTCGCCAATCTTATAGGGCATTTCGTGAAATTTATGGTTCATATAATCGTCCATCAGAGCAACTCGTTCATTCGTCGAACTATCGATAGATTTCGGACAACATTTTCTCTACTCGATGCAACAACAACAACAAGACAGAGAACTGTACGTACAGAAGTAAATACCGCTGTTGTAAGTCATAGTGTTAATGATGATCCAGATTTGTCTATTCGTCGACGTTCACAACAAGTTGGACTCAGTGCATCCACCACATGAAAATTTTGCGTAAAGATCTTGGTCTACACCCATACAATATCCAACTGGTTCAAGAACTAAAGCCACTTGACCATAATAATCGTCGTTTGTTTGCTGATTGGGCCATAGAACAGCTTAAAGTTGATCTACTTTTTATCGTAAAATTGTGTTAAGTGATGAAGCTCATTTCTGGTTGAACTGCTGTATAAACAAGCAAAATTGCCGTATATAGAGTGAAAAAATCCTCAAGAAGTTCTGCATTGCATCCTGAAAAATGCACTGTATGGTGTGCTTTACACGCTGAAGCCATCATCAGTCCATATTTCTTTAAAAACGATGCTGGAGCTAATGTTACAGTGAATGGTGCTCGTTACAGATCGATGATCAATGATTATTTGTTTCAAAATTTGAATGGTATCGACCCAGAAGTGTTTTGGTTCCAACAAGATGGTGCTACACCTCATGCTGCTACCGTAACAATTGATTTATTGAAAGAAAGATTTGGCGATAACATTATTTCGAGAAATTGTCCAATTAATTGGCCTCCAAGATCATGCGACAGAACTCAACTGGATTATTTTGTTTGGGGTTATATCAAGTAATTGGTTTATGATGATAAACCTGAAACAATAGCCAACATTACTTTTGTTATAGATGAAATAAGGCCTGAATTCTTAATTTAAATGTGTTTTATTTCAATTTAAAGTTCTATTACTCTAAAAAATCCCCTATTTATGAAATAATAAATCAGAACCAATGTCTCATTAAGATGAAAATATCCCTGTTTCCTTTTCGGTATCAAACGTCAAAGAATTATTTCCGATATAAATTAAATATGAAGCACCAAAATTGCAATGAACTTCCTGTCGGAAAAAATTATGGAAAATAGCAATAAAACCATGTAAAACATGATTTTAAGAAGTCAGTCCATTATATTAATCCCCAATTATTTAGCCCATATCGGGAAAAAAGATCGGGTGTTTTTATTTGAGTGTGTTCATGGAATTACATTCAATAAACATGTTTTACAATTCGTTCGCTCCGTGAAGAAAGGTTACATACACTCACCGGAGCTCTAAATTTGAATACTGAATCCTTAAAAGGTTAATTGGTCACAAATTGAGAATTTGTCACACTCCCATATCTAAATACGGAAACCATTGATTCGATCTTTGTTTTGAAAAATATGCAGCGTTGTGGTCCTTGAAAGTTCTTCTAGAAGTGTTACACCTCAACGGATTATCAGATACTCTAGGCTAAAAATTGAGGCTGTCTATAATCCATGGGTGGCACTTGGATGATAGTCGATTTATATAATTTGACATTTGATATTGATACTCATAGATCTCCTGTGAAGATTTTTCAGATAATTTAGTGTAGCTTTTAGGAGTTAGGATATTAAATGTGCTCTGAGTAAGCTGAATTGTCCTGCCAAGGGCAGATCAAGCGTTCAATTAAGTAGTTATATAAGTTATACGTCAAAATAATTTTAATCAAATAACAAAATCAATTTTTTCTCTTGTCGTCTCGAGAAACGAGTTATGACTTCCTCCATTTGAATGGGTATGCATTGAAGCTCTAAGCAAAGTTTTGAGCCTCCTAAGAGTGGAAAAGGACCTTTGCGCAGTGGCTACACTAATTGGTAGTGTAGCAAGAATACATAAAAATTCTCTTACATAAGGATACATTTCAGTATCATAATTTCTATAAGATGAGTAATCGACTGCCCATATTCGTTTATATTTACTGCAACTGGAGTATTATCTATTAGCAGTTCATAGTCGTTTGCAAGCTGTTTAACAGTTTTATTGTCTTCATCTTAATAATAATAATAATATTATTTGCACCAGAAATACATACACAAGATATAGTAACCATAATATTAACATAAACATAGTAGTCTGACACAAAAAAATAAGGAGAATGAACACAAAGCTTTCGCTGTCCGTGTCATATCTCATTTACTCACCTATGTCTGAAATGCCAAACAAAACAACAAATTTCGGAAAAGCATTGAGTTACAACGATACACATTCACATTCCTAATTTTTTTTTTCAATTATATCAGTTAAAGAAAGCATGTACAACCTGTCTCCGGTTACTCAGTAGAAATAACCTAACCTTATTTCTATAATGTACATCAGAATTAGAACTGCTGAAGAGGAAGTCCTGCGAAAGAGCATTCATGAATCTTGGCCCCAGGAACGCAAGACATTTTGTTCCCACTGTCTTATTTGCTGATGGAGTTTTAATCTTATTTGAATATCTAGCTCTGGTTGGATAATTATGAGATAAAAATTCAATATGTTCCCTATTTTTGTGCAGAAAACACACTGCCTTAAGAAAGAAGATCTGTCGAACATCTAGTATCCTAGCTTCCATGTATAAATTATCCGATGGGTAAGTTCTTTCTTTATTGAGAACAATTTTTAAGAAATATTTAGATATACATTCTGTCAAGAAAATACCGGGATTTATCGATTTAAATCTGGTGGGGCAATGAGGCAGGTAAAATTTTTTTTTCCTAGGTTGGTACCACTGTCCTTGATTGGTATGCCAAGCTTGAGCGGGATCTGTCAACTAGTGTGTTTGCAACAGCTGATTAAGTCAGTCGATGTCAGAGTGCGTGCCGATTTTTACTATGGGTGATTACATTGAGCAAAGAATTTGTTTAAAGTTTTGTGTTGTAAATGAATTTTCGTGTGCCGATGCATTGAAAATGTTGCAAAAGGCCTTTGGTGATAATGCTCTATCGAAAACTCGTGCATATCAGTGGTACAGAGCCTTCAAGGACGGTCGTGAAGTGGTCGCCCATCGACGGCTTCGATCGAAGATAACGTCGATAAAATTAAGGAAAGGGTGCTGGAAAACCGTCGTACCAGCTTGAGAGAGATAGCACATGATCTTAAGATGTCCCACGAGTCCGCACGTACGATTTTGATTGATATTTTGGGCATGAGAAAGGTGGCCGCACGACTCGTACCGAAAGCCCTGAATTTTCTTCAAAAACGTCATCGCGAACAGGTTGCTTCAGACATGCTGGATCGCTGTAATTCCGATTCTACATTCATGGAACGCATTATAACTGGTGATGAGACCTGGGTCTACGAGTACGATATGCAAACAAGCCAGCAATCATCGGAATGGGTGGCAAAAAATGAGCCGAAACAAAAAAAAAAACCACGCCAAAGCCGCTCGAAAATGAAGGTGATGCTCATTGTTTTCTTCGATATCCGTGGCGTGGTGCACTACGAATTCGTTCCAGAGGGTCAGACGGTAAACAAGGAGTATTACCTAGGCGTTATGAAACGTTTGCGTGAGCGTATCCGTAAGAAGCGGCCAAATTTGTGGGCGAACAACTCATGGATTTTGCATGACGATAACGCGCCTTCTCACCGAGCTACGATTGTGACTGACTTTCTCGCCAAAAACTCAACAAACGTGCTTCAGCAACCACCGTTTTCGCCGGATTTGGCTCCCTGCGACTTTTTCCTCTTCCCAAAACTAAAATTGCCCCTTTGTGGCACCCGTTTGTAGTCGATTGAAGCCATAAAATAAAATTCGGCGCGAGAGCTAAAGTCCATCCCGGAAAGCGCCTATAAAAAATGTTTCGATAATTGGAAGTGCCGTTGGCATAGATGTATTGAAGCAAATGGAGCCTATTTTGAAGGCGACCCAATAAATTTTGACGATTAAATGTAAAAATGTTGTTTTAATTGAAAATTCCCGGTACATTCGTTATGCCACCCCATCCGATAATTCCATATGCTATACGGGAGTCTACAAGAGCAAAATAGAGCATTTTGAGATGGTTTAGAGGTAAGATCTTAGCAAGAAACCTGAAGCGACCCAAAAATGTTCTGATTATATTAACAATATTATCAACGTGATTATTCCAACGAAGATGAGAATCAATAATAATCCCCAGGTATTTAATATTTTCGGTAATTCTTATTGTTATCGTTTTATTATGATTATTCACCTCCAAAGTGTTATACTGTGGTAATTTGTTCTTGTAGCTTGTTATAGGAAGGAACATTGTTTTGTCAAAAATTATGGTAAGTAATTTATAATTAAACCAGTAAACAATATCACTCATTTCTGCCTGAATTTTAAGTTTTAGATCCTCCCAACTGCCCGATGTATACAATATAACGGTATCATCAGCAAAGCTTATGATGTGTCCAGATGTTCTAGTGGTGAGTAGAGTATTTATATGTACAGAATTGGCCCGAGCACTGTGCCCTGCGGTACTCCGCATTTAACTAATTCAAATCTACTATACGTATCTTCAATTTTGACACATTGTTTCCTATCATACAGATAGGATCTGAACAAATCGTGAGCCAGTCCTCGTATTCCCACATCCTCCAAGGACTTCAACAACTGTTGGTGGTCGACAGTGTCGAACGCCTTTTCAAGATGCAAAAACACAGCAATGGCAGGTTGGCTATTATCAATTGCATCATACATTTTCTGCGTCAGTGATGCAATGGCTCCCTCCGTAGATTTTCCGCTCCGAAACCCGAACTGATTATCAGCAATCACTTTATGTTTCTCCAGAAACAGCTCGAGCCTCACTTTGATAACCTTCTCGAAAATTTTAGCGTAACTAGTCACCAGAGATATCGGTCTAAAATTTGATGGTATAGTTTTATCTCCTTTTTTATGTAGAGGTTTTATTACTGTGATCTTAAATTCAGCAGGGCAGATTCCATCCTCCATTATGATATTTATAATGTAACACAGAGGTCTTACTATCTCTCTATATATTGTTTTCAATGTCTCGGCTTTAATATCATCTATACCAGGCGTCTTATTATTTTTCAAAGATAATATAATCTCACTAATCTCCCTCTCATGAGTAGGTTTGAGGAAGAATGAGCAGGGATTAGTCACTCTGGGGGGGGTTGGTTGACACTGGAGGCTTTTCTATGTTTTGTGCTAGCTCTTGTCCTATGTTGGAAAAAAAATCACCGAACGTATTGGCGATTTCTTTATTGGACTCTACGTACTTTCTATCTTTTGATTTCAGCTGTCTTATTCTTGTGGGCTTACTATTGGTGTTGGTAATATTTTTTATAGTTTTCCAGAGTTTTCGCGAACTATTCATATTCTTTTCAATTTGATTTTTATAATGGTCAAGTTTAGTTATATAGATGAGTTTATTCAAATAATTTCTGTATTTGATATAGTTCACTCTTAGTCCTAGATTTTCTTTATTTTTTTGCCACTCCTTGTACAATTTGTCGCGCTTTTTTATGGACTTTAGTAGCCCTATGGTAATCCAATCCTTCTTCTTTATGTATCTTTGTTTTTCCTCATAAGTTTTGGTATTTTTTTCAATATTCTGTTTAATTTTAGCAATAAAGTTCATTAGTATAATCGACTTTTGGAATCAAAACGCCTAGTTGAAATAATTTTAGTACTTCTGGAGACAGACGGTCCTCTAAGTCATTTATTACAGAATCTAGAAGAGGGATGTATACAGCCCTGCGGAAATAATCTTCAGCAGATTGAGCAAGATGGTTATTGGCCCTGTGTGTTTGCCGTGATACTATTATGGGGCGTTTAATTTCAGTACCTAGTTGCTCAGCTACTTCTTTTGCCTCTTCAAAAAGCTGTCGTAAAATTGTATCAGCATTTTCCCCTTTATTTCTTAGGACAGTCATTTTATCATTTATGGCGTCCGTAGCCCTTTTTAAATCAATTGACCTCGTTTTCAATACTATGCTTAAGGCTACTGTTGTAACTGAAATAAATTTAGTTATATTTAAACTAAAGTTTGTCTCTTTACTGATATAAACGGTAATTTGAACTGCCTTTGCTGAAATGCTCAAAAGTTACTAATCAAATAAATTATTCCGATCCTACGTTCATGCATCAGTATCCAAGAATAAAAAACAAAATATTTAGGTACCTAAAACATCACTCAAGCAGATAGGTGATATGATGAAACCCGAACTGCGCAACGTTTGCAGTAAGCAATGCGCGTCATTAGCAGTTTTGTGGTCTTGCCAAGTAGAAATCTTTTCCAGAGAGCTACAGAACTTCACTAAGTTGTGTCCTTGAAATTGAAGATGCCCATCATTCCTCTCGACCCAGCGCGTCTCTAGATACTTTGCATTGTAACTCGATAACAAGTTCTTTTTTAAAAATTTTATGTCTCTTAGCGAATGGATTGGCAAATGCCACAACTTTTCTCATCATGCCCGAGGTGTTGCGGCAAGAAATAACTTTGGATGACGCAGCTAATGAATTATTAAGAACGTGCTTGCTGCACGGGTAACGTTTGGCATTTACAGCTTTTTTGAAAACTCTTGTATCTGAGGCAATAACCGAGCAGCTGTCAGTCCCAATACCCACACACTATGTCAAATTTATATTCAATTTGAGACAGAGATTTTCAACGATTTTCGCCAGTGACAACCGAGGCTCTATAACGTCTTTATTGTTATCCACTTCATCATATCTAAAATTATCGTATGTATCACAGAAAGTAACAAAATCTTCCTTTATGATACCATTGTGAAGATATTTAAATGATGGGCTTAGCTGTAAGATATGTAATATATCTGTTATTTCATCGAATAAAATTGTAAAATTATTCAGCTTCCTACACTTTCTGTAATATTGTTTCCTGAATGATTTCCTTGCAAACATCAATCAACTCATTTTGCACAGTTTTGTTGATGTATGTTGCATTAGATTTAGATGTTTAATCTTCCTAGATCCGCGCTGGTGTTCTGCCCTCACACCACCCTAATCTTACATTTGAAAGATCTCGCACTGTATTGATGGGAAATCTCGAATTTTATAGTTCATCAATTGTCTCAATTACTTTTGACCTCGGATTCTTTATCAGTGATTCAAATCTAGTCGTTCAAGACCATTTTTGACAGAAATTACGGACATTTGAGCGGAATAATAGCACGCTGTTCCCTGGACAAGCTCGTCAAAATATTTTCTTGAACCCTTAACGGTTTTTTTTTCATTCTTATTGTAAAATAATAGGAAGTTTGCAGTGATTATTCATTGTTCTCTAGCAATTCATTCCAAATGTGTACCCGTGGAAACACTTGGAACAACCAAAACCAGGTAAAATTTTTTATTATGTTTGAGCATAACCCAGGAGACAAGCGCTTCAACTGCAAAATTATCCCTTGAAAAATATTTTTTATTACTTTTATGTATAATTATTAAGTAAAATAAATGGAGGTTTATACTTGATAGAGGGAATATAAAATCATTTAAATATTTCAATATTTACAGATATATTCTGTAAGCCTTCTACATATTTAATTTCAAAAAATTATATTTAATATTATAACTTCAGGAATTAAATTAATGTCATATAAGCACTGCTCATATCAAACGACAATAAAATGAACATTCATTATAAGACATCCAAATGAGATAACAAAATTAAAAAAATATAAATTGTTAACAGAAATCCTATAAATTGAATATTTTGAGTAGACAAAATTTTGTTTCTGCTCATCCCTCTTATGAAACCAGATAAATTTCAAAAATGTTCAACAAAATCTTAAGAATTTCATCATAAAACTATCTTACTTAGAATATTCAATATTATTGAATATCTAACTAAGTTACTTTTTAGAAAATCTCAAGATATGTAAAAACATTACTAACAAACAAGTTTTAAGAGAGACTTTGATTCGTCAGTACTCAATCATATTCAATAAAATATAACATCAATCAACAAAAAATATTTAATTACCTTTAACAATTCAGAAAGCGTCTTGGCAAATGAATACTGAACATTTAAATGGAGTCTAATGTTGACTCGAAATAAAAAGTTCTGTGGTTCACCATTGATCTTAAAAATTGAAAGGCAATTTAACGGCCTCTGTTATATAATAGAAACCATCAATATAATTTTTTGAAATTAAATATGTAGAAGGTTAACAGCATATATCTGTACATATCAAAATATTTAAATAATTATTAAGTGAACATCATAATCAATCTATTCGAAAAAGTGTTTCAAATTTGGTCATTTTAAACAAAAATCATTTTCAATTCTTTTATATAATAGTTTTAAGGATATTTATAAAATAATCAATAAATCTACTGTAAGATTCTAGAAAAAATTCGCAGTAATTAATTCTCAGTAATGTCATTTCGAATTTCGCAAAATTAACTCTTTTCTTTCAACAGTGGAAATTTGTGAATGTGAGGATTAATTATAGTTTCAAAACATACCAACTTAAACTGGGTCCTGGGTATAACTGCTATCTGTGCTCGTATATATTAAATTTAATAGTAGATATTTACCTACGCAAAGAAATATTATATAGCTATAAATTCGTATCTTTAAGCGTTTGTGAAGCAGTTGCTCTATTCGTTTGATATTTATGGTCTTGATTCAATTTTCAAGTGACTTAAACCGCCACAATTCTCAATAACGAATATAACTTAGTTATACATTGAAAATAACGTTAACATGTTCAAATAATGTGTATGTTGATTTCATAGCTTATGATTTACTATAGAACATATAATTTTTTCAATTGATTAATCACTTGTTTTGAGAGTGTTAACGTCATAGATGATTTGAAACCCTATTTTATTGAGTTTTTCAACATAGAGACTAAATATCAACTGTCCTTCTTGTGCAGGTATTTAAGTAGTATAGACCAAAATTGTTATTACTGGAGTATGTTGTTATTTTACAATTTAACAGCTTCTGTCCACGGTTTCGCGCAACTGAGATATTATTATAATATATCTGTTAGGAGTTAATTAATTACTTCCCAGCCGTTTTCAAATAATGCAGGTCTTTGCAAAGCACTTGAACTTCCTCCATTTTCACGAATAATAAGTTTCAATTGGTTTCAAGAATATCCTGCCAAATCTTTGCAATTTTTGAGATTGTGAGCCGAAAATGATTTCAAACGTGGAGGAATATAAAAATATATTGTTTTCCCTTGGATGTACTGCAAATATGAGCATTGATTTCGAAATTTCTGAACAGATTAAGAAGCTTTCGTGAATATCAGTAATAAAACTTTCAAGAAAATTCACCTCAAGGATTTGGAAAGTCTGTCTAGTTTTTTTGTTAATATGAAGAGGGCACTAGACGATTCGTGTGATCGAGTGTTTCCGCACTCTAATGGGCTCTAAACGGCTCTTTTTTGAGTTATATAGACTCAAGTTAGGTGCATATGTTATTCGCAATTAATAGACACGCAATATATTCGCAATTCTGAAAACACACGCGAGTTAATTAGACATATACTCAATAATATTCATAATTAAGACTTACGCAAGTTAAACTGACACGTAAATAAGATATTTTCCTCAATGAATTGATGGAACCATGCAAGATTTAGTTCGAGTTTATTTACATTTCTTCGAGTGAGTACTTTTCTTCGTTGCCTGTTTTTATTTGAAGAAAAATGTGCTTAAACAATTTAAACCTTGTGTAACAGGAGATAAACTTGTTCGAAAATATTATTTATAGATCACTGACAAAATCAAAAATCAGATGAGGATGGTAAACCGATACTTAAAGAGGAGGTTTTTTACTTTCAACAAAACGGTGTCTCGAAAATGTCCCTCAAGAGCACTTTGAACATTTAATTGAATTATTTAAATATTTTAATATTTACAGATATATTCTGTTAGCCTTCTACATATTTAATTTAAAAAAATTATAATTAATATTATAACTTCAGGAATATGATTGAGTACTGACGAAGCAAAGTCTCTTAAAACTTGTTTTTTATAATGTTTTTACATATCTTGAGATTTTCTGAAAAGTAACTTGGTAAGATATCCAATAATATCGAATATTCTGAGTAAGATAGTTTTATGATGAAATTCTTAAGATTATGTTAAATATTTTTGAAAGATATCTGTTCTCATAAGAAAGATGAGCAGAAACAAAATTTTGTCTACTCAAAATATGTAATTTAAAGGATTTTTGTTAACAATTTATATTTATTGGATTTTGGTATCTCATTTGGATGTCTTATAATGAATGTTTATTTTATAATATTAAATATAATTTTTAAAATGAAATATGTAGAAGGCTAACAGAATATATCAGTAAATATTAAAATATTTAAATAATTTTATATACCTTCTATCAGGTATAAACTCCATTTATTTTATTTTATTGAATAATAAAAATAATTCAACTGCCGTTTTTTAACGGCTGAAAAATAAGTTGTTTTGGTTCCCTGTTTGAAGTTTCAGAACAGGTTTTTCATTTCTAATTTCGATTAACCATTGACAGTTTTCTGTGAGACACAGTGTATTACGTATTTCGTTCACATCGTCGTATTGGAACAAGTACGTTTTGTTATAGCATAGTGGATGATAGATTTAAATAATGACCTCATATAGAGTCTATCAATTAACACCATCAACAAAGATTCATTTGACGCAAAAGGAGAGATTGTTAAGGATTTCAATGAGAGGAATTCTGAGTATGATATTGACTTGAAGCAGCTATGGTTACTTCCTAGAGTTCATTGAAAATCGGAATAACAGTATTAATTACAACCATAGTAGTTGCCAGGGCTATCGGGTGTTTTTTCAGAGTTGTAGAACTTTAAATTGAAATTAAACACTTTTAAATTAAGATTTTATTTTATTGAAAGATAATTTATGACATTTATGTTTTGAAAATAATTTCCGCCATATGTCCACCACGACTAGCTCTGAGGAACCGCATTCGATCAGACCAATTTTGGACCAATTTTTCGAGTAATTCAGGCCTTATTTCATCAATAACACGAGTTATGTTTGCCTCCAAAGCATCCAATTAAAATAATCCAGTGGAGTTATGTCGCATGATCTTGAAGGCCAATTAATTGTACCATTTCTCGAAATAATATTATCGCCAAATCTTTCTTTCAATAAATCAATTGTTACGGTAGCAGCATGAGGTGTAGCACCATCTTGTTGGAACCAAAACACTTCTAGGTCGATACCATTCAACTTTTGAAACAAATAATCATTAATCATCGATCTGTAACGAGCACCATTCAATGTAACATTAGCTCCAGAATCGTTTTTGGAGAAATATGGATCGATGATGTCTCCAGCGTGTAAAGCACACCATACAGTGCATTTTTCAGGATGCAATGGAACCTTCAGAACTTCTTGAAGATTATTTTCACTCCATATACGGCAATTTTGCTTGTTCATATAGTCGTTCAACCAGAAATGAGCTTCATCACTAAACACAATTTTACGATGAAAAAGTGGATCAACTTCAAGCTGTTCTAGGGCCCAATCAGCAAACAAACGACACTTATTATGGTCAAGTGGCTTCAGTTCTTGAACCAGTTGGATCTTGTATAGGTGTAGACCAAGATCTTTACGCAAAATTTTCCATGTGGTGGATGCACAGAGTTCAACTTGTTGTGAACGTTGACGAATAGACAAATCTAGATCATCATTAACACTATGACTTACAGCAGCGATATTTTCTTCTGTACGTACAGTTTTTTGTCTTGTTGTTGTTGTTGCATCGAGTAGAGAAGATGTTGTCCAAAATCTATCGATAGTTCGACGAATAAGCTGCTCTGATGAACAATTATGTAAACCATAAATTTCACGAAGTGCTCTATAAGTTTGGCAAATAGAACACTGATTTTGAAAATAAACTTCAACAATTTGTAAACGTTGTTGCGACGTGAGTGTTTCCATGATAATTTGTCAATGCTTACTGAACAGAAATGTTAAAACAAGATGGCTTCTTCCTTCTGTCAAATCACAGTTATCCCTATCGAAAATTCTATCACTCTAAAAAAAACACCCATACTTCTCCGATGTCTTGTTTGTCATTAAATAATATAAAAAATTTCAAGAAGATCTGTTAAGTCGTTTATGCTTTCAAATGTGGAAAACCAAGACTACAGAGGCATATTCATATTCATTAAAATGGTACAAATATTGCTATACAGGGTGCTATTAAAAACCAACAGAGGGTAAAATACAGTTATTGGGTACCTCTACGTGGATGATATTATCTGTGTGTAAATTTGAAAAATAAATTTTCTAACTACTATGCATTAAGATTAGAAAAGAATGGTTAACAGATAATATAATTTCTGTTGACTCATTGAACCTAATTAGAATAAACTTGCATGTTGAAATGACTGATTCACAGGACATTTACTATACCATTATCAACTAGTGACTCTCAAATAAAAATAAATACTATGAAACAAATTGAAAAAGAATTATATTTATAACAATACGTTGGAACATTTTTTTCAATTGATTCTTTTCTTGACTCAATTAAAATTTTTTCCAACGGCAAAAACGGATAAATACGGTAAATCATTCTAAATAGAATACATTCTGACAATTGCAAGCAGCTTATGTAGAAAAATTGGAAAGTATGTTTTAAAGAACTTATATGTAATAAAATAAATTAATTCGGCTGATCTGTACCAAAAATCATTAATAAGGAGTATGAGCTATGGTAATAGACAGTTCTAGAAATCGACACAGTGTAACATACATCTATATAACAATTCTATACTTGAACAAACTCGACCAGGTTTCGTAGATCACAGAGGCAAATTGCAGACATGCGCACGTTTCAAACTGATTTGTTTTTCATCAGTGCAATCAATGTATGCTAGTGACTCCAAATCTGTCAAGTATCTATATTCGCTATACACAGAGACTCCAAGATATTAATAATACACTAGCGACATCTAGAGTATACCAAATACGTACACAGAGACTCTAACAGCCAGTTTCATATTAACGAAATTAAAGCCTCTTTTTTCCCGAAAAGTCTCCTTTAATGATAAAACGTGTTGGAACTTAAAAGCGTCCCTTATCTTAAAGTGAGAAAATCGGCTCTTTACGGCTGGAAAAGGATCCTTTAACGAGAAGCTCGACACTGCGCAGGTGCTCGATAAACACGAAAACAGTGGACATAACCTTCATCTGTCACATTAGCCCCTTTTGTTTGATTTTAGCGTACTATGAAATATGTTAACGTTCAAACCGTGTGTAATTCACACTTGAGAATCAGAATTATTGTAGCTAAATGACCTGGATCAACACATGATCAAACCATCTTTAATAACAGTGTCTTGAAGAGACAATTTGAGAATGGTAAATTTGGACGCTATTTGTTACTTGGTGATAGTGGTTATAGTTTGCAGACTTATGACAAAGTTACCGGAAGCTATAACTGCAGCTGAAAATTTATATAAGCAGTCAATTATACGAACTAGAAATGTGGTGGAGAGAAAGTATGGAGTTTGGAAATGTCGTTTTCCTATCCTTTCTAAAGGAATGAATGTTAAGTTAACGACCATAAGGGCAATTATTGTTGCTACCGCTGTTTTGCACAATATAGCTGTAGATATGAACGGAATATTTCCAAATGAATGATTGCAGGAGGAAGAGGACTTTCAAACAAATTCAACTAATGTTAATTCAGCTCGTCAAGTGAGAGTCTATCATTAATAAACATTTTGCCAATTTAAAATTTATATTTGTGTGATAATTGAAAATAAATTTGCTTATCACTTGTGAAACTATTCTTCATATTCAATTTGTATCTTCAATATGACAAGATTTCATATAATTTTTATAAGATTTTACAAGGTATGTATTTAGATAGGTTTCTATGTTTGTATTTCTGATTCATTGTTTTACTTTAGGTAACATCTGAAAAAGTTTCAAGTGAGAATAAAGAAATAAAAATATTATTGAAATTTCTGTTTTTAATTCAAATTTGTGGGGATTTCATAGTATGCAGCAATGCTGATGGAATTCTAATACCGCTTTTTCCAGAGAGTGCATTCAAAATAAAAAAGATTTAATTATTATTATTTAATATTCTCTTCATCTCCATAATTTGCAAATCTAATATTTTAAGCTTTGAATGCTCCTCTTCCTTTCTTCTATTCTCTTCCTTGGTAGCCACTATCTGAGCTTCTACTAGAGCTGTTTTTTTTATAAAACATCTCTTTCGCTTCGGCAAGTGGGTTCGTAAGACTTGGGCTCAACTGTTTGGAAATTGGCTACCCTCAATTTCAATGGAGCCCCACCACCAGTCTCTTTAATATGACTGCGTTGAGCAGCTACCACCTTTCTAGTTTAAGTTTTTATATTGTCATATTTGGATTTGAGCTGCTCCCTATCTCTCCAATGAAGAACTGTTGCATTGAAAGCAGTTGCTATTCTCTGCCGGACTTTATCCTATAACATTAAAATTCTCTTTTTCAATCAATTCCAAGAGACGTAGTTCCTCCTCTGGTTTTAAAGTAATACTTTTTTTCTTTTCTTTCATATTCATTCATATAACTCATGTTTACTTAAATATAGCAATTCGCGCGTAATAATGATATAAATTCCAATATACTGTCTTCTGTACATAACCATGTTTATGCAAAGACTGATTTATGCTTCTTTTTTTACAAGTTCCGACGTATAGCTCCCAATTTTTGCAGAATATCACCAACTATATTCGTAAAATCACTAGTTCTCAGGATAGCCAACAGTCGGAAACATATGACCGGCGCATTAAAGAAAGCTTTAAGTAAAGGACGGTCGATGTGCGTTTATGAAACTGATGGTCACATTTAAAGGATCCTTTTTCATAAAGGGACTTTATCATAAAGGAGCCTTTTGATGTTGTTTATGAAACTGGCCGTAAGATATTAACAATACACTAACGCCATCTAGAGTATGCAAAATACCAATACAAGACATACCTTTGCGAGTTGATTCAAGTAAAGAAATGTGTTCTCGATATTTTCACGTTACCACCGCAGAATAAATTTTCCTCATGCACAAATCAGACCATAAATTGCCGTAATGCTCAAAAATTACCATATTCATATTAAAATGAATTAAATCGGCTGATCTGTACCAAAAATCAATAATAAGGAGTATGAGCTATGGTAATTGAAAGTTCTAGAAATCGAGACAGTGTAACATACATCTGTATAACAAGTCTATACTCAAAAAAACTGGACAAGGTTTTGTAGATCACAAAGGCAAATTGCAGACATGCGCACGTTTCGAACTGATTGGTTTTCGTCACTGCAATTTATGCACATATTTTTGATATGTGCTGGGTAATGCAGTACAGTAATTAATTTAGTTATGACTGTACTCGTGCATTCCTAAATTTTTATTACTTGTATCAACGTTCCTTTTCTCACAAGTCGAACTTCAGAATTCTTGTAGATGTCAAATCTCTAGGTACCGGATTTCCCGTAAGCAACACTCACGCACGCATCGCCTTTGAAGGCTATCTAATTCTTGATTAATGCTCTCCAACCATTGAAATGAATTATATCGGTCATTTTTCTCTAGAAGCTCGAGTGTAGGTTGCGACAAATGTAAGTTATACGCGCGTTCAAATTGATACGCCGATCAAAAAAAAACTGAGGTCGTTTTTTGCTCAATTTGCTTATGGTTATTCCGATAGCCCTGAACGAGATATACATCACTCTGAGACTATTTATTTTTAGAACAATACGTGAAGTTTATTTCTTTTATTCTTCAGATATTCTTCGTTGAACGGAATATCATATCGGGTGTTTTTTTAAGAGTGATAGAAGTTTAAATTGAAATAAAACACATTTAAATTGAGATTGAAGCCAAATTTTCTCTTTTTTCGGAAAGATAATTTTATGACATTTATGTTTTGAAAATAATTTCCGGCATATATCTACCGCGACTAGCTCTGAGAAACCGCATTCGAGCAGACCAATTTTGGACCACTTTTTGGAGTAATTCAAGCCTTATTTCATCAATAACGTGATTTATGTTGGCTTCGAAAGCGTCTATTTTTTCTGGTTTATCAGCATGAACCAATGACTTGACATAACTCCCAAAAGATAATCCAGTGGAGTTATGTTGCATGATCTTGAGGGCCAATTAATTGGACCATTTCTCGAAATAATAGTATCGACAAATCTTTGTTTCAATAAATCAATTGTTACGGTAGCAGCATGAGGTGTAGCACCATCTTGTTGGAACCAAAACACTTCTGGGTCTATACCCTTCAAATTTTGAAACAAATAATCATTGATCATCGATCTGTAGTGAGCACCATTCACTGTAACATTAGCTCCAGCATCGTTTTTAAAGGAAGATAAACCGATGATGCCTCCAGCGTGTAAAGCAGACCATACAGTGCATTTTTCAGGATGCAATGGAACCTGCAGAACTTCTTGAGAATTATTTGATTGATTCGGTCTTTACTTGGTGGAAACTCATTTTAATTAAAAAAATATATATGAGACAGTAATTTATTTCCACAAAAATGTTTGTACTACTACAACAATTGTTTCAGCATGATTCGGCTTCTTCAGGT
Source organism: Megalocaria dilatata (assembly GCA_034642435.1). Lineage (NCBI taxonomy): Eukaryota > Metazoa > Arthropoda > Insecta > Coleoptera > Coccinellidae > Megalocaria > Megalocaria dilatata. The sequence continues at coordinate 7,480,513 of CM067855.1, read as the reverse complement.
ATTACATTACACAACCGTACCACATCGTGGTGAAACAATTGTTGTAGTAGTACAAACATTTTTGTAGAAATAAATTATTGTCTTATATATATTTTTTTTGATTAAAATGAGTTTCCACCAAGTAGAGACCGAATCAATCGAATAATCCTGAAGAAACCTCATATATAATATATTTTTTTAATTCATTGAGGATTGTTTTCACCCCATATACAGCAATTTTGCTTGTTTACAAAGCCGTTTAACCAGAAATGAGCTTCATCACTAAACACAATTTCACGATAAAAAAGTAAATCAACTTCAAGCTGTTCTAGAACCCAATCAGCAAACAAATGACGCTTATTATGGTCAAGTGGGCTTTAGTTCTTGATCCAGTTGGATCTTGTTTGGGTGTAGACCAAGGTCTTGACGCAAAATTTTCCATGTGGTGAATGCACAGAGTCCAACTTGTTGTGAACGTCGACGAATAGACAAATCTGGATCACATTAACACTGACTTACAGCAGCGATATTTTCTTCTGTACGTACAGTTCTTTGTAATCTTGTTGTTGTTGCATCGAGTGGAGAAAATATTTTCCGAAATCTATCGATAGTTCGACGAACAAGCTGCTCTGATGGACGATTATGTAAACCATAAATTTCACGAAGCACTCTATAAGTTTGGCGAATAGTACACTGATTTTAAAAATAAATTTCAACAATTTGTAAACATTGTTGCGGCGTGAGTCTTTCTATGATAATTTGTCAATGCTTACTGAACAGAAATGTCAAAACAACATGGCCTCTACCTTCTGTCAAATCGCAGTTATCCATATCGAAAGTTCTATCACTCTAAAAAAAACACCCCATATATTGAATTTTCAATTGCTTGCTTGGAAAACGGCGTGTCATCATTTTAACCGATGGAAAAAGTTACAGGGTGTTAAAATTGATTTTTTTTCGTGTCTTGCTAATAATTTCATTGCTTTTTTCTCAATGATCATCAAAATCGGTGCAGAGGCGTAATTTTGGAGGAGGAATATTATTTTATGCGTTAGTTCACTTATTGTTAAAGGGGGTGCTACGACTTCTAAACCTTTTCTATTTCTTGTAATAAAATAATCCTGGATGTCAAAGAAAACATTATTCTGTCTCTTTAAAAAATTAGCCCCATTTTGTATTCTTCGCCAGAGTTCGTCTCGCGAATTGATTTCATGGGCTGGCAATTCAAAATCACTTCCACTGCCAATCCATCGATGAGGAAATATTTCACTTAGATTTTCCTTTTCACATCTAGTGACAATTCGTCCAAAAATCACTCAAAATACTTGGTGAAGATCTATGGAAATTAAAAAAATATATATTTTTAGGGTAGAGTATCGTTGAATGCTACTGAAACCATAGCAACATTCCTACGACCGACTTTGAATTTATCATTTAAATGTAAAATAGGGCCAATAAGGCTCGTACAAAATTTCGTGAGGGTGGGTGCTCAAAAGCTCCTGACTTCACGTGAATGCTTCTTTCCATCTTTAGTTTATGCAGCATAGTTTCAATTGAAACGTTATAAGAGGAAATAGGTCATTTACTCACGCCACTGTTCGGTGATATAATTACAGAAGAATTCATCGGTTATTCATCGACAAATTCAGGTAACTTCTTTAATTATAGAGCAACATTATAGTATACACCGAAACATCAACAGTTGTTGGTCTCGAATAAATTAAGAAAGAGTAATGTTTCCATCTAATTTGAACAAAAAAGTTGGGGTATAATTATTTTATTATGAAATTCCTTTCAATGCATTTTTTTAACGTTGTGGTGGATCAAATATGATGATATTGCCTGAAACCAAAAATATGAATATAGGATTCGAAAAATACGGAATTATTATGGACAAGGACAAGTTTTCTTAAATGGGGCTATGAAAAAATTATGAAAATCAATTCAATTTTTTCATGGTGTATGATTGAATAATTCATTCATCTTACATCTAATAAATTTTTTATGAGTGAATTCTTCAAGAATCTCTTTTTATTCAATCAAAAGATTTCATTGAAACAACGGAAGAAATAACATATTTGAGTATTATATTTTTTCAAGGAAAAACGGACTTGCATGTCATCACGATTAAAATGAAAAAAGTAGTTTGACCAAGTGTTTTCTAAAGTTGGTCAAAACGAATCCAGTACAAAAAGACTTATTAAAATCGATTCGATCAATGCTACATTTAAAACAAGATTGATCCACTTAATATTATTATTATTAGGAGTACAAATAAGTTTCCGCCGTTTTTTAACACAAATTAAATATTTATTATAGAAGAACGGTAATATAGTGACTTGTAATGTTAGAGCAAGTTTTTTTTGTGTTTGAGATCAATCTTCCTCCAATAATTCCTCCAATTCTGCATCCTCGTAAATTTTTGGCCTTCCACTGCGATCTTTATCTTCTACGTCGAAATCACCGTTTTTAAACTTTTGAAACCACTCTCGACACGTTCTCTCACTCAAAGCACCCTCACCATATGCTTCTACGAGCAATTGATGCGCCTCAGCAGCAGATTTCTTTAAATTAAAGAAGTAAACTAATATTTCCCGCAGATGACGCTTACTTGGCTCAAATTTTGACATTTTCAAATCATAAAAATTATATTTTACCAATATAAAATCAATGATATTAATAGGTTATGTTGTTCTTGAATGTCCAAACTATTTTTTAAGCCGGTTATCATCTGCGAAAGCTAACCGAAACTCCGTGCCGCGCCATCTACAATAAAACGGCGGAAACTTATTTGTACTCCTAATATTATTATTATTAGATGGATGGATTGGCAAGTAATATGAAAAAATCGAATGAGATGTAAAACTTCGGTTGATATGGCTTCCAGGAAAACAGGTATTCTGCAAGTTTCACGAGTTTTCTTACAAAATTCAACTCATTATCGTTGTAGTGTAGACCTGTACTTATGGCAACTTCGAATTCGTGAAATAATAGCGATGGATTAATTTAAATTTAAATTTGTTACTAATATATAATTTGAATGTGTTTTATTTCGATTTAGACAAGCAAGAAAATGAAAGAATCATACATTATTTTATAGATGCTTTCAGTCTGTAAAGATGTCCTTAAAAATATACATGATTTTCCATGTCGACATAACGCTTTGTCATTATGGAAATAAGTAATTTTTAGACTAGAAACAAATCGCATGGTGCTTTTATATTCCATTCTGAATATTATGATACAATGTTGTTCAAAATTTATGTAGGATGCAAAACTAAATAATTATCATACTAACCGACGTATGTTTTTCATTAATGGTTATAAAAAACATTGAATAAAGAAATAGTGCATAATTCCACGTGCAATTTACGATGTTTCGGTTGAAAAAAGCGAACCTGATATCTGAAGCTTCTTATTTGAATTCATTATTCACATTCGAACTGGAGTTTAAACACTAGTAATTAAGACCAGCAAGAAAAATATACAAAATCACTCATGTACTTGATGTCAAGATGCACGCGTGTAATTGAATGAATTCAATTGATTTGAAACAATTTTTAGCAATACTTATTATTTTTATTCATCAACAATTTGTCTATCAACTTAGGATCATAGTCATTATTAATAGCTATTTGTTTAATTATGTTAAGTTCTGAAATATAATTTTCTCGATTCATGGGAATATTAACTAATCTATGGATCATACAATTAAATGCTGATTATTTTTGATTTAAAGGATGATTTGATTTATTGTGTATAATAGAATCCGTATAGGTTGGTTTGTGAAATATTGAAAAATCATGTGAATTATTTATTCGAGTAACAGTTAAATCAAGAAAATTAATAGAATTATTATGTTCGGTTTCCATAGTGAATTTAATTGAAGGATGTATTTCATTGATGAATAAAAAAAATTTTTTCAAAAGTCTGTCTGTACCTGTGAAGCAACAGAAAATATCGTCTACATATCTATACCAATATAAAAAGTATTTCTTAAGGGGATTTTGGTGAATTTTAGTTTCAATATTGTCCATGAATATTTCTGCTAATAAATGACTTAAGGGATTTCCCATAATCAAACCGTTTTCAGATTTATATATTTTATTTTTGGATTGAAAATAATTTTGTTTAGTGCAAATATCTAGAGATTCTAAAATATCTTCTTTGATAATTGTATTACATCTGTTGTTGATTAATAGATTATCTACTAGTTTAATTGTTTCGTTTGGGGGTATACTTGGAAATAAATTTTGTACGTCAAATGAAATGAATTTAGCATTATGTGGTAAGTGGATATTCTTTATTTTATTTATTAGCTGTAGCGAATTTTTTATCGAGTATTTGGCTTGGAATTTAGTTTCTTTTAAAATAATCTGAATAAGTTCTTTCGAAAGTTTAAATGAAGGTGCACTAACGAACGAAACAACCGGTCTAATGGGATAATCTTCCTTGTGTTATTTAATCAAAGAATACATTTTTGGAGGTTGTGGATTCATCAAGTTAAGAATTCTTAACTCAAACTAAAAAACTAAAAAATTTAACTCATAAAAATAAAAAAAATATTCCGAAATTTAATAAAAGTGAAAAACATCTTTTCTCTGAACATCAATTTTACCCTAGATTTGTCAACTTATCTGATGTAAAATTCAACAGTAGAGAATCCAACCTTTTAGAAAAGGGATTTAAATTCAACCTAAAAAATAATAATTCACAAAAATCCCTAGACTATTCAGCAATAGATTCAGAACTCGCCATTAAATCTATTCAGTCACTCAAAAATCAATCAAATTCAAATTACAATAAATATATTATTGCTGACATAATTGAAGACAAAAATAAAATTGAAATTCACTCTTCCTCAATAAAACAGAATTTAGTTGAATCAATCATCGAAAAAAGAAACACCAATAATTTAATATTCACTCGAGCCGATAAAGGAAACAGTATCGTTGCTATTCCAAAACATGAATATTTCAACAAAACTATTGCTTTTTTAACCCCAGATAAATATAAAACCATTACTAAAGATCCCACTGAACATTTCCAAAAACAAATGAAAAATATAATAGACCAATCTGTTAGCCTTTTCAATAGCTTCCCAAAAAAACATTCGCTCACTTTAATGAACCCACAAATCCCAAAATTATATTCATTAATAAAACTTCATAAAGAAAATAATCCCATTAGACCAGTAGTTTCATTCGTCACATCACCAAGCATAAAATTATCTAGAGTTTTAATTTCTATTATTCAAACCGAAACAAACTTTTTAGCTAAATACGCTATTAAAAATAGCATCCAACTTATAGACAATATTAAATCCATCCAATTACCCAAAAATTGTAAATTAATTTCTTTTGATGTACAAAATTTATTCCCTAGTATACCTCAATTGAAACAGTACAAATTGTAAAAAAACTATTAATTGAAAATAATACCAATCCCATCAAAATGAATGATATACTACTCTGTCAAGAAAGTACCGGGAATTTTCAATTAAAACAACATTTTTCTTCTTACGGATACGCTCACGCAAACGTTTCATAACGTCTAGGTAATACTCCTTGTTTACCGTGTGACCCTCTGGAACGAATTCGTAGTGCACCACGCCACGGATATCGAAGAAAACAATGAGCATCACCTTCATTTTCGAGCGGCTTTGGCGTGGTTTTTTCGGTTTCGGCTCATTTTTTGCCACCCATTCCGATGATTGCTGGCTTGTTTGCATATCGTACTCGTAGACCCAGGTCTCATCACCAGTTATAATGCGTTCCATGAATGTAGAATCGGAATTACAGCGATCCAGCATGTCTGAAGCAACCTGTTCGCGATGACGTTTTTGAAGAAAATTCAGGTCTTTCGGTACGAGTCGTGCGGGGCCACCTTTCTCATGCCCAAAATATCAATTAAAATGGTACGTGCGGACTCGTGGGATATCTTAAGATCATGTGCTATCTCTCTCAAGCTGGTACGACGGTTTTCCAGCACCCTTTCCTTAATTTTATCGACGTTATCTTCGATCGAAGCCGTCGATGGGCGACCACTTCACGACCGTCCTTGAAGGCTCTGTACCACTGATATGCACGAGTTTTCGATAGAGCATTATCACCAAAGGCCTTTTGCAACATTTTCAATGCATCGGCACACGAAAATTCATTTGCAACACAAAACTTCAAACAAATTCTTTGCTCAACGTAATCACCCATAGTAAAAATCAGCACGCACTCTGACATCGACTGACTTAATCAGCTGTTGCAAACACACTAGTTGACAGATCCCGCTCAAGCTTGGCATAGTAATTAAGGGCAGTGGTACCAACCTAGGAAAAAAATTTACTTGCCTCATTGCCCCGCCAGATTTAAATCGATAATTCCCGGTACTTTCTTGACAGAATGTACTTAATTGCCTGGAAATATGTCTTGAACAAAACTACTTTCAATTTAACGGAAGTTAAAGTTTCTTGATGTGGGGCTTCCATTCTCGCCCTGTCAGACTGAGAAATTCGATGTCCCGGCATTTTCCACGGAATATTCTCAATATCACAACTTTCGTTATTCGCTAAAAACTGATTAACTTCGAATACACCTGCATTCTCCCGAACAAGAAACATTTTTGCTGGTTTATTGTTGTTCTTTAAGTGATAAGATAGTGAAGATTCCACACACAAAAAATTGTCATGTTACATTCAACAAGTTGCGAGTTCAAAGGGGAGGGCAAGACTTTTGACCATGTGCGCATTTCTTTTTTGAATGAACATCACTAAACTAGGAGAAATGATTCAATATAACCACATAGCTTCATAGCGGTAATTCTTCATTGATGAACGATCTCGAAGAAAAAACGTTTTACTACTTTAAAGAGTAAGTTTCAGTAAGTTAGAATTCCTGGAAAACAATAAAGGATGAATGTACTGATAGCAAGGCGTATAAGGGAAATCAGTCGTGCATCTCAATGTCAGATCTCCAATGTCGATTTAAATTCGTTGATAAGTTGTGTAACACTGCATAAAATCTTGGAATTGCATAACTTAGTACCTTCAATCGGAGAATTATGCTCAACAGCACGTAAGCAGAAATGAGTCAATCATATTTGAAAATTACTAATGCTCTCAAGAACAATATCGAAAATAAGTGTTTTTATTTCTATTTCCATTGACTTTATACTGAGTGACCCAGGAGTGCGTGAATGGTCCATAACTTCGTTTCTATTCAAGCTATCGATTGTTTTTTCCAAACGATAGGTGGTACAATCCGCACATCCTGAAAATATTTTCATCCACATATAGGATGTCCGAAAATGAAATACATACATAGATTCGGTTTTTTTTAAATGGCACCCCCCTATTTTTCATACATCTTTGGATTTGCCACTTGATTGTCGATAAAACGCACCCAAGTTTCATTGACTTATCAGCATTAGTTTTTGACCTAATACTCTGTCAAGAAAGTACCGGGAATTTTCAATTAAAACAACATTTTTACATTTAATCGTCAAAATAGGCTCCATTTGCTCCAATATGCCAACGGCACTTCCAATTATCGAAACATTTTTTATAGGCGCTTTCCGGGATGGACTTTAGCTCTCGCGCCGAATTTTGTTTTATGGCTTCAATCGACTCAAAACGGGTGCCACGAAGGGGCAATTTTAGTTTTGGGAAGAGGAAAAAGTCGCAGGGAGCCAAATCCGGCGAATACGGTGGTTGCTGAAGCACGTTTGTTGAGTTTTTGGCGAGAAAGTCAGTCACAATCGTAGCTCGGTGAGAAGGCGCGTTATCGTCATGCAAAATCCATGAGTTGTTCGCCCACAAATTTGGCCGCTTCTTACGGATACGCTCACGCAAACGTTTCATAACGCCTAGGTAATACTCCTTGTTTACCGTCTGACCCTCTGGAACGAATTCGTAGTGCACCACGCCACGGATATCGAAGAAAACAATGAGCATCACCTTCATTTTCGAGCGGCTTTGGCGTGGTTTTTTCGGTTTCGGCTCATTTTTTGCCACCCATTCCGATGATTGCTGGCTTGTTTGCATATCGTACTCGTAGACCCAGGTCTCATCACCAGTTATAATGCGTTCCATGAATGTAGAATCGGAATTACAGCGATCCAGCATGTCTGAAGCAACCTGTTCGCGATGACGTTTTTGAAGAAAATTCAGGTCTTTCGGTACGAGTCGTGCGGCCACCTTTCTCATGCCCAAAATATCAATCAAAATCGTACGTGCGGACTCGTGGGATATCTTAAGATCATGTGCTATCTCTCTCAAGCTGGTACGACGGTTTTCCAGCACCCTTTCCTTAATTTTATCGACGTTATCTTCGATCGAAGCCGTCGATGGGCGACCACTTCACGACCGTCCTTGAAGGCTCTGTACCACTGATATGCACGAGTTTTCGATAGAGCATTATCACCAAAGGCCTTTTGCAACATTTTCAATGCATCGGCACACGAAAATTCATTTGCAACACAAAACTTTAAACAAATTCTTTGCTCAACGTAATCACCCATAGTAAAAATCGGCACGCACTCTGACATCGACTGACTTAATCAGCTGTTGCAAACACACTAGTTGACAGATCCCGCTCAAGCTTGGCATAGTAATTAAGGACAGTGGTACCAACTTAGGAAAAAAAGTTTTTACCTGCCTCATTGCCCCGCCAGATTTAAATCGATAATTCCCGGTACTTTCTTGACAGAATGTACGCTTCATTTCAGGGATAACTCACAGCAGGCGTTCGTAATACACACAATGAAGTTGTATTACTAAATATAACCTCATATTTTCGTCATTCAAGATTATTTCATCCGAGAATTACGAGTAAATGGAGTTAATGAAATTCACGATTATTATAACATTAGCTTTTTCACAGATATCTAGTCATTTTCAGGACGTTAAACGATAAGAATAACGGCAAATTTACATATCGCGTGCGTCGCTTAGAAGGAAACCAGTGTGTTCTGCAAGCCAAAATTAGCACATAAAACTGGCACTTCATTACTTTGGACGTATTGCGTTGTCCATGGCTAGAAAAGGAGGTGTGAATTAATTGTTTACATTGGTATTTATCTACAATGGATAAATACAGTGGCAATTCAGTTTTCTCTTGATTCAGTTATTTTTTGGATTATCCTCCAATTTTTATTAATAATGAATTTTCATTTAAGCACAACATGACGTGTTTTTTATTTCTGAGAATTAAATTCATTGAGTACATTGTACTAATGGAAATTCTCAAACTAGGGCTGATTTGGATAATGAACCTTTGGAATCGAACAAAAAAATTTAAAATTCCCTCGAAAAATTACACAGTTTACGTTAAGAAGTCTATACGTTTCAAGAATCGAAATATATTCGGACATCTGCCTAAACCATTATCTCACTCTAAAATTCCTTCCTATGCTTGCCAGGAATGATTCTCCACATCTGAAATATCATTAATAAGGAGTATGAGCTATGGTAACAGAAATCGAGACAGTGTAACATACATCTGTATAACAATTCTATACTCAAACAAACTCGACAAGGTGTGACTGTGATCTACAAACCTTGTTGAGTTTGTTTGAGTATTGAATTGTTATACAGATTTATGTTACACTGTCTTGATTTCTAGAACTTCCTATTACATAGCTCATACTCCTCATTAACGAATTATATTTATTTCAGATTATAAAATGAATTAATACGGCTGATCTGTACCAAAAATTATTAATAAGGAGTTTAAGCTATGCTACCAGAAAGTTCTAGAAATCGAGAAAGTGTAACATACATTTGTATAACAATTCCATACTCGAACAAACTCGACAAGGTTTTGCAGATCACAGAAGCCAATTACAGACATGCGCACGTTTCAAACTGATTGATTTTCGTCAGTGCAATGTATGCTAGTAAATCCAAATCTGTCCAGTATCTATATGCGCTATACACAGAGACTCCAAAGATATTACTAATACACTAGTGCCATCTAGAGTATGCAAATTACATACACAGAGAATCTAAGATATTAATAATCTAGAGCATGCACTGACGAAAACCAATCAGTTTGAAACGTGCGCATGTCTGCAATTTGCATTTGTGATATACAAAACCTTGTCGAGTATGTTCGAGTATAAAATTGTTATACAGATGTATGTTACACTGTCTCGATTTCTAGAACTTTCTGGTACCATGGCTTAAACTCCTTATTAATAATTTTTGGTACAGATCAGCCGTATTAATTTATTTTACAATCTGAAATAAATATAATTCGTTAATAAGGAGTATGAGCTATAGTGATGGAAAGTTCTAGAAATCAAGACAGTGTAACATACATCTGTGTAACAATTCTATACCCAAACAAACTCAACAAGGTGTCTAGATCACAGAGTCACAACTTGTCGAGTTTGTTTAAGTATAGAATTGTTATACAGATGTATGTTACACTGTCTCGATTTCTAGATTTTTCTATTACCATATCTCATACTCCTGTTAATGATTTTTGGTACAGTTCAGCCGAATTAATTTATTTTAAAATATAATTCGAATGCAAAATTGGACATACCTCTCCTCTTAAGGAAATACTCTTCAAATTCATACAATTTTCGAATATATATATTCACTACAATAGGAATGATATTCAGAAAAAATATCAAATGTATAAAAAAAAAAAAAAAAATTTGAATATTAAAACAAATTAATATATGTTTATCTTCTACAATTTTAATTTAAAAAATTTTTATTCAAAAAACTTTTAGAATTAAATTAATGTCTAAAACAAGCACCGCTTATATTTAATAGACGTATATAATCTAAACTCAATATACAATGTCAAATAGAATAAATAAACCAAAAGATATACGATATATAGATAAATCTTGAATTATAAAGATGATCTATGTCTCGAAACATTATTCATTTACACGTGGTGAGTTGTTTGGTATAGGTTAGTTTTTTGATTTTGATATTTTGAATATATTTCAGGACTGAAGACGGAATTGCTTAAAACTATATTTGTTTTTTGAAGATATAGTGCATGCTTTGAGAGATTTCTGAATTTACTTATTCGAATATTTAAATATATTAAATATTTCAAATAAATTATATTCTTTGAGAGGTCCTTTAAGTGTGTTTATGTTTTTAAGATGCAAATGGTGTTTTGAAGGCAAGACCAAATTTTGTCTCCTTTAAATATCTATTTATTAATTTTAGGTATATTCGTATATCTTTTGGTTTATTTATTCTATTTGACATTGTATATTGAGTTTAGATTATATACGTCTATTAAATATAAGCGGTGCTTGTTTTAGACATTAATTTAATTCTTAAAGTTTTTTGAATAAAAAAAAATTTTTAAATTAAAATTGTAGAAGATAAACATATATTAATTTGTTTTAATATTCAAATTTTGTTATATTTCTTCTATCAAGTAAAAGGCCTTTCTATTTTATTTTATAAATGTATAAAAATTTAATGAACGCTGAATAAATTGAAAATAAAATAAATGTTAATACAGATGTAATATTTAGTTTTACTTTAAAAATGTAGTTATTGTTCCCCTCTTTTTTTGAAATTTTTCAAATTATCACAATCAAAAACACAAAAACCAGCTAAATTCGAGGAATGATAAAGGAGAACTTTTTTCATGCTGCCAAAAATTCTGTTGTTTTGATCGTTTATTTGTACAACTCGTTGTTTGAGGGATATAAGTAGTACATAACGGCAGGTTCACGAATGTTTTATGATATACAGGGTGTATATGATTAGTTGCGAAAAAATTTAGGGGGTGAATCCTTGTTAAAAAATAGGTGGGTCGTTCATATAACGTTTATTTTTTGTGCCCCCCCTGCTTAGATGATTTTATTAATTATTCAATTCATAGATATTTGTAATTATGAAGTAGATACATATTTTTGAAGTCATTAATTGGATAAAGATTTCCTATATATATAATTGATTCTTAAATTCAATGCAACGTATAATATGCATTGTAAAAGTTTCCAGAATTTTATGATTTTGAATTAAAATTCGCCAAATGACAAATATTAATAATTTGCCAAAAAAATATGTGCACATTCAAATTATATTATTTAATGTATCGTTGAGTAAAAGCCGACTCAAGCAAATATTTTAAAGTCACAAATATATTAGCCATGTTGAAGGAGATTTTTCCGTGCATTGAGGTACCATGTAGCATGCTTACCAAATGTCTAAAACAGGGGCACTTTCCGAATCAGTTGAAGAAGGCTAAAATAGTACCTGTACTTAAAAGAGGAGATATAGAATTACCAGAAAACTATCGCCCAGTATCGATACTTCCTGTGCTCACAAAATTGTTTGAGATGATGATACAAAATAGATTACTGAGTTTCTTCAAACATCACAAAATTTTCTGCAAACAGCATGGGTTCTTGATGGGCAAATCAGTAGAGGGGCACTGAAGGAGTTGCTTGAAAATATGGGAGAAGCTTTTGATGGGGGACGAGAATCTAGTTTACAGGCATGTGACTTATCCAAGGCTTCTGATAGTATTTCACACTCTGTGCTTTTAAACAAGCTAGAATACTATGGAATCAGGGGTGAGGCTCTTGACCTGATGAAAAGTTATCTGACAAACAGGATGCAGAAAACAATCTTGGGAGGCAGGTCTTCTTCTTGGGAGACTGTGATTCATGGTGTACCGCAGGGTTCTGTGTTTGGTCCCCTTTTGTTTGTGATATACATGAATGATTTGCCAGCTAATATGAAATCAGATCGAATCGTCCTCTTTGCTGATGACACTTCTTTTCTGAATAAAGGGATGGACAACCAGGAATTGGAATACAAAGACAAGAAGACACTAAAGAAAGCCCAGGTATGGTTCAGCGCAAACAAAATTTTGATGAACAGTGATAAAACACAGAGACTACTGTTTGAACCAAAGATGTTTTCGGACAATCACATGAGGCTACTTGGTGTCTTTTTGCAATCAAATCTCAAGTTTTCTGTCCCAATGATTCCTAAGTTGTCAAGAGCTACCTATGCAGTTAGGAGAATAAAGCAAATAGCGGAAGTTGAAGCAGCCAAAATTACCTACTTCAGCTACTTTCATAGTGTCCTTAACTTCGGCATTCTTTTCTGGGGGAATTTGTCTGAAAGTAAGAAAGTATTCATAAAACAGAAGCAGGTATTGAGAAAACTATGTGGCGTAAGTAGTAGAAACAATTCTTACCTTATACCCGTGTAATGTACATCCATGATAATGACATACTATTGAAAAACAACCTTAATCACAACTATGATGCTAGAAACAAAAACAACTACATCATACCATATCATCGTATAAAAGTATCACAGTTAAATGTAAGTCATCTAGCTATAAGAATTTTCAACAAACTGCCGTCTAGAATGAAGGAATTAAATCAAATAAAGCTCAAGAATGAACTAAAATGTCCCCTAATGAACAAAGCATACTTCTCAACGCATGAATACCTGAATAATGATTTTTTTGAAAAAATATATTTGTATGAAATACGTTGTCTGGCCAAATTTATTTATTTATTGTTTGTTTGACTACTGTTTTATCTTGTTTTGTTTTATACTTTTTTATTTATATATACTTATGTGTCTTTTTAGACAAAATTGTATCTGACTCCCCATAAAATTTTTGATGGGTTAAAATTTATTCATATTCTGTGATATGTACTGTATTGGGAATGAATAAATTATAAGGACTACAAATAAGTTTCCGCCGTTTTATTGTAGATGGCGCGGCACGGAGTTTCGGTTAGCTTTCGCAGATGATAACCGGCTCAAAAAATAGTTTGGACATGCAAGAACAACATAACCTATTAATATCATTGATTTTATATTGGTAAAATATAATTTTTATAAGTTGAAAATGTCCAAATTTGAGCCAAGTAAGCGTCATTTGCGGGAAATATTAGTTTACTTCTTTAATTTAAAGAAATCTGCTGCTGAGGCGCATCAATTGATCGTAGAAGCATATGGTGAGGGTGCTTTGAGTGAGAGAACGTGTCGAGAGTGGTTTCAAAAGTTTAAAAACGGTGATTTCGACGTAGAAGACAAAGATCGCAGTGGAAGGCCAAAAATTTACGAGGATGCAGAATTGGAGGAATTATTGGAGGAAGATTCATCTCAAACACGAAAAGAACTTGCTCTAACATTAGAAGTCACTCAGCAAGCAGGTGAATTCTACCAGAATAGTTATTGGCTATTTGAGGAAGGCCTCTTTTCCAAGTGACTACCAAGCAGTCTCCACAGTCCACCCCTAGAGGTAGAAAGTGTGATAAGGATTACGCCATATCATCGCGCGTGGCGAGAACCCCTCCGAAGAGATGAACCCACCAGCTTTCAGTTTGGGCCCCGACTCGAAAGCCAGAACCGTCTGACTGGTAGCAGCGAAGCACTATCCAACCTCTACTGGCTCAGCAGGTCAGTACCCGAGTTGGTTTGAGACGCAACTCACCCGCCGGAGGGAATTCTTATCCATCCACCCGAACGCAGTCCCATGAACTAAGATAAACTCAAGATTGACGACTACAATTGATCCTGGTACGAGCACCGTCTAGCGGACTATACGTCCTGACCCACCGAACCCATGTGAAGTCATTTGATTGATCCTGGCGTCAAGCACTAATGGCGGAGCCATTTCGTCGAGATCCACAAACCCTAAATAGTTACACACAGATCCAGGGGCCAGGACAGGCCGGTCGAACCGTCAAGTCCCGTTAAACCCCGAGTCGTTTCATGAGAATATCCCGAAAATGGGGGTCTGCGAACAGATAAATGAAATACCCCCCTAGTGCAGCATGCGGACTTTCAACCACTGCCCCCTCGAGTCCAACACCAATGGGGTGGCCAGGTGGTACAAGTAACACCTGTGGGCAAGACCACCCCCCCGAGGTAACGCAGTATGCTACATAACGCACTCGGCCATTACACAGAATCCGGAGATTTATACTGCGATAGGGTAGAGTACGTTTCACTCAGCAAGCAGTCTCACATCGTTTAAAATCATTAGGAATGATTCATAAACAAGGAAATTGGGTTCCGTACGAATTAAAGCCGAGAGATATTGAACGCCGATTATGCTTAAGTGAAATGCTGCTAGCTAGACATAAAAAAGGGTTTTTTATATCGTATCGTAACTGGTGATGAGAAGTGGATACATTATGACTATACAAAAAGAAGAAAATCATGGGGATTACCTGGCCACGCGTCAACATCAACAGCAAAACCGAATATTCACGGGAAAAAACTTATGCTGTGTATTTGGTGGGATCAGCTAGGTGTAGTGTATTATGAGTTGCTTAATCCGAGCGAAACAATTACTGGAGCCCTATATCGAACACAATTGATAAGATTGAGCCGAGCTCTGAAGGAAAAACGCCCTCAATACTATTCTAGACACGAAAAAATTATTCTTCTGCATGACAATGCTCGTCCACATGTTGCGGCTCCCGTGAAACACTTGATTGGGAAGTGTTACCTCACTCGCCGTATTCACCAGACATTGCACCGTCCGATTATCACCTGTTCCGGTCCATGGCACATGCTCCGACGGCGCAGCGGTTCACATCTTATGAGGATACCAAAAATTGGGTTGATTCGTGGATAGCCTCAAAAGACAAGGAGTTCTTCAGACGTGGGATTCGAATGCTGCCTGAGAGATGGGAAAAAGTGGTTGCAAGTGATGGGCAATATTTTAAATAAATTTATATTACCGTTCTTCTATAATAAATATTTAATTTGTGTTAAAAAACGGCGGAAACTTATTTGTACTCCTAATATTATTATTATTAATATAGTTGCTATTCAAGTAGAATAAAAATGAAATTGCCCGATATCAAGCTTTAGAAGTGGACATAAGATCAGAAGAATTAATCAAATTATTTATTAAAACTCGGTATGTAACTAAAGGTGAAATAAACTCGAATACAAAATGAAGATCATAAGATTAGTCAATAGTCAGTAGCATTACATTATTGCCACGACATAAGCTGGTGCATGGTTTCGAAACCTGAGCTGTAGTTCACGTACAACCCTTCAAAAACTGGAAGATTCCTATCAGGAAGTACATGCGGGACTTATTTAAATTGATCTCGAAATTTCCTAGCTGTCATAATCAATTGCAAAATTGAGATTTCATAAATCGCATAATATTACACAAATATACTAGGATACACCGAGATCTTTCAATGTCATCAAACAATTACTAAATTGTTTGAATAGCCGCATATGATGTATTACCAATTAACATAACTTATATACATGAGTTGAATACGTCAGCTGTCATAATTTGTAATACTACGAGCACATATTTACCTTCTGGGGATTTCAATTATTATTTATCTGTTGGCAAAACTATTGATAATGTAATAGTTGTTTGATTTGTTAGTGTCTGAAAATCGCGTATTTCCCAGTTATATCATTCCGTTCATACCAGAACATCAACGATTATTATTGAAAGGCAGCTATGAAGACAGTCATTAGTTCATCGCAAAAAAATCCATGTTAGAAGTGACATCAGACATGTAGAATTTTTTACATCCTTTAATTAAATTACGACTTCGTTTAGTACGGTTCCTATATGTGAAATGAATACTAAGGTATGAGGTTTCACTGCTTTTCAATGTCATGAAACTAAAGCTCTCCTCCTACCTTTATTATCTAGGTGACAAATGTAATAATAAGAAGCCAAGACCATCTATAGAAGGTCGACTTCAACATATGCAAATCTAATTGATCTGGATACGATCTCTCTAAAATGTTTCTTCCTCAAGTCATTTATCTCAAATTATATAAAAAATAAGCTCCTTTGAAAACTTATCGGTTGAAATTAAGTATAGGGTGTTTTTTTTAGAAAAGAAAGACTCACGCCGCAACAACGTTTACAAATTGTTGAAATTTATTTTCAAAATCAGTGTTCTATTGGCCAAACTTATAGAGCACTTCGTGAAATTTATGGTTTACATAATCGTCCATCAGAGCAGATTATTCGTCGAACAATCGATAGATTTCTCTACTCGATGCAACAACAATAACAAGACAAAGAACTGTACGTACAGAAGAAAATAGCACTGCTGTAAGTCATAGTGTTAATGATGATCCAGATTTGTCTATTCGTCGACGTTTACAACAAGTTGGACTCTGTGCATCCAGCACATGGAAAATTTTTTGTAAAGATCTTGGTCTACACCCAAACAAAATCCAACTGGTTCAATAACTAAAGCCACTTAACCATAATAAGCGTGGTTTGTTTGCTGATTGGGCCCTAGAACAGCTTGATGTTGATCCACTTTTTTATCGTTAAATTGTGTTTAGTGATGAAGCTCATTTCTGGTTGAACGGCTATCTAAAAAGGCAAAATTGCAGTATATGGAGTGAAAACAATCCTCAAGAAGTTCTGCAGGTTCCATTACATCCTGAAAAATGCACTGTATGGTGTGCCTTACACGCTGGAGGCATAATCGGTCCATATTTCTTCAAAAACGATGCTGGAGCTAATGTTACAGTGAATGTTGCTGTTTACAGATCGATGATCAATGATTATTTGTTTCAAAATTTGAATAGTATCAACCCAAAAGTGTTTTGGTTCCAACAAGATGGTGCTACACCTCATGCTGTTTCCGTAACAATTGATTTATTCAAAGAAAGATTTGGCGATGACATTATTTAGAGAAATGGTCCAATTAATTGGCCTCCAAGATCATACAACATAACTCCACTGGATTATTTTCTTTGGGGTTATGTCCAAGTCATTGGTTTATGCTGATAAACCATAAACAATAGACGCTTTAGAGGCCAACATTACTAGTGTTATTGATGAAATAATATAAATAATAATTGATGAAATAAGGCCTGAATTACTCGAAAAAGTGGTCCAAAATTGGTCTGGTCGATTGCGATTCTTCAGAGCTAGTCGTGGTAGAAATATTCCGGAAATTATTTTTAAAACATAAATGTCATAAAATTATCTTCGAAATAAAGAAAAAATTTGACTTCAATCTTAATTTAAATGTGTTTTATTTCAATTTAAAGTTCTATCACTTTAAAAAAACACACGATAGAAGGTAAAATATGTAAAAAACATACGAAATCGCAACTAAAAAGATTTACACAGTGAGTCACACTAACACCATTATGACTAAGGCTTAGTGTTCACGCCGATAAGTGGTAAGATCAGAAGAATGGAATTATAGTTCCACCCAATCGATTACTTGAGCTACAAAGGAACGGAATTATCAAAAGCATTATGAGAGAATGTGTTATGATGAAGTTGTTTTTGTTTCTAGTATCATAGTTGTGATTAAGGTTGTTTTTCAATAGTATGTCCTTATTATCATGGATGTACATTACACGGGTATAAGGTAAGAAGTTTTTCTACTACTTACGCCACATAGTTTTCTCAATACCTGCTTCTGTTTTATGAATACTTTCTTACTTTCAGACAAATTCCCCCAGAAAAGAATGCCGAAGTTAAAAACACTATGAAAGTAGCTGAAGTAGGTAATTTTGGCTGCTTCAACTTCCGCTATTTGCTTTATTCTCCTAACTGCATGGGAAGCTCTCGACAACTTAGGAATCATTTCATCAATGTGGGCAAAAAACTTGAGATTTGATTGCAAAAAGACACCAAGTAGTCTCAAGACATATTTGGTTCAAACAGTAGTCTCCGTGTTTTATCACTGTTCCTCATTATTTTGTTTGTTGAACCATACCTGGGCTTCCTTTAGGGTCTTCTTGTCTTTCTCTTCCAATTCCTGGTTGTCCATCCCTTTATTCAGAAAAGAAGTGTCATCAGCGAAGAGGACGGTTTGATCTGATATCACATTAGCTGGCAAATCATTCATGTACATCACAAACAAAAGGGGACACAACACAGAAACCTGCGGTACACCATGACTCACAGTCTCCCAAGAAGAAGACCTGCTAACCAAGCTTGTTTTCTTCATCCTATTAAGGACAGCTTCAACCAAGACATAATACAAACAAGATTTTTATCTGGTGAAATGTTTATATACTAGTAGAAATAAAACCGTTATTTTTAGGGAAAACAACTTTGTAACTTCTATGTTCTATGATCTATGTTCTATGTCGAAGATTTTAACCTAAAAGTGTCACATGTCTATTTAGTTAGTTGTTAGAAATGTGAATCGAGAAACCCGAAGAAATAGCATTGTTTTGGATTTCTTCTAGGTTAGTAAGCTATTTTTTATCTATTTCTTTTTATTTCTTTGTATGTTATTATTTTATTTTGTTTATGTTATTCTGTTATTTTTCAAACTAAAGAAAATAAAATCTTCCAGAATCATGACATCAAATCGTCTATTTCTTCATTTTTAAAAATAAGAATTGATTACATTCTTAAAATATTGAATACGTCAAGGTCTGAAAATAAAAACCCCTCACATCTTAATGAGATGCAGAAGCACAATGTAGTTTTAACTCTGATAGAGTGAGGCTCAACCATTATTCGAAAGTGACGTCTTTGGTTTTCACCAATTAAAATAATGAATATAAGCGAATCTCATAAACTGCCATAAAAAGTATCAAATTAACTACATTAATGTAATAATAAAACAGAAGTTCCACCTGGTGATTCCGGACGTATCCACTCTATAGAGAAGCTTTGATCGAACCTTATTGTGAATATATACCAAAAGTTTAAGAAGATACCTCACTCTATGTATAATATGTTTTTTCTATTATCAAGAGTTAAAGTCTATGAACGACTCAGTAAACTCTGTCTCTTTTAATTCCGTCTGTGTAACAAGTAGGTTGTAAGTATCTTTTCTATTATACACTTCATCGTTAAACCAAGTGTTGTTTTATTACAAACAGAGTGTCAGTTGTTGCAATTAAACTGCCAACGATATTAATCTACAACAATTCTCCTAACTGCATAGGTAGCTCTTGACAACTTCGGAATCATTTCATCAATGTGGACAGAAAAATCGAGATTTGATTGCAAAAAGACACCAAGTAGCCTCATGTGATTGTCCCAAGACATAGTTGGTTCAAACAGTAGTCTCTGTTTTATCACTGTTCCTCATTATTTTGTTTGCTGAACCATACCTGGGCTTCCAGTGTCTTCTTGTCTTTCTCTTTCAATTCCTGGTTGTCCATCTCTTTATTCAGAAAAGAAGTGTCATCAGCGAAGAGGACGGTTTCATCTGATTTCACATTAGCTAGCAAATCATTCATGTACATCACAAACAAAAGGGGGCCAAACACAGAACCCTGCAGTACACCATGACTCACAGTCTTCCAAGAAGAAGACCTGCCTACCAAGCTTGTTTTCTTCATCCTGTTAAGGACAGCTTCAACCCAGACATAATACAAACAAGATTTTCATCTGGTGAAATGGTAATATACTTAATATTGAATACGTCAAGGCCTGGAAATAAAAATCCCTCACATCTTAAATAGATGCAGAAGCACAATCATGGTAAGGGATGTAGTTTTAACTCTGATAGAATGAGGCTCAAACAGAATTCGAAAGTGATGCCTTTGGTTTTCACCAATTAAAATAATGAATATAAGCGAATCTCATAAACTCCCATAAAAAGTATCAAATTACCTACATTAATGTAATAATAAAACAGAAGTTCCACCTGGTGCTTCGACTCTATAAAGAAGCTTCGATCGAACCTAACTAAATAACGACAATTCAAACGAGATATTCCGCATTCTTTTTTCATACCTTCACTTCTATCAAATTGTTACAATTAATAATTCATCAACTCGATCCACCCCATACACGTGCGTGCAAAGATCCGTCTCAATCTTGAAAATCCCAAAGCGGCGTCGATCAAGATCGCTCGCTGCTTTGATGAAATCCTCTTAAGAAAGTGCGAACCGGATGCTGGACTCAGTACGCCGCGAAACGTAGTCAGTGCAGTTGCTGGGCAACTAACGTAGGACGCAAAGCAGAGCGAACCCAGAGAGTGGTGTGCAGTGGATGATATCTAGGTGCTGAAGTTAACTGAAAGAAAAAAAAATGGAAAATAAAAGTTTTGTACCGGATAACGTGAGTGGCATATTGATATCAATGATAGAAGAAATAGTTTCGACTCTGTGGTTTTGTTTCGACAACGTACCAATTTTAATAAGTTTTTCTTCCTAAAGGTGGAAATTTTCCAGTAAATTTTCACATCAGGTTCAATAACATTAACAACTCTTGAGGGAGTAAAATTTTCTGAAGTGAAAATCTTCAAAATAATTCCGAATATTAAATTCAAAACGAGATATTACCCAGATACTGAATTGTTTCAGCCCTTACTATTTGGGAGTTGATCATAATTAAAACAAATTGCAGAAATTACTATGTTTACTACCAAAAAATATATATTACACATTTTCTTGTGACTCGAGTTTCGGGAAATTAACTACTACAAAAGGAAACTTTTGTTTAAATACCACTGTACCACTGGTAGGTCTTCAGTTGTCTGATGATGGAATAGTTCATTTCCCGAAACTCGAGTCACAAGAAAATGTGTAATATATATTTTTTGGTAGTAAAACAGTAATTTCTACAATTTGTTTTAATCGAGTTATTACTCATAATTAAATTGTGAAGTATAGGATCTACCATGAAAAGGTGACTGTTTAAGTAGGTACTAAAATTAATATTGCAGAATTTGCGGTGTTTTCTAAGAATACTTTCATAAAATATCTGAAATATTCTGAATTCTCTACAACTCCCAATTTTACTAGAAATAAACCTCAACATCATTACACCCGAAATATGTAACAACTCATATGTATTATGCCATTTTAATGTTATTTATTTTCTTGAAAAATAATAACAAAAAATTACACTTCTCAAAGTGCGAATGAGTTCAGCCAAATAGTTTCAGGAACATAAATATTTGTCTTGGAAACTCATGATGAAATCCATAGGGGTGCAAAGTTATACACCTAAAATGTTGTATCTTGATGTTTTAAAACAGCAACTCTCCTTTTTATTTCTGTCAAAACTATGCAACAATAACAGCTGATATGTGGAGCTGCATTCTGAAATTATCTCCATACTTGATCTTCACGCAGATGTTGTAATTTTGGGAAAAAATAATTAACAATTACGGATAATTCATAGATATGTATAAAAAAATAATGAAAACAAAGATAAGACGAAAATTTATGTATTCATCTTAAAAATCCCCCACGTATCCCCAAACATGATATGCTATTATGTATCGGGTGTTTTTTTAAGAGTGATAGAATTTTAAATTGAAATAAAACACATTTAAATTAAAATTGAAGCCAAATTTTTGTTTTGTTTGAAAGATAATTTTATGATATTTGTGTTTTGAGAATAATTTCCGGCATATGTCCACCACGACTAGCTCTGAG
The DNA here is from genome assembly GCA_034642435.1 of Megalocaria dilatata. NCBI lineage: Eukaryota > Metazoa > Arthropoda > Insecta > Coleoptera > Coccinellidae > Megalocaria > Megalocaria dilatata. The sequence continues at coordinate 7,458,198 of CM067855.1, read as the reverse complement.
GAACCGCAATCGACCAGACCAATTTTGGACCGTTTTTTCGAGTAATTCAGACCTTATTTCATCAATAACACTAGTTATGTTGACTTCCAAAGCGTCTATTTTTCTGGTTTATCATAAACCAATGACTTGACATAACCCCTAAGAAAATAATCCAGTGGAGTTATGTGGCATGATCTTGGAGGCCAATTAATTGGACCATTTCTCTAAATAATGTTGTCGCGAAATCTTTCATTCAATAAATCTATTGTTACGGTAGCAGCATAAGGTGTAGCATTTTGTTGGAACCAAAACACTTCTGGGTCGATACCCTTCAAATTTTGAAACAAATAATCCTTGATCATCGATCTGTAACGACCACCATACACTGTAACATTGGCTCCAGCATAGTTTTTAAAGAAATATGGACCGATGATGTCTCCAGCGTGAAAACACACCATACAGTGCATTTTTCGGTATGCAATGGAACCTGCAGAACTTCTTAAGGATTGTTTTCACGCCATATACGGCAATTTTGCATGTTTACATAGCTGTTCAACCAGAAATGAGCTTCATCACTAAACACAATTTTATGATAAAAAAGTGGATCAACTTCGAGCTGTTCTAGGGCCCAATCAGCAAACAAACGACGCTTATTATGGTCAAGTGGCTTTAGTTCTTGAACTAGTTGGATCTTGTATGGGTGTAGACCAAGATCTTCACGCAAAATTTCCCTTGTGGTGGATGCACAGAGTCCAACTTACTGTGAACGTCGACGAATAGACAAACCTAGATCATCATTAACACTATAACTTACAGCAGCGAAATTTTCTTCTGTATGTTCAGTTCTTTGTCTTATTGTTGTTTTTGCATCGAGTAGAGAAAATGTTGCCTGAAATCTATCGATAGTTAGACGAATAACCTGCTCTGATGGACGATTATGTAAACCATAAATTTCACGAAGTGCTCCATAAGTTTGGCAAATGGTACACTGATTTTGAAAATAAATTTTAAGTTTCACCAAAATCCAATAAAGGAAAAAAGTTTCGCTACTTTTTCTGACTGGTGTTGACACAAAGACAGTTGATTTCCAAAAAATGAGATGAAAATTTTTTTAAATATCAAAATACGAAACTCATACCTGACAAAAGTTTCTAGTACTTAGATCATATATCATTTTCGATCAAATCCCAAAATCCGAATCGATGGTGATTCGAAAAATTATATTCTTACGATTTTGATGGTGTATGAAAATTTCTTTGATTTAATTAACATAAAAGGGATTCACTCTGCACATAATATTGCGGTTCTATATTTTGTTCCTAATCAGGAAAAATTATTTGACTTCTGTTCTATCCCAAATTCTATGATTGAATTCAGACAACAAAAAATATTTAAATTAAATATATATTTAATTTGTTTTGATATTCAAAAAACATCTATAAATTAAATATTTTGAATAGACAAAATTTTGTTTCTGTTGATCAATTTTATGAAAACAAAAATCTTTCAAAAATATTTAACATAATTTCAAGAATTACATAATAAAACTATCTAACTTAGAATATTCAATATTATTGAATATCTAACTAAGTTACTTTCTATAAAATCTTAGATATTCAATAATATTGAATATTCTAAGTAAGATAGTTTTATTATGTAATTCTTAAAATTATGTTAAACATTTTTGAAAGATTTTTGTTTTCATAAGATTGATCAGCAGAAACAAAATGTTGTCTATTCAAAATATTTCATTTATAAAATTTTGGTTAACAATTTTTATTCATTGGATTTTGTTATATCATTTGGATGTCTTATAATGAATGTTTATTTTATATGTCGTCTGATATAAGTGGTACTTACATGACATTATTTCAATTTAATTCTTGAAGTTATAATTATTAAATATAATTTTTTAAAATTGAATATGTAGAAGGCTAATATTAAAATATTTAAATAATTTTATATACCTTCTATCAAGAATTAACCTCTATTTATTGTATTAAATAACAATATAAATTTCTGGAAATTAGAATAATCAATTATTATTTAATATTATTTCTTAAGTTTGATGCTATAATTGTGTAGGTCCACTAAAAAGAAACAGTGTTTCTAGGTCCTTATTCAATTTAATTTCAAAAAGTTTTTAAGAAATTCTATAAAATTAAAATTTGTAACGAGTTGTAACAGATTTACTCTGTTTGAGATTCAAGATATTAAAAAAACCTTCTATCAAGTAAAAAAACACTTCTCATTATCGAAATAAACATCTTCAAATTAACATTAACATTGGAAAATTAATGATTTAAATATTATCACCTTCTCAACGATAAAATAAAGAACTTCTTATAAGGAATATAAGAATAAGCTAGCCCCATAAATATAATGAATTAGAATTCAACAAGTACTATATTATTTCGAAATGTAATAATCCAGACTTCGCTCAAATACCCATAGATCATCTGTTCCCCTAGTTAATGAACTCCCAAACAATATTGTTCGAATAATTTTAACATGTCTTTTCCCAAGGATTTTTCATCCATCATTAACATTTCATTTGAGAAAATTACCTTGTGCTACTCTTTCCAGTCAACTAATGTATTCCTTCGCGTATCATGATCACCCGATTGTTGTGCAATGCGAATATAAATTATAATGGATTCATTGGAAATTATCAATGAACAGATTAAATGGAAATTAAAACATGCGGGTCAACTTATATAGGTGTTCAATCCTGCAACAAAAAAATGAAAATAATGTCTAAGGTTTCTTCTGGATAATTAATGATGAAGAAATATGCAAACAAAAAACGCAGAACATTTCTTCAGCGAATGCACTTCCATAAATTATCACATTAAATGAAAAGGATTTCCCTTCATAGAAGAATTCCTGCAGTCGTAATATTAATTATGTTAGTTTCACTGAATAAATCAATTTCTCAACGAATTTTTATTTCCTTAATCGTATTTATTGTTTCTGCTACCTTCTAAAGATATTCCTATTTATAAAATAAAAAAATAAGAAGAGGTTTCTACCAGATAGATTTAATCTGTTAGTCTCCTATAATTTTAATTTGAAAAAATTTTATGCAAAAACTTAGAATTAAATTAATGTCTTATAAACACAGCTTATATTTAATAGACATATATGTTAATTGATTTTATTTTTTAAATGTGAAGTAGGAGCGATGAAGACCACATCTGAATTCTAATTGTTTTTTGAGGATGTTTTGAGAGATTTTTGAAGTAACTCATTTAAATATATTAAATATTTCAAATAAATTATTTCTCGAGAAGTTCTTAAGATTATGGTTTATATTTTTGAAAAGGATTCAGTTTTCATAATTGTAAGATCCGAAACAAAATTTTGTCTCCTTCAAATATTCATTTATTAATTTTAATTGACAATTTATATTTGTTGGTGTATTTATTCCATTTTATATTATATAATGAGTTTTGATTTTATATGTCTATTAAATATAAGCTGTGCTTACAAAACATTAAATTAATTCTAAAAATTAACAGACTAACAGATTAAATCTGTTTTGATATTCAAATTTTGTAATGATACTTCTATATTGTAAAAAAAACCTCTTCTTATTATTTAATGATTAGTTTCTATAAATTCCAATATTTGAGTACCAAAATATTAAAATCATCACACATTTTTATAACTGCAGTTATGAAGTATTACTTCATCTTCAGACAACTGAAAACCTAACAAAAGGTAGAAACAGGATCAGTTACAAGAGAATGGTTATTTAAATATTTTAAAAATTTTGAAAAAATTTTTAAATTAGCCTTCCACATGTTTATTTCCAAAAGATTATAATAATAGATTATAATAATAGATTATAATCTTTTGGAATAAAATATGTAGAAGGCTAATTTTAAAATTTTTAAAATAATCTTTTGGAATTAAATATGTAGAAGGCTAATTTTGAAATTTTTTTAAAATTTTTAAAATAATCTTTTGGAATTAAATATGTAGAAGGCTAATTTTAAAATTTTTTGAAAATTTTTAAAATATTTAAATAATTTTATATACCTTCTATCAAGAATTAACCTCTATTTATGTTACAAGAGAATGGTTACAAGAATAAAAGTGTTATGAAATGTTGACACATTAAAGACAACTGGTTAACAAATGTTTTGATATTTTTATCCTAGAACTTCTAGATCTTTTGTGAAGATCACTCAAAAGCTGTAGCTTGTCCGAGTTAGGAGATCAGTTGTGTTGTTGATTTTTAACCCAATAGTGAAATGGTGTAATATTAAATAAGTTTACAGATATATTCGGTTAGCCTTCTACATATTTAATTTCAAAAGATTATATTCAATATTATAACTTCAGGAATTAAATTAATGTCATATAAGTACTACTTATATCAAACGACATATAAAATAAACATTCATTATAAGACATCCAAATGATATAACAAAATCCTATAAATTAAATATTTTGAGTAGACAAAATTTTGTTTTTGCTTATCCCTCTTATGAATTAAATAAGTTTATTCTGATTTTCGCCAACTGTATTATTTTTATAATACAACGATCGTTTCGCTAACACAGTAGCATTTACAGATAGATGGTATATCTTACATTTTTGCATGACTGAATTTGTTTTCGAAATCGGCTTCTATTTATATTAGAGTAGGTACAAAATTTTTATTGAGCACTAAAACGCAAGGGGGTCTCAAGTTTAAGGCATATTTTTACTTTCTATATGTAAAATTTCAAAATTATGGTTGAAGGTATGCCCCGTTTCTAACAAATGGTTCAAATATGTAAAATTACTTTTATTATTGAGGAAACACTTTAGATGTTCTGCAATTCTCTGTCGGAATGTTCTTTCTGTCTGTCCTATGTAAACTTTTTAGCAATCACCGCAGGTGAACTCCCGATGTATCATCTTTATGTATAATGTCCTTATTATTTCTAAATTTACTTAGGTTTGAATAAGTTTTGAATGAACTTCTTAAATCAATGTATTTTTGAGGTATGTAGCAATTTCCTCAGGAATACCTTCAATATATTTCGAGGAAATGTATTTAAAATTTCCTTTTGTATTCGGATATATCATATTTAAAACTATATTATTACTTTTGTTCATCAACCATTTATCAATCGATGTAGGATCGTTGTCATGGCTATTTGTTTCATGATGTTGAGCTTCATAATCTAATTTTCTCGATTTATGGGTATGTTAACCAATCTCTGGATCATACTAATAAATGCTGATAAATTTTGGTTTAATAGGTTGATTCATGTTATAATAAACATCCACTAAAATAAGATGACTTTCGGCAGTCTTTTTCTTCATATTGGAGTAATGAAGTCAAACTTGCCACAATAAACATATTATTCAGTTCAGAAGGTGATATTCTCAGAGCACACAGAAACTATGTTGTTAACACGTCAGCGAATGTACTCAACAGGAAGCTTAATGATGACAATGCAAAATGAAGGTGTTTCCAGATAAAATAATGGAATAATAAACTAGAAACGGCATCTGTTATTGAAACCGCATGAACTTATTTTTACTGCTAACAGCTAATTCCGTCGAACAATCCGGAATAGGTTGCGCAGTTTCAATTTGAGGGCAAGAAGATCCGCCAGGCACAGGCGATTGAGTAGGGAGCACCGGGCTGTTAAACATGAGAACTGGAATGCTCACGGATGGAGATCCTGCCAGTTCACGGACGAGTCCAGATTTCGTCTGTATTAGTTTGATGGGAGAGTAATATTCTTACTCTAACAGGTCTTTATGTTTATAATAGCATTGAATTTCTCATACAGCATCCAGAATTATTCGAAGAATTTAGAAATAAGAATGCTAGAACTAGACAGATTGAAAGATATATCGGGTGATTTTTTAAGAGTGATAGAACTTCAAATTGAAATAAAACACATTTAAATTTAGATTGAAGCCAAATTTTTTTTTATTTGAAAGATAATTTTATGACATTTAAATTCATTTCATCAATAACACGAGTTATGTTGGCTTCCAAAGCGTCTATTGTTTCTGGTTTATCAGCATAAACCAATGATTTGACATAACCCCAAAGAAAATAATCCAGTGGAGTTATGTCGCATAATCTTGGAGGCCAAAACTTTCTTTCAATAAATCAATTGTTACGGTAGCAGCATGAGGTGTGGCACCATCTTGTTGGAACCAAAACACTTCTGGATCGATACCATTCAAATTTTGAAACAAATAATCATTCATCATCGATCATTCACAGTAACAGTACCTCCATCATCGTTTTTCAAGAAATATGGACAGATGATGCCTCCAGAGTGTAAAGCACACCATACAGTGCATTTTTCGGTATGCAATGGAACCTGCAGAACTTCTTGAGGATTGTTTTCACTTCATATACGGCAATTTTGCTCGTTTACATAGCCGTCCAACCAGAAATGAGCTTCATCACTAAACAAATTTTTACGATAAAAAAGTGGATCAACTTCAAGCTGTTCTAGGGACCAATCAGCAAACAAACGACGCTTATTATGGTCAAGTGGCTTTAGTTCTTGAACCAGTTTGATCTTGTATGGGTGTAGACCAAGATCTTCACGCAAAATTTTCCATGTGGTGGATGCACAGAGTCCAACTTGCTGTGAACGTCGACGAATAGACAAACCTAGATCATCATTAACACTATAACTTACAGCAGCGATATTTTCTTCTGTATGTTCAGTTCTTTGCCTTATTGTTGTTTTTGCATCGAGTAGAGAAACTGTTGTCCGGATTCTATCGATAGTTCGACGAATAAGCTGCTCTGATGGACGATTATGTAAACCATAAATTTCACGAAGTGCTCTATGAGTTTGGCGAATAGAACACTGATTTTGAAAGTAAATTTCAACGATTTGTAAAAGTTGTTGGGGCGTGAGTATTTCCATGATAATTTGTCAATGCTTAGTGAACAGAAATGTCAAATTAACATGGCTTCTACCTTCTGTCAAATCACAGTTATCCCTATCGAAAATTCTGTCACTCTAAAAAACCCGATATATACCCAATACATAATTTAGCTTTGATTAAAATTTGAATATTAAAACAAATTGAAATATGTTTATCTTCTACAATTTTAATTTCAAAACATTTTTTTCATTCAAAAAACTTTTAGAATTAAATTTATGTCTAAAACAAGCACCGCTTACATTTAGTAGACGTATATAATCAAAACTCAATATATAATGTCAAATGGAATAAATAACCCAACAGATATACGAAAGTAATTAAAATTAACAAATAAATATTTAAAGGAGACAAAATTTTGTTTCTGGTCTTACCTTTAAGAACTCCAATTGCCTTTTAAAAACATGAACACACTTAAAGGACTTCTCAAAGAATATAATTTATTTGAAATATTTAATATATTCAAATATTCGAATAAGTTAATTCAAAAATCTCTAAAAAAATGCACTATATCTTCAAAAAACAAATAAACATATTTAAATTTTTTTTAATATTCAAATTTTGTTATATTTCTTCTATCAAGTAAAAGGCCTTTCTATTTTATTTTATTTAGCTTTGACACAAAATAATGTACCTTGCATTATTTTGTGTCAAAGCTAAATTTTCAATTCCTTACCTGTACAATTTTATATTATAGTTTAGGTGTGAATTTCGAGGAAGTTATTTCAATTTGTAATTAAGTGTGAACCATATAATGTTATAATAATGGATTACTGTAAGGTGAACAAACACGTTGTTGTTAAGAATTCTCATTTTTCTTTTTTGACATTATTTCTTTGTATTTGTGAATACTGAGAGATGAATAAACTATCTATTTATAGGATTACATTAATTATCAAATGAAATAGAGCGCAAAGATAATATCGTTCAGTAGTGTAGGAGTATAAAATCTTGATTTAGTGTCAAAACACTGGATCTAAATGTTACAACTCATAATAAAACGGCTTCTAATATAAATATATGCACAACTAAATAATACCATCGTTTCGAATGGCATAAAATTACCCAACTTCAATCAGCGGAATAGATCGATTTCCTAAGAATTCCGTCTTTCGAACCAACCCTAGAGGCCTTGAATTTATTTTAATCTTTCACTGATACAGTTAATGAGAATCATAGTTTAATTTGACGAAAGGTTAATTCTCTTTGTTCTATGTCGAACTTGATAATAAAGTGTTATTTCATCTCTATGCCTGTTATAATCCTCCTACCAGGAACTGTCAATTCAACTTATGCAATATCCCCCGATATTATTACATTTCTGTCGGAAAAAACGGGTACGTAATCTGAATCTGATTATTATTTTTGGGGTGTGGTGGTCGACGGCCAAATGGGTGCATGGAACTAACCCGGAGCTCTGGTTGTTAGCCTTGATCGAAGGCACGATAATCTGCTCGATTTTTTTCACGTTCCTTAAAAAATCAAACTTGTTCGACGTTCATTCCGAAATAATTACAAGTGGACACCGGGAACATTTCTTCGGCGAAGATACGGAGTATAATTACGGCATTTGTTCGAGCGGGAAAAGTCGGAGTACAAGGTTGTCTCTTCGAAAAAAATGAAATGTTGTCTGGAAACTTTTGTGATACGTTGGAAGTTTCACAAGATATAGGGCAGGTAGAAAGTAAAATGACTGTTCTGTCTCAATAGAGACGGCCCTGTCGTTCGAAATTATTCTGTCATTCGATACTTATGTATTTTACGTTGACATGCGATCTAGCAGTTTTGAGATTTGTTTCGAACTGTTTAGTTTCACTCGACACTTCAGATTATTGGTTTTTTAATTATTATATATGGCATTAGAAAACTTGGGAGGTCATTTGGAGATTTTGATATATTTATGCCTGTTAATTTCACATGATGCAGCATTCGGTATAACAAACTGACTCTATCCTTCTTTACTTGCATTATTCTTATAATTTCTCTGTAACCGATAAGAAGATTTGTTTCGTTCATTCAGTCCACCTCCAAATGGACCTTCCAATCAATTACGTTAATTTTCCTCTTTTGGTTAGAAGGGGTGCATCGAGCACCTCTAACGTTCAGTCTTTGAGAAGACTGTAAAATCATTATTATTCGTGATAATCGAAGCGTTCGCATGTAGCCCTTGCTACATCATGCATTATTATTCGTAATAGTCTAAGTGGTCGGTCGCATGTAGCCTTTGCTACATCATGCATTATTATTCGAGTAATAGTCAAAGTTGTCACATGTAGCCGTAGCTACATTATGCATTATTCTCCGAATAGTCAAGTTGTTCGTTTGTAATTGTACAAGCATAACGCGATTGCTGTAAACGTAGCAATCCACCTTCCACTTGTTTGTAGTGTAATTGTCATCACATTAGCTTGGTATCATTTACGGTGATACCAAAATATATTAGTTTGTTTTGTTATAAGTATTTTACTTCAGTTCCTCATCATCGTTGTGGTTTATCATTATTAGATAAAGGAAGCTGAAGACCACCGCACCTAGAGTGTTCTCTGAAGTCAAAATCACCGCTAATAATCAAAAATACAGTCCACTACAAGCCATTGGAATTAATCATCGAGATTAATTAATTTTCAATTGTCTAATATTTTGATAAATACTGAAATAATAGGCAAATACTACGTTAAACTAACCGTGGTACGAAACTATGACTAACTTAAAGTATATGCTTAAAGTTTCATCCGTATATTCAGACTTTTTCAAGAAAACCTAAAAAAACAAAAAATTATCAGTATTCTTAAAGACAAGAAATGGCAGATGATATACAAAATATAAATAAAATGAATATTAAAGAGTAAATCATCTTAGCAAATTCATTAAGTACAGAACAGATATTATCAACACCATTACGGAGAAAATAAATCCAAAAAATACTTTGTCATTTCCATTAAAGAGATTATACAGGGTGACCCAGGGGTGCGTAAATGGTCCATAACTTCGTTTCTATTCAAGCTATCGCTTTGATTGTTTTTGCCAAACGATAGGTGGTACAATCCGCACATCCTGAAAATATTTAATCCACATACAGGATGTCTGAAAATGAAATACATAATAGGATCGGTTTTTTTTTTAAATGGCAACCCCAATATTTCTTTACGACCCAGGTAAAGAAATGAAATAATCCTGATTAAAACCCCAATATTTCTTATTAAATTTTAAAGTTTGCTTAGCAAATTACAACAAATATTTGCAGTGAAAATTCAAACGAATTGATAAAACTATTGAAAATTCTTACAAGTTTTAAAGTTTGCTTAGCAAATTGCAACAAATATTTGCAGTGAAAATTCAAACGAATTGATAAAACTATTGAAAATTCTTACAAGTTTTAAAGTTTGCTTAGCAAATTGCAACAAATATTTGCAGTGAAAATTCAAACTAAGTGATAAAACTATTGAAAATTAATTCTTGCAAGTTTTAAAGTTTGCCTAGCAAATTGCAACAAATATTTGCAGTGAAAATTCAAACGAATTGATAAAACTATTGAAAATTCTTACAAGTTTTAAAGTTTGCTTAGCAAATTGCAACAAATATTTGCAGTGAAAATTCAAACGAATTGATAAAACTATTGAAAATTCTTACAAGTTTTAAAGTTTGCTTAGCATATTGCAACAAATATTTGCAGCGAAAATTCAAACAAATTGATAAAACTATTGAAAATTCTTCTAAGTTTTAAAGTTTGCCTAGCAAATTGCAACAAATATTTGCAGCGAAAGTTCAAACAAATTGATAAAACTATTGAAAATTCTTCTAAGTTTCAAAGTTTGCCTAGCAAATTGCAACAAATATTTGCAGTGAAAATTCAAACAAATTGATAAAACTATTGAAAATTCTTACAAGTTTTAAAGAGTGCCTAGCAAATTACAACAAATATTTGCAGTGAAAATTCAAACAAATTGATAAAACTATTGAAAATTAATTCTTGCAAGTTTTAAAGTTTGCTTAGCAAATTGCAACAAATATTTGCAGTGAAAATTCAAACAAATTGATAAAACTATTGAAAATTCTTACAAGTTTTAAATTTTGCAACAAATATTTGCAGTGAAAATTCAAACGAATTGATAAAACTATTGAAAATTCTTACAAGTTTTAAAGTTTGCCTAGCAAATTGCAACAAATATTTGCAGTGAAAGTTTTAAAGTTTGCTTAGCTATATTCTCAAAGATAACTAAAAATAGTAAATATTATTTATAATAAAAATATTTTTTTAATGGACTTTTAAATAGAATTAATTAAAAATAGTAAATGGTCCATAACTTCGTTTCTATTCAAGCTATTGCTATGATTGTTTTGTGTGGTACAATCCGCACATCCTGAAAATATTTTCATCTACATACAGGATGTCCGAAAATGAAATACATACATATGTTCGGTTTTTTTAAATGGCAACCCACTATTTATAAAACGCACCCTTGGTATATTGACTTATCTGCATTAGTTTTTGACCTATGTCAATTTGTGTCGAAATAGCGTCGTTCGTAGACCCCACAGAAAAAGTTATAACTTCGGAACCGTTCAACATAATTCAATCACCATTTTTCCAGTCGAATCTTTAAGCTTGTGCGTATCTTTTGAAATGGTCAAGAATTCGATGTCTGTGATCTATCGCTTACTACATTGGTTTTCAAATGACAAATTACAAATTAAATTAACTCGATTTTTTCAAACGCAACACCCTGTATTTTATTACACCATTGTATGACATTTCATGAGAGCTTTTCGTCGATATAAGGTTTGTGGGGTCTACTTTGTGAAATAAATTTCAAAATAAGAAATATGGATTGTTTTCTGAAGAATCGAGTAGGACGTTGTCGTAAAATCGGAAACGTCTGAGAACTGTCAATAATTGTACACCATCTTATTGTTAAGAATGGTATGTTGATAAATAACACAACAATGAATTTTACACGCGAAGAATTAGTGAAAATCGTTTACTGTATTAGCGATGCTGATAGAAATGTTTTACTAGCACACAGAATCAACCATGGTTTTATTCCAAAGGTTGAGAGATCGATTTGAACTCACTGGTAGTGTTTCTTATCCTATAAAAGAAATAGTTGGTGATCGAGTTGATGAGGAGAATGAACTACAGGTTTTATTAATGCTATAGGAGAACAAGGGAAATAGCAGCTGAAACGGATATTTCACAAAGGAGTGTGAACCGAATAATATTGAAGCTTAACTTCTATCCTTTTCCTCTGAACCTACATCAAGAACTGTATGGTAGTGATGGTGCTAATAGAGTTGCGTTTTGTATAGAAATGAATGGCATGATTGAGGAGCATTATAATATTTTGAACTAAATTCTGTTTTCCGATGAAGCAACGTTTAAAAGCAGTGGGAAGGTCAACACACATAAAATGCATTATTATGCAGTCGAAAATCCTCATTGGTTGAGAACAACTCAAGGTTAGGGAGGATATATTGGACATCGTGTTATTGGACCTTACCTCTTCGACAATGTGCTTAGTGGTGAACACTATTCACATTTTCTTCGCGAACTTCTTCCTTGAATGTTAGACGTGGACCTGCAAACTCGAAGAACCATGTGGCTGCAGCACGATGATGATCCAGTGCCTAACCATAGGATAGTTCGACAATACTTGAACCAATCCTATCGTAATCGTTGAATTGGCCGAGGAGGAACCATTTCTTGGCCCGCACGATTCCCAGATCTAAATCTTATAGATTTCTTTCTTTGGAGCTATGTAAAAGAAAGTTTTCAGAGATCGACCGACAACTGCAAATGATATGAAGAATAGAATCACGGAAGCCTTCCATTCAGTTGATGGACCAACACTTGCTAGAGTTCGACAATCATTTACAAGAAGACTAGCGGCTTGTGTGGAAAATGACGGCCTATTTCAGCATTTATAAGAAGCCTTTGCTCAACATTTTTTCCACCTGGTTTTCTGTTATTCACCGCTTCATGTTCTTGTTACTATAATTGTTTGCTTCTTGATATTCTCCTGTTTCTATTACCACTATTCTTCAAACACTTGTATTACAATTTCTAAAACATTTTTTTTCAATTATTTTGTATAAATGTGTAAAAATAAAACTGTTATTTTTAGGGAAAACAAATTTGTAACCTCCATGTTCTATGATCTATGTTCTATGTCTAAGATTTTAACCTAAAAAGTGTCACATGTTTATTCAGTTAGTTGTTAGAAATGTGAATTGAGAAACCCGAAGAAATAGCATTATTTTTGATTTCTTCCAGGTTAGTAAGTTTTTTTTTATTTATTTCTTTGTATTCCTTTGTATGTTATTATTTTATTTTATGTATGTTATTCTGTTATATTTAAACTAAAGAAAATAAAATCTTCCAGAATTATGACATCAAATCGTCTATTTCTTCAATTATAAAAATAAGAATTGATTACATTCTTATAAAATAATAATAAATGTTTCTGATTTTACAACAACGTTCTACCAGATTCTACTGAAACCATCCACATTTCTTATTTTGAAATTTATTTTACGAACTTCACGAAGTGGACCCCACAAACCTTATATCGACGAATTTCTCTCACGAAATGTCATGCAGTGGTGTGATAAAATACAGGATGTTTTAACAAAAACAATTAATTATTTAAAACTACTACACTATTCCATTTATAATTTTTAAACGCTGAAAAATGAGTGATTACGTTGGAAAAAATATTTCATGAATAATTCATAAAAAATATTCCAAGTTATTAATCCAACGTTAACTGGAGTTATATGTTAAAAAGCAAAAGAATTGATTCATGTATTAGGAACACCCAGAATCTCTTATGCTCTTTTTAATTTTTTTTTATCCAAGGCAACATGTACTCTGATATTTTCGAGATAATGAATACATAAAGTCAAATTCATGAGGTCACCCTTATGTGATTTATTCCACTCTATCCTCGAGCAATTAATTTTGAAGTGAAGAAATGTTAGCAGTAAGAACTCCCAATTTATCACTTCATTATCTGGACACACTAACGATTAATACTCAAACCTGAGGCATACATTATAATCACAATACATCTGGAGAATAATAACAAAACCGACCCTGATGTTTTCGGTGGGGATATTTGCAATTTGTGATTTCATAGTAGTTATAAATCAAGAAATATTCCAGTCATCAGGGTTATGCGATGGGTACAATACTTCACAATTTCCTAACTTAATTATAATCAAATTTATCAAGAAATCAGATTAATTAATTGCATTAGCAAATGTATGCTCTTGGAATGGGTCTTTAAAAAAGACATAAAAGAAAATTATTATTTCATCAATTTCAATATACATTTGCCAAATTAATTCTTCCACTTCTACACCTATTAATTTATTTTAATGGGGTCACAGAACATCAGCGATTCTTTGTTCGCGTATGGCATAATAAAAATTACCTTAACCCATTTATATTCTGGGCATAAATCTTTTAGCATGCTAGAAATAGAATTATATATCCATCTGTTGTATGTTTTATATATCACCTATAAGACAAGACTATCATTTCATTCTAATGTCTAATCTTTGCTGAAACTTGTGCTAAACGATTACATACATTGGATGAATATTGTGTGGTCAAATCAAATATGTATGTTAGTTGGTAAGCCCAAATTGGAGGGTCAATTGATGAATGGGTAAGAACGGGCCATGAACTCTGTAAATATATCCATCAGTTATTTTGTTCTTCAAATATCGGGTGTTTTTTTAGAGTGATAGAACTTTAGGGATAACTGTGATTTGACAGAAGTTAGAAGCCATGTTGTTTTGACATTTCAGTTCAGTAAGCATTGACAAATTATCATGGAAACACTCACGCCACAAAAGTATTCACAAATTGTTGAAATTTATTTTCAAAATCAGTGTTCTATTCGCCAAACTTATAGAGCACTTCGTGAAATTTATTGTTCACATAATCGTCCATCAGAGCAGCTTATTCGTCGAAATATCGATAGATTTTGGACAACATTTTCTCTAATCGATGCAACAACAATAACAAAACAAAGAACCTTACGTACAGAAGAAAATATCGCCGCTGTAAGTCATAGTTTTAATGATGATCCAGATTTGTCAATTCGTCGACGTTCACAACAAGTTGGTCTTTTGCATCCACCACATGGAAAATTTTGCGTAAAGATCTATGGTCTACACCCATAAAATATCCAACTGGTTCAAGAACTAAAGCCACTTGACCATAATAAGCGTCGTTTGTTTGCTGATTGGCCCCTAGAACAGCTTGAAGTTGATCCACTTTTTTATCGTAAAATTGTGTTTAGTGATGAAGCTCATTTCTGGTTGAACGGCTATGTAAACAAGCAAAATTGCCGTATATGGAGTGAAAACAATCCTCAAGAAGTTCTGCAGGTTCCATTTCATCTTGTGCTTTACAGGCTGGAGGCATCATCGGTCCATATTTCTTTGAAAACGACGCTGAAGCTAATGTTACAGTGAATGGTGCTTACAGATCGATGATTATTTGTTTCAAAATTTGAATGGTATCGATCCAGAAGTGTTTTGGTTTCAACAAGATGATGCTACACCTCATGCTGCTTGATTTATTGAAAGAAATATTTGGCGATAACATTTATTTTACATTAAAATCCTAAAGCAGTAATTTAATTACTCTATATCATTGCAATTGATTTATTATGTTCCTTAGAAGACTTTATGTGTGAATTTACGATAATGTTCAGGTTATTCAACCCATTGTTTCAAATTCCTGAAGTAGACTCAATAAGTTGAGTCTACTTCAGGAATTCAAAACAATGGGTTGAATAACCTGAACATTATAGGAGGATAATATAATATTATCCTTAGATAAAATTATATTTAACCTTTAAAGTGACTAAGTATTTTGATGGCACACAAATAAAATAATAAATTTTATAAGGCCATTTCCCATAAATTACTTCTAATCATATGTATACATCGATATGTTGTTGAGATTCCTGAACGTGTCCAAGACATACGTAACTGCCAAAATTCTATGAATAGCAACCAAACTGCCTTGAATGACCTAGCGTCGTCTTTTTGAATTAATGAATCTTCTTCTCAATGCCAGACCGGACTTTGTTGGAATTTCCCGGATTCCGCTAATGCACTAACGTCAATCGGATTCATCGAAAACCGGCATAGGAACTGGGAGATATTGGGGAATAAAGTGTGAATTATTCAGTCTGTTATCGACTGTTATAGTCGAAATATTGAATTTTTTTTGGGATAAAATTTGTTAGTAAAAAATATGTGCGATTTGACTGATGATATAGAATTCAAACAAATGTTGAACCGGCGTAACTTCGACGTAGTTAATAAGAATCTTGTGAGTACTTACCTTTTTAAAACATTTTTATGCACTGTAGAAAAGTCCACATTGGACTGAGAATAATTTAATTCAATTCTTCAAATTTGTAATAAGGTTCTTGAAAAATTTACTTTGGAGTGACGTTTTTTGAGCAAATTATATTCGATCTACTTACTAACGCAATATACAGTGTGGTCCAACGAAAACTTAACACCTCGATTTTCCGGCTTTAAAATGAGAATGTGGAAAATCGCTCGGACACGTCAATTTCTGATTCGAGCGGAACAACTTTTCCGCTCTTCGCATCCCCGTAACTGCAACCCCCTAAAGGGGGTGAGCACAACCTCTTGATTTTTAATGACGGCATTCATTAATGGATCCTAGTTCGCAAATCATCCAGTAACTGAGGCTGGGTAGCGTAAATCTTGGGTTTCAGGTGATCCCATAGAAAAAAGTCCAGTGGAGCTAGTTTTGTCAAACATTGCAATGACGAGTGTATTCAAGCATCTGACATCTCTGTCAAGAAAGTACCGGGAATTTTCAATTAAAACAACATTTTTACATTTAATCGTCAAAATTTATTGGGTCGCCTTCAAAATAGGCTCCATTTGTTCCAATACATCTATGCCAACGGCACTTCCAATTATCGAAACATTTTTTATAGGCGCTTTCCGGGATGGACTTTAGCTCTCGCGCCGAATTTTGTTTTATGGCTTCAATCGACTCAAAACGGGTGCCACGAAGGGGCAATTTTAGTTTTGGGAAGAGGAAAAGTCGCAGGGAGCCAAATCCGGCGAATACGGTGGTTGCTGAAGCACGTTTGTTGAGTTTTTGGCGAGAAAGTCAGTCACAATCGTAGCTCGGTGAGAAGGCGCGTTATCGTCATGCAAAATCCATGAGTTGTTCGCCCACAAATTTGGCCGCTTCTTACGGATACGCTCACGCAAACGTTTCATAACGCCTAGGTAATACTCCTTGTTTACCGTCTGACCCTCTGGAACGAATTCGTAGTGCACCACGCCACGGATATCGAAGAAAACAATGAGCATCACCTTCATTTTCGAGCGGCTTTGGCGTGGTTTTTTCGGTTTCGGCTCATTTTTTGCCACCCATTCCGATGATTGCTGCCTTATTTGCATATCGTACTCGTAGACCCAGGTCTCATCACCAGTTATAATGCGTTCCATGAATGTAGAATCGGAATTACAAAATTTGAAAATCAAAACAGATTTAATCTGTTGTCTTCTACAATTTTAATTTCAAAAAATTCTTTGAAAAAACTTTAAGAATTAAATTAATGTCTTTATAAGCACTGCTCATATTTAATAGACGTCAAAATTCATCATACAATATCAAACGGAATTAATTCCGTTTGATATTGTATGATGAATTTTGACGTCTATTAAATATGAGCAGTGCTTATAAAGACATTAATTTAATTCTTAAAGTTTTTTCAAAGAATTTTTTGAAATTAAATCTTAATTCCGTTTGACATTGTATGATGAATTTTGACGTCTATTAAATATGAGCAGTGCTTATAAAGACATTAATTTAATTCTTAAAGTTTTTTCAAAGAATTTTTTGAAATTAAAATTGTAGAAGACAACAGATTAAATCTGTTTTGATTTTCAAATTTTGTAATAATCCTTCTATCAAGTAAAAAACCGTTCCTTCTTATTTTAATAGGAATTACAGCGATCCAGCATGTCTGAAGCAACCTGTTCGCGATGACGTTTTTGAAGAAAATTCAGGTCTTTCGGTACGAGTCGTGCGGCCACCTTTCTCATGCCCAAAATATCAATAAAAATCGTACGTGCGGACTCGTGGGATATCTTAAGATCATGTGCTATCTCTCTCAAGCTGGTACGACTGTTTTCCAGCACCCTTTCCTTAATTTTATCGACGTTATCTTCGATCGAAGCCGTCGATGGGCGACCACTTCACGACCGTCCTTGAAGGCTCTGTACCACTGATATGCACGAGTTTTCGATAGAGCATTATCACCAAAGGCCTTTTGCAACATTTTCAATGCATCGACACACGAAAATTCATTTGCAACACATAACTTTAAACAAATTCTTTGCTCAACGTAATCACCCATAGTAAAAATCGGCACGCACTCTGACATCGACTGACTTAATCAGCTGTTGCAAACACACTAATTGACAGATCCCGCTCAAGCTTGGCATAGTAATTAAGGACAGTGGTACCAACCTAGGAAAAAAAATTTACCTGCCTCATTGCCCCGCCAGATTTAAATCGATAATTCCCGGTACTTTCTTGACAGAATGTATATTTTTCATTCCACCCTATAAAACTACCCTGAAAACCATGAACACTTCAAGATGATCTGAAGTTTTTCGATTTTTGAGCTGCATTCATTTGAGAAAATTTAATGCAAATTTATTCATGTAACTAAAGAGCTGAAATAAAAATTATTCATCGTAGTATCTAGGAGAGAAAATTTCCTCCTTCATTAATAGAAAGGAAAATTACAGTTTCCAGAGCAACAATGAATATCATAAATACTTGGGAAGTATGAGATTAATCACCAAGCAATTCAGTTCTAAATTAGTTTAATTAAACCATAGCTGATTACATTCACAATAGATTATTATTGTGGCTTTCTCTTTCAACCTTTTATAGTGCTCCAACTCGTCACATTTTACAGTCAACCGATTGTCTGTATTTAGCTTATTTTGCGCCAAAAATGGTCTTGAACGATTTCATTAGACTTACCGATGTCCAACCGTCTGTATGCAGGCAGGATAATTTTTGGAATTAATATCTTTATCGTCAACAAGCAAAATCAGCCTATTCGGACCGCAAATATGCTTATTTTTCTTGGATATCTCAGATAAAATGAGTAGAGTTGTTGAATGCCAAGATTATACTTCTTCTGTCCGTCTGTAAACACTTCACTTTTCGAACAGAAAGAGCTAGAGACTTTGAACTTTCAGAGTAGGTTTGGACCTAAATATCTCAGTTTAGCTCATTAATAGGCATAATCGGTCCAATGGCTCCGTAGTTATTCACATGTGAGAATTTTTCTGATTTTCCCAATAGTTTCCAAACTTATCTGATCAAAATTAAATTTGGTATTTAGTTGTATAATAGCGACATGAAAATATTATTATTTAAATATTTTAATATTAGCCTTCTACATATTTAATTTCAAAAAATTATATTTAATGATTATAACTTCTGAAAATAAATCAAAATAATGTCATATAAGTACCACTTATATCAATTGACATATAAAATAAACATTCATTATAAGACATCCGAATGGCATAACAAAATTCAATAAATAAAAATTATTATCCAAAATCCTATAAATTAAATATTTTGAATAGACAAAAAAATTTTGTTTCTGCTGATCAATCTTATAAAAACCAATATCTTTCAAAAATATCTAACATAATCTTAAGAATTTCATCATAAAACTATCTTACTTAGAATATTCAGTATTATTGGATATCTAACTAAGGTACTTTATATAAAAACTCAAGATATGTAAAACATTACTGAAAAACAAGTTTTAAGAGGGACTTTGCTTCGTCAGTATTCAAATATTCATATTCAATAAATATAACATCAGTCAACAACAAATATTTACTTACCCTTCAATCATTTAAATATTTGTTGTTGATTGATGTTATATTTATTGAATATGATATTTGAATACTGACGAAGCAAAGTCCCTCTTAAAACTTGTTTTTCAGTAATGTTTTACATATCTTGAGTTTTATATAAAGTACCTTAGTTAGATATCCAATAAAACTGAATATTCTAAGTAAGATAGTTTTATGATGAAATTCTTAAGATTATGTTAGATATTTTTCAACGATATTGGTTTTCATAAGATTGATCAGCAGAAACAAAATTTTGTCTATTCAAAATATTTAATTTATAGGATTTTGGTTAATAACTTTTATTTATTGGATTTTGTTATACCATTCGGATGTCTTATAATGAATGTTTATTTTATATGTCAATTGATATAAGTGGTACTTATATGACATTATTTTGATTTATTTTCAGAAGTTATAATCATTAAATATAATTTTTTGAAATTAAATATGTAGAAGGCTAATATAAAAATATTATAATTTTTTTATATGCCTTCTATCAAGAATTAACCTCTATTTATGTTATTTCAGACATGAAAATATTTCTAATGTTTATTAATGTCGCGGACTATCCGGATGGACGACTGGGGATAAAAATACTAATTTCTGGAGGAAAACCCTTAAGACTTGAAATTTTTAGGTTATGTTTGGAGTCTGAATATATCAATTATGTCCAAAATTTAACTCAATGGTTGCGGAGTTATTTTCATTTGAAATTTTATTATTTTCGAGAGTACAAATACGACTAAGGTACAATTTAGTTTAAAATAAATTCGGCTGATCTGTACTAAAAGCATTAATAAGGAGTATGAGCTATGGTAATAGAAAGTTCTAGAAATCGAGATAGTGTAACATATAACAATTCTATACTCGAACAAACTCGACAAGGTTTTGTAGATCAGAGACCAATTGCAGTATATATATACTCCAAAAGTATACTTTTGGAGTATTTCCAATAAAGTTCGTGAAATTTCAAATATCTGTATCAAAAATCAGTGGCGCAACCATCTGGGGCTCGTGGTATATTCTACGAATGGGGCCCTTCCTCAATATAAAAAACCTTGACGTTTTACTTTCATTTTTATAAACCAATAAGTAGGTAGATAAGCATGTACCGATACTATTGTAGTACTATTGTTCACGTTAAAGCATGTTTGGGTAAATTATCTTGCTATGCTTGTTGTGTGTTTAATTCGAGTCAGTAATATGATCCTGATCAAAGTATCAACATTAATCACCAAATATACCTAAAACTACCAATAAAAAACGTATAAATTGATAACTTGACTTTCAAATTACTGACTGACTTGAACTGAAACCTGAGTTTAGTATCGGGAGTTAGAGTGATAGAACTTTAAATTGAAATAAAACACATTTAAATTAAGATTGAAGCCAAATTTTTTTTTATTTGAAAGATAATTTTATGACATTTATGTTTTTGAAAGAATTTCCGGCATATGTCCACCACGACTAGCTCTGAGGAATCGCATTCGACCAGACCAATTTTGGTCCATTTTTTCGAGTAATTCAGGCCTTATTTCATCATTATGTTGGCTTCCGAAGGGTTTATTCTTTCTGATTTATCAGCATAAACCAATGAACCAACCACAAAGAAAATAATCTAGTGGAGTTATGTCGCATGATCTTGAAGGCCAATTAATTGGATCATTTCTCGAAATAATGTTATCGCCAAATCTTTCTTTCAATAAATCAATTGTTACGGTAGCAACATGAGGTATAGCACCTTCTTGTTGGAACCAAAACACTTCTGGGTCGATACCATTCAAATTTTGAAACAATCATTGATCATCGATCTGTAACGAGCACCATTCACTGTAACATTAGCTCCAGCATCGTTTTTAAAGAAATATGGACCGATGATGCCTCCAGCGTGTAAAGCACACCATACATTTTTAGGATGCAATGGAACCTTCAGAACTTCTTGAGGATTGTTTTCACCCCATATACGGCAATTTTGCTGGTTTACATAGCCGTTCAACCAGAAATGAGCTTCATCACTAAACACAATTTTACGATAAAAAATTGAATCAACTTCAGGCTGTTCTAGGTCCCAATCAGCAAACAAACGACGCTTATTATGATCAAATGGCTTTAGTTCTTGAACCAGTTCGATCTTGTATGGGTGTAGACCAACATCTTTACGCAAAATTTTCCATGTAGTGGATGTAAAGAGTCCAATTTGTTGTGAACGTCCACGAATAGACAAATCTGGATCATCATTAACACTATGACTTACAGCAGCGATATTTTCTTCTGTACGTACAGTTCTTTGTCTTGTTGTTGTTACATCGAGTAGAGAAAATATTGTCCGAAATCTATCGATAGTTCGACGAATAAGCTGCTCTGATGGACGATTATGTAAACCATAAATTTCACGAAGTGCTCTATAAGTTTGACGAATAGAACACTGATTTTTAAAATAAATTTCAACACTTTGTAAACGTTGTTGTGACGTGAGTGTTTCCATGATAATTTGTCAATGCTTACTGAACAGAAATGTCAAAACAAGATGGCTTCTACTTTCTGTCAAATCACAGTTATCCCTATCGAAAGTTCTCTCACTCTAAAAATATACATGCAAACCAAAGACAGGAAATTGATAATGGATATATAAAATTAGCTTTGAGTAATCTTTTCTGTTTAAAGGGCTTAGGTATTATTACATTACATGGAAAACATTTATAGATATATGCTGTTAGCCTTCTACTATATATACTAACAGAATATATCTGTAAATATTAAAATATTTAAATAATTTCACTTAGCTTCTATCAAGTAAAAACCTCCATATATTTTATTAAAAAGATTTATATTGAAATAATTATTGGAATTTAATTTCTCGAAGTCTTCAGGAGAATCACAAGACCCAAAAATATTATAAATTTGGGGCACAGTTTCAAAGAATGTTTGCATCTCAGTAACCCTTGTTACAGCGTTATTAACCACAGGGTCTAAGTTCTGGGCAGATCTTGTCACAATATTTTTAATAGGTTTTAGAACTCCACCATAGGCTAAACTTTGGACGATTCTTTTTCACTGAATTTTGTTACATGTCATATTCCTTGTGTACTCGATTTCTTTCGAACTGCTCCCAATTCTTCTTTGGGAGTATTTCCCAGATAAATTTCTCCAAATTTTCTCAGTTCAAAGCTGCACTTCGGATGAATATGCCCTGTCTTTCTTTTCAATAGATCAGATTCACCTCATCCGAGACTTCGCAATAATATTCATTATTTCTAGGCCCATACACACAATGTCGAAAATTTATCGTTTTGTATTTTTAATGAAGAAACTTGAAAGATGTTTTGGCACTATAGAGTGTGAGTAGAAAAACTAATGAAATACGGTGCGTGCACTTCTTACTAAATCTATTGTTGTACAGATACAATACATTTATTTTCTCAAGGATTCAAATAGAACATTCATCTTCATTACTCCGAAACTGAGTGTTTGAATACATGCGTTTTAGCTACATCCGAAATCTTCCAGTCAACGCTCTACTTTCCATCAAAATTGCAGCGTTTTTTTGAAACGTGGATTGACAAGGTACTGATCCCACATGATCTAATTTTAATGTTGCACCAAACAATTTCTTCGTGAAACATAAACGACTTCTCCCGCATGATTCAACTCGCATCCTGAATCATAAAAATCAGATTTTTTCAATGGCAGATCAAACAAAACATGATCCTTCCAATGCTAAATACCGAACTTATTAGCGATAATCGCTATTTGGTATTTCTCAATCATAAATCGAATTGACCATGAAGAAGAAGCAGCCGATGTTCTTACCGACCTTAGCAATGACTTAAAAACTGTTGGAGTTAAGGCAATTACACTCATTATCTTCTGGTATTATACCGCAATCAATAGTATAAGTTCATCTTTGAATCGGCATTCAGATGAACGCCGATTATGTATTTCCGTTCTTTGGTGATCGTGGAGCATGCATATTCGATGCTTCGATACAACCAACTTATTATGCATTTTGATGAGAATATTACTCTTGTCCGGTTGTCCGTATGAAGTAGAATAACTTTCTAAAAAGGAAACTTTTAGCTTAAATGGAAAGAACAAATAACGAATACGAAAATTCTCTCCATGGTGTCCGGAAATTATATTGGGTCGATACCATTCAAATTTTGAAACAAATAATCTTCGATCATGGATATGTAACGACCACCATTCACTGTAACATTAGCTCCAGCATCGTTTTTAAAGAAATATGGACCGATGATGCCTCCAGCATGTAAAGCACATCATACAGTGCATTTTTCAGGATGCAATGGAACCTGCAGAACTTCTTGAGGATTGTTTTCACTCCATATACGGCAATTTTGCTTGTTTACATAGCCGTTCAACCAGAAATGAGCTTCGTCACTAAACACAATACGATAAAAAAGTGGATCAACTTCAAGCTGTTCTAGGGCCCAATCAGCAAACAAACGACGCTTATTATGATCAAGTGGCTTTAGTTCTTGAACCAGTTCGATCTTGTATGGGTGTAGACCAAGATCTTTACGCCAAATTTTCCATGTGGTGGATGCACAGACTCCAACTTGTTGTGAACGTCGACGAATAGGCATATCTGGATCATCATTAACACTATGACTTACAGCAGCGATATTTTCTTCTGTACGCACAGTTCTTTGTCTTGTTGTTGTTGTTGCATCGAGTAGAGAAAATGTTGTCCGAAATCTATTGTTATTATAGTTCGACGAATAAGCTGCTCTGATGGACGATTATGAAAACCATAAATTTCACGAAGTGCTCTATGAATTTGGCTAATAGAACACTGATTTTGAAAATAAATTCTAACAATTTATGTTAAAGATAAAGATTCCCTCATTATTATTTTTCTATGTTCACTAAGTTGACATTCTCTGTTGATATATTCTATGTGTAGTAGTAGATGTAAGAGCTCTCGTTGTTCAACTAGTATCCATTGTTATTGATATACGTTATTCACAACACGCTAAATATACAATATATAATAGAACATCTCCTTGGTTATTCCACGACTCCACATCACCTCATCAGGTTATGGGCCCAGGTCGACGTTAAATACCGAAGGAAAAGTTCTCAGTGAGTTATATATTGTACCGTACAGTTCCAGACGTGTGTGAAAGACAAAAATGGCCGACATCAGCGTGGGAAGCAGCATTCAGATGAACAAATTTTCTGGTAATAACTACAGCCAGTGGAAATTTCAGGTGAAGTGTGCCCTTCGTGCTAAAGGTTTACTCAGTATCGCAACCCAAGTGACACCAAAGCCAACTACTGATGCTGAAAAACTCGTAAAATGGAACAGGGACGACGCTACAGCAATGTGTGTGATTGCATCTGCTCTGGATTTAAAGCAGATATGCTTAATTGATAAATTGGATGCTATATATGAGCAAAAATCTGAAACAAACAAAATAATGGTTCATGAAAAATTTTATAATTATAGAATGGAACCCACAGATTCAGTTGCTCAGTTTATCTCTAAAGTCGAAAGTATGGCTCAACAAATAAAGAATTCTGGGGATTCAATAAGTGAGACAGCTGTTGTAACGAAGATACTGTCCTCATTACCCTCAAAGTTTAGCACTTTTCGACAAGCTTGGCTGTCAATGGAAGCACATAGGCAAACATTAGGTAATTTGACAGCAAGACTAATTGATGAAGAGTCAAGTTTAACCTGTAGAGAAGTAGAGGAAAATGCTTTCTTTACTAAAAGTAAGAATACTGTATCAAAGAAAAATCCTGCAGTCAGATGCTTCAACTGCAACAAAAAGGGACATTTTGCCAGAGATTGCGGTGCTCCGAAGAAGGCAAGATCAAAGACAGAACAATACAAGGAAAATCCTCACAGAAGTGCTGTCATTACAGAAAATAATGAAGAAGCGATGGAAAGCCAAGAAAAGGAACAATGGAAAGCAGCAATTCAAGAGGAACTAGAGAGTTTGGAATCGAACAATACATGGGAGTATGTACGCTCACCAAACAATAGAAGAACTGTAGGTTCCAAATGGGTTTTTAAAATTAAGCCACCATCAAATGAGAAGCCAATGATATTCAAAGCAAGACTATGTGCAAAAGGTTTTTCCCAATTGGAAGGAATAGATTACAAGGAAACCTTCTCTCCAACAACTAGGTATGATAGTATTAGACTTCTATTGGCCCTTGCAGCTGGTCACAAAATTTTTTTTACAAAATGTAAATGGCACAATTTGATGTAAAGACTGCCTTTCTCTATGGCGAATTGGAAGAAGAAATATTCATGGATCCCCCAACTGGAATAAAAGTAGAAGAAGGTGTAGTGTGTAAACTAAGAAAATCACTTTATGGACTGAAGCAGTCTCCACGCTGCTGGAACAATGCAAATCGGATAAATGTAGGAGAAATAGACAATGAAAGAGTTATTCTTGTGCTATATGTTGACGATGGCCTAATACTTTCCAAAAGTAAATTGGTATTAGCAAAAATACTGAAATTACTGGAGATGAGATTCAGAATTACCCATCAGAAGCCAGATATATTTGTTGGACTGGAAATCAAGAAAGATGAAGATTCGAGCATTTCAATAAATGTAAGTAAATTCATTACCAATGTAATTAAACGTTTTGGTCTTACAGACGCAAGTGAACTTAAGATCCCAGCCGATCCAAATGTGTGTCTAACGGATCCACAACATCAACCGATGAAGGAGATGGTTCCCTACAGAGAGCTGGTTGGATCGTTGATATTCATTGCTACCACGAGTCGACCAGACATCTCCTATATTAACAATGTGTTGAGCAGATACATGAATAATCATGGAAATGGAATGCAGCGAAGAGAGTAGTGAGACACCTCAAAGAGACAGCTGATATTGGTATTGTGTACAATCCAATCGAGACAACAGACCTTTGTGGCTATTCAGATTCAGACTTTGCCAATGACTTGGAAACTCGACGGTCCATTACTGGTTACATCTTCACTCTAAATGGAAGTGTTATTACCTGGAAGTCGCAGCGACAAAAGCATGTAACCACCTCGACCACAGAAGCTGAGTATGTGGCAGCCTCAGAAGCATGTAAAGAAGCTATGTGGTTAAAACAGTTATTGACTGAACTGAAAGAAAGTGTCGGTAAGATTAGTTTGTGCGTGGACAATCGAAGTGCCATAAAACTTATTAAAAACCCTGTATTTCACCACCGTAATAAACATGTAAACTTAAGATATCATTTTGTACGTGAAAAATATGATGCCGGCTTACCTGAAGTTAAGTATATTCAGAGCAGAAATCAATTAGCAGATATTTGTACAAAGGCTTTGCCTTTTTGTGTTTTTAAGAACATAATTGACTTGATGAATTTTAAATAAGCAGAATAAAATACCTTATTAGGGAAATCTTTCATGGGAGTGTTAAAGATAAAGATTCCCTCATTATTATTATTCTATGTTCACTAAGTTGACATTCTCTGTTGATATATTCTATGTGTAGTAGTAGATGTACGAGCTCTCGTTGTTCAACTAGTATCCATTGTTATTGATATACGTTATTCACAATACACTGAATATACATTCTGTCAAGAAAGTACCGGGAATTATCGATTTAAATCTGGCGGGGCAATGAGGCAGGTAAAATTTTTTTTTCCTAGGTTGGTACCACTGTCCTTAATTACTATGCCAAGCTTGAGCGGGATCTGTCAACTAGTGTGTTTGCAACAGCTGATTAAGTCAGTCGATATCAGAGTGCGTGCCGATTTTTACTATGGGTGATTACGTTGAGCAAAGAATTTGTTTAAAGTTTTGTGTTGCAAATGAATTTTCGTGTGCCGATGCATTGAAAATGTTGCAAAAGGCCTTTGGTGATAATGCTCTATCGAAAACTCGTGCATATCAGTGGTACAGAGCCTTCAAGGACGGTCGTGAAGTGGTCGAAGACTTCGACGGCTTCGATCGAAGATAACGTCGATAAAATTAAGGAAAGGGTGCTGGAAAACCGTCGTACCAGCTTGAGAGAGATAGCACATGATCTTAAGATATCCCACGAGTCCGCACGTACGATTTTGATTGATATTTTGGGCATGAGAAAGGTGGCCGCACGACTCGTACCGAAAGACCTGAATTTTCTTCAAAAACGTCATCGCGAACAGGTTGCTTCAGACATGCTGGATCGCTGTAATTCCGATTCTACATTCATGGAACGCATTATAACTGGTGATGAGACCTGGGTCTACGAGTACGATATGCAAACAAGCCAGCAATCATCGGAATGGGTGGCAAAAAATGAGCCGAAACCGAAAAAACCACGCCAAAGCCGCTCGAAAATGAAGGTGATGCTCATTGTTTTCTTCGATATCCGTGGCATGGTGCACTACTAATTCGTACCAGGGGTCAGACGGTAAACAAGGAGTATTACCTAGGCGTTATGAAACGTTTGCGTGAGCGTATCCGTAAGAAGTGGCCAAATTTGTGGGCGAACAACTCATGGATTTTGCATGACGATAACGCGCCTTCTCACCGAGCTACGATTGTGACTGACTTTCTCGCCAAAAACTCAACAAACGTGCTTCAGCAACCACCGTATTCGCCGGATTTGGCTCCCTGCGACTTTTTCCTCTTCCCAAAACTAAAATTGCCCCTTCGTGGCACCCGTTTTGAGTCGATTGAAGCCATAAAACAAAATTCGGCGCGAGAGCTAAAGTCCATCCCGGAAAGCGCCTATAAAAAATTTTTCGATAATTGGAAGTGCCGTTGGCATAGATGTATTGGTGCAAATGGAGCCTATTTTGAAGGCGACCCAACAAATTTTGACGATTAAATGTAAAAATGTTGTGTTAATTGAAAATTCCCGGTACTTTCTTGACAGAGTAGTATAATAGAACATCTCCTTGGTTATTCCACGACTCCACATCACCTCATCAATTTGTAGACGTTGTTGCGGCGTGAGCCCTTCCATGATAATTTGTCAATTCTTACTGAACAGAAATGTCAAAACAACATTGCTTCTACCTTCTGTCAAATCAGTTATCCCTATCGAAAGTTCTATCACTCTAAAAAAAAACAAAAAATATTCATCTTATTCGCAGAACATAGATTGTTTATTAGATATTATTACATAATTTCTCATAATATTACATCCTTTTCAGAGAAGCAAAGAAACGTCCCAGGATTAATCCGGCTCATTTCGAATTCACCAAAACGGACCTAGGTTAACCTTCGATTGCCACTTCAAACATTCTTTCCGTATTCGATACCATTAGTTGAAATGAATCATACACGCGAGATGCATGAAATGTTAGGCTAAACTTGAACTTTCGGTTACGAAATTGTGTTTCGCCACCTATTCATTGTAAGCCTGATTAGAATTCTAATTATTTACCTTAATCACATGCATTAAATTTCTACGATGGTATGTTATTGCGTAAAATACTGTTGATATTGAATGCGCTCTAGGTTCATGATCATCGAGTTATAATTGTCTAAGAGTCAATGTTAATTCGATTTTTATAGATATTTATTTTATGACCTGGGAATAATATAAGTTTTCCTATTATTTCTGCCAATGCTGAGAGAATTTTCTCCAAGTTCGACAGAAAAATACAATTATGTTATTTGCCAGTATCAAACTGGTAGGATTGAAATCTTTATTTAAAGAACAAATTATGGTACCTACCCTTCCATTAAATTTTGGTTTACTCTTTTATCAAAGAATAGCCTGACTTCATGGAACTTGGTACAAGAATCTGTTGTTGTCCAGTAATGAAATTCCAAGCCTTTCAGCGGAGTCAATTACCCTCAAAGGAATGAAATTTAAAAAAATTATTACTCGAAAACTTATTTGTGGATTTTCATGAAACTTTATAGAAAAATTATATATCTTCCTAATTTTTAACTGTTACATAGTAAACCCTTGGGTAAGATCTACAGAATTTTTGATCAAATATTCAACTATAATTAATATAATGAAACAGATCATTGTGTAAACTCGTACATAATTAATTAAATTTAAAAAAACGAAATGAAAATGTCAATCAAACCGAGTTTTCATTTCACTGGACATATGTAATTCTCAAACATTCCACAATATCTGTAGAGAATATTAATCAATTTTAAATATAAAATAATATTTAAATAAGGTTATTCTGATTTTCACAAATTTTTATTGTTATGTTTACAACAATCGTTTCGCTAACACAGTAGCATCATCAGACAAAATTACATTTTGAATAACTAAGCTTGTTTCCGAAATCCGTTGCTATTTATATTACAGTAAGTAAAATAAATTTTTATTGAGCAATAAAACCCAAAAAAGGGTCCCTGCAAATACCAGCTTATCTGAATATATTTAACAGAGGTGAGTTATTTAAATCTATTTGTTCATTAAGAATTATTCCAATTTTATTGTGTTTATTTATATCTAGGGATTTTAACAGATTTAAGGCATAATTTTTACTTTCTATGTGTAGAATTTCAAAATTATGGTTGAAAGTATGTCCTGTTTCTAACAAATGGTTAGAATATGTAGAAATACTTTTATTATTGAGGAAACTCTTCAAATGTTCACAAATTCTATGTCGGAAAGTTCTTCCAGTCTGTCCTATGTAAACTTTAGGGCAATTACCGCAGGTTAACTTATAAACCCCCGATTTATCATCTTTATGTGTAAAAAAAAAATAAAAAAAATAATGAAGACTGTACACATAAAGATGATAAATCGGGAGTTTATAAGTAAACCTGTGGTGATTGCCCTAAAGTTTACATAGGACAGACTGGAAGAACTTACCGACATAGAATTTGTGAATATTTGAAGAGTTTCCTCAATAATAAAAGTAATTCTACATATTCTAACCATTTGTTAGAAACAGGACATACTTTCAACCATAATTTTGAAATTCTACATACAGAAAGCAAAAGTTATGCCTTAAATCTGTTAGAATCCCTAGAGATAAATAAACATAATAAAATTGGAATATTACTTAACGAACAAATAGATTTAAATAACTCACCTCTGTTAAATATATTCAGATAAGCAGGAATTTGCAGACCTTTTTTTGTGTTTTAGTGCTCAATAAAAATTTATTGTACTTACTGTAATATAAATAGCAACGGATTTCGGAAACAAGCTTAGTTATTCAAAATGTAATCTTGCCTGATGATGCTACTGTGATAGAACGATTTTTGTAAACATAACAATAAAAATTTGTGAAAATCAGAATAACCTTATTTAAATATTATTTAATATGGATTTTCACCAAGTAAGGACTGATTCAATTCAATATTTAAATATAAAACATAACATTCTGTGAACCTCTACATAATTTATTAAATTTTAAAAAATTAAATCAAAAATTAAAAAAACTTAGTTTCTATTAATCATGTAAATAAAAACAACTTGGCTTAAGTTTCACTGTTTATTTGATATCTGTTGACATATATGTTTCGGGTTTTTAGCCCATTTTCAAAACTGAAGAGAAAATTTAAAATCCTATTTATAATGGTAAGGTAGATAACAGGTACAATTTTGAACAGTGTTAATATACGGTGTTAGTTCAGTTTAATCTTTTACAGATAAGAGCAATGGTGATAAATTAAATTGAAGTTGTTCATTTGTAATTGGTAGTTCCTCACCATGTAATAAACAAATTTCCAAACTTTCTAAAAGGTCATTCTTCTGCTTATATTACCTACGTGTAAAATCTCAGTTCTACTGAAATCTATGAAATGGTTGTTATTTATACAATGTTATTTTATTATGTAATATCTTTTTTTATGTTCTTCTACCCTTATGTTTATAGATCGTCCTGTCTGGCCTATGTAAAATGCAGGGCATTCATTACAATATCATTTGTATATACCGCTTTTTTCACGTTTAACGACAATCTTTGCTATTGACTAAGAGTGAACCTAAGTTTTTCTTATTTGCACAAATAATATTAATATTATTCTGTTTTAGTCTATTGCAAATTTTGTTACTAATTTGTGGTATGAAATTTATGCTATGGAATTTTTCTTTTTCTTTGTGAATAGTGTAAAGAGAAGCTAGAGCTTTTTGTGCTGTTTTTTTAAAATTAATTCATCGATTACGTTCGTATTCAACCATTGTTGGACGCTAATGACTTCAAAATTTTAATTTCTTTGTTAAAGTTTTCCATTGAGAGGTTGATAGTAACCTATGTACAAAGGCGTGAAAATGAGTCATTTTTATTTTATGTGGGTGGGAACTGTTATTATGCATTAAAGAATCTGTGTCCGTGGATTTTCTAAATATCTCAAATTCAAAGGAATTAACATTTCTTGTGATCTGAATAAAAATTAATTGATTTTTGGGAACTTTCGATTTCCATACTGAATTTGATAGAATTGAAAAATGAATTTAACAAATTCAGAAACATTTCTAATTGTCTAATAGAATCTAACCAAATGCAAAATACATCACCATATTTTAACACTCTTCAAAAATGTACCTGTGATCTACCTTACCATTATAAATAGGATTTTAACTTTTGTTCTCTTCAGTTTTGAAAATGGGCTAAAAACCCGAAACATATATGTCTATAGACATCAAATAAACAGTGAAACTTAAGCGAAGTTGTTTTTATTTACTTTGTTAATTTAAAAATATTTCACCAAGTGATATGCGAGAAATCAATATCATTTAGTTTCTATGTTGGTGGGCAGACGTAATTCTCAAACATTTCAAAATATATGGGAAATATCTATAAATTTTCTTTATATTCAATAGATTTCCCTTTATTTTCGAATATTGTCAAGATAGTGAATTAATTTCGAAAATAAGTACATCCATACACTTGTGGATCAGCGTGCTTCCTAAAATTACAGAATATTTTCGAAAGTTTTCCACAAATATTCTTGAGAAATATTTTATATGAGAAAAGAAAGAACGATTCACTTTCTCGTTCGATATTTTTTCTAGAAGGACTTAGTAAATACCTTTCATCGGGTGTCTAGATCCGAGAATATTCAAGAAAAACCAATCCAAGCTAAGAATTGTAAAATCTCAAATTTTTTTAATGTAAAAAAAATAATTGCTAAAAAAAGACACACAGTAATTAAACTCACGCGACACGCATCTTTCGCTTTTTGAAAACTCTTGGTCCCATTAATTTCATCCCTAAACATCTTGTATATTTAATTTTTTTAATCTTCAAGCCGTTTATAAACTTTTTTTTATGATTTCATCGTATACGAATATAACAAACACTTTTTGGTATTAGTAAGATCTAGGCAGATATTTTCAAATTTAATTATGTATGGCTTGCTCATTCATTTTCATTCCATTTCCAGATCCCACCAGCAGATCTCGCAAAGAGTTGGCATATTCCAAGGCCCACACTAGCTCGAGATTCGCCAGGTTCGCAGGAATCATCGAGCAATAACAGTAGCCATGTAAGTTTTCCGTGTAAAGATATTCACAAAAAGATTAGGAGTGAGGTAATTGATATTGTAAATGATACACATTCTATTAGTACTGACATATGTTTCGTCCATAGTTGCGGGTTTCTTTAGTGTACAAGCAACATATTCTTTTGAAAGCTATAAATTCCAAATTGTATGTCTTGTAACTTAACCACAGTTGACGGATATTACGTCAATAACAGATAAAATCTAGTGTTAGTTTTCGATGTCAATTATCAACAATTTCTATTAAGCATCAGGTTAATAAATACAATCATTAGTGAAGGTTTGTGGAAGAAGTTTTGTGCAAGAAAGACTCTGCTTAAGTTTAGATATTGTTTGTGGCCTCATGTCTGTACTAAGGGGGAAATCTTTATTCTATATTTACTACTTTTCACATGCTTAGAATATTGAACTACATATTAAGGTTGTAAAAAAATTTGTTGCCTGTAAAGTCGGTATACGGGCGAAAGTTTTACGTGACAACGACTTTGAGTGGTAAAATAATTTTAATGTGAATATTCATTCGTATAGTAGGAAGAAGGATGAAATAATAGTAACAATTTAAAACATTTATTTATACAAAGAATTATATTTAAAACATTAATTTATACAAAGAATCTCGCACTGAATTTCATATTAACAAAATTTTATTTATCAATCAGTTGTTATAAGTTATTAATAAATTTAACTTGTTTTACATTGTTATAAATATAAAAACTAAATTTAAAAGTTAGAACATTTATTTAAATCACATTAATTGTTAATATCAATCGATTTTAATTCAAAGTGTATTTTCTAAAAGGAGAAAACTAATTCACATTTGATCTTTGAATTTGTAAATCGCGCGCTTACGACCTTGCGCAGTGATTAGTCGTCTCGGTTTGAATGTTTGAAAGTTTCGATTTGACAGGTTGGAGGTTAAACATTGTTATTTCAATTTTTTACATAGCAAGTCGCGCTCATTTTTTCAAGTTAAACAAATTATTATTGGTTGAGAAACGATTTCTACTACTTTTTTGATTGAAAACTACCACGACATTGTGATTACTACAACATAACCTATTCACTTATGTCTTAGTCATTTATTTCATCATGTTATATTATCAGTCTGAAATTATTTACCTTTGCTGTTTGAATTGTTGCGATGGACGAAACTACCTTCACATTATCACTACACAATCGTTTTACAATTAACTGGCAACGTGTAAACTTGTATGCAGGCGCCTAAGCGAAATAGAAGCGCAAGACATGAACCGGTGTGTATGCCTATCTCTCTCACTCTCTCTCTCTCGCTCTGTCTCTCTTGCTCTTAGGCGGGCTAACTGTGCTCGAGTGGAAGGGACGCGTGCCTTTCACTTTTTATGTCTGTCTCTCTCGCTCTTAGGCGGGCTAACCATGCCCGAGTGGAAGGGACGCGTGCCTCTCACTCGCTCTCATTGTGAGCGCATAACGTGAGCGGAGCGTAACGCAGTTTCTTGAAGTGTCACCCGGCAAACCAATTTATAAGACGTTGTCACGTCAAAACCCTTAAACGGAAAAAAGTCCGCCTTAGAAGTTAGGTGAATTACTGACCAATTTTTGTGATCATATTTCACCACTACCAACAAATTTCTTCATCCTAATGAATCACGTTATTTAACCCTTCCTGATTCCGCCAATGTTCCGTTTGTTTGGATGGTACGCCGCAAATTTCGGGATTACTGTGTATAACTATATCTGGTATGATCAAAAATTAACGTTAGCCTAAAGCCAGTAAAGCCTTATAAATGTTATATATACACACATCGTCAAAAGACACAAATCAGTTACATATCAAGCACCGCAATTAGTAAGAACAGATAATAAAAATCCCTATTAACAAGTATTACGCAAATAAAGAACCACTATTTACAAATACAGCAAAAAGCAATCAGGCACCGAGAGAAAGTATACAATATAAACAGATAACTTGCGAGGGTCGTGCCGCTTTAGTTATATACAAAGGCAATGCATTTTAGTTGAAACATTCCGGTCGGATTAAATAACACTGAAGCAAAAATACAAGAATGAAAAGCGATTAATGGAAGTACAATAAACGAGCGTGCAATCATTAATTTCACATTAACACTAAGGTGGTATTCAAAAGTGTAAAGCATGCAATTAATCAGAAGCAATTAAAAGAAGTTTACTCACAAGAGTTAACCAAAGGGAACTGTTTGTAAGTACTTGAGTATCTCGAGTAAGTTTACTTACTAAGAGTTACCAAGGAGGACTGCTATAAGTACTATTATCTCGAGTATGTTACTAAGTTACTTAGGAGGTTTATTTCCCAGAACCTTCCTCTCGAATGCTTCAAAATACAATGGAAATGCTATAAGGACATTGTTCTCCTTTGTTAGTGTCACTAATCACATACTTGTCAAGTTAAAGTGCCACAGAGAATTTTGACACATAAAATAACGCGGGTAAATACAATGACGTAATGGTGGAATTTATATAATCTATGAGGGACTCTGTGATTCGTACGATCCTTAGAGGATACGGATCTCTTCAAGTACCTCGGCTATCACTTGGACATAGAGCTACCCATCGGCAATGGGCTGAACACCACGAAGACTGGCTTTTAATACAATGACGCAACGTACTTTTTTCGGACGAATCACGATTCGGTTTACAAAGTGATAGTCGACGAAAAAGGGTTTGGAGAGCTCCACGCAGACTAGAGCGACTCAATTTCGCTCGGAAAGTTGTGCCCTTTCAAGGCGGACCAATAATGTGCTGGGGGTATAATGTTCGGTCGCCGTACCCCTCTTATTATCGTTGAACGAACATTTACTGGTGCCATCTACGTAGGAAATATCATTGAACCAATCATTGTTCCTCTGCGCAACGAATTTGGGGATGATTTCACTTATCAGGATGATAACGCCCCACGCACACGAAGGGTTCAAAACATTCTTCAAGAGAACAATATCCAGAGAATGAACTTGCCAGCAAACTCACCAGACATGAATCCAATTGAGTACGTATGGGATTACTTAGGGAGAGCAATTCCAATCGCCAAAACTCACCTTTAACTTTTCAGGAATCGAGTTTAGTTCTTCAGGAAGAATGGAACGATATGCCTGAAAATTTCATTAATGACTTGATGCCTAGGCGTATTGGGCAGTTGATTGAAAGAAGAAGTGGTAATACGGGCTATTGAATTTGGATTCAGTTGTGGAATAACTATAATTAATCAAAAATAAATAATCGATAAATTTAGATTTTTTCTCGTTTTTCCTATTTTGTCTCATCCTGCATAAAGCAAAAAGTAACAAACAAAGATTTTCTATCAAATATATTGCAGTTTAAATAGAGGAAAATATTCATCTCATTTCCAGAACATAGATTGTTTATTTCTTAAGAAACCTTGGGAGGCCAAGTCCTTTGACGATGTGTGTATATTTATATACACACCTATAAGCCAAAGCCGAGCACCCCTGATCTCGTAACTTCTTAAAAACCTTAAAGAACGATAAACAGAATTCCTAACTAAAACACGCTACCTTCACACTCCAAACGAATCTCAAGAATTGCTTAGACCAATTTTTGAAGAGTGCCGATTATTAAAACCAGATATTCTTCAGAAAGTTCATGCCAATTTTGAAAATTGATTGTTTGATGTATTGCTGAAGAAGGAGAGCATATTGAGTTTTTTAATTTTATTGAAATGAGTTGATTTCTTCAAATAACTTAATTGTTTTTGATCGAAGATCGAATACATAGATATTTAACTTGAAAAATTACCCCTTGACCCACATTCCACACTAAAAAACTTGAGAAGATTGCCGGTAGAGGGATGAAGGTGGGGAATAGTTTGAGACTAGTTAGAAAAGGTGGTAAATTTTAGTCGCAATACACTATAC
Source organism: Megalocaria dilatata (assembly GCA_034642435.1). Classification (NCBI taxonomy): domain Eukaryota; kingdom Metazoa; phylum Arthropoda; class Insecta; order Coleoptera; family Coccinellidae; genus Megalocaria; species Megalocaria dilatata. The sequence continues at coordinate 7,421,026 of CM067855.1, read as the reverse complement.
GTGCTTTAATTCTTCTTTTTTTTCAGAGCGCAAGGTCAGGCTCACTTCTATTGACAGCGGCCAATTTGGCCCAAGTTCAAAAGGCAGAATTGACGAAAGAAGTAGGTTGTAGTATCAGAGATCAAAATATCCAGTACTACCTGGACCAATGCCCTCAGAAAGATAACTTTCCCGGGTTGGTCCCTAAAAAGCAGGATCCCGATAGCGCTTCTTTAGCCAGTTCTACACATTTCACCGTCGTAAATATGCATACTAGACCCCCTAAGCCGAGAAGTTTTTGTAGGAAACACCAGCTGACTGTTCTGGTGGTCACCATGTCGACGCTTTTTACTATTGGAATCATGGCTGCCATTTGGTTTTTAGAAAGTGAGTATGAACTTAAAACCAATGAATTTTTTCACCATGAAATTTATTTAAAATTACACCTCAGGATTATTCACAGTTCACGTTTTTATTCACAAATTGAAATTCTAAATTCGCTTGTAATTATTTGCATATTTGACTACATATCATGCATAAAGTACAGTTTGATTTATCATAAAGGCCTAGTTTGAACTCAGCCAGTATTTAAGTCGAATAGAGAGTAACTAAATGTATATGAACTTTAAAAATTTAGTTAGGTAGATTAGTGAGTAATTAAGTCAACTCGATATTATTTGTTCTATTTTGGACGGCATCCTATCACGCGCAACTGCTCACTCTTTCGCTGGCTAAAATAGTATGAACGTGTAGTTTTAGTTCATCAGTTATAACAAAAGTTTCGTTAAGCTGGAACAAAGATATCGGGTGTTTTTTTTAATAGGGATAACTGTGATTTGACAGAAGGTAGCAGCCATGTTGTTTTGACATTTCTGTTCAGTAAGCATTGACAAATTATCATGGAAAGACTCAGGCTGCAACAACGTTTACAAATGTATTTTCAAAATCAGTGTTGTATTAGTCAAACTTATAGAGCACTTCATGAAATTTATGGTTTAATCGTCCGTCAGAGCAGCTTATTCATCGAACTATTGACTGATTTCGGACAACATTTTCTCTACTCGATGCAACAACAACAAGACAAAGAACTGTACGTACAGAAGAAAATATCGTTGCTGTAAGTCTTAGTGTTAATAGATCCAGATTTGTCTTTTCGTCGGCGTTCACAACAAGTTGGACTCTGCATCCACCACATGGAAAATTTTGCGTAAAGAACTTTGTCTACACCCATACAAGATCCAACTAGTTCAAGAATTAAAGCCACTTGACCATAATAAGCGTCCTTTGTTTGCTGATTGGGACCATTTCTGGTTGAACGGCTATGTAAACAAGCAAAATTGCCGTATATGGAGTGAAAACAATCCTCAAGAAGTTCTGCAGGTTCCTCTGCATCCTGAAAAATGCACTGTATGATGTGCTTTACACCCTGGAGGCATCATCGGTCAATATTTCTTTAAAAACGATGCTGAATTACTCGAAAAGGTGGTCCAAAATTGGTCTGGTCGAATGCGGTTCCTCTGAGCTAGTCGTGGTGGACATATGCCGGAAATTATTTTTAAAACATAAATATCATAAAATTATCTTTCAAATAAAAAAAAAATTTGGCTTCAGTCTCAATTTAAATGTGTTTTATTTCAATTTAAAGTTCACTCTAAAAAAACACCCGATATAACTTTAAAATTTGTTTCTAAATATGAAGAGCACAAGTGCTTGTGAAATATTAAGTTCCCACATTACATCGAGCATATTTGTATTCAAATAATACAATGAACCGGATTTCGAGAAAAAGAAATTTGGAAGTAGTCATTGATGAATATTGAGCACTATAAAAATTCTTCTCATTTAGGAAGCAAAGTTTATTACAGACTCTAATAGCATCATATATTCTAGAATAATGATTTCTTTTTCAGAACGAGCCCAACAACGAAGAATGCTATGGTCTTAGTGAATGGAAGACGATCTCTTAAGATGGTTAAGATGTATATTTTAAGTTTCGTGTTTTAATATTTTATTTATTTCTGACCACTCCACTGGTGGAGCCTTCTTGTAAAAATGATTTAATAATCTTCTGTGATATTCTCAAAAATTTTACCAATATGTATAGTTTTTATTTATTATTTGCTGCAGAATTTGAAATTTTAGCAAATTAAAAAAACATGTAGTTCAATTTAACCTTATTTATATATTTATTTGGACCAAGTTGTATACATTAGGGTAACTGCAATAAAGTTTCCTTGTTGATTTTTCGTCTCATTGTCACCTCCCAAAATAAAGAAAAGTAACAACCTCTTTTTGTTATATAAAAAAAAAGCTGTTTTATTATATTTATTTGAATCAAATACTACGTATGACAATATATAATTTAAAAATATTTACAAATGTACACTAACTTAGTGTGGGGTGCATGAAAACATACAAAATGCAAAAATTCTGTCAAGTTGGAAAAAGTTCTAAGTCACAGAATTCTGTAAATATGTGATGGTTAATAATCATTTAAATTTTATGATAACTTTAATGATGTTTAATAACAGCTTCAAAATGATTATTTAACTAATACAACTACCATTTCACATAAATTTCACTTGAGATACAAAAAATTTCAGTTTTGAGTGATGAATAACAGTATGTGTTGCTTACAATGGAGGGTGATTTACAATAAATATTTAATGTTGATTACAATCAATTTCGAGATCAGTAAATAATAAATAATGAATCCCAATTATTTTACGAAAAAAAATTGTCAACATCAACATATATACTACTTTTTGCAAATTCATTTAACATCAAAATATACAACTAAGTATAATAAAAAAATTTAAGCATTGATCAACAGATCTTAATCTCATTACGCTTATTCTTAATGCAATGAAGTCTTTTAAAATAACTAACATAATATTATAAATATTTCTATGCAGTACAGTTATAATAATACAGAAGTTTCATCAGATGAAATTCGGCAATCGCCATTACAATTCAACAACAGAACTTATATATTATATTTGAAAATGATACAGTTTGATTTAATTGAACTAATAAATATGTGAGAATTGAAACGGTGCTTATTAGATAAGCAATACTATTCTTGGGAGCAAGTCTGTGATGCTTTAGTACAAATGACAGTGTTCAGTACTAATTCAATTCTCTATCTTCAACTTGTCTTCTAGGACTTGGATGTAGTGAGTGAATATTTTTTGTACTCAAATGTAGTAGTGTCTTGGGCCAATGTCACAAACATCTATATTCTTTTTACGAAATTTTGCCACTGTAAAGGAAGGTGAAATGAATTTTCATTATCATACAAAATACTTATCTTAATATATATAAATCTCGTGTCACAATGTTTGTCCTCAATGGACTCCTAAACCACTTAACCGATTATAATAAAATTCGCACACCATGTGCAGTTCGATCCAACTTGAGAGATAGGATAGTTTAAATCTCAAATTATAGTCGCAATTTTAATTTATTGCTAATTATTTGTCTGTTATTATTTGACAGTCACAATTATCTGTTAACTCCAAATGATTCTAACAGATGTCGATACCTTTCGACTGGGTTGAGTAAGTAATCAATAGATGGCGCTGCTATGGTAAATCTACGAACGTGACTGATGTTCTCTTATTGTTCCTCTTAGATTGTTTACTACAATGTAATATAACAAAAACTTTAGCCACAGCAACGCGTGGCCGGGTCAGCTAGTTATATAATAAAAATCTACTGAAGATACTGCAAAGATAATGGAATTGTGCCTGAGAAGTGCTGGCTTTGAATTTTAATAATTCGAAAGGAATAATCCTCATTAACTTTTTGCAGAAAGGAAGAATTATAATCGGGTCCCATAAGAAGTTAAAGGAAAAATAGACATTTTTAGCCTAGACAAAGTCAATATACAATATATGCACTTATTTAAGTAAAATGAGGAGTTACTTTTAAATAACCTAATTATTATGAATCATCCCATTGCTGCCATCTTTTTTTTTACACATACAGTTATTTATGTAGTAGGCAGCACTGATTGTCTGGCTAGTCAGTCAGTCCAATTTAGGCGTCAGGGTATCACACTAGGAAATTGGTGTTGTTTGCTTTTTCGTTGTATTTAGTTTGGCTGGAAAACTTCACATCCACAATAGTGAGTTTTTGAAATTAGATTAAGGGTTTACTCCATATTGTTTCAAACATTTATTTGGCAGTGTTACTAGTTAAAATCTATTCTAAATTAAAATGAATTTATTTTTTAAGAGAGAATTTATTCAAAGTGGTAACGTTAATCAAGACTTTGGGGCACATTGATAGGGAAAAGAAATCTGGGTAATTAAATTATAAAATAATTGAATTTTTCTTCTTATTTTTTTTATAAATGCTTCATAAGTATGAACAAGTATTCGATGAACCTCCATTACCACTGAGAAGTTAGAAGATGCAGCACAAAAAGTAGTTGATCGTACTTTATTCGAGAGGCTTCAAGGCAATTTGAAGAACCATTTGGCAAGGTTATTATAGGTGCTTAAGTTGTGTTGAAAATAATATTGACCTCATTGACTACACAACTGTATAAGCCTTTAGATATTGGGTACTTTTTGTGGTGGGGATTTAATTGCAGATTGCGCATACCTCGTGTTAACAGAAGTGCCATTTCTGTTCAGTAGTATTTGACAATTCATAATGGAAAGACTTAGCCCGGCACAGCGTCTACAAATCGTTCAACTTTATAACGAAAATGGGCGTTTTACGAGGCGCTTAGAGAAACTTGTGGTCCACATAATCGGCTAACCGAACGCACAATTAGCTCTACCATCAGTAAGTTTGAGACCCAATTTTCATTATTGGATAATACTCGACCAAATAGACGACACCCAGCATATAGTGAAGAAAATATGGGGGCGGTAGCGGATGTGTACGCGCAGACAGTGAAGTATCGATTCGTCGCCGTTCTCAACAGCTTGGCCTGTCATATTAAACAACTTGACGTATTTTACATAAGGATCTTTCATTTAAATAGTGTTCTATGTGAACTCCAATAAATAGTTCTGTGGTTTACCGTAGATCTTGAAGATTGACCGGCAATTTAAGTCTCTCTTAAAACGTATTTTTTAGTAATGTTTTTACATATCTTGAGAATTCCTAAAAAGTAACTTAATTGGATAACATTAAATATTCCAAGTAAGATAGTTTTATGATGAAATTCTTAGGATTATGTTAAACATTTTTGAAAGATATCTGTTTTCATAAGAGGGATGAGCGGAAACAAAATTTTGTCTATTCAAAATATTTAATTTATAGGATTTTTATTAACAATTTATATTTATTGGATTTTGTTATCTCACTTGGATGTCTTATAATGAATGTTTATTTTATATGTCGTTTGATATAAACGATGCTTATATGACATTAATTTAATTCCTGAAGTTATAATATTAAATAACCAATTTTAATGTGAGTCAATACTTGATAGAAGTAAAATTTGAATGACTTTAAATTCAGAATAATATATTCTAACTTCTATATTATATATTGAAACTATATACAAAAACTATCAAATTGATATCCTTATATATAATCAATAAAAAATATTTTTCAATGTCTCGGGAAAAACCTTTTTACATCCCGACTTGAAATGTATTAATACAAATGTATTAATACATCCCGACTTGAAATGTATTAATACAAATGTATTAACAAAAACTATATGAGTATGTCTATTAACATACAAATACAAGAAAATCCACTATTCCAAAATTATCTAAAATTATCAAAATAAAGGATAAAATAAAAATAATTGAACGAGAACTTGAACATTTGATAGCTATCTCGGCCTATCTGACCTCATCAGAAATGTATTGAATTCAGATTCAAATATATAACAAGATCAAAATTCAACTTACCAAATCAAGATAAAACATGGAACGAATAAACTTGAAGTAAGCTTTAAAGTATCCAAAATAAAACAGAAATGATCAACGTATTGTTGCGTATAACCTATAACTATTTGTACTCGGAACACAGAAAAACAATAACAAAACTTATTCAGCCCAAATAATGTCCCATGATAAGAAAAATCTTAATTTGGTAAGTTGAATTTTGAACTTGTTATATATTTGAATCTGAATTCAATACATTTCTGATTAGGTCAGATAGGCCGAAATAGCTATCAAATGTTCGAGTTCCCGTTCAATTATTTTTATTTGATCCTTTATTTTGATAATTTTAGATAATTTTGGAATAGTGGATTTTCTTGTATTTGTATGTTAATATACATACTCATATAGTTTTTGTTAATACATTTGTATTAATACATTTCAAGTCGGGATGTAAAAAGGTTTTTTCCGAGACGTTGAAAAATATTTTATATTGATTATATATAAGGATATCAATTTGATAGTTTTTGTATATAGTTTCAATATATAATGTAGAAGTTAGAATATATAATTCTGAATTTAAAGTCATTTAAATTTCACTTCTATCAAGTATTGACTCACATTCAAATTGGTTATTTAATTTATAGGATTTTGTTATCTCATTTGGATGTCTTATAATGAATGTTTAATTTATATGTCGTTTGATATAAACGGTGCTTATATGACAAAATATTTAATAAAGTTTATTCAGTTTATTTATTTATTATTATGTAACATGCTATCGATCTTGCAAAGAACCACCCACTGTACTCAAACAAAGTGCGAGTGGACAGTAGCTAGTTGCTTAGTTACTAAATACCCTCCATTCGACTAAAATACTAGCCTGAACTAGGCTTAGGATACTTTGTGAAGCTTTAGCACCAAAAATACTGAACATCACTGGGAGAATTCAATTAAAGAATTTTTTTTGTTAGGTCAAGCACTTCTGGAAGTATTTTCATGATTAGCCTAAATTTCGTAAATCGAATGAGGCTCATAAATTATATCACCAGACATTTTAAAATGGGAAGAAAACATGATCGGGATACTATAGTTTTATAAATTCTAGCTACCCGATCTTAAAGTGTAGTTTTGATATGAAATGGCTTCAAACTGCAATTTTCACTCAAACAAAACAGTCATAGCTCCAACATTAACAGTGTATTCAAACTAGTATTTAGACAATTGTCAGATCAAAATCATGATATGCGACTGCCCAATTTCATAGAATTTATGCTACATACCTTATCTAGTCATAATTTCTACCAAAGTCAGACAGCTACATGTAATTTGGGAAGTATCCTTTTTGCAACGCGAATGCGTCGTGATGGAAAGAAGCTTCAGCCATTGTTTGGTTTTCTTTTTCGGTATTCTCCATCTTGAGTTTCATATCTGCCGGTAAATTGTTGTGGTCTGTTTCTTCAGTGCGCGTCATTGCTGCTATTGTTTCTGGTGTTAGACCAAGTCCGATTAGCTTAGGCGGACCTGGCACTACAGAAACCATCTGATAATTAGTCATCATCTCTTGCTGGGGAGGAGGCTGAATGTGATTTATCATCTGAAAACAATATAAATTTAATCTTTGATGACTGTTTATAGTTTTAAAGAAACATACACTAAGTGATATTAAAATAATAATAAAATAATAAGAGGTTTTTTACTTGATAGAAGGAATATTACAAAATTTTAATATCAAAACAGATATTTTACACATTATAAATTGTGAATTAAAATTAATAAATAAATATTTGTAGGAGATAATTATGGAAACTAATTCCTTTTCCAAAATACAAACCATAATTTAGGGACTTCTCAGAAAATATAATTTATTTGGAATATTTAATATATTTAATTATATTAAATATTTAAAATGAATTATATTTTCTGAGAAGTCCTTAAATTATGGTTTGTATGTTTGAATATAATTAGTTTTCATAATTGTAAGATCAGAAACAAAATTAATTACATTCAAAAATACAAACCCTAATTTAAGGACTTCTCAGAAAATATAATTTATTTGGAATATTTAATATATTTAAATATATTAAATATTTAAAATAAATTATATTTTCTGAGAAGTCCTTAAATTAGGGTTTTTATTTTTGAATGTAATTATGAAAACTAATTACATTAAAAAATACAAACCCTAATTTAAGGACTTCTCAGAAAATATAATTTATTATATTTAATATATTTGAATATATTAAATATTTAAAATAAATTATATTTTCTGAGAAGTCCTTAAATTAAGGTTTGTATTTTTGAATGTAATTATGAAAACTAATTACATTCAAAAATACAAACCCTAATTTAAGGACTTCTCAGAAAATATAATTTATTTGGAATATTTAATATATTTGTTTCATTTTATTTTTGTTTTTGAGTTTATAGGTTTACCTTTACTCTTATCACTTTTGTAATAGTAATAATAATAATAATAACCACACCTGAAGTCATTCATTAAAAATTGTATGTGCAAACTATAAAATCTTACCTGAGAAGGAGGTTTCTCGTCTTCTAGTTTCGGTTTCGTTCTGAATCTAACAGGAATTGGATCTAATATTGGAGTAACAGGTTCAACCCTGTGTCCCCCCTTGAGATCGGGCGGAGTTTCAACCCAATGACCAGTTGATCTTCTATGGGCCTTGAGTTGTCCAGACTGTATAAAACGTGCAGGACACATTCCACAGCCGTAAGGACGAGCACCTGTATGTCTCCTCATATGCAGGGCTAGATCGTTTGATTGAGTGAAAGCTCTACTACAAATACTGCATACATAGGGTCTCTCCCCTGTGTGTACTCTGGTATGTCGCAGCTGTGGAAAATATTAAATTAAACTTAGCTTATGTATCTTTAAGTCATCTTTACGCAAGTGTTTACAAAAGTTGCAAAAAAGCTCATAAAACCACCAATAAAATTGGTGGTATTATTATATTCAGAAGAATACTTTCCAGTATTACCGGAAAATTGAAACGAATCTTTAACTGCTTCGGTTCCTATGATTTTACTAATATTTATAAAATTATACAATTGTTTCTTTAAGTATCGGGTGTTTTTTTTAGAGCGATAGAACTTTAGATTGAAATAAAATATGGAGTGAAAACAATCCTCAAAAAGTTCTGCAGGTTCCATTGCATCTGTCTAAAAAAAAACACCCGATACCATGGGGCATTTGCTATCATTCGTAGTATTTTTGATCGACTTCTCTGAATTATTGATACATTCTGTCAAGAAAGTACCGGGAATTATCGATTTAAATCTGGCGGGGCAATGAGGCAGGTAAAAATTTTTTTTCCTAGGTTGGTACCACTGTCCTTAATTACTATGCCAAGCTTGAGCGGGATCTGTCAACTAGTGTGTTTGCAACAGCTGATTAAGTCAGTCGATATCAGAGTGCGTGCCGATTTTTACTATGGGTGATTACGTTGAGCAAAGAATTTGTTTAAAGTTTTGTGTTGCAAATGAATTTTCGTGTGCCGATGCATTGAAAATGTTGCAAAAGGCCTTTGGTGATAATGCTCTATCGAAAACTCGTGCATATCAGTGGTACAGAGCCTTCAAGGACGGTCGTGAAGTCGCCCATCGACGGCTTCGATCCAAGATAACGTCGATAAAATTAAGGAAAGGGTGCTGGAAAACCGTCGTACCAGCTTGAGAGAGATAGCACATGATCTTAAGATATCCCACGAGTCCGCACGTACGATTTTGATTGATATTTTGGGCATGAGAAAGGTGGCTGCACGACTCATACCGAAAGACCTGAATTTTCTTCAAAAACGTCATCGCGAACAGGTTGCTTCAGACATGCTGGATCGCTGTTATTCCGATTCTACATTCATGGAACGCATTATAACTGGTGATGAGACCTGGGTCTACGAGTACGATATGCAAACAAGCCAGCAATCATCGGAATGGGTGGCAAAAAATGAGCCGAAACCGAAAAAACCACGCCAAAGCCGCTCGAAAATGAAGGTGATGCTCATTGTTTTCTTCGATATCCGTGGCGTGGTGCACTACGAATTCGTTCCAGAGGGTCAGACGGTAAACAAGGAGTATTACCTAGGCGTTATGAAACGTTTGCGTGAGCGTATCCGTAAGAAGCGGCCAAATTTGTGGGCGAACAACTCATGGATTTTGCATGACGATAACGCGCCTTCTCACCGAGCTACGATTGTGACTGACTTTCTCGCCAAAAACTCAACAAACGTGCTTCAGCAACCACCGTATTCGCCGGATTTGGCTCCCTGCGACTTTTTCCTCTTCCCAAAACTAAAATTGCCCCTTCGTGGCACCCGTTTTGAGTCGATTGAAGCCATAAAACAAAATTCGGCGCGAGAGCTAAAGTCCATCCCGGAAAGCGCCTATAAAAAATGTTTCGATAATTGGAAGGGCCGTTGGCATAGATGTATTGGAGCAAATGGAGCCTCTTTTGAAGGCGACCCAATAAATTTTGACGATTAAATGTAAAAATGTTGTTTTAATTGAAAATTCCCGGTACTTTCTTGACAGAGTAGTATATTTTATTTGCTTGTACATCCCCATATACCATATACCAATTTAGGATTTATCACTGTTTTATAGATGAATATCTTGTTTTCCAATCCCAAAGATTGTGAAGACACAAAATAAAAGATTTATAACTTGAATGTGTTGTTCCAAGATATTCTTTAATTTTCCGGAATTAAACAGTGGGACTCCCAATAAAATAATTCACTCACCAACTTGTTGCTCTTATTGAATGATTTTCCACATAATGTACATAGATAGGGCTTTTCGCCAGAGTGTGTACGTTCATGGCATTTCAGATCATGTGACCTTGGGAATCCTTTACCGCACTGACCACATTTGTATGGGCGTTCTCCAGTATGCCTTCTCATATGAACAATCTAGGAATGTAAAAGAAGCAAATAATTATGCAAATAATCTGAATGAAATACTAATTCATTCGTATTTTAATAGAATGCTCACCATGTTACTAGAATTATTAAACTCTTTTCCACAGTAGATGCATAAGTGCAGTTTAGAAGGATCTTTGATACCGGTATGTATTCTTTGATGAGTTTTTAAGTTATCAAGTCTGTTGAATGCCTTCCCACAGTCTGAGCATACATGTCTTTTATCTTGCAGGAGATGAACTTTAGTGTGTCTTGCCAAATGATCAGACCTGAAAATAATTTCTTCTCAATTGCCAAAAAGGGGCGTACAAAAGAAAATAAAGATCAGGGGGCCCACCTGTGGCTCGCAAGCCACATGCTGCTCTTCGAAGGATTATTTGTGGCTCTCAATATATGTACCCGAGTTCCCTTTACATTTTTGTGTTACTATATTTTGACAAGTTATTATCTTTCGGTAAGTGTCTCAAAATGTCTTTTAAATTACTGAAAACAAATATGAAAGACCAAGTGCAATGTTGCAACAAATTTTATTTCCGTTTGAGTTAAGATATGACTCGTCGAAAACTGGGCGAACTAACATAAACAGTGACGTAATCGACCTATTTTGAATTTGTAAACATTCATTGCAACGGACAGTTGACATGGTGCTCTGGAGGAAACAATTTGTATCACTCTACAATCTGGAATTTTTGGTAAGTTAACTATAATTTGTTTCATGGTATGTAACACGTGTTGTTATTATTTTAATAACACATTTTAATTTCATTACATAAGTAATTAGGAGTACAAATAAATTTGCGCCGTTTTATTGTAGATGGCGCGGCACGGAGTTTCGGTTAGCTTTCGCAGATGATAACCAGCTTAAAAAATAGTTTGGACATTCAAGAACAACATAACCTATTAATATCATTGATTTCATATTGGTAAAATATGATTTTTATAAGTTGAAAATGTCAAAATTTCAGCCAAGTAAGCGTCATTTGCGGGAAATATTAGTTTACTTCTTTAATTTAAAGAAATCCGCTGCTGAGGCGCATCAATTGCTCGTAGAAGCATATAGTAAGGGTGCTTTGAGTGAGAAAACGTGTCGAGAGTGGTTTCAAAAGTTTAAAACCGGTGATTTCGACGTAGAAGACAAAGATCGCAGTGGAAGGCCAGAAATTTACGAGGATCCAGAATTGGAGGAATTATTGGAGGAAGATTCATCTCAAACACAAAAAGAACTTGCTCTAACATCGTTTAAAATCATCAGGAATGATTCATAAACAAGGAAATTGGGTTCCGTACGAATTAAAGCCGAGAGATATTGAACGCCGATTATGCTTAAGTGAAATGATGCTAGCTAGACAAATGATACATCGTATCGTAACTGGTGATGAGAAGTGGATACATTATGACAATCCAAAAAGAAGAAAATCATGGGGATTACCTGGCCACGCGTCAACATCAACAGCAAAACCGAATATTCACGGAAAAAAACTTATGCTGTGTATTTGATGGGATCAGCTAGGTGTAGTGTATTATGAGTTGCTTAATCCGAGCGAAACAATTACTGGAGCCCTCTATCGAACACAATTGATGAGATTGAGCCGAGCTCTGAAGGAGCCCCCAATACTATTCTAGACACGAAAAAATTATTCTTCTGCATGACAATGCTCGTCCACATGTTGCGGCTCCCGTGAAAAAGTACTTGGAAACACTTGATTGGAAAGTGTTACCCCACCCGCTGTATTCACCAGACATTGCACCGTCCGATTATCAACTGTTCCGGTCCATGGCACATGCTCTGACGGCGCAGCGGTTCACATCTTATGAGGATACCAAAAATTGGGCTGATTCGTGGATAGCCTCAAAAGACAAGGAGTTCTTCAGACGTGGGATTCGAATGCTGCCTGAGAGATGGGAAAAAATGGTTGCAAGTGATGGGCATTATTTTAAATAAATCTATAGAATAGAATAGAATATATCTTTATTCACCAATAATAATTGTTTACATATAACAATGAAAATGGGAAACGTCACACAAGGTAGAGGACATCAAAATTCCATGTCACTCTCCAGAAATTCACTTATAGAGTATGGCTCTAATCGTAGCAATAGGCTGTAGACCTCTCTTCGAAAACATTTGAAGTTATCAACGCTTCGTATTTTTGATGGTAGTTTATTAAAGAGTTTTAAGCACATGTATGTACAGTTTCTTTCTGTCAGGGACAAAGAATGTAGCGGGTACACATAAAAGTGGTGTCGAGTCTCATATGCGCCACTCTTCCGAAATTTGTCGAAAAGGTGCTTATTTTGGAATAAAAACTGCAGACATTTATAGATGTAAATGCCTGAGAGTGTTAGGATATTATTCTTCCTGAATACGCCCCGACAGGATTCTCGGTACCTTAGTCCAAAAAGAACCCTAACGACCATCCTCTGGGTGTAAAAAACCATTTTCACCTGTCGACTATTCCCCCAGAAAATGATACCGTAGCTCATCACCGACTGAAAGTTGGAATAATAAATGGATTTTAAGAATTCTAGGCTGAGCTCTGATCTCAACACTCGCAATACAAACACTGTTTGACTTAACCTTCTGCGCAATTTTTCAATATGTTCTGCCCATTCAAGATGTTGATCAAGGTGAATGCCCAAAAACTTGGTTGTTGGTTGAGGAGAGATAATTTCTCCTGATAATGTGAGCTGTTGTTCTGCTTCAAAATTCCTTAGTTTGTGCGAAAACAAAACAAATTCCGTCTTATCAACATTGAGATGTAATTTATTTAGGGTGCACCATGATTTTACAGAATGATAAATATATTCAAGTAGACCCTGGAGATGTTCAGAGTTTTTTCCGCGTAAGAGAATATTCGAGTCGTCAGCAAAGTTGACGAATGCTATTGATGATGGAGATGAAGGTCCTGATATGTCATTTAATTCCGTGAACGTGGAGAGTACAGTGCGGATTATATTAGGAATGTCATTTATATAAATAACAAATAGCAGCGGACCAAGTACGCTACCCTGTACCACACCTTGCTCAATCAGTGTGTCCACGGATGTAAACTCAACTCCATCTATCCTAAGCGATACATGCTGATATCGTTCGCTGAGATAGCTCTGAAAGAATTTGAGTTGAGCATCTCGAATGCCATACGCCTCAAGTTTCGCGAGTAAAATGGAATGATCTACTGAATCGAATGCCCTCGAGAAATCCAAGAAAAATCCCAGCATTTGTTCGTTCATCTCTAAACCATCAGTTATCATTTCTACTAGTTCGTAAATCGCTGTCTCCGTGCTTTTTCCTTTCATGAAACCATGTTGTTGTGGGTTCAAAGTCTTAAATTTCCTGAAGAAGCTGAGAAGTCGATTTACCATAATTTTTTCGAAAATTTTCGAGAAATTACTCAGAAGACTTATTGGCCTGTAATTATTGAGATCATTTGGATCATTCTTCTTATGAATAGGTTTTATAACCGATTTTTTGAGCATATCCGGAAATACCCCGCACTGGAAGCTATTATTCAGGATATGACGCAGTGGTTGAGAAATCCGAGAGATACTTCTTTTTATTACTCTCGTTGGTATACCATCATAACCTACGCTAGTTTTATTCGCCAAGTTTTTGACTACCTTTTCGATTTCTGTATCAGTTACCTCAAACATGAAAAAAGAATTTTCCAATCGAGTAACAGTATTCAATGTCCCTGACACATCGGCTTGTTTATGTTGGTTTAACGAGTTTCGAAATATAGAACTAAAATCATCTGCAAGTTGCTGAGGGCTGTTTATATTGCTAAACTTTGGTTTTTCCTGCGACCTACCTGTTTTCTCATTTATAATCTTCCAAATTGTTTTCGATTTATTTGCCGAATTTTCATATTTTCGACGATAGTAATTCTGCTTACTCTCTCTCAGTGCAATATCGTATAAGTTTTTTAGTTTCTTGTATAAACCGAGAAAAGATGGATCAATACTTGCCATAGTAAAAACTGAATCAAGTTGTTTTTTGATGTTCTCTACTTCGGAATTATATGGGATATTAGTTTTACAGCTTTTTTTTATTACCTTTACCGGAAAACATTCTTCGAACTCTTTTTTGTAAACACGATTAAACAACATCCACTGTGAGTTAACATCCTCTAATGGCAGCTCGAATAACTCCCTCCAATCATGATTTGATAAATTGTTACAAAATTCTAAAATTTTTGTTTCATCGATGGACCTAGTTGTTATTGTTTCCGACTTAACCCACTTCTTAGAATGTTTGAACAGAACCACTTGAGCTGAATGGTCAGAAAGATGGGGATTTTCGCAATAACCAGAAGCGCAAACAATATTAGTAATCACGTTATCAATACATGCTCCTTTACGTGTTGGCTCATCTATAATTAATCGTGAATTGAATGATTCGATAATCGATGTTAGGGTTCTCTTATTCACATCTCTGGAAGTTTCCTCGAAATGAATATTAAAATCACCTGCTATCAAGAAAGGAATTTTTCTGTTTGTCAGGAATTGCATCAAAATAATGAGTTTCTCGATAAAGAGGTCTACATCACTGTTTGCTGACGACGATCTATAAATCGAAATGATGGCTATCGGCTTATTTTTCATATTAACCAATACAGCAGAACACTCGAATGAGATCGGTATGCTCATATTTACAAAGTCTGGCATTTCCCTAGAAAAACCTGCCAGACAGACACTGACATAAACAGCAGTACCTCCATGTTTGCCACTATCGCGACAAAAATATGACATTAATTGAAAGTTACTTATACAATATGCTGGTAGTTCAATATTTGATTTCCAATGTTCTGTGACAGCAAGGATGTCACAGTTTTGTTTATTTACAAAATATTCTAATTGATTCCAACAATTTCCGATAGACTGAAGGTTTATATGAATCAATTTGAGGGTGGTTTCTTGATTAGATGGAATAAAAAATTGTTAATTTTTGTTCCCTCGGGCCACAAGTCCGGATTTTTTACCTTGCCGAAGTCTGCAGACATCACG
The DNA here is from genome assembly GCA_034642435.1 of Megalocaria dilatata. NCBI lineage: Eukaryota > Metazoa > Arthropoda > Insecta > Coleoptera > Coccinellidae > Megalocaria > Megalocaria dilatata. The sequence goes on along the minus strand of CM067855.1, from coordinate 7,405,254 downwards.
GACACTTTGAATGATGAATAATCTTCAGGACGGTTTGATCGAAGTTTGGTACACTTAACATCTTTGAAATTTCTATCAGTAAGATATTTTACGATCTTCTCAGGAACAACATTTGGATCAAGGTTGCTGACGTGTACATGTGAAAAAGGTGTCACCGCTTTGAATTCTTCGGTTTTCCCTGTGCCTACTATACTTTGTCTAGGTCTTTTCAACTTCCTTTTCGGTATGACAGGAATAAATTCGTCATTTTTAACTCTTGTTTCGTTAGTATCTTCAAGAGTTGCAGTTTCTGTAGTTAATAATATTTTTGTTGATTCAGAAATCGTTGAGCTTAAGGTAGGTAATTTCTCAGAATAATTTTTAATCGTAGTTTTTTTCTTTGACACGTTTTTACAGGGTTCAGTATTTTCGATTTTTTGATTTCTACCTCCAGGAATAATGGAATTTATCTCTCTATCTTTTTGGATTGACCCAACCAAATCTTTTAGATGGAGATTTTCTTCACGCAAGGCTGATACTTCCCTACGCAGTTCATCGATAACTTTCAACAAGTTTTCCTCAATTGAAGATTTAATAACTGCAGGTATGACTTTCATGCACTCCTTCATTACTTCTGGAATAATGAACTTGATAGCATCAGCCGAACCAGTTGAGGTTATGTTGAGTGTTGTACATAATTTGCACTTCCATGTTTTAAATTGACCGGATTTTTTCATTTTATCCAATTCGGAAGAATTGATTCCCACACAATTTACATGATTGAGATGTAGACTGTTACTTGAACAAGTCAAATATTCAGAATTTCGGCTAATCGGATTAAGACATACGCTACACACGGGTGCCATTTTGTTAATATTACCGTTCTTCTATAATAAATATTTAATTTGTGTTAAAAAACGACGGAAACTTATTTGTACTCCTAATATAATTTGTTTCATAGTATGTAACACGTGTTGTTATTATTTTAATAACACATCTGGAAATAAGTAAAGAAATTAAGATATTTCTTTACTTATTTCCAGTTCTTTTAAATATATGACTGGAGAGAACACAAATAAAAAATTGAAAACAGAAGTTTTAATGATGCGAGGGGGAAAACTTCGTTTTTATTGACGATAACGGAAAAGCAATATGCGTTATTTGTAATTCTCCAGTCAAAAATTGTAAAGCTAGCGATTTTAATCTATAAGAAAACCCACCTTGTAAACGTTTTTTCACAAATAGCGCACTTCAAATCCTCCTCATTGGAATTCTGATGCGTCTTTAAATGTCTTATTAAATGCTCCCCTCTACTGAACTGTTTATTACACATTGTACAAGCATAAGGCTTATTCACGTGACCTTCTTCAACGTGTTTCTTTAAATGTTCTTCTGTTGCGTAAGCATTATCACACTGGGTACATTTATGAATGAGGACTGCACGATGTAAGATCATATGACGAGTTAAGTGATTAGCTCTGCTGAATTCAGTCAAACAAACATGGCAAGTGTGAACTTTTGTTGACCGCTTCTTATCTGGAGCTGGGAAGAGGTCACCATCTTTTTCCAGTGCATTATCGAAATCAGAGTCTGCTGTAAAAAACTTCATTCAATACTGATAATGCTTAATACATTCTGTCAAGAAAGTACCGGGAATTATCGATTTAAATCTGGCGGGGCAATGAGGCAGGTAAAAATGTTTTTTCCTAGGTTGGTACCACTGTCCTTAATTACTATGCCAAGCTTGAGCTTGGGATCTGTCAACTAGTGTGTTTGCAACAGCTGATTAAGTCAGTCGATGTCAGAGTGCGTGCCGATTTTTACTATGGGTGATTACGTTGAGCAAAGAATTTGTTTAAAGTTTTGTGTTGCAAATGAATTTTCGTGTGCCGATGCATTGAAAATGTTGCAAAAGGCCTTTGGTGATAATCCTCTATCGAAAACTCGTGCATATCAGTGGTACAGAGCCTTCAAGGACGGTCGTGAAGTGGTCGCCCATCGACGGCTTCGATCGAAGATAACGTCGATAAAATTAAGGAAAGGGTGCTGGAAAACCGTCGTACCAGCTTGAGAGAGATAGCACATGATCTTAACATATCCCACGAGTCCGCACGTACGATTTTGATTGATATTTTGGGCATGAGAAAGGTGGCCGCACGACTCGTACCGAAAGACCTGAATTTTCTTCAAAAACGTCATCGCGAACAGGTTGCTTCAGACATGCTGGATCGCTGTAATTCCGATTCTACATTCATGGAACGCATTATAACTGGTGATGAGACCTGGGTCTACGAGTACGATATGCAAACAAGCCAGCAATCATCGGAATGGGTGGCAAAAAATGAGCCGAAACCGAAAAAACCACGCCAAAGCCGCTCGAAAATGAAGATGATGCTCATTGTTTTCTTCGATATCCGTGGCGTGGTGCACTACGAATTCGTTCCAGAGGGTCAGACGGTAAACAAGGAGTATTACCTAGGCGTTATGGAACGTTTGCGTGAGCGTATCCGTAAGAAGCGGCCAAATTTGTGGGCGAACAACTCATGGATTTTGCATGACGATAACGCGCCTTCTCACCGAGCTACGATTGTGACTGACTTTCTCGCCAAAAACTCAACAAACGTGCTTCAGCAACCACCGTATTCGCCGGATTTGGCTCCCTGCGACTTTTTCCTCTTCCCAAAACTAAAATTGCCCCTTCGTGGCACCCGTTTTGAGTCGATTGAAGCCATAAAACAAAATTCGGCGCGAGAGCTAAAGTCCATCCCGGAAAGCGCCTATAAAAAATGTTTCGATAATTGGAAGTGCCGTTGGCATAGATGTATTGGAGCAAATGGAGCCTATTTTGAAGGCGACCCAATAAATTTTGACGATTAAATGTAAAAATGTTGTTTTAATTGAAAATTCCCAGTACTTTCTTGACAGAGTAGTATATATTTTTTTGGTAGTAAAACATATTATAGTAATTTCTACAATTTGTTTTAATTATGATCAACTACCAAATAGTAACGGCTGAAACAATTCAGTATCTAAAATTTTACATGTAGAATCAAATGGAAAAAAACTTGTTTATTTAGAATCTGTTGAAATTTTCAAATTAGTTCACAATAAAAACTGTATGGATCTATGTAAATCCAAAATTTTTGAGATATTTAAATGAGTAACATCTGTTTACCATTCTTCTTTGACATGCCGACATTTTAAACCTTTTTAACCTGTTTTTGTTACCTCTTCTACCTCTGTATATTCATAAATACCCTGTTCTGCTTGTTGAGTCTTCAGTTGTCTGAAGATGGGATAGTTAATTTCCGGAACTTGAGTCACAATTAAATGTGTAAAATATCAATTTATTGGTAGTAAAACATAGTAATTTCTACAACTTGTTTTAATTAGAAAATTCTAGTTAACATGCATCATCAATCTGTCAATTGCATAGGAGTTGTACTTTAGCAGAAAAACCCATTGAATGTTAATGGACTTCTGACATATTAATCAATAATTGATAAATTTCTGCATAAATTTGAACATTTCAAAATGAATAGTTCACCTTACACTTGTTAAATATTGATAAATGGTAATTGGTGTTATACAAATCCACTCCTTTTTATAAATATCAAATAGTAAATTTTTATATCTTACCAGGATTATCTGTAGTAGCGCTAGGATTGGTTTGATCTTCTTTCTCTTTTTTCACCTTCTCCGCGATAGTGGAAAGACAAACATCGCTGTCGTCACCATCTACACCATGTTCTGACTGCATGTGATGATTGAAACTCTTGCGGTACTTAAAAGTTCTATCACAAAATTCACACTGAAGTAGCTATTCAAAGAACAAAACAGATTAAAATCACAGCACCAACACGACTCAATTAGTTGAAGCAAAAATAATGTACCTTCTTTTCTTTAGAAGAGGGCGGATCCACTATTCCATGGGTTTGTAAGTGACGCTTCAAATAACTGGCATGTGAAAAAGTCTTATTGCATATCTGCAAGAACAGAGAACATCATACTGCATATAAAATGCTATGTAAATATTATGGAGGATAGAATAAAATAGAAAGGCCTTTTACTTGATAGAAGAAATATAATAAAATTTGAATATTAAAACAAATTAAAATATGTTCATCTTCTACAATTTTAATTTCAAAAAAATTTTTTATTCCAAAAACTTTTAGAATTAAATTAATGTCTAAAACAAGCACCGCTTACATTTAATAGACGTATATAATCAAAACTCAATATATAATGTCAAAATGGAGGATAGAATAAATTATGTCTTCTACAATGGTTATAGAGTGATAGTAGAGTATGTTCTTTCATGTGGAGTGCCTCAGGGATCAAATTTGGGATCATTATTATTTATCGTGTCTATAAATGATCTTCTCACTTCTTGTAAGTGTCATGTTTTAGCGTTTGCCGATGACTTTTTTTTTTTTTTTTTTTTTTTTTTTTTTAAGGCGTTTATTGCTTAATGTACAATCTACTTGAACAAGTATTAAGTAATTTTGATGGAATGTATTGAAAAGAAAAACAAAAGAAAGAGACATGGGAGGAAAGAGTCCAGTGACTCTTCTACTCGTTTACTATTTCAGTAAGATCTTCCGGCCAGGTCTTCTTTAATCTTCGTATGTTTGGACCTTCCTGGTACAGGTTATGTATAAGATTGTTTGAGTTCCCTTGTAGTCGCTGTCGGTATTCAGCAGAGGAGGATTTTATGACATCTGTTATATACGGAATTTGTAGGTCTTCATGGAGTCTCTGGTTAGTGACGTACCAGGGTGCTTTGGCTATTTGCCGTAACGTTTTTGACTGAAACCTTTGGATCGTTTTTATTCTTGATGGTTTTGCGCAGCCCCACAATTGAATGCCATAGGTCCAGACAGGTTTAAGTATTGTTTTGTATACGAGCAGTTTGTTTTGCATCGTAAGTTTTGATTTTCCTCCTATTAGCCAATGCATTTGTCGAAGTTTCAAGTCCAATTGCCTTCTTTTGGCTTCTATGTGATTACGCCATGTTAGTCGTTGGTCCAGATGAATGCCAAGGTACTTAATGCTTGTCTTTGTGGGCAGAGTCATTCCATTCAGAGTTAGTTTGGGACAGGTGTTGATACGTGTAGTGAAGACTATTTGTGAGGATTTGGTCTGGTTAAGAGTCATCCTCCACTTCTTATACCAGTGGTTCAATTGGTTCAGGTGTTCCTGAATATTTCTGGATGAGACCGAGGCATCGTCATCGGAAGACAGTATTGCGACGTCGTCAGCAAATGCAGCAATAGTGGTTTTAGATGTTTCAGGCAAATCAGCAGTATAGAGCAAATATAGGAATGGTCCCAGTACACTTCCTTGTGGTACACCAGATTTAATGGAAAGGTATCTTGAGAATGTGTTGTTGTACTTAACTGATATATTTCTGTCAGAAAGATAGGATTTGAAAAGCAGAAAGTAGTTATTGTTAAGGTTTTCCTTTATTTTATATAGCAGACCTTTGTGCCAGACTTTGTCGAATGCCTGGGAGATGTCCAGGAACACGCCATTACAGAATTGTTTTTTTTTCGAGAGAATGTGCGATGATGTTGACTATTCTGTGCGTTTGATGTGATGTTGACATCCTTTGGCGAAAACCAAATTGATAATCGGGAAGTATTTCTGATGTTTCATGATCGTCTTGGATTCTTCTTAGAAGGATTCTCTCGAAAATTTTTCCTGGGATTGGAAGAAGACTTATGGGCCTGTATGATGATGGGTCATTTGGTGTTTTACCGATTTTATGGATCATTATCACATGTGCGTGTTTCCATAATACAGGATAGTAGCATAAATTCAGCATGCGGTTGTAAATTGTTGTCAAGAACACAATTGCTTTTCTTGGAAGTCTCTTGAGAATCTCTGCAGTGATCAAATCCGGACCAGGAGATTTCTTGTTTTTGAGTTTTCGGATTTCGCTTTTGGCTTCTTTAGGAGTGATTGGTTTTATAGGTGGTGACAACTGACATGGTGAATCCAAGTATGTCTCAACATCGTTTTCAAATCCTGGTGTTGGCTCAGGCTCTGTAAATACCCTTGATAGATGCGATGCGAATGCCTCTGCTTTTTTCTCGTTCGATCGAGCCCAGCCGTTAGGTATTCTAATTGGAGCAATAGATGGTGTTGGCCTCTTGAATTTTCTGGTAGCTCTCCAGATACTGTGGTCTTCAGATGTCAGTTCTTCGGTGTAACGTTCGAAGGAGGTATTTTGTTCTTCTTTCAAGGTTCTTGATAAGTTTCGTGACAGTCTTCTGTAATGACGGAGATCATTCAGGTTACGTGTTCGCTGCCATTTACCTCGGGCTCTCCTTTTTTCAGCAATGATTTGCCGTATGTACAGGGGAGTACTCTTAATATAGGGGATTTCTCTCTCGATTAAAGGAGTTGCATGCCAAGCTGCTTGTTGGATGGTTTCTGTGAAGTGTTGAACAGCTTCGTCAATTTCTGATGTTTCTTTCATGCTGAAGTTGGTCAAATTTCTGTTTATATAGTCCTTGAAGTCCTCCCACCTGGTATGTACTGTGGATAATTTTGGAGCAGTCTCTGTTTTTACAGGTGTATTTGTCAAGCTCATTATAACAGGAGAGTGATCCGATGTCAGGTCGTAACTGGACTCTAGCAGGCAGTTCTGTGTGGCAATACCATTCACTATAAAGAAGTCCAGAAGGTCAGGGATTTTCCTTGGGTCTGTTGGCCAGTACGTGGGCTCCCCATTCGAGACGTGTTTATAGTTTTTCTCAGTCAGGGCGTGTAGCAGGTTTCGACCTTTGGTTGTGATCAATCTGGAGCCCCATTGGGTATGTTTCGCGTTCCAGTCGCCTCCAGCAATGAATCTGTGCCCTAAAGTGGCAAAAAACTCTTTGTAAGTGTCGGTTGCAATTACATGTCTTGGTGGACAATATATAGATGTTATGCATGTAGGTCTATTGCTGGTGTTGATTTTGACAGTAGTTGCTTGTATAGCATTTGTTTGATATTTTTCTTCTTCGTGGTGAGAAATGGAACTTTTAATGATAACAGCAGATCCACCATGAGCTGTTCCATCAGGATGGATGGTATGGTAAATGGAGTATTGTGGAATTGTAAACACTGTTCTGTCAGGTATTTGGGAGTTATTATCGATCAATATCTGAGATGGGGCGAGCATGCAGCTTACCTTATGAAACGTATTAAGAAACTGTTTCATATTTTCTATAATGTCCAGAATATTCTTTCTGTGAAGGAACGTTTCCGAGTGTACGACGCTTTAGTTTTGTCTGTACTGAGATATGGAATTGTTATATGGGGTGGTATAAATGAAAATAACATGGGAGGTCTCGAAATAGTACATAAGACGATATTGAAGATAATCTTGAAGTTGAGTAGAAGGTTCGGATCTGAAAGGCTGCATATGAAATCTGACCGGCTGAATATCAAACAGCTTTATATATATATGAAGTATTGTTGAATCAAATAAAAGGAAGAGGCGAATTGGTGCAGCATGCATTCCTAACAAGACAGGTTGTGAATAGAAATCTTCTCATTCCGCGGTTCCATAGAAAACATCTGCAAGAAAGTTGGTTGTACTATGGTCCCAAATTTTATAATCTTCTTCCTTATGAGCTGAAGGTATCTTTCAATGTAAAGAGTAAAGTATGTAAAGATCGTCTCCGGAAATACATTATGTTGAATTCTAGTAGATTCGAGACCATTCTTTCTGCTTGATTATGTTTTCCATTCGGTAATTTTTTTTTTCCTTTTGCTGTTCACCTTTTCAAGTATGCAAACTTATTTGTTATTTGATCACATTAGAAAGGAGTTTTCATCGTTAGTAGGTACAGAATATGACAGTATACAAGCTTGGCTTAGACTGTAATATTTCTGTGAACGAAATTGTTTATCTTTTATTTTTGTGTATTTTTTTTTTATGAATAAATTGAATTGAATTGAATTGAAATGTGCTGATAAACTTCGAGTGAATATATTTGGTTAGTTTTGTGAATTATTGATTATTTTATGTTTTTATTCATTATTACGTTGTAATATTCCGCATTCTGTAACATGTTACCCTGTAATTGGGATATTCCTGTTGGATTAAATAAAGAAATATATTATTATTATTATCTCCAGTGATGATAGAACTAAGAAGGCAATTCCTATTGGGAATTATAATTAATTTGGTCTGTTTTCAAAAAATGGCTCTAGAAACATTAAATTTTTAAATAGTAACAGCTGACTGCCGAAATAGACATCTGCCGATAACATCCAGTTTGAATTGTTTTGAATTTCATACAAAACGTTTTTTGTTACGCTATTGAAAATGTCAGATTATTCAACTATTTCGGGGAAGTTTTAATTGAAAACAAAAGCATAATAATTAATTGAAAACGGACATAACTCGATGAAGGTTCGAATCCAACACAAGACGAGTTTGCACTTACGTTGGGGGTCACCCAACAAGCAGCACCTGATGGTATGCAGTTTTGAAACGGGGTTGAACAACAATGGAGAACAGGAAAGCCCAAGTTGTCCAATTGAGTTGGCTCTGCCCGATAACATATAAAAAATTCTGAAAATTGCTGTGTTTAGTTGTAAGCGAATTGATGATTCGGAGCGCCCTTTGAAGCTGGTTACGCCTGATAAAAAGAACATATCAATGGTATGTGGATCCATGACAATTAGCCGGAGTCAAAAAGAGTAAAGAGGAGAGAGCGAAAGCCAGCCAAAGCCTCCAAATATACATTCTGTCAAGAAAGTACCGGGAATTATCGATTTAAATCTGGCGAGGCAATGAGGCAGGTAAAAATTTTTTTTCCTAGGTTGGAACCACTGTCCTTAATTACTATGCCAAGCTTGAGCGGGATCTGTCAACTAGTGTGTTTGCAACAGCTGATTAAGTCAGTCGATGTCAGAGTGCGTGCCGATTTTTACTATGGGTGATTACGTTGAGCGAAGAATTTGTTTAAAGTTTTGTGTTGCAAATGAATTTTCGTGTGCCGATGCATTGAAAATGTTGCAAAAGGCCTTTGGTGATAATGCTCTATCGAAAACTCGTGCATATCAGTGGTACAGAGCCTTCAAGGACGGTCATGAAGTGGTCGAAGACTTCGACGTCTTCGATCGAAGATACCGTCGATAAAATTAAGGAAAGGGTGCTGGAAAACCGTCGTACCAGCTTGAGAGAGATAGCACATGATCTTAAGATATCCCACGAGTCCGCACGTACGATTTTGATTGATATTTTGGGCATGAGAAAGGTGGCCGCACGACTCGTACCGAAAGACCTGAATTTTCTTCAAAAACGTCATCGCGAACAGGTTGCTTCAGACATGCTGGATCGCTGTAATTCCGATTCTACATTCATGGAACGCATTATAACTGGTGATGAGACCTGGGTCTACTAGTATGATATGCAAACAAGCCAGCAATCATCGGAATGGGTGGCAAAAAATGAGCCGAAACCGAAAAAACCACGCCAAAGCCACTCGAAAATGAAGGTGATGCTCATTGTTTTCTTCGATATCCGTGGCGTGGTGCTCTACGAATTCGTTCCAGAGGGTCAGACGGTAAACAAGGAGTATTACCTAGGCGTTATGAAACGTTTGCGTGAGCGTATCCGTAAGAAGCGGCCAAATTTGTGGGCGAACAACTCATGGATTTTGCATGACGATAACGCGTTTTCTCACCGAGCTACGATTGTGACTGACTTTCTCGCCAAAAACTCAACAAACGTGCTTCAGCAACCACCGTATTCGCCGGATTTGGCTCCCTGCGACTTTTTCCTCTTCCCAAAACTAAAATTGCCCCTTCGTGGCACCCGTTTTGAGTCGATTGAAGCCATAAAACAAAATTCGGCGCGAGAGCTAAAGTCCATCCCGGAAAGCGCCTATAAAAAATGTTTCGATAATTGGAAGTGCTGTTGGCATAGATGTATTGGAGCAAATGGAGCCTATTTTGAAGGCGACCCAATAAATTTCGACGATTAAATGTAAAAATGTTGTTTTAATTGAAAATTCCCGGTACTTTCTTGTAGTACAACCGTCAGTAGCAAAAGTTACATCCTCTTTATTTTGGGATGCCTACAGAATTTTGCTTATCGACTTTCTTTCAAAAGGCACGAAGCAATCAAACAGAAAAGGCCTGAGAAAGAAAAAAACCACCAAGATAATGCACCGATCCACGAGTTGATGAAAACAATAGTGAAATTGAACGATTTATCATTCAAATTGCTTCCACACCCCCATATTTATCAGTTCGGCCCTATCTTACTTTTGATGCTCCAAGGAAGGACTTTAGCTCCAATGATGAGGTTATAGCCTCACATGAAGCCTACTTCGAAGTCAAGGACAAATACTTCTAAAAGAAAAATTTTAGAATGTTTGTAGCACTATTAATGTTTTATTTTTTATTATTATTGTCCTGATACTCCTAGATCTTTGTGAAGATCTTTCAGAAGCTTTTTCAGCTTGTGCGAGTTAGGAGTTCAGTTGTGTTCTGGGTAGGCTTTGTTACTGCGATCTTGCGCCACTTTAGGTCACAGCACTGTTAATTTTTGACCCAATGGTGAAATGTTGGCCGACATCTGTCCAACTAGAAAATTTCTTTTCTACCTGAACAGGATTCGAACCCGGACCTTCCGGTCATGAGCCCGATGCTCTACCACTAAGCTGTCCACGCTCCTATGGAAGGTGTTACATCTTTCAGTAAGTAAATCATAAGAGCGGATCATTTTTGAAATAACTCATTTATAAGTTAAACCCCAAAAATACTTTGCATCCACAAAACCCTCAGTAAGAGATAATTTTAGCACTAAAACATTACCCAAATGAATTTATACCCACACTAAAATAATATGAAAACAGATACATAGTTTACTAGAAAATCGCATTCAAACACATAAAGCAGATCAAAACCAGAAGGCCTTTCTTTATCAACTTCAATCTATAACATTTTATCTAACGTGACTCGGTATTTACCTCACAAACCCCTATACCAGTATGTTTCTTCATATGAATTTTCAATCCAGTTTGAGTGCTAAATTTTTTAGAACATACAATGCATCCAAATTCTTCTTTTTTCTCTTCACTGGTTTCCACCTCAACTGGAATTTTTGGTTCTTCCTGACATCCCTTTGCTGCAGGATCAACTTCTATGTTTTCAATTTTAATCTCTTCCTCTTTAACATCTTCTGAAAATTCTTTTGAAGATCTTGTTTTTCTTCCTTCTTTAGTTTCCCTTTTGGGGGCCTGAAAGATTTCTTGATAAAATTGTAAAGCTAGAGAGGAGAATACTGTTTTGTTGAATATTCTGAGTTACCCTCAGGCGAATAATCCTATAAACTATCACCCTGCCATATATTTTTTTAATTAATACATTGATTAATCAATATATTTAATAACTCGGAGATACTTGAAAAATCCTTGGCTGAATAGAGGCCTATTAAGATTTAATACAATTTCCATATCTTAAAATAAATGAGAAAAGTACCAAGAACTTATAGTTATAAGAATTGCGAGATGGAACCAAACTTGTAAATGAAAATCACACTGAAATTCCATAAATGAAGATGATTTTGACAGTGCCCATACTGCATATACAATAGGGTGTCCCTATAAATTTTTAGTTTATCATCTAAAACAAAATATTAGACCATCATAAGCCTCTAATTTTCATAACAACCCTTGCCCCAAAGACGATACATTTTCCATTTAAATTGCATGGGATTTTGCCACTTTTTGCAAATATTTATTTTTTCTTGGACTTGATTGTTCGTAGCAATAACAAACTCATATTCTTGTACAGAATTGAACGCTCTACAAAAAAGGTCTCCTAAAATTTTTCGATAAATTTACTTCTTCAAAAGTTATTCAAAGTCAAAGTTGACCTCAAGATAAATTCTTGAATTTTTGCACTTTTACGGCAAAATTATGATTATTTTTGTTCAATTTATTTTTTTATTTCAGAAAATATTTAATTCTAATGTTGTTAAGGTAAAAACCAAAAACCTCCCAAGTTGAATGAAATTTAAACCATTTCAGTATACTTCATTTATTTAATTAAACATTGAATTGTATCAGTCCTTACTTGGTGAAAATCCATATTAAATAATTTGAAATAAGGTTATTCTGATTTTCACAAATTTTTATTGTTAAACTCACAACAATTGTTTCGCTATCACAGTAGCATCATCAGGTAAGATCACATTTTGAATAACTAAGCTTGTTTCCGAAATCCGTGGCTATTTATATTACAGTAACTACAATAAATTTTTATTAGGCACTAAAACCCAAAAAAGGGTCCCTGCAAATTCCAGCTTATCTGAATATATTTAACAGAGGTGAGCTATTTAAATCTATTTGTTCGTTAAGTAATATTCCAATTTTATTATGTTTATTTATCTCTAGGGATTCTAACAGATTTAAGGCATAACTTTTGCTTTCTATATGTAGAATTTCAAATTTATGGTTGAAATTATGTCCTGTTTCTAACAAATGGTTGGAATATGTGGAATTGCTTTTATTGTTGAGGAAACTCTTCAAATGTTCACACATCCTATGACGGAACGTTCTTCCAGTTTGACCTATGTAAATTTTAGGGCAATCACCGCAGGTTAACTTATAAACCCCAGATTTATCATCCTTATGTGTGTAGTCTTTATTATTTTTGATAAATTTACTCAAGTTTAAATTAGTTTTGAATGAAGTTCTCAAATTATATTTATTTTTGAGGTATGTAGCAATTTTCTCAGAAATACCTTTAGTGTAATTTAAGGAAATGTATTTAAAATTTTCTTTTATATTAGGAAACACCATATTTAAAGCTATTTTATTATTTTTCTTCATCAATAATTTGTCTATCAACTTTGGATCATATTCATTATTAAAAGCTATTTGTTTAATTATGTTAAGTTCTGAAATATAATTTTCTCGATTCATGGGAATATTAACTAATCTATGGATCATACAATTAAATGCTGATAATTTTTGATTTAGAGGATGATTTGATTTATTGTGTATAATAGAATCCGTATAGGTTGGTTTGTGGAATATTGAAAAATCATGTGAACTATTTATTCGAGTAACAGTTAAATCAAGAAAATTAATAGAGTTATTAAGTTCGGTTTCCATAGTGAATTTAATTGAAGGATGTATTTCATTGATGAATAAAAAGAATTTTTTCAAAAGTCTGTCTGTACCTGTGAAGCAACAGAAAATATCGTCTACATATCTATACCAATATAAAAAATATTTCTTAAGGGGATTTTGGTGAATTTTAGTTTCAATATTGTCCATGAATATTTCTGCTAATAAAGGACTTAAGGGATTTCCCATAATCAAACCGTTTTCGGATTTATAAATTTTATTTTTAAATTGAAAATAATTTTGTCTAGTGCAAATATCTAGACATTCTAAAATATCTTCTTTGATAATTGTATTGCATCTATTGTTGATTAATAGATTATCTACTAGTTTAATTGTTTCGTTTGGTGGTATACTTGGAAATAAATTTTGTACGTCAAATGAAATGAATTTAGCATTATGAGGTAAGTGGATATTCTTTATTTTGTTTATTAGCTGTAGTGAATTTTTTATCGAGTATTTAGCTTGGAATTTAGTTTCTTTTAAAATAATCTAAATAAGTTCTTTCGAAAGTTTAAATGAAGGTGCACTAACGAACGAAACAACCGGTCTAATAGGATAATCTTCCTTGTGTAATTTAATCAAAGAATACATTTTTGGAGGTTGTGGATTCATTGAAATTAATTTATTTTTTGGGGTATTCCGAAAAAGACTGGATTCCGGGGTTATTAGGGATTTAATTTGTTTTTGGAAAATTGTCGTTGGATTGTGTTTGATTAATTGAAAATTATTTAATTCTAGGAAAGTAACTGATTTGCTAATATAGTCACTTTCTGTTAAAGCAATAATAGTGTTACCTTTATCGGCTCGGGTGAAAATTAAATTATTTTCACCTTACCTGATGATGCTACTGTGATAGCGAAACAATTGTTGTGAGTTTAACAATAAAAATTTGTGAAAATCAGAATAACCTTATTTCAAATTATTTAATTAAACATTGTTTAGTTACATTTTGATACTTTTTTTTATACTCGCTTACAACCTGAATCACAAATTGTTTTTCATCTTCACTTCTAGCTAAAATATTAATGTATTCTTCTGACAATTTAACAGCTCTTTCTGCTGTATCATTAACTACTCTCAAATTTTTTACAATTTCTAAACCTCTTAAATATCCAGGATCCTCTAACCATTCAGTACTGTCTAACTGCAGAAAGCTTGTATCAATTGAAAACCTTTCAAAAAATTGTAAAGAATTTGAATTCATAAAATAATCAATGTTTTTATTTGTGAACCATTTAAAATCACCCAGATCAAAGATAAAGCGTTTAGGAATATTGAACTGTTCATTATTCACTTTTAAAGCCTCAACCATATTCTGCCTGACACAAAGAGATATATTTTTGTCGAAAAATGATAAGGCTGCAGCTTCAGGACTCAAATACCATAAATGGTTTCGAAATTTTTCAAGAACTGCATTGGATAAATTTTTATCGGTTGATCTATAGTTATAAACAGATTTGATAAATTCAAGATCTTGATTTGGTGCAGCTGCAGCTAAAAGTGAAGAGTACCAATATGGAACATAAACAAAAACAATAAATAATGAAATTTCCTGAAGATTTTTTTCATCTTGAGCGCTTAACGTAATACTGTCTCGGAAAATATACATTTTTAAACTATAAATTGCTTTGGATATCCATCGAGCATGATGGAATGCCCCCGGTTTATAAAATTTGATTTCCTCAACATCCATCGTGCCTGAAAATATTTTGCTCAATTCTAACAGTTCTTTGTAATCGTCACGAGGTAAACAAGTATTCAAGAACTGATCGATTTTCGAACCTACATCTGGTATTTTATCTCTTAACATTTTTTTTAATTAAATGAACAATTGTTAATGTGTGACAAAACGTCCACAACAATGTGTTACAACGTGTAAAGAGAAGATATTTGTTTACAATCCTCGAAGAGCATAAAACGCCGCCTTGACTATAGTCGAGTTACTAAATGAGCCAGAGTGCGCTTGCGTAGAAAAAATCCGTACGTTGGTAAGAATGTTTGTAAGAGTAAATTCAAAATGTTAACTCATTGGAAAGAAATTTTTCGAAAAGCACAGAAATTTACCCAATTTAATTACAATTATTTGATTAAGTGTTGCAAATAGATACAAGCTCAGAAATGATGAAAACTTAAATTAACCTGTCATGCAATCAATTATTATACCACTTTCTAAAAAATGCAAAACTCAAGAAACATTTTCTTGCTTGGAAAGGTTATACTTTGCTATTGGGTGTGAGTATTCAACGTTAAAGTGTTTTTTAATGTACTTATATGCCTAAGTGTTCAGAAGCCTAACAACTTATTCATTCAGAAATTATTATAAATTCAATTTAATACCTTAACATTATCCCCAGCATGCTTTTTTTCATGAATCTTCAAACCTCTTTTTGAACGAAATACTTTATCACATTGGGTACATGTATATTTATGTTTAGATTTCTTAGTCTTTTTTGATTCAAGGTCTTCGTAATCACTATCTGAATAATCTCTATCGTCAATCTCCATTCCATCATCAGCATCATTGTCAAAATCATTATTCTGATCATCAGTTGGCAGTTCATTCGCCAAATCAGGCTGTACTACTATGCTCTCTTCTTTTATATTACTCTCTTCAGGCAATGATTTGATTAATTCACGTAATAACAAATCAGACTTTTCACTTAGTTGCTTAAAATCATATGCAGTTATCAGTTTATCCTCACAGGATGAACACATCAAATAAGGAAGCCTATCTTCAGTAGTAACCTATTGAAAACATATACAGTGATTAAATTCAGGTTATCTTTGAATCTGATAAAAACTGTTCTCTTTATTTCAATAGTTGCACTTACTTGAACTGAAGTGCAAGCCATAAGCATTTCAGCTAATTGAAGTTTGTTATCCTTGAAATATTCTTTATCCTCGAAAACATTTTGCATATTTTCATTTGTCCCCATACACGAACGACAAATGTTGTTTATATCTACCTGTCCTGCATTTTCACTCATTTTGATCAATTTTTAAGTCTTTAATCTCACCCTATATTGATAGACTCAGTTTTTCTGAAAATGTTATCTTACTTTCAATATTTTCGGTTCAAACATTTCTTGTCAGATAATGTTTCAATTCAAAAATCAAAAATACTCATTTTATAATTCCTGAAAATGATTGTGGACAACAAAATAGCAATTATAGAAATTTTCTCACAAAACCGCTAGCGTCTGTACGGAAAGGCGCACATTGTTGCCAACTTGCACAATAATTACTCAATTTTCTAGCGTTATAAAATTGATTCTATAAATTATAAATCTATTCTGATATTGTGGATAAATAAGAGATCACAAAAGGCAATGTATTACTTAAATAATATTTATGATGAATAACCCAAGGTTAATTTTCCAAAAATCAATAAAGTCCGGCTCTGTTGGTGTTCAAACATGAAACTTATTAACTCAAAATATTTAGATTGCAAAGATGTTTTTTTAATTTTATTCTTCGATTCATTACTAACAGTTATATTACATATCAATAACTGTGTAATTTTCGGTCAGTTACACTTCAGAAACAATCAACCTCTCATTCCTCCCACGAGAGAAAATAAAGAGGTATTTTCAATAGGTCTGGATGTTTATGATATTAGATGTTAGTATCTATGGATGATAGTTAACCTCAAAAAACGTTTGTTTACTAATTAATAATTAACCTCCTGACAAATGAACGTAAAGTCTAAATAAACAGTTTGAAATTAATTTGTAGGAATTAATAAAACGTTGGAAAATTTAATACATAATGTTCTTCCACGTAAGTAAATTTATTTGCATTAATGAATCATCCATATATCTAATTACTTCTAGATCTCACTCGAACATGAAATCCTCTTGCACCCCCAATATTTCGGGCCACAGTTATTGGAAATGGTGAAAACTAGGCTTTACACAGAAGTAGAGGGAACATGCACAGGAAAGTAAGTATTTGATAGGAGTGAAAAAATGTTCCTTATATATATTTTTTACAGATATGGTTTTGTTATTGCTGTGACAACAATAGACAGTATAGGAGCAGGCCTCATTCTTCCTGGAAAGGGTTTTGTTGTATATCCTATTAAATATAAAGCTATTGTTTTCAGACCTTTTAAGGGGGAAGTATTAGATGCAGTTGTACGACAAGTTAACAAGGTATGATTTATGCTAAAATGGTTCTTTACCTCAACACTAATATGATTCAATGTTTCAGGTTGGAATGTTTGCTGAAATTGGACCTTTATCATGTTTCATTTCGCATCATGTAAGTAATTCATACAATGTTTAAAATAAAATTGTACCAATTGTTTCATTTTAAAATATAAATTACTAGCTGACCCGGCCACGCGTTGCTGTGGCTAAAGTTTTTGTTATATTACCATAGCAGCGCCATCTATTGATTACTTACTCAACCCAGTCGAAAGGTATCGACATCTGTTAGAATCATTTGGAGTTAACAGATAATTGTGACTGTCAAATAATAACACAAATAATTAGCAATAAATTAAAATTGCGACTATAATTTGAGATTTAAACTATCCTATCTCTCAAGTTGGATCGAACTGCATATGGTGTGCGAATTTTATTATAATCGGTTAAGTGGTTTAGGAGTCCATTGAGGACAAACATTGTGACACGAGATTTATATATATTATAAAATAAGATTAGGAACAACAGAAGTTGACATATTTGAATATCCATCCTTTTTGCAAGATTATATGGATATTATTGATACATTAATATTATCGATTATTATAATATTTATATATGCACAGTTTTAAAGAATGTCTCCGACATTGTGTCTAAGCAAAGCTTTTCCGATGTTGACGTTCTTGTGTATTTAAATTCCATTCTTTATGCAATATATTAGTAATAATAGATGAAAATTTCTTTTATAGTTGCCCGAGTAATAGTTTTTAAATTTTCTTTTCCAATAATTCAAACAACATATAAAGCAATTTGCTATAATATTCTAAAATTTTAGTCTATCCCAGCTGAAATGGAATTTTGCCCTAATATGAACCCACCATGTTATAAGACAAAAGATGAAGATATTGTAATTGCTGCTGAAGGTGAAATTCGTTTGAAAATCGTAGGAACTAGAGTGGATGCATCTGGTATTGTAAGTATCATTATCAAAACTAATAATTCTTTTCTAAAAGTCAATAAAATAATCTATATTGTTTTATTTAATTAAAATTAATTACTATATTTTGCTCTAATTTTGATATTTATCCATTATTCTTACCGATTTCTTTTACAGTTTGCGATAGGAACACTTATGGACGATTATTTAGGATTAGTGACAAACTGATTTTTGCAGAATATATACTTATATATGTAAAATTAAGAGAAATTAAATTATTTTGGTTAGTGTTTTGTCATTCATATATTATAAAAAAAAAAATAAGTATACATAAATATTCAGTGTTTCATTATTGGACGCTAATTCTTATGAACAAACTGCGGGTCCTCTCCCCGAAATGATCCAACATGGCTCGAAATGAAAAAATAAGCTCTCCTCGAAAGATGTCAATCCCATGGCACAGAGGCGTATGAGGGCCATAGTGCCATAGTGAATATGTTGTTATGTTATTTATGCCGAGCGGGCGTCTGTCCACCCTACCACTGCGTCCGCACGGACTATTGTGGTTCACCCCTAATTTATATCTCCCCGACGAGATCCAGTTTTTGGATAAAACCGATAATCTTGTTCAGGGGTAATTTATTCAGTTCGCTGTGGGCTATAAAAGCCTGGCCAAAGACCGCGAATCTGATGCGACTCACCGCTGGGCACTCTGAGACGATGTGCATGGCTGTTTCAGTGTCCTCAAGACACAGCCTGCATTCATCGTGTTCAGCCAAACCGATTTTGTGCAAATGCGCTTTCAGTCTGCAGTGACCTGTCATAATTCCGACAAGTGTTCTTAGTTTGGCCCTATCCAGACCTAGCGCTAGGTTCGCCATCTTTTTGTTCGAAGCTGTTCCAAGGAACAACTTCGAATGTTTCAGGCCAGAATTTTAGATAAAAATTTGAACTGGGAAAAACACATTGACATGATCTTTGGTAAACTGGCTGGATTAATAGCCTGCATGAAAAGAGTGGGCAACTGTTTTGATGTCAAGCACAAACTTCTGGTGTACAATTCACATATTAAAAGTGTCTTAACATATCTACTGCCAATTTGGGGAAATACCACGAAGTTTAATATAAATCGGCTTCAGAGGTTACAGAACAGAGCAGTGAAAACTATTTTCAATCTCAAATTTGAAACAAGAACAAATCTACTTTATGAACAATACCCAATTTTGCCAATTAAAAAACTCATAAAACAAGAGCTGTGTGCGTTGGTTTTCAAAATAAATAATAACTTACTGAAACCCAAGGTCTGCTTTGAACAGTTTCCACACGACTATGAAACAAGACACAGGGACAGATTTACCTTGAATAAAAACATCCGTACAAACTATGGCAGAAGAAGACCAAGCTTCATAGGACCACAGCTTTACAACGAACTGCCAAAAACTATTAGATTATCTAAGACGTTACATTCCTTTAAAAAAAATTTGAGAACTTATCTTGAAAATTGTTAAATTTATTTTAGTCTTTACTATAAATATAAATATTAATTTATGTATAAGAAATGTATATCTGTGATAACAACTTATGTTGATTAACAGTATTATCAATAAATCAAAATCAAAGAATGACTCTGCCAGAAAGACTCTAGCCTTGAGTTCATTCTGCCTGTTATCGCCTCGTTAGCCACGTCATGTGGTATTCTCAGGAATGGTTCCGGTCCTACCAGAGGCAGCGCAGCTCCAGCAAATGCCAGCCGATCCGCCTCCTCGTTACCCAAATAGTTTGAGTGGCTCGGTATCCAAACCAGAGTGACTCCGTTATACATACCGAGCCTTTTTAAAGCCGTGCGGCAACTCCAGACTGTTTTGGATGTAAAACAGCTGGATTCCAGAGCTTTTAGTACTGACTGACTATCAGTAAATATTTTGATTTTATCGTGGAGGATTTGCCCTTTTATCAGCAGTTCCGCCGCGGTCTCAATGGCAAATATTTCTGCCTGGAATATGGTTGCGTTTTGACCGAAACTCAATGAGATGTTAAGTCTCGGTTTGCTCCCATAGACTCCTGTTCCGTTCGTCATTCGCAAGCCGTCTGTGAACAAGCCAAGGTCGGTTCTCAATAGAACCTCAGCATGCTGGGTCCATTCGTCCCGGCTGGGGATGATTACATTGAAATTCCGTTCCTGGCTCGTGATTTTTGACATTAGATCCGAGGGCATTGATAGGATACTGTTCGTTAAAAGCTCGTCCAGCAGTCCTGAGCCTCTCATCACTATTGCCTCTGGCCTGTCAATCGCCAGTTGATATAGTTTGTATGTGGTCCATTCCGCTTCCCTCTGCACAAGTAGGTGCAGGGGTGGTAGATTTAATAGGACCTCCATGGCTGCCGTGGGTGTGGTGCGAAACGCACCTGTAATTGCAAGGCAAGCCTGTCTCTGTGGTCGGGTGAGCTTTTGTTCGCCAACCGTTTGTTGGCCTTTCTTCCACCACGCTACATAGTGTATAGCCAGTACATCTGCCTGGGCTTTAGGCCCCAGGTTTTACCACAGATCCGCCTGTAAGTCCAGAAACCCATTCTGGCTTTATGACACACTTTATCCAGGTGAGGGTCTTGTCCAGGACTATTCCCAGGTATTTTACCTCAAATGAGAATTGTATTATTTCACCACGGATAGTCGGCGGTTCCAAACCATTCAACTTCCGTTTTTTAGTGAATGGTACTATAACTACCTTTTGGGGGTTAAGAGACATGTCTTCCCTTATACACCATTTGTCGATAGTGTTCAGTATCTCTTGAAGGACGGCCGATATCGTCACCTCCAATTTACCTTTCACTATGATTGCCAGATCATCAGCAAATACTTGAACGTCGACTCCCCACAGCGAAATGATCGCTAGCAGGTCATCAACGAGAAGGGTCCACAGTAAGGGTGAGAGAATACCTCCCTGCGGACTAGTGAATATGAGTTGCCCATCTCTGCATGGTTTCCAGCACATCGGTGGTACCCCGTGGAACACCACCAGACTGGACTGGCATACTCATAATACGGCATAATATAGGTCTAACGTAAGTTTGTAAAATGGTCCCGAAGGGCTCAATTTAACGACAAAAAGATTGACTAATATAATTGATGGGTTCAGTTTGAAACAGATAATCAATGACGCTACCATAATATTTTCGGGGTGTTCCATATGGATCGATATCATCCTGATATCTCCACATACAGTTTACACAGCAAACAGTATAACCCTTATATTCAAATCAGATTATATCAATCATAGACTCTTAAAATAAAAAAAAATGCATGGGAAAAGTGTGTTTGAATATATTAATTTGATAATACAAATTATTATTCAATCTAATCCATAGAACTCCAAAATACTCTTCACTCTGTAGTGTATAACATGAAGAAGTGGAAAGGAATGAAACTAGTGTTTGTGTGATAGGTAAATTTTACTGTGTAGTGCGTCATTTACATTTAAATAAATATATTAATTTTGTCTGTACAAAGTGGGAAAAATGCAATAAAAAGGGTTCTCAACACAAATGCTTCAGCTGTTCGTAAGTTATGAAGAAAATTATGTTCCAAGGTCCCATTCGAAACCATGTAGGTATAAATCCTTTGTATAAAGCCCAGAATCCTTCGTATTTGAAGGTGTGATAAAAACAATCTGCTGTACCTCGGTATAAATAAGTATCAGGTTTGTAATTTTTTTTAAACTTCCTTTGGTTCATAAGACGAGTCTGCAAATAACCAGATTAACAACACTTTACAAATGAATATTGCTGAAAAGTTACCCTGACTACATCTATAGGTGTGGAAGCTACTGCACTTCCTAAACTGGCCACTAGACTAGACCTATGAATTAATATTCATATGTAATTATTAAATAGTCAATAGTAACATGCTTTTACATTGTATTGAAGATAATGGAATAAAATAAGAAATTACTTTGTTTTCTATCACTTTTTTATTATTACTGATATACAGTGACCCGAGTTTCGTAGTGTTTACTATATTTTCAAACTGAATGAACAAATTAGATCTCAACTATTATATATGCTGATTGTAGGTTTCAGCAGAGCTTCGAAGAGAGGGGTTTTCCAAAGTTCCGTCTGCTCGTTTAGTAGTTTTATTATTGGTACGTGTCTCTTATATTTTTCAATTTCAATATGGATTCCAGGATGTCAAGTTTTTTCCCTTTCGCTTCCACGTGCAAGATAACAAGGTTGTTCAATTCTGGGAACGTGTGATCTGTATTGAAGAAACGGTTCGCAAAATTGGAATTATTCTTCCGGTTCCTAAAAGCAGATTGATGCTCTTTGTACCTTTTATGGAAAGGTCGGCCCGTTTGTCCTATATACACACTATTACACTGTTGACAACTTAATTTATAGACTCCGGAATTATTCAGTCGGTTCTCTTTGTCTTTCGGATTAAAAAAGAGATAAGAAATTTTATGGGAGGGTGTGAAAGCTGTTACTATGTTAATTTTTGACAAAATTTGAGCTATTTTTTGTGAAATTGGTCCAAAATATGTTAGTTTTATGAATTTATTGTTATTATGTTATATTATTTTACCCCATTTCCAAATCAGATCATAATAACAAGAAATTCATAAAACTAACATATTTTGGACCAATTTCACAAAAAATAGCTCAAATTTTGTCAAAAATTAACATAGTAACAGCTTTCACACCCTCCCATAAAATTTCGAATCTCTTCTTTTTTAATCCGAAAGACAAAGAGAACCGACTGAATAATTCTGGAGTCTATAAATTAAGTTGTCAAGAGTGTAATAGTGTGTAGATAGGACAAACGGGCCGACCTTTCCATAAAAGGTACAAAGAGCATCAATCTGCTTTTAGTAACCGGAAGAATAATTCCAATTTTGCGAACCATTTCTTCAATACAGATCACAGGTTCCCAGAATTGAACAACCTTGTTATCTTGCACGTGGAAGCGAAAGGGAAAAAACTTGACATCCTGGAATCCATAGAAATTGAAAAATATAAAAAACACGTACCAATAATAAAACTACTTAACGAACAGACGGAACTTTGGAAAACCCCTCTCTTCGAAGCTCTGCCGAAGCCTACAATCCCCATATATAATAGTTGAAATCTAATTTGTTCATTCAGTTTGAAAATGTAGTAAACACTACGAAACTAGAGTCACTGTATATCAGTAATAATAAAAAAGTGATAGAAAACAAAGTAAGTTCTTATTTCATTCCATTAAAATGAACTATCACAAAGTAACGGACTACTCCATCCAATATTTGAAGATAATGTTTTTAAATAACTTTTTTTGCAGGGTGATTACTGGGAAAACATGTTTTTTAAAATTGAAACATTCTTAACATTTATATAAAAACTAATTAATCAAATAAAGATTGCTGTTAGCTTCTAAGTGAAAGTTGATAACATTTTACTCCAAAATGCAAACACTCAGGTTATATAGGGTGTTTACAAAGGTGTCTTTTTTTAATAGGAGGTAGAACTCAGTAAAATAATCCATTTAACCAAAAGTCCTTCATCCTCCCATTATGTATGGAATATAACATCTTGCAAATGTCTGCCAAGGTTTCGCTGGGTTGCGAGCATTCGCAAAGTCCAATTTTCCATGACTGGTGCATAAATCAGAATGTATATGATCGATGCCATATGTTATGTTGGCTTTGAGCGCCGCTGTAGTTTGTGGCTTATTCGCATAGACCTGCGACTTAAGGCAAATGCACAAGAAAAAGTCCAACGGAGTCAAATCGCAAGATTTCGGTGACTAGTTCACATCGCGTCCACGTGAGATGACCATACCCTCAAATCGCTTGTGCATAATGTCCAAATTTATTCACTACACTACGAATAGTCGTCTTGGTAAGACGATTAAAGTGAAAGTAGAATGAGCGAAGCATGTGGATAGTTACCAGAACAGAACACTCATTTTGATAAAACACTTACATCATTTGCACGTATTGTTAAACGCTATATCTGTCCATGGTGATTTGGAAAACAGACTGAATAAAACATGTATTTTCTGGTAATTACCCTGTACATTAAAATTTTGAATGCATGGCAGAATGAGTTTTTTTTTTTCAAATTTTCATTAAACATCAAATTAAAACAGAAACACAATTGAGAAGTTACAGAAACACCAAAGTAAGACCATAGGAGTATTGATCAACTTACAAAAAGTGATTTGCCACATTGTCACCAAAAAAACTAAGTAGTCTACTCTTACAATAGTCATACACTGGCAGTTCCACTGCAGCTATCACAGCAGCTCTTTGCGCAGTAGGTGTAACACCCTACAAAATAAAGGATATTAAAGATCTTTTCTGTGATCCGTAATTACACTGATATTTACTCTCCACAATCCTGAGATTCCTTCCTGAGTATAAACCTCCTTGAAGCATTCAACAAGGTTAACATTTCTAGATCTACCCTGTACTTGCATTCGAACTTTTAGGACATCTGTAGGATTAGCTATTGCGCTAGACACTGCTCCAGCTATGACAGCACAGAATAAGCTGACCATAAAAGGTTCATATTCTTTATTATATCCTATAATTGCGTCTTTCAAAGAATAGTACGTCCCGAATTTTATAGTACCATAAGTTGATTGTCGAAGAACTGCTGGCCAAATTCTACAAACAAATAATTTCAGATACTGAATTGTTTCAGCCGTTACTATTTGGTAGTTGATCATAATTAAAACAAATTGTAGAAATTACTATGTTTTACTACCAAAAAATATATATATTACACATTTTCTTGTGACTCGAGTTTCGGGAGATGTACTATCCCATCATCAGACAACTGAAGCCCTAACAATGGTACAGAGGTATTTAAACAAAAGTGATAAATATTTTGAATATTTCAATAGATTCTAGATAACACCTAATAGTGGTACAGAGGTTTACAAGCGTAACGTGATAAAAAACCGGGTTAAAAAAAGGGGCCTTCTAACAGATATCGGAATGTCGGCAATCGACAAAGAAGGTTGTTAAACAGATGCTACCCATTTAAATATCTCAAATAATTTCTGGGGTTACATAGCTCCGTACAGGCATTCATTATTTTTACGTTATTTTGTTGTACATCTCAAATATTTGGATTTACATAGCTCCATACAGTCATTCATTAATTTTTAAATTACTTTTATTGTGAACGAATTTGAAAATTTCAATAATCAAGTTTCTTTTCATTTGAATCTACATGTGAAATTTTCTTAAGATTTTCTTTTGTCTAAAGGAATTACTGTTTTCTAAAGAATGAGTGGCAAAAGTTGAATTCTTGTTTACTTTCAATTAAATTCATTTTATGATATATAAAATGAATTTAATGAAAAGTAAACTTTTGCCACTCATTCTTTAGAAAACAGAAATTCCTTTCGACAAAAGAAAATTTTACATGTAGATTCAAAAGAATAGAAACTTGATTACTGAAATTCGAATATTTGAGATATACAACAAAATAATGTAAAAATAATGAATGACTGTACGGAGCTATGTAACCCCAAAAATTATTTGAGATATTTAATTGGATACCATCTGTTTAACAACCTTCTTTGTCGATTGCCGACATTCCAATATCTGTTCGAAGGCCCCTCTTTTTTTTTAACTCGGTTTTTTATCACGTTACGCTTGTAAACCTCTGTACCACTATTAGGTGTTATCTAGAATCTATTGAAATATTCAAAATATTTATCACTTTTGTTTAAATACCTCTGTACCACTGTTAGGTCTTCAATTGTCTGATGATGGGATAGTTCATCTCCCGAAACTCGAGTCACAAGAAAATGTAATATATATTTATTTTGGTAGTAAAACAAAGTAATTTCTACAATATGTTTTAACAAATAATTTGATTGCACAACATAAAAAATGTTACATCTCATTTATAAAGACAAAGGAATAACTAGCAATTCAATTCGATTTATTCCAACTACATATTACTTGCGTAATATTCATCATAAATACAGATATAAATATAAATACTATGCCCAATGAGCAAAAGCACAGAGTTGCACTCGCCCCACTGAGGTATCACAGACAAATATAAAGAAAAAACGAGACAAGGTAAGAGAGAAGCGGTCGACTATCCCACAAACAAGCGCTGGGGGGTAGAATAAAAAGATTATAAATACTACTCTGTCAAGAAAGTACCGGGAATTTTCAATTAAAACAACATTTTTACATTTAATCGTCAAAATTTATTGGGTCGCCTTCAAAATAGGCTCCATTTGCTCCAATACATCTATGCCAACGGCACTTCCAATTATCGAAACATTTTTTATAGGCGCTTTCTGGGATGGACTTTAGCTCTCGCGCCGAATTTTGTTTTATGGCTTCAATCGACTCAAAACGGGTGCCACGAAGGGGCAATTTTAGTTTTGGGAAGAGGAAAAAGTCGCAGGGAGCCAAATCCGGCGAATACGGTGGTTGCTGAAGCACGTTTGTTGAGTTTTTGGCGAGAAAGTCAGTCACAATCGTAGCTCGGTGAGAAGGCGCGTTATCGTCATGCAAAATCCATGAGTTGTTCGCCCACAAATTTGGCCGCTTCTTACGGATACGCTCACGCAAACGTTTCATAACGCCTAGGTAATACTCCTTGTTTACCGTCTGACCCTCTGGAACGAATTCGTAGTGCACCACGCCACGGATATCGAAGAAAACAATGAGCATCACCTTCATTTTCGAGCGGCTTTGGCGTGGTTTTTTCGGTTTCGGCTCATTTTTTGCCACCCATTCCGATGATTGCTGGCTTGTTTGCATATCGTACTCGTAGACCCAGATCTCATCACCAGTTATAATGCGTTCCATGAATGTAGAATCGGAATTACAGCGATCCAGCATGTCTGAAGCAACCTGTTCGCGATGACGTTTTTGAAGAAAATTCAGGTCTTTCGGTACGAGTCGTGCGGCCACCTTTCTCATGCCCAAAATATCAATCAAAATCGTACGTGCGGACTTGTGGGATATCTTAAGATCATGTGCTATCTCTCTCAAGCTAGTACGACGGTATTCCAGCACCCTTTCCTTAATTTTATCGACGTTATCTTCGATCGAAGCCGTCGAACGAGGCAAGTCTTCGACCACTTCACGACCGTCCTTGAAGGCTCTGTACCACTGATATGCACGAGTTTTCGATAGAGCATTATCACCAAAGGCCTTTTGCAACATTTTTAATGCATCGGCACACGAAAATTCATTTGCAACACAAAACTTTAAACAAATTCTTTGCTCAACGTAATCACCCATAGTAAAAATCGGCACACACTCTGACATCGACTGACTTAATCAGCTGTTGCAAACACACTAGTTGACAGATCCCGCTCAAGCTTGGCATAGTAATTAAGGACAGTGGTACCAACCTAGGAAAAAAAATGTTTACCTACCTCATTGCCCCGCCAGATTTAAATCGATAATTCCCGGTACTTTCTTGACAGAATGTATATGGAAAAAAACAAAAAAGGAGCAAATTTTATATTGCAAAGGTGAGCTGCTTTCCTAATATTAGCTTGTTCCGCTTTATTTTGTACCTTTTCTTGTCTCTAGTCTTTTCTTATATGAAATGTGAGCATATTGTATAGCTTAGGCCCAAGGTAGTAGACGAAACTCTATGGAAAACTTTTATACGATGGAATTTCAAGTGACTCGTCAACTGATCTTGTAATATATTTACTTTTTTGAAGAAAAGGATGACATCCGGAGAAGATATGCAAGAGCGATTGGTAAATGTAATGAAATGAACCATTCAATTAGAAAGATAAGGAAGTCAGTATATTATTCAAACTTGTTTGCTAAATATTAATGATACTAATGAAGAAATTTTAATATGATCACATTTGTGATATTTTTGATTGCTGCATTCAAAAGAAACAAATTGCAGAATTTAAATTCATCGAGTGGGGTTTAAGTCCAAAGTGTGTGCTTAAAAGGTCTCAAGATATAGGCCCATATATTTCAAACATACAGACACTGTTGGATAACCTCCAACTAAAGTACAAATTCCTCTTGCGTTAGACTTAAGTCATCATCAAGTAATGTCTGTAATTAATCCCTGAAATAATCCCTTTTGAAGCACCGAAACCACTCTCTACATGACATGTCAGTTGGAGCATTGTCACGGTAAACTTCCACAAGCTTATGATGAGCTTCAGCTGCACTCTTTTCCAATAAAAACAAAAATTTTAAAGTTCCTGCAAATGCTGTTTAGTTATCGAAAAATCTGAAATTTCCAAAAGCGTATAAAACTCAAAATAATTCAAACTGGATGTTATCGGCAGATGTCCAATCTAATGTTTTAAGAGCCATCTTTTGAAACGGACTGAATTAATTTGTACTCCCAATATAAAGAAAACAATGTATACTTCATCCAGGCTGGGAAAGTGCAGAGTAGAATATTGTGCAATAAATAATGACATGATAAATTTTGGTTCTTTATTCGATAAATAAAAACCTGGAAAGCTTCTCATTAAATGTTTTCGATTTTCTTCGACCCTTCAATATCACCAGAATTTGAATTACATACCCATTGTATAAAGCTTTAAAACCTTCTTGTTTAGCAACCTTAACTATACAATCTACCATTCCAGTATATTTAAGAACTGCATGTTTTTTGTCAAGTACTTGTCCCTGAATTTGCAATCTTGTTTTTGTGAGATCAATTGGAAACGTTCCTACAAGTGAGATAAGCTATATTAAGAATGATCGCATGACCGTTTGGACCAGTACCAAATTCTGCAACGCAGCTTGCGAGTCCTCCATAAACAAAAGGGCGCCAATCTCTATCGCCCATTCCACTAATTGAACTATTATTCCAATATCTTTTTTTAAAATCTTACTATAATGTCACCTTAAATTAATTATTAAAAACCTACATGAAATTAATACTGCGGCAAAAACGAATGTATGGTTAGGTTTCAAGCCATAGAGAAATGTGCTCGATCTGAATTTTGCACTTCCATAAGTAGATAAAATATATACAGTTAAAAAGATATGTGCAATCTTCTTTCTTTTATGTAAAAGTAGCTAATACAGATTACAGGTTTTTTATTCGTAATAAGCGGAAAAACCCTAATCTAGTATAGATGTATAACTGAATCATTTTCCTAATAAAAAGATTACAAAATTCGGTTAATAATTAATGAACGTGCAAGCTTAATCTCCTTGAATTATAAAGGCTTTTATGATTGTTTACGCACTTTTCTAGGGTACAGTGTGCTATCCTCTATAATTTTCCAAATTTGAGCTAAAAATGGTTTTAAACGACTAGGTTGGACTAACTGATAAAAAATTCCAGGTTAGAAGTATATATTCGCCGACCGGTGTCGGCTTGTCCATGAACAACTTTTGAACGGTAAGAGCTGAAGACTTGAAATTTCCAGGCTAGGTTTGGGGCCTAAATATCTCGGTTCAGTTCGTTAGTGGGCGAAATTGGTCCAGTGTGTCAGCAGTTCAGTATTTTCTTTCCACAGAGCCATATATTTTTTAAAAACTGCAAAATTTTCTCTGGACATTACCGTAAACGTTTTATTTACATAATTTTTGGTTTTATTAACAGATACCAAATATGTGGATCTCAAATTCTGAGCATCATCTAAAGTCAAATTTATCAGCTCATCCGATCTTGATCCTGCAACATCCATAACCATTGCCTCCCTGAGCTATTAAATTATTCAAATGAAATCAGATTTTTTTAAAGATTACCTTTTCCATTGAAAACATTTCATCCGGCGCTTCTTTGAAAAATGTTTCCACTTTTTGTTCTTTTGGCTGATCTCTAAAACTTTGTCTCTTCAAAAATGCTATAAATTTTAAATACTTGGTGATATTATCATTAATCTGTCAACACGAGCTTTTAATCGTGTTAAATGAAATGAATATTCATTAAGTAAGGACATATTCAATAAAAAATAGAATAATGTGATCAGAGTGTGAAAATCATATAATTTTTCGTCGCTTTCTCGAAAAGATTCACTAGTAATACACACTTGCTATGAATTTCATTGAGTAAAAATCAGAGCAACAGCTTCTTGAATAGCTTAACACACATATTTGCAAAATTTGATTTAAAAACTTAGGAAAACAAACACAAAATAGGAGCACACTCTTTCGGTATTCACCAAAAGCAATATATGGTACGAGGCAATATTGCTTCCTAACAGACATCAAACATAATTTCCAAATATAAGGTCAAAATTATATTAAATCTATAATAGAAGATTTTAAACTACTTTTGTTTATTACAGTGTAATTATAAACCAATTAGAACATCGTACAATAAATTAATATTCAGTAGAAAAAACTACTCAATTGTATTCCACTTCCAAATCATAACTATTGTCAGATCTTTCTTCAAAATAGAAGCTAGAAAATGTTTTTCCCCTATGGCAAAACATGTAGAAAGATGGTATATTCCTGAAGGTTCCCCAAGACTTGTTATCTAGTTCAGCCGATGCTTTAATTTCTTTGAAATTACCGGACATCTGAAGAACGCCATAAACAATAACATATAAACTAATAATGGCTTGTAAACTAATCTGAAAAAAAAATTCATTTATTTCACTGCACTTCTGAATAAAATAAAACTTCTACTAACATCTAACGGCAAACCCAGGAAGTCCAATTCGTTCAATCTCAAATAAGATCGATCTAGAAAAACAAATATATAGCATTATGAGTATTTAGCACATCTGACTTACGCTGTGCAGCTGAGTATGCAGAATGAAACAGAGATAAAAATCCTGTAATAACTAACATTCTATAAAAAATTCCGACTGTCATGTTTATCTGAAGGTTACGATAAATAAATTTATCGTAGATATAATTTTTTCAATTAATTAATAATTTAAATAAGTGTGCACTTATTTTAGATATTGGTCAAAACTTATACAAATAACAAATTTCAATTATTTGTAGTTTCAAGTGCCAAGACTAAGGTTAAGTCGACTTCTCGTTTATCTATGGGTTAAGTGTAAAGTTCATAGAACTTGACCATTATATGTTCTACTTTGATGCTCACGAGTAATAAATTTTGTTTATTATCACAGAATTCAGAGTTTAAAGCAATTACTCTGAGGTTTGAAAAAAATATTCTTTGCCCAAAGGTAATAACATTGCATAAAGAGTTATCTTTAAACTATAGATCATTATAAATAAATGAAAAGATGGATTTAATTCCACAGATTTATCCTGATAAATTCTCTTTGTTTGGATAAATCTGAAAGTAATATACATCTATATTTCTTTGAGACGTTAATCATTTGTATTATTAATCTAGATTATTTCAACAGATTAATCCGTAATTATTTCAATCAGTGTTTAATATCAAAAACATAGACTTATTTTCTTATTTCTTTAATACGTCTTTGATCAATTAATCTGTGTTACTGTCGGAAGATGATTTCATGATAAATACTTTTGGAATAAACATCTCGAAATTTGCATATTTTACAATTGTAGATCACCCATGACACGGGCGTCACAAGAAATTATCAATGTATTTATTAAAAGGGTAAATTTCAACTAAAATTCAATATTTTGTTTGAAAGAAACGAGGCTTAAGTATGAATTTCAATCTGCTTACTTTAAGATTACAAAATAAACAGACTTTAGCACCAATTTTACGAAGTAAGTCTATAAATTTCTCATAAAAGTTTAATATTAATTTGAAACGCTTGTTTTAATTCAAGGATTACACATAACATCGTGTGTAAAAAACGAAACACCTTCGAACAAAGTTCATTTGAAAAATGTTTCCACAAAATACAATTCTACATTTATTCTGAAACCAAACCTTATAAGACATAAATCTGTTGAAAGATATATATCCACCAGTAAAATTCTCATGGAGAAATCTGAGGTGAAGCTATCAAGAAAAGAGCAGCTTAAAAAAGCAGTAAAAGAATATGGTTCAACGGTTATAATATTTCATATTACAATATCTCTGGTATCTCTTGGATTTTTTTATCTTTTGGTTTCAAGGTAATTATATGACAAAATGGATATTATATTGTCAAGTAATATTGAATGCTTTCAGTGGTATTGACATGCAACAAGTGATGACCTATTTTGGAGTTAAATATAAATTTGTGGAAAATGCAGGTACATTTGTTACTGCTTATGCAATTCATAAACTGTTTACTCCTGTTAGAATTAGTATCACGTTAGGAGCTACTCCATTAGTTGTAAGATATTTGAGGAATAAAGGTATTTTACGTAAACCTTAAGTTAAAAGTCAATGGTGTTCAATTTTAAACACATGGAAATATCTTTGAAACCGAAAGTCCAAGTATGGACCTTTTCATGGGATTATATTAGTTTTAATGGTAAGGTGATATATATATTACTTAGTTGAATATTTTATATTGTTTTATCAGGAATTGTGAAAACATTCTTAAATGTTCATTGTTAGCAAATAACAAAATATATGAAAATAAATATTTTTGAAATTCCTGATATTTCTATTTGGGCCGATCTATTTTAAGTATTCCATATCAGTGGCGGCTCGTGGATAAAAGAAATTGTTGTTCTGCTCTAAATCCAAAGGAACAAACCCAGCATAATAGAGTATCTAGAGCAAGCAGATATTATTATTATTAATACACAAACAAAGGGAGGGGCGAACCCATAAACCCTAAAATTAACAAAATTTGTTGCCTCAGTAGTAAACATACCTCATTAAATGTCCAATAAAAAACCCGATAGCAATATCCGAATCAATATACGAAAAGTGATAATCAAGTCTCCTCGTAGCCTGCGCCTTTCGAAGGTGCTGAGACCCACCATACATAATCTTTTACTCATAGCTTGGTCGTGCACCTCGAAACCAAAGCCGCGTTGCCTTCCGTTGTAGTTTTTTCAAGCACTGTTGATCACGCACTAAATCAGCATTCCACACAGGCCCGCAATATTCCAACAATGGTCTTACGTAACTGGAGTATAATCGTATCCATGATTTGAATGATATTTTTCGGAACGATTTCTTTAACATGAAGAGCCTGCTATTCGTCTTTTTCACAATTTTCGTAATATGCTCTGACCACGAAAAATTCTCACAAACAGTCACACCAAGATCGTTATGGGATCGTACAGTGTCCAAAAGATGCTCACCCAGCATATATGTCCTACGCGAATGATTGCCCCCGAGATGCAAAACAACACATTTATCTATATTCAGTGGCAAAAGCCAGTCCGAGCACCATTGAGATATTGAATCCAGATCTTCCTGTAGAGTTTTGTGTTGGGTGGAGTAATTAAAAATCTTCGTGTCGTCGGCATAAAAAGCACAGTCAGACCGGATGTGACGAGATAAGTCACTGGCATATAATATAAACAACAGTGGCCCAAGAACAGATCCCTGGGGTACGCCGCTCTGTACCACTCTGTCTGTCGAAAAAGAACTCCCGATGCGAACGCAGAACTCTCGGTCAGACAAAAAGGATTTTATCCAAAGGAGAAGTTTTCCCCGAATCCCACAATGTTCCAATTTATGAAACAACCTCTGCCTAGGCACCCGATCAAAGGCCTTGTAGAAGCTTGAGCTGCAGGGGATCATTTCAACCATTTTAAAATATTAAAAGAGTTTTTTTTGTTTTCTTTTATAATCTTCAGGGTTAAAAAGGTGACTATGATGTTTGTAATGAACCTATCAAGTAAGAAACCGCTTATTCTTATTTTAGTTTTCTTTATATTTGAATCTTCTTGTTTGCCGATTTAATTTGTATTTGTTCACCGAATAGCAGACTTTACTTCGAAACATTAATGTCCTAAGTTGTTATATGGATGAGTAAGTATATTTTATTTTGTTTAATTTTTGAGTTCTTGTGTGATAGTGAACATCTTCGATGAGATTTACATTCTGTCAAGAAAGTACCGGGAATTATCGATTTAAATCTGGCGGGGCAATGAGGCAGGTAAAAAATTTTTTTCCTAGGTTGGTACCACTGTCCTTAATTACTATGCCAAGCTTGAGCGGGATCTGTCAACTAGTGTGTTTGCAACAGCTGATTAAGTCAGTCGATGTCAGAGTGCGTGCCGATTTTTACTATGGGTGATTACGTTGAGCAAAGAATTTGTTTAAAGTTTTGTGTTGCAAATGAATTTTCGTGTGCCGATGCATTGAAAATGTTGCAAAAGGCCTTTGGTGATAATGCTCTATCGAAAACTCGTGCATATCAGTGGTACAGAGCCTTCAAGGACGGTCGTGAAGTGGTCGCCCATCGACGGCTTCGATCGAAGATAACGTCGATAAAATTAAGGAAAGGGTGCTGGAAAACCGTCGTACCAGCTTGAGAGAGATAGCACATGATCTTAAGATATCCCACGAGTCCGCACGTACGATTTTGATTGATATTTTGGGCATGAGAAAGGTGGCCGCACGACTCGTACCGAAAGACCTGAATTTTCTTCAAAAACGTCATCGCGAACAGGTTGCTTCAGACATGCTGGATCGCTGTAATTCCGATTCTACATTCATGGAACGCATTATAACTGGTGATGAGACCTGGGTCTACGAGTACGATATGCAAACAAGCCAGCAATCATCGGAATGGGTGGCAAAAAATGAGCCGAAACCGAAAAAACCACGCCAAAGCCGCTCGAAAATGAAGGTGATGCTCATTGTTTTCTTCGATATCCGTGGCGTGGTGCACTACGAATTCGTTCCAGAGGGTCAGACGGTAAACAAGGAGTATTACCTAGGCGTTATGAAACGTTTGCGTGAGCGTATCCGTAAGAAGCGGCCAAATTTGTGGGCGAACAACTCATGGATTTTGCATGACGATAACGCGCCTTCTCACCGAGCTACGATTGTGACTGACTTTCTCGCCAAAAACTCAACAAACGTGCTTCAGCAACCACCGTATTCGCCGGATTTGGCTCCCTGCGACTTTTTCTTCTTCCCAAAACTAAAATTGCCCCTTCGTGGCACCTGTTTTGAGTCGATTGAAGCCATAAAACAAAATTCGGCGCGAGAGCTAAAGTCCATCCCGGAAAGCGCCTATAAAAAATGTTTCGATAATTGGAAGTGCCGTTGGCATAGATGTATTGGAGCAAATGGAGCCTATTTTGAAGGCGACCCAATAAATTTTGACGATTAAATGTAAAAATGTTGTTTTAATTGAAAATTCCCGGTACTTTCTTAACAGAGTAGTATATCCTAAGATAAAAAGTATTAAGTTTTAGAATTTTTTAGTATTTAGAATGTTTCTTATTTTCAATTTATACCACTTATTGGTAAATTCACTGTATGGGAATTTAATTAATATTCACTCATTTCATTAAAATTTTATTCGATATTTGAATTATACATTATTTCTCAACCTTGAACTTAAAATAAATATAACTTTAAAACAACTATATGTCAACTTTTCATAGCTAAATATATACATACATATTACACTTCACTTAAAGCATTATTCTAGGAGTACAAAAATTCATTTTAAAGCTGGGAAATAGATATATGTTATTAAATCATCAGAAAATACAGTTTAAGAAGGTATATTTTTCTGTTTAAAACTCACGATCACTCAGTATTATTGGTGCCAGGAGACTCCAGCCATAAAGGGCAATGCATAGCCAACCTGACGTAACTTTGACCCACATTGAGGCTGCATTAGCGTTCAATGTTTTCAGAGATGAGTTGGGACTGAAAAAATATATTGATTGACATATGATACATTGAAAATTCGGAGATACAAGGATGCATTGAGAAATTCTTGGTCTATTAAATTTTGTAGGCAGATCAGCACGTACAGCAGTGTTCCAATGACGCTTCCCTGAGGAACTCCTGATTGTACTGGAAAGTAATTCGATTCCTCACTACTAACTCTCACTCTGTGAGAGTTAGCATGTGTGTTAATTTTTTTGACATGAAAATTTACTGTTTCACCTCATGAGTTATCATTTATTGGTGGACCAGTCTAGGCTACCTAGATATTCTCATATTCATATTTGTAAAAAAGTAAATGTTAAAAGAGACCAATCCTTCATGGTGGGACCAGTTTAGACTGCCTAATAATCAATAAGTCCTCGTATTCATATTTGTAAAAAAGTAAATGTTAAAAGAGATCAATTCTCCCATTTTAAAAATTAAAATTCATTATATAAAAAAGTGAACAATACTAACCTGTACCAATTGGTCAAAGTCATCATAACATACAAGGTGGCTAATGCAAACATTACATGGAAGAAACTCCAAGAGTAAGCTGTTCCTTCTTCCTCGTTATCCCATACTTTGGCATTTCCTTTTTCTTCATCATGATCTGTATTACCTATGATAGGGTTATAGCCTTCAATTACAGAAAAAAGGAAGAAATAAAAAAAATAACGGAAACATAACTGATGATATTGATAAAATAATGAAACACAAATAGCCTAATGAAAATATTTCATTTAAATGACTTGAGAAAGCAAATATTCAGGATATATCAATAATTAAAGTAGTAAAACAGAAAGCAAACGAGGTGTAACGTAAAGCTTCTAAGTGCATTATACAAAAAAATATATATATATTTGACCAAAACTCACAGTTGTAGGTGGAATCTGCAAATAATACAGAAAAATTGTGATGTTTCATGTGCACGGATGCCAAAACAAAATTTGAACATCAAATGATATTCATTTAAAGTTTCAATGTAAATGATCTATGAATTTTAAATACTACAAATTTATCTCATTAGAAACTTCTTTACATGCTTTTAATAACATTAAAGTATTAAAAATATGAATAAAAACAATATTCTAATTTCCGCTAATTTTTATTAACACTACGATCGTTACGTCATACCATGACTTCTTCAGGTGAGTATTACAAGATACTGAGTATACCATGAACAAGAATTTCATTTTATAGTACATGGATATAACAAAAGTAGAGGGGGTGAAGAGAGCTGTACAATTCTTTTGGAATTCTGAAAAATGATTAAAAAAGATTCAACAAAGGGGAGCTACTTAATTCTGTTTGGTTATTCAATAATATTTTTCTTTTATGATATCTATTAATTTCTAAAGTTTCTAACAAGTTTAATCTGAAACTTTTGTTTTCTGTGTGTAAAATTTCAAAGTTACTATTAAAACTAGGTCCTGTGTCTAGAAGGTGCTCTGCGTAGGTTGAATTTCCCTTTTTGTTAGAATAACATTTTTCATGTTCCCTAAGTCTCGTCTGGAACGATCTTCCTGTCTGACCAACATATACAAAATGGCAAGTACCGCAAATTAACTTATAAACACCTGATTTCTTGTTCTTAGATGTTTTAATTTTATTATTTTTTATTAGTTTTCCTAGGGAATTATTCGTTTTATAAGAAATTCTAAAATTGTGGTTCTTCTTTAAATATCTAGCTACCTTTTCTGTTTTTGGTCCCAAGTATGTCAACGAAATGTATTTACTTTCAATTGAATCATTATTTATGGGATATACTAATTTCAAAGCCAGCTTTAATTGTATTTTTGTAAAAAGATTCTCAATAATCGGGACGTTGAAACCGTTGTTCAACACAATCTGTTTAATAATGTTATATTCTTCGTCAAAATTCTCACGTGACATGGGTATGTTGGCTAATCTATATAACATACTATTGTATGCTGCTAATTTTTGTGAGTATGGGTGGTTTGATGTGAAGTGAATTGTGCTATCTGTATGGGTTCGTTTCCGGTATATTGAAAAAACGTGTTTATTATTAATTTTTGTGATAGTTAAGTCCAAAAAGTTTTTTTAACCATACAATTCACTTATGAATGGGGAAAAAAAACAATAGCATAAATTTTTTGGACTTACTATCACAAAAATTAATAATAAACACGTTTTTTCAATATACCGGAAACCAACCCATACAGATAGCACAATTCACTTCACATCAAACCACCCATACTCACAAAAATTAGCAGCATACAATAGTATGTTATATAGATTAGCCAACATACCCATGTCACGTGAGAATTTTGACGAAGAATATAACATTATTAAACAGATTGTGTTGAACAACGGTTTCAACGTCCCGATTATTGAGAATCTTTTTACAAAAATACAATTAAAGCTGGCTTTGAAATTAGTATATCCCATAAATAGTGATTCAATTGAAAGTAAATACATTTCGTTGAGATACTTGGGACCAAAAACAGAAAAGGTAGCTAGATATTTAAAGAAGAACCACAATTTTAGAATTTCTTATAAAACGAATAACTCCCTAGGAAAACTAATAAAAAATAATAAAGATAAAACATCTAAGAACAAGAAATCAGGTGTTTATAAGTTAACTTGCGGTACTTGCCATTTTGTATAAGTTGGTCAGACAGGAAGATCGTTCCAGACGAGACTTAGGGAACATGAAAAATGTTATTGTAACAAAAAGGGAATGAAATAAGAAATTACTTTGTTTTCTATCACTTTTAATTATAACTGATATACAGTGACTCGAGTTTCGTAGTGTTTACTACATTTTCAAACTGATTCTCCATCCAACAAAAAGGGAAATTCAACCTACGCAGAGCACCTTCTAGACACAGGACATAGTTTTAATAATAACTTTGAAATTTTACACACAGAAAACAAAAGTTTCAGATTAAACTTGTTAGAAACTTTAGAAATTAATAGATATCATAAAAGAAAAATATTATTGAATAACCAAACAGAATTAAGTAGCTCCCCTTTGTTGAATCTTTTTTGAATCATTTTTCAGATTTCCAAAAGAATTGTAAAACTCTCTTCACCCCCTCTATTTTTGTTATGTCCGTACTATAAAATGAAATTCTTGTTCATGGTATACTCAGCATCTTGTAATACTCACCTGAAGAAGTCATGGTATGACATAACGATCGTAGTGTTAATAAAAATTAGCGGAAATTAGAATATTGTTTTTATTCATATTTTCAAGATGAATTTCCGTCAAGTAAAGACCGAAACAATCATAGATTAAAGTATTAACATTAAAATGTTGATGAAGAGAAATTGAAAAGATCAACAAATAACTCACCATTATCTCCGGTATCCTTCACTAGAATATTATCTGAACCAGTAATTTTTGATGAGCTGCTTGCAGTTCTGAGAGACGAATATAGTACACAACATGTCCATATTACTAGACCAATAATACTTTCACTATCAAATGAACCTGTTGTCTTGTTATCACCAGTAATCATGTTTATTAAACCAGGGTTACAATCTTTATCTGAAAAAATAAAGTGTCAGAACAAGCACTATTTAGAATGAAAGTACTAGCAATTCATAGGTGAGCCATACTCGAGATATCAAATATGAAGATGAATACATTTACTCTACATTCCTTATTAGATGCCTAAAGCTTATTTTAAGTGTTCCCTCTCATTAAAGACGGCCCTGTCGTTCGGCATTAGTTTATCACGCTACTTAGTTAAAACAAATTGTAGAAGATACTGTTTTATTACCAAAAAATATATATTACACATTTTATTGTGACTCGAGTTTCGGGAAATGAACTATCCCATCATCAGACAACTGAAGACCTAACAGTGGTACAGAGGTATTTAAACAAAAGTGATAAATATTTTGAATATTTCAATAGATTCTAGATAACACCTAATAGTGGTACAGAGGTTTACAAGCGGAACGTGATAAAAAACCGGGTTAAAAAAGAGGGGCCTTCTAACAGATATCGGAATGTCGGCAATCGACAAAGAAGGTTGTTAAACAGATGGTACCCATTTAAATATCTCAAATAATTTTTGGGGTTACATAGCTCTGTACAGTCATTCATTATTTTTACATTATTTTGTTGTATATCTCAAATATTTGGATTTACAAAGCTCCATACAGTCATTCATTATTTTTTACATTATTTTTATTGTGAACGAATTTGAAAATTTCAATAATCAAGTTTCTTTTCTTTTGAATCTACATGTAAAATTTTCTTAAGATTTTGTTTTGTCGAAAGGAATTACTGTTTTCTAAAAAATGAGTGGCAAAAGTACCAAAAGTCCTAACAAGAACAATTGAGTCAGATGCTTCCCTAACAGCATATCATGCATACATCCACTCTAGACTCAGGTATGGGATCATCTTCTGGGCGAATTCTGTTGATGCTGAAAGAGTCTTCATCATACAAAAAAAATGTTTGAGAACTGTCTTTAAATTAAAATATAGCGAATCATCTAGAGATATATTTAGGAATAATAGTATATTAACACTATACTGCCTGTATATATATGAGTGCATTATGTATATAATCAATAATTTCATAAAATTTGAAATTTTGATGCTTGATCATGATTATAATACCAGAGGAAAAACTCATCTTTCTATTTTAGTGAAAATTTGGAACAAATTACCACAAACATTCAAAACAAGACCCAAAATTATACAAAAGAATACTTTGAAAAAATGTTTATATAAAAAAGGCTAAAAACATTTTACATTTACACGTGGTACGTTGTTTGATATAGGTTAGTTTTTTGATTTTGATATTTTGAATATATTTCAGGACTGAAGACGGAATTGCTTGTTTTTTGAAGATATAGTGCATGCTTTAAGAGATTTCTGAATTTACTTATTCGAATATTTAAATATATTAAATATTTCAAATAAATTATATTCTTTGAGAAGTCCTTTAAGTGTGTTCATGTTTTTAAAAGGCAAATGGCGTTCTTGAAGGTAAGACCAGAAACAAATTTTGTCTCCTTTAAATATTTATTTATTAATTTTAATGACTTTCGTATATCTTTTGGTTTATTTATTCCATTTGACATTATATATTGAGTTTTGATTATATACGTCTATTAAATGTGAGCGGTGCTTGTTTTAGACATTAATTAATTCTAAAGTTTTCTTGAATAAAAAATTTTCTGAAATTAAAATTGTAGAAGATAAACATATTTTAATTTGTTTTGATATTCAAATTTTGTTATATTTCTTCTATCAAGTAAAAGGCCTTTCTATTTTATTTTAAAAAAGGCTACTACAGCGTGAAAGAGTTTATGGCTGAGAAAGACTTTAATGAACTTTAATATTTAAATTAAGATTTTTTTTGTGACGTGATCTACATCATTTTGTGATATTTTCAGATCAAATAAAGGTCTACTATTATTATTCTCGTAATAGTCAAACTTGTCGCATTTAGCCGTTGCGACATTATGCACTATCATTCGGATAGTCAAATTTGTTGTACACCGCTTGAGACATTTCGGTCCAAGTTAACACGGTTATTATTGTTAATAAAGTAATCCAGTCAATTGCCAAAATATTGGCCAATTCATTCTACTTGTTTTAAGTGTAATAATCATATATTTTGACTTGGTTTGTATACAGTAAACCAAGAATTATATAGTTAGTTGCTATCGTAGTGTATTACGAGTGTTTTACTTTAATTCCTTACAATCTTCGTTGGTTTATTTTATTGGATAAACAAAACTAGTTCATCATCGAGATAACTACATACAAGTGACCTTGAAGTAAAACTGTTCGCTAACTACGTCTAAAATACAGTCCACTTAAACCCATCGAAATTAATCATTGAAATTAATTTGTAATTTGCTGTTATTTCAAAATACTGAAATAAAAGGCAAAATACCGCGGTAAACTAACTGTGGTACGTTACATTAAGCAAGGTACTATGCAGGTAAAAAAAAGTCGCATTATGACTTTTTCATTTGATTTGAACAAACACACAAACCAAAAGTTAGTAGAAATATAAAAAATAAAAAACAAAACGCCACTATTTTCGTTAATATGCCCTTGCAACAGAATCAAAATAAGCTCCATTTAAGTCTACCACTGCTCCATGAATCCGGGCAATAATCTCCGGTAAGAATAGTACAATAAACCTTCCATTTTACGTATTTCAGCCCAAATTCTACTGGTGTCAAACCTGAAGACCTGAATGGCAACGGCAAATCCATGGAAATCAGATGTTTTGTTTGGTCAATTTTGTTGATAGAATATTTTGTGATAGGTTTCAAAAATATATAAATGAAAGTGATGATGTTTTTGAGGGTTATCACAATCTTGTTTTTGAAATTCCAACTAACTTTTAGTTTATTTGTATTTATTCAGATCAAATAGAAAATTCATAACACAACTTTTTCTTTTCAATATTTCACAAAAATGATCTCAGTTTTAGTCTTTTGGTCTTTTTGTCTTATTTTTAAAGATTTCTCATTAAATGTCCACATGAACCTATAATAGCCAATAGAAAAATATATATTTGAGTAAATATTAACCAACACACTGTTCCAGAATAGATCATGAACAAGATTAGATAGAATAGTAAAGTTCAGGTATTGATTTGAATAAAGGTTCATATTTACCTGGAGAGTTAGATACAGCAGACCAAGTCAAATAAATTACATACAAAGATACAACAGCTGATTGCAGAAGTCCAGACCTGGGCAGTTTTTCTTGTACTCCAGGCAGAATCGAGATAACACTCACAATAATACACAGGATTAAGTTGAATGAAATAAAGAATTTGTTTAATCCACAATCACCAGACTGAAAATAAATTCAAAAGTTAACTACATATTGATTTCTAAAGTTTTAAAAATGTAGGCATCACTAAAACTTATGCCAAATAAATATAAAACAATCTTTAAGGTTTTCACAAATTCCATGACACAGTATTATCTAAATGAATTACCTTTGAAAAGAATATGAACAGCAAAACAACTCCAGCAATAACTAACCCATACATAGTTAATGTTGCTCCCACAAGTGCAGCATACCAACCTCTACTTTCGTTTTCTTCATACTTCTCAACCCAAGATTCAGCCCATGTATGGGCAAAATCAACAATTAGAATAAGTTGGATTAATATAAAGGCAAAACCCCCTATCATACCAATATACATCCAAACTGACCCAAAGAATGTTCCTTCAGGGATGAAAAATGAACCAATAGCTATGCCTATCACAAGGAGAAATTTAAGACCCCAAAACCTACAAAAAAAATTGTTTTATTTCAAAAGTGAAGTCCTTATAAATTTGTACATCATAATGTAATATTTCTGTACTATTTAAGATTCAAACAAAACAGAATATTTGAAATATTAGTGCTTACCCGTTTTGAATTCCAGCTCTTGGATCTCTTGAGCTCTTAACACCAATCATAATCAATGCCATAAATAAAAAGAATATACACAGGGCAAAGCACAATCGATAAACAGCCAAGTATCCCACAAATGTATCCTGGCAATTGAATGTAACTTTGCTTGTTACTTGATCCAAAATCGACT
This sequence comes from Megalocaria dilatata, assembly GCA_034642435.1. Lineage (NCBI taxonomy): Eukaryota > Metazoa > Arthropoda > Insecta > Coleoptera > Coccinellidae > Megalocaria > Megalocaria dilatata. The sequence continues at coordinate 7,361,841 of CM067855.1, read as the reverse complement.
GTTTCGCAGTGTCCTTACAAAATGGTATCTGAAGAAATTGCAGATTAGAATTGTGCGACACCTTACAAAAATTATACCAACCTTTTCTAAGAGATCTTGTAGTCCCGGGGACAACATGATACAAGATACTATAGTACCTATAAGAAGCATAAAAGCATACATCAACCTTGAAGAGGTGGAATTTCGACATGATGGGCATGCAGCACAACACATTGAACAGGCTGCACTTCCACAGCAGGCAGCCAGCTAAAAATATGAAATAATGAATTTTAGTAATATCTTATTGCCTGACCAGGATAATATTCAATATCAATTCGTATCGTTTATATTACCTGTGTAGCTGAGCAGAGAGCCAATACAGCTCCCATTTTGGTTTAAAGCTAACTGTAGCTTAAAACAGAAAACAAAACAAATTATTCAATGTATCGGACACAAATTAAGCCTTGATCGCAGATGGAAAAACGAATGACCTTTTATATTGTTCTAAAAATACGCTCTACACAAAAACATCAATATAAGACAGAATAATAATAAAAATGACATGTAAAACTCTAGAGAAACGACTTTAGATTGACAAATGACAAGATACAATTGGTAAACTGTCAAAAATCGACATAATACCACAGATTAATCCCTGTATGTAACTCTGAAAAGAACAAAAGAGAAAATTACATATTATGGATAATATACGTAGTCTGTGGAGTAAATTTATGGTTAATTCCTGAAGATACTGAATTCACACCATAGACATATAGGATAATAAGTCTATGATTCACTCCTAGGCCAATTCAAAGAACACTATTCCACATATATATATACCCGTTAAGTATCAGAGTGTGATAGTGTGAACATAAACTTTATTATCCCTACCCTATGATGTGTATTTTCATGGTCTTCTGTGGATAACATCATAAATTAGGTTAGAAAATTTGACGTCCCCACTTGTTTACTTGTGGTGAAGATGTTTTTTTAAAAATAACCTTATCCGTATAAACATAGTTTGTATTTGGTTGGAAGGACATCATTTGCATCTCAATTAAAAATATATATGTATTGAAACTGAATTGTATGGTGGTTTCCATTCGGTTAATGTGCTGGAAAGGTGAATTTCAGTGTAACTATGGAAGGAAAAGGTATTTCTGAATATTCAATTTGTGCGTTATTTCACTTGATTCGCGAAAATTTTTGAATTACTTTTTATTGAATGAAAACCATTCAATTTAATATTTTGTGTAATTTTTAATACGCTTCATAAATTACTCCTTGATATTCTGACGACACAAACTAAATTAGTACCTACCTGATGATGTAATGCAATTATTCCTGCCTCAAAATTAAGAGATTATAATTTTATGCATCTTGCACATATTGTCGTTGAATCCTTTAGGCTTTACGAGTGAGATTCTTAGAAGTGTGTTATTTAATAATTTATCATTGTGAATTTTTGTATAATTCCTAACAAGAATTAAATTAAAAATGATTGCATGCAATAATTGTCAATATAGGATTATTATTTTCTGAAGTAAAATTTGCTTGAGTCTGATATGGCCTTGCTTGAGTACTCGCAAAATATTTTGTAAATTCTCTAAATTTCAATGCCTTAGAAAAACCACTTGTAACATAATCCTGGGTCGCCAATTAAGAACACTGTGGAAGGTGAGACTATATGTTAATTTTTCATACCTCAGGAAAAATATTTGTATGACAGAAATATAGAATTGGTGTTTTCATTGACTTCAAACCCATTTTCAACTGTACATGAAGTTAGAGGGACACTTTCCGAAATTGGCAAAATTAATTACTGTATAATTTACCGCGAACTCTTTTCTTTAAATTGTAAGAAAAAACTGCCAGGAAAAATATGAAGTCAATTGAATACATATATTTCCAGAATTATCTTTAAATATCTGAAATATTATAAAACCTTCCGATATAAAGAACAGGTTTTATAATTAATAATAATAAATAAAATATTATCCATATTTTTAGTTACCTATAAATATGTTTAAAACTTGATATATTGTATTAGCCAGTACAATGTAAATACCTGAAGAAGCCACATCGTGGTGAAACAATTGTTGTAGTACAAACATTTTTGTGGAATTAAAATACTGTCTCCTATATATTTTTTAATCAAAATGAGTTTCCACCAATTAAATACCGAATTAAATATATAAACACGATTTATTACTATTTCAATGAACTTATATCAATAATATACTAGCCCATAGAATATTTATGTTATTCACGTTATCGATTATTACGTTAGTACTATGTTACTATGTTTTAGTACCAATAAATTGATATTTTACACATTTAATTGGGATTTAATTAAATTTGTAAAATATCAATTTATTGGTTGTAAAACATAGTAATTTCTACAACTTTTTTTAATTAGGAATACATATATCAGTGGATGTGGGTTTTCTGAACACGTTAAATTTTAATTTACTATTCGAGTGTGATATCGAGAGGTCTAAATATGTTATTTCATTGTTTGATTCTTTTTCTTATTTGAATTTAATTTTTGGGTGAATATTATTTAAGATATTCAAAAATTGACAGGGTACCCTGTTCTGCTTGTTGAGTCTTCAGTTGTCTGAAGATGAGACTCGAAACTCAAGTCACAATTAAATGTGTAAAATATCAATTTATTGGTAGTAAAACATAGAAATTTCTGCAACTCGTTTTAATTTAAAGACGAACGTACCAGTCGTAGTTATCACGGCGTTATTTATTTATACTGAACTGACATTTGACATATGTCAAATTCCACTCGCTTCGATGTATCCGGTGTTTTTTTTTAGAGTGATAGAACTTTAAATTGAAATAAAACACATTTCAATTAAGATTGAAGCCATTTTTTTATTGGAAAGATAAAGCATTTATGTTTTAAAAATAATTTCCGGCATATGTCCACCACTACTAGCTCTGAAGAACCGCATTCGACCAGACGAATTTTGGACCACTTATTCGAGTAACTCAGGCCTTATTTCATCAATAACAAGAGTTATGTTGGCTTCCAAAGCGTCTATTGTTTCTAGTTTATCAATGACTTGACATAACCCCAAAGAAAATAATCCAGTGGAGTGATGTCGCATGATATTGGAGGCCAATTAAATGGGCCATTTTTCGAAATAATGTTATCGCCAAATCTTTCTTTCGTTAAACAATTGTTACGGTAGCAGCATGAGGTATAGCACCATCTTCTGGGTTGATACCATTCAAATTTTGAACCAAATAATCATTTATCATCGATCTGGAACGAGCACCATTCACTGTAACATTAGCTCCAGCATCGTTTTCAAAGAAATATGGACCGATGATGCCTTCAGCGTGTAAAGCACACCATACAGTGCATTTTCAGGAATTGTTCAATTATTAGACACAAATTCTCGAAACTTGGTACAAAAATCCTCTAGTAGTTCAGCTGTATCAATTCTTTCTAAGGGTTGAAATTTGAATAAATGATTGCTCAGAAATTTGTGATTGGTTTTTTCATTGTAAAATAAAAAGCCTTTGTGTAAAATTTCGTTTCTGACATACAACTCTCCAAAAAAATAGCGGCAAATTATGTATCAATTAGTTTTGCTCTTAATAAAGAGAAATAAGCGTTAAAGTGGTTTTCGTTCATATGAAGTAATTTCAACATATTGGTTATGCTTCATATAAAAGATAAAGAATATATTTTTCAATGTAATATTTCAGCTTCACTTAATTTGGTTGCCATTTAAGAATACTCGTCATCTTCAAAATTAAGCGTTGGCGAGCACGTTTAGATCGATAAAAGGAGTTAAAAATAAAACACTTTATCAAATTTGTTTTGCATTCGCGGTTCTGAATCATTCATTATTATCTAATGGTATCCTTATCACGATCAATACTTCGAAGCTTCATTCATAATTTTTATTCCAAGAATGTAGGTATTCAAAACATTTTACTGATGCAAAATCTAACCTCTCTCTGCATTCCATACAGTACAGAAAATCTTAACCGTAAATAAAATAAGCGATGATCTATTCTACACAGATCACGCATTGTTAACCTTTAATCGACAGATTAAAAGTAAAACAACTTAATTTCCGCTAATTTATTTAATTTCACAACAATTGTTTCGTCATGACAACATGACTTTGACAGGTGAGTATGGTACTAACTACATATTTGAGATTAAGTTCTTTAAATATTCAAAATATACAGAAAAGAAGGTAGTGAAAATTTACAGTAATTTGTTATTATTATACTAAGTTTCAGAAAAAGTTAAGTGAGGGGGATTTATTGTGGTCCGTCTGGTCGTTTGGGAGAATCTGTTTTTTATTGTATTTGTTAATTTCGAGGGCTTCTAGGTAGTTCAACCTGAGGTTCTTGTTTTCTAGGTGTATGATTTTGTAGTTATTGTCAAAATCATGTCCTGTCTCCAAAAGATGGTCAGCATATGTTGAATTTCTGTTTCTACCAAGATATGCCTGGTGTTCACGTATCCTAGCGTCGAAAGATCTACCTGTCTGACCAACAGCACTAGGATACGTAAGCACCAGAAAGCATATCTTGGAAATTCAACATTCAACATATTAATGGTTTTTCTAAGACATTTTCATTTCATTCTATTTTTTGTTGATATTTCACAGAATTATAATTTTTCAATATTTATATTGCGTTTTAGTTGGAACAACCTGTGTAGCGATTTGGTGGCTGCATTTACCCTTCCACAAGTTGTTGGCTGAAATGTTCATAGATCTAATAAAATTTGCTCTCTTAAATTACACGTAGGAATTGAACTCTTATAAAAAAATAATTTCTACATATTTCCACGAATTCTTTTTGATTGCGAATTTTTTTACTAGGAAAATGTAAGGCAAAATTGGTTGTCTACAGACTCGACATATCTGGTGAGTCGTCTGGAAAAAAGTATCCCAATTGTTTTATGTTTTGAGTTCTACTAAAGATTTTTTTTGTGTTGTTTCACTGGCATGACTACAATTTGCAATGAATATGGATGGGTAGTTTTTATGACCCTTTACATGAGAACAGCAGATACGATTAATCTACTAACATTCAGCAATTTCCTACGTTTAAAAAACCTTCGCGATGAGGAACAGTGATCTATTTAATAGATATTTGTATGAATTGATCACTTTCAGCGAACTTATAATGTCTATTTATAACCTGAGAAGGATCGTATAACGTTTAAGTGTTCTTATATCTTGTCATATACAGTAACAAACTCTTCAGTTATTCTCAGGATATTTTCAGAATATGATATCAACATTTTTCAATTCATAGAACAGTGAGTTGCATAAGATAAGTACACCGATTTACTCATGATATAAATTACTAGAACACGAAAAATTTCATTATAGAATGTTCTATGGTTCTATTATAAGATTTTCACTGAATGTTAACGTACATTAAATCATCAGGAGAATTTTGGGAATTAAGAGAAATTAGTGCATAATTTACCTTGCTTACGAATATGAGGAGTTCCTTTGGTTCAATATGAATTAACCTTGATACTTTGGAATTTATTTCACGTAGTACATGAGTTCTCACTTATTTGTATCTCGAAAAAATTGGCGTCCTCATCAACTTCATATGATGATAGCATAGCTACTAATTTGTCTTGCTTGAAACAAATCTTCCTTGTATTTTTGAAGAGGATTTAGTTTTCATAATTATAAGATCAGAAATAAAATTTTGTCTCCTTCAAATATTTATTTATTAATTTTGATTGACAATTTATATTTGTTGGGATTTTTATTCCATTTGATATTATAATATATAATGAGTTTTGATTTTATATGTCTATTCAATAATAATAATAATAAGCTGTGCTTAGAAGACATTTATTTAATTCTAAAAGTTTTTGAATAACATTTTTTGAAAATTTGAATATCAAAACAGATTTAATCTGTTAGTCTTCTACAATTTTAATTTCAAAAAAATTTTTATTCAAAAAACTTTTAAAATTAAATTAATGTCTACAAAAAGCACCGCTTATATTTAATAGACGTATATATTCAAAACTCAACATACAATGTCAAATGGAATAAATAAACCAACCAATATAAAAAAGGCAATTAAAATTAATAAATAAATGTTTGAAGGAGACAAAATTTTGTTTCTGATCTTACCATAGTGAAACCAATTCCTTTTCAAAAACATTAAACACAACTTAAGGATTTTTCAAAAAATATAATTTATTTGAAATATTTAATATATTTATATATTCAAATAAGTTAATTCAAAAATCTCTCAAAACATGTAATATATCTTCAAAAAACAATTAGAATACGGATAAAATTTAAATGTTATCTAGGGCCGATGAAGAGATTGTCCGTATTATAATTGTTTTTTGAAGATATATTACATGTTTTGAGAGATTTTTGAATGAACTTATTTGAATGTTTAAATATATTAAATATTTCAAATAAATTATATTTTTTGAGAAATCCTTAAGTTGTGTTTAATGTTTTTGAAAAGGAATTGGTTTCACTATGGTAAGATCAGAAACAAAATTTTGTCTCCTCCAAATATTTATTCATTAGTTTTAATTGCCTTTTTTATATTGGTTGGTTTATTTATTCCATTTGATATTGTATGTGAGTTTTGAATATATACGTCTATTAAATATAAGCGGTGCTTATTGTAGACATTAATTTAATTCTAAAAGTTTTTTGAATAAAAATTTTTTTGAAATTAAAATTGTAGAAGACTAACAGATTAAATCTGTTTTGATATTCAAATTTTGTTATATTTCTTCTATCAAGTAAAAAGCCTTTTTCTATTTTATTTTACATTTTTTGAAATTAAAATTATAGGAGACCAACAGATTAAATCTGTTTTTATATTCAAATTTTGTAATATTTATTCTATCAAGTAAAAAACCTCTTCTCATTATTTTATTCAAATTATTTTTGGTGATTTTTTGGTTTATGATTTTAAGAGTTTTATAATCTTCTTTAAATCTGGCATTTCTATTAGATAATTCATGATGGTTTTTACAATGTAATTACTATAATAACAAACAAAAATAACTTCAATATTAAATTAAAACATTTATTAAATGATTGAATGTCTGTGATACTTTTTTACTTTGTACCTTTTGTTATTTTGGAATTATAGATTTTATTATTTTGTGAGTTGTTATACAGGCCTTGTCACCAGTGCTGCGTACTGTATTTGAGGTCAAGAAAAGATAAAATAAAATTATATGTTTATCGATATTTGTGTTATTGTATTTTTTAAGTGTTCTGAGTCTATCACTACATATTCTAGTACTCAAAAGTTACAATAACACAAATATCGACAAACATATAATTACCAAATTGTTTGAAAACCATCATAAATTATGTAATAGAAATGACAGAATTAATAATAATTAATTTAATCAATTATTAATTAATTAATAATTAATATCTGAACGTGAAAATAAAAATACTTCTTTCGAAATAACTCACATGCACACATCGTCAAAAGCCTTTTGACGATGTGTCTATCATATAGTCAAAAGACTTTCAAGCTTTTCAAGCTAGATGCACCATTTATCAATTCGCACCTTTTGATAATACATTTTTATCATTTATTTGATTATTACTTCTTTTATTTCAGCTTCATCAGATGATCTGTTACGAGCTGAATCTCGTACACCTCATTTGAACGGTAACTCGACTGAAAATCAAATAAATGAAATTGTAACAAAAAGAAAAAGTGAAAATAATGTCGAAAAGGAGGACACTGAACCACAGATCAAGTTTCCCCCACCGGATATATGGCCAGAGAAAAATTTGAAGCCCAAGAAGAAAAAATCTAAATTAGGTTCTATTTTAAATATGCAGGTCCTATGTTCTTCGCTAAGCAAAGTAAGTAATCTAAGAGACGTCCTGTAGTGAACAAATTGGAATTTATAGATACGGCTTATCTAAAAAATATTCTAGTATGTGCAATTTTAAGTAGCTAGGTAAATAAATCATTGAGAATACAAGACAGGGATAACGAAATCTTTGTACTCCTCATGCAGAAAAAACATCATAAGTCTGGCTATAGGTCATCATACGTACATTAGACTGGGCCAAAATAAACGGCAATTTTATTTTTTTAACGATACTCTGAAAATATCATTCATGATAATAAAAAAAAATTATCGTGAAAGTTTGAGCCCTTAATAATAGTATTAAGGGGTGTATCGTTACGATTATTGGTTTTTTAACAGTAATCGCATTTTTTTACTCAAAACTGATCAACTATTGATCTTAAAAATTCGAGCGATGCGTATTCTTGAAGGAAATTGAATTCTTTGTGAATTGTTTGCTGGTAATCGTGCCTTAAACATTGATTTATTTTTTCAATTTTGCGTTTCGGTTTTCAATTCGAAAATTCAATACTCTACAAAAAAAGTTTCTTAACATTTTTAATTAAGTTCACTCCTTCCAAAGTTATTCGACGTTGGAAGGTAAATTCAAAAGTAATTTATCGTTTTTTTCGCGTTACACATGATTTTTTCCACTTGATCGAAAAATTTATCACTTGAATATTGAGAATAACTTCATTTTGTTGGACTACTAAACTTTTTTGTATAAAATCATAATTTATCAATGTATAATATTATTTTGCTTTTTAACGATTAGTTATCTACAATGTAGATAAATATAAAATAATACATTGATAAATTATGATTTTATAAAAAGAAGTTTAGTAGTCCAACAAAATGAAGTTATTCTCAATATTTAAGTGATAAATTTTTCGATCAAGTGGAAAAAATCATATGTAACGCGAAAAAAAAACGATAAATTACTTTTGAATTTACCTTTTTTTGTAGGGTATTAAATTTCCTTTAAAAATAAGTATTTTGAACCATAAAAATATTGATATTTCTGGTAGTTTCAAAAATGCAAAATCGAAACGCAAAATTGAAAAATAAATCCATGTTTAAGGCACGATTACAAGCAAACGGCTAGATTTACATAAATTCACAAAGATAACTTTTTTCTAGGGAATTCAATTTCCTTTAAGAATACGCATCGCTCGAATTTTTCAGATCAATAATTGACGAGTTTTGAGTAAAAAAATGCGATTACTGTTAAAAACCAATAATCGTAAAGATACACCCCTTTATACTATTATTAAGGACTCAAACTTTCACGATAATTTTTTTTTATCATCATGAATGATATTTTCACAGTATCGTTAAATAAAAAAATTGATGTTTTTTTTGGCCAAGTCTAATGTACATTATAACAAATAAATATAAATTAGAACAAGTTTTTAAAAATTACTGTTGTACTTTCAAAAATGTTTGGGAATAAAACAGCAATGAAAAATGAACTTGTTTCGATTATGATCACCAGCCAAATAGTAACGGCTGAAACATTTCAATAACCTAATATAAACTGAGTTGTTATGTTTATTATCTATAAATTATACCATTACTTGGGGCCCGTACGTCACTGAATGTTCTATGTATAAGCTGCTCAAGATGTTGCATTGAATATTATTTTAAATATTACATACAGGGTGTCCCACCGAAAATTTGACCTCAGAACTCAGAAACGAAGAATTTTTGAAGATTTTAAAAAACAAGTCAACTTCTGTTTTGAAGGGGACGAATTTCCATGATGAGTTTGTTTCGAAAAAACTACCCCCAAAATTTTTTTAATGGTTAGGTTAAGTTGTCGTCGTTTTCAAGAAAATAAATAATGATCTCCCTATTAAAAAAATATTGGGAGTTGTTGCCATCCTCAGGTGTTTTTTTCGGAACAATGTTGTTATAGGAATTCTTTCTCCCTAATACAGAATTTATATATTTATTGTTTCGGTTCCCAAGTACTTTTTCCTTCGTTTTTGAATTAATTTTATGATGCTGGTTTGAATTGAACCCATTATTATGAAAGCCAAAACGTATAGGAATTAGAATTTTTTAGCCAAATGAGAAGCCGCACATATTGATGAATTTATTTTTTGTTTGTTAACTAGGTGTGCCTTGTACTGTTAGGATATATTATATCTTATTTGAGTGGATCCTTAGTTCTTCTTCTGCTTAGTTCGTTGACATTAATATGGTATGAAACTAAAACAAAAAAGAAAACGAATAAGATTAAATCTAAGGCTAAAGCTATTTCATGTAACAAACAACAACTACTTGATAAAATAGAAGAGCTTCCTTCCTGGGTAAATATGACACGGAAATTTGAAACTTGCAGTATAATTATCCAATTTTTAGGTTCTCTTTCCTGATAGAGAAAGAGCAGAGTGGGTGAATGATGTAAGAAATTTCACCATCTGTGAATTACAAAGTAAATAAAATTTATCTTTCCCCAGATTCTCCTTCAATTATGGCCTAACGTCAATTGCTTTTTGATTAAATTCGTAAGGGGTAAACTTGAAAGCAAAATAAGAAAAAAATACGATTCATTCAAATTCGAAGAAATCGACTTTGGAAGCATGGTAAGATTTAATATTAAGTTATTGAGGTATGTTCTTATTAACTATTATTTTAGCCTCCGAAAATTGATGGTGTTAAAGTTTATAGCAGAAGCACTACTAGAGATTCGATCCTGATCGATTTTGATATATTGTGAGTAATTTTCTTTCAAATGTAGCAGGCTGAAGTCTTCAAAAATCTTTCAAAACATGTATTATAACTTCAAAAAACAATAAGAATTCCGATATGGTCGGTTCAACTTCATATTTGAAAAAATTTAAAGTAAGTGTGTTCAAAGGAGGATAACAAGTGGTAAGTGTAAGTGAGTTATATTTGTTGTTGATTGATTTTATTTTTTAAATGTAAAGTAGGATCGATGAAGACTTTATCGGAATTCTAATTGTTTTTTGAAGATATAATACATGTTTTGAAAAATTTTTGAAGTTACTTATTTAAATATATTGAATATTTGAAATGAATTATATTTTCTGAGAAGTCCTCAAAATTATGTTTTGTATTTTTGAAAAGGATTTAGTTTTCATAACTATAAGATAAGAAACAATATTTGTCTCCTTCAAATATTTATTTTTCAATTTTAATTGACAATTTATATTTGTTGGGTTTTTTATTCCATTTAATATTTTATATTAGTTTTGATTTTACACGTCTATTGAATATAAGCTATCCTTAGAGACATTAATTTAATTCTAAAAATTTTTTAATAAAATTTTTTGAAATTGAAATTGTAGGAGACTAATTGATTAAATCTGTTTTGATATTCAAATTTTGTAATATTCCTTCTATCAAGTAAAAAACCCCCTCTTATTATTTTATTTAAATTATTTCCGGTGATTTTTTGGTTTATGATTTTAATAGTTTTATAATCTTCTTTAATTCTGGCATTTCTATTAGATAATTTATGATGATTTTTACAATGTAATTACTATAATAAAAAACAAAAAAAAACTATAATATTAAATTAAAATATTTATTAAATTATTGAAGGTGTGTAATACTTTTTTACTTTGTACCTTTTGTTATTTTGGAATTATATTAGGAGTACAAATAAGTTTCCGCCGTTTTTTAACACAAATTGAATATTCATTATAGAAGAACGGTAATATAAATTTATTTAAAATATTGCCCACCACTTGCAACCACTTTTTCCCATCTCTCAGGCAGCATTCGAATCCCACGTCTGAAGAACTCCTTGTCTTTTGAGGCTATCCACGAATCAACCCAATTTTTGGTATCCTCATAAGATGTGAACCGCTGCGCCGTCAGAGCATGTGCCATGAACCGGAACAGGTGATAATCGGACGGTGCAATGTCTGGTGAATACGGCGGGTGGGGTAACACTTCCCAATCAAGTGTTTCCAACTACTTTTTCACGGGAGCCGCAACATGTGGACGAGCATTGTCATGCAGAAGAATAATTTTTTCGTGTCTAGAATAGTATTGAGGGCGTTTTTCCTTCAGAGCTCGGCTCAATCTCATCAATTGTGTTCGATAGAAGGCTCCAGTAATTGTTTCGCTCGGATTAAGCAACTCATAATGCACTACACCTAGCTGATCCCACCAAATACACAGCATAAGATTTTCCCGTGAATATTCGGTTTTGCTGTTGATGTTGACGCGTGGCCAGGTAATCCCCATGATTTTCTTCTTTTTGGATTGTCATAATGTATCCACTTTTCATCACCAGTTACAATACGATGTAAAAAAACCTTTTTTTATGTCTAGCTAGCAGTATTTCACTTAAGCATAATCGGCGTTCAATATCTCTCGGCTTTAATTCGTACGGAACCCAATTTCCTTGTTTATGAATCATTCCTTATGATTTTGAACGATGTGAGACTGCTTGCTGGGTAACTTCTAATGTTAGAGCAAGTTCTTTTTGTGTTTGAGATGAATCTTCCTCCAATAATTCCTCCAATTCTGCATCCTCGTAAATTTTTGGCCTTCCACTGCGATCTTTGTCTTCTACGTCGAAATCACCGTTTTTAAACTTTTGAAACCACTCTCGACACGTTCTCTCACTCAAAGCACCCTCACCATATGCTTCTACGAGCAATTGATGTGCCTCAGCAGCAGATTTCTTTAAATTAAAGAAGTAAACTAATATTTCCCGCAAATGACGCTTACTTGGCTCAAATTTTGACATTTTCAACTTATAAAAATTATATTTTGCCAATATAAAAACAATGATATTAATAGGTTATGTTGTTCTTGAATGTCCAAACTATTTTTTAAGCCGGTTATCATCTGCGAAAGCTAAACGTACTCCATGCCGCGCCATCTACAATAAAACGGCGGAAACTTATTTGTACTCTTAATAGATTTTATTATTTTGTGCGTTGTTAAACAGGCCTTGTCACCAGTGCTGAGTACTGTATTTGAGGTCAAGAATAAATAAATAAACAAAATTATATGTTTGTCGATATTTGTGTTATTGTATTTTTTAAGTGCTAGTTCTGAGTCTATCACTACATATTCCAGCACTCAAAAGTTACAATAACACAAATATCGACAAACATATAATTACCAAATTGTTTGAAAACCATCATAAATTATGTAATAGAAATGCCAGAATTAAAGAATATTATAAAACAATAAATCGTCCTTACTTTACAGTCAGACTGAAATGAATATTTAGTCCACAAGGTATGAATAAGATCCGGTGTTTTTTTTAGAGTGATAGAACTTTAAATTGAGATAAATTACATTTAAATTAAGATTGAAGCCAATTTTTTGTCCACCACGACTAGCTCTGAGGAGCCGCATTCGATCAGACCAATTTTGGACCACTTTTTCGAGTAATTGAGGCCTCATTTCATCAATAATACGAGTTATGTTGGCTTTCAAAGCGTCTTTTGTTTTTTGTTTATCAGCATAAATCAGTGACTTGACATAACCCTAAAGAAAATAATCTAGTGGAGTTATGCCGCATGATAGTGAAGGCCAATTAATTGGAGGTGTAGCATCATCTTGTTGCAACCAAAACACTTCTGTGTCGATACCATTCAAATTTTGAAACAAATAATCATTGATCATCGATCTGTAACGGGCACCATTCACTGTAACATTAGCTCCAGCATCGTTTTTAAAGAAATATGGACCGATTATGCCTCCAGCGTGTAAATCACACCATACAGTGCATTTTTCAAGGTGCAGTGGAACTTGCAGAACTTCTTGAGGATTGTTTTCACTCCATATGCGGCAATTTTGCTTGTTTACATAGCCGTTCAACCAGAAATGAGCTTCATCACTAAACACAATTTTCCGATAAAAAAGTGGATCAACTTCAAGCTGATCTAGGACCCAATCAGCAAACAAACGACGCTAATCATTGTCAAATGACTAGTTCTTGAACCGGTTGGATCTTGTATGGGTGTAGACCAAGATATTTACGCAAACTTTACCAGTTGGTGGAAGAGTCCAACTTGTTGTGAGCGTCGACGAATAGAAAAATCTGGAATCATTAACACTATGACTTACAGAAGCGATTTTCTTCTGTACGTACAGTTCTTTGTCTTGTTATTGTTGTTGCATCGAGTAGAGAACAGAAATGTCGAAACAACATGGCTACTACATTCTGTCAAATCACAGTTATCCCTACCGAAAGTTCTATCACTCTAAAATAAACACCCGATATATGATTTTTGTCACTCCGTTTTCGTATCTTCAATTATTTTTTGCATAAGACAGTAGTATGTCTTGACAGTATGTTATATTTTATGTTTTCATGAAAAACTAATCAGTTCAAATAACATGGTTTAATTTCCCACTTTTCGATTTTGTAGTTATGATGGGGATTGCGACATTAACTTTTCGATATCTGGCCATCAAGTTGGTAGATTGAAGAATTTTCAGCTCAGTGTTGATGTCAGGGTTGTATTAAAACCGCTTATGTTGAAAGCTCCAATAGTAGGAGGAGTTCAAATATTTTTCCTGAATACTCCTGAAATCGATTTTGAGCTTGATGGACTGACCGGAATTCCTGGTCTAAGGTGAGGAGGCTTCGAAGAAATTATTCTCTTAAAAACACAAATAATTTTAGTCATGTCCTGAGGAAGCAAATCGAAGAAAAACTGAAAAAGAAAATTGTTTTTCCCAATAAAATAACAAAGAGATTTACAAAGAATGTGGAAGCGACTGAGTTGAAATCTCTCGAACCAGAGGTGAGAAAATATGATGTCTTGCATTAAAATTGATTCTCATATTAAATGCAATTTAAAGGGCGTACTACGAATACATGTAGCGGAAGCAAAAGATTTGGAAAGGAGGGACGTTACAGGCAAGTCAGATCCTTATGCTGTTTTCTCTGTTGGAGCCCAGGAATATAAAACAGCAGTAATAAATAGATCTTTGAATCCAAAATGGGATGAATGGTGTGAGGTAAGAAGTATCGGGTGTTTTTTTAGAGTGATAGAACTTTAAATTGAAATAAAACACATTCAAATTAAGATTGAAGCCAAATTTTCTTTTATTTGAAAAATAAGTTTATGACATTTATGTTTTAAAAATAATTTCCGGTAAATCTCCACCACGACTAGCTCTGAGGAACCGCATTCGACCAGACCAATTTTGGACCACTTTTTCGAGTGATTCAGGCCTTATTTCATCAATAACACGAGTTATGTTGGCTTCCAAAGCGTCTATTGTTTCTGGTTTATCAGCATAAACCAATGACTTCACATAATCCCAAAGAAAATATCTTGTTTGAACCAAAACACTTCTGGGTCGATACCATTCAAATTTTGAAACAAATAATCTTTGATCATCGATCTGTAACGAGCACCATTCACTGTAACATTAACTCCAGCATCGTTTTTTAAAGAAATATGGACCCATGATGCCTTCAGCGTGTAAAGCACACCATACAGTGAATTTTTCAGGATGCAATGGAACCTGCAGAACTTCTTGAGGATTGTTTCCAGTCTATATACGGCAATGTTGCTTGTTTAAATAGCCGTTTAACCAGAAATGAGCTTCACCACTAAACACTTCAAGCTGTTCTAGGGCCCAATCAGCAAACAAACGACGCTTATTATGGTCAAGTGGCTTTAGTTCTTGAACCAGTTGGATCTTGTATGGGTGTAGACCAAGATCTTTACGCAAAATGTTCCATGTGGTGGATGCACAGAGTCCAACTTGTTGTGAACGTCGATGAATAGACAAATCTGGATAATCATTAACACTATGACTTACAGCAGCGATATTTTCTTCTGTACGTACAGTTCTTTGTCTTGTTGTTGTTGTTGTTGCATCGAGTAGAGAAAATGTTGTCCGAAATCTATCGATAGTGTATAAAGCTGGTTTGGAGCTGTATGAAGCTGTGTTGGAGTGATCGTTTTCAATAAACTAGCTGTTTGTTTAGTTTCAATACGATCCAATCGTTTAGTAATCGGTTTAAATAATTGTAAAATTGATTGATCATCTTAATTTTTTTCCTAGTTTGTATGATAGGTATTTCCCCTCCAACCGAACACCTCCCCACCAAAACTCCAACCCCACCAACCGAATGACCTTGAAAATTAAAAAAATGTATATATGACAGTAATTTATTTCCACAAAAGAATGTTTGTACTAATACAACAATTGTTTCACCACGATGTGGCTTCTTCAGGTATTACCTGAAGAAGCCACATCGTGGTGAAACAATTGTTGTATTAGTACAAACATTTTTTTGTGGAAATAAATTACTGTCATATATACATTTTTTTAATTAAAATGAGTTTCCACCAAGTGAAGACCGAATCTATCAAATATTGACCTTGAAAACCCTGCCCTACATGTCTACACCCTCCCCAACCCCCGTGGGATTTTCAAAAGGAACAGAAATTGCAAAATCGACCTTAGATTCCCTTATGGGAATTTACATGTGTTTTATCCTGGAATTGTGTTCGATCCCGTGTTGCCTATCTACTCTCGACGAATGAGCTGCTCTGATGGACGATTACGTAAACCAGAAATTTTACGAAGTGCTCTATAAGTTTGGTGAATAGATTTTGAAAATAAATTTCAACAATTTGTAAACGTTGTTGGGGCGAGAGTCTTTCCATGATAATTTGTCAAAGCTTACTGAACAGAAATGTCAACACAACATGGCTTCTACCTTCTGTCAAATCACAGTTATCGCTATCGAAAGTTCTATCACTCTAAAAAAATCACCTGATATATTCGTTAGTTCTAAAATGACTATTATTATTAATATTATTACATAAGTGATAAGAGTAAAGGTAAACCTATAAACTCAAAAAAACAAAAATAAAATGAAACTGAGAAAGTACTCTAGAAATGATACAATTAAGTGGTGAATGCAATGTAATGAAATTAATTATTGAACCCGTGTGGACCATCCATCCAGAGCGTTCTTGAAAAAATTCACCGATGGCGATGACACAACTTCAGCAGGGAGCCGATTCCAAGCCTCAAACACTGTTGGGAAGAAACTGGCCCCTCGGTCGACACCGAGGGGACGACTCCTGAAGTTCTCCTTGGCAAGCTTTAAACGGTGTCCTCTTAAGGCTCGATAATGGTTTAGTGGAAAGAGGTAAGACATATCCGTACCGAAGAGGGAGTGAAGTGCTCGATAGGTGGCAATCAGATCTCCCCTTCTTCTACGATCCGAAAAGGAGGGCAACTCAAACAACCGCAGCCTCGATTGGTAATCAGGACGAATTGGGTCAAATGGAAGACGGGTGTTCCACCGGACAGATTGCAGAAGATCCCGATCACCCTTCAGATTGGCCCAACAAACAGGGCCCGCATATTCCAGAATAGGACGCACGTAGCTTGTGTAGAGAGTCCTGCTTGTGGCTACATCGCATCTTGCAAATGTTTTAGACAGCTGGTAGGTGAATTGTCTCGCTCTAGTCACAACAGTCGAAATGTGAGCAGACCAACTCAAGTCATCCGCGACGGTAACACCCAGGTCACAATGCTGAGAGACAGCAGCTAGCCTCTGCTGGCCAACGAAGTAGGGAGTAGGAGGGAGATCAGTAGTGTACAACGGGAACAAGATAGGGCCCAAAACCGAACCCTGCGGAATTCCACTAAGGACTTGCATATCAGAGGAAGAGAAACAGTCACCGACCCTCACAAGCGACAAAAATGACTAAATCCACGAAAGCAGAGGACCCCTTACTCCTAAGAACTCAAGCTTCCTCAGGAAACGACGATGGGGGACACGATCAAATGCTCGCGCAAAATCTAGATAAACAACATCCACCGGACAGCCATAATCAATGCACTTAGTCCAATCGTTGACACAGGAGAGGAGGTTCGTAATGGTGGACCGACCCGGAAGAAACCCATGCGGCATATGTCAGACTTGGAATTGCAATTGAAAAACTGTCCCACTACGAACGCGTATTTTCCATTTTGGCCAAATTTTTGGCCGCGAGAGTTTTTAGAAGATTAAGTGCAATTTCGAACGATTTCATAATCAGTTTCTTGGAATAAATCCGTCTGATCTATCTTGTATTGTTTCCCAATAAGAGCAACTGGATGTAAAATTGAAATGGAACACTATATTTTGCTCAATGTGATGCGAAATAGTTCAATCAGATGAATTTTGAATGCTTTGTATGCAATGTATAACTCCTATTCGCCCTAATATTTCCAGCACTCCACACGAAAAAAGTGTGAAAACTGCAAGACGGATTTTTTCTTGGATATTTTTATCCGTAATGAAGATTGCAAAACTCACTTGATATGTACTGACAAAATGAAGCACTATTAACAAACTAGATGGTAGATAACGCTCGAATTCCGCGTGAATATAGAAAACACTCATGCTAATTCAGCGATGAAAAGATTTAGACACTCACTCCAAGCGGGCTTTTAAAATGATCAATTCTCGGTACTTTCCTGAAATAGTGGAGGATTATCATGAAAATTGCTTACCTTTTAGTGGGAACTTAGATAGAAATTCTGATTGGCCTATTTTTAGTTTGTTATTTTAGATCCCACTGCACAGCAAGTGAGATTCAAACTTTTCGATCATGATGATCTTAATGAGGATGACTTTTTGGGCAGGTAAGTTTTATTTATATTTCAAAACAGAGTATGATTTTAATTCAACGCATGAAAAATGTTTAGTGGTATAGTTGACATCAAAAGTGTTTATGATGGATCTATTGATCAATGGATTGTACTGGATGGAGTAAAGCATGGTCACATTCATTTAAGATTCACTTGGATGTCCCTCACTGCAGATTATGCATCCTTGGATAAGGTAAGATTAAATTTTTGAATTTTCAGTGCTGAAATATTCTAAAATAAAATAATAAGAAGCGGTTTTTCACTTGATAGAAGATTTGTTACAAACTGAGAAAAACAGATTTAATCTGTTAGTCTCCTACAATTTTAATTTCAAAAACTTTTAGAATTAAATTAATGTTTACAAACAACAGTATCCTATCGATGCCCTCGGATCTGATGTCAAAAATCAGGAGGCAGGAACGGAATTTCAATGTTATTGTCCCCAGCCGGGACGAATGGACCCAGCATGCTGAGGTTCTATTGAGAACCGACCTTGACTTGTTCACAGACGGCTCGCGAACGACGAACGGAACAGGAGTCTATGGGAGCAAACCGAGAATTAACATCTCATTGAGCCTCGGTCAAAACGCAACCATATTCCAGGCAGAAATATTTTCCAGGGAGACCGCGGCGGAACTGCTGATAAAACGGCAAATACAACACGGTAAAATCGAAATATTTACTGATAGTCAGTACTAAAAGCTCTGGAATCCAACTGTTTTACATCCAAAACAGTCTGGAGTTGCGCACGGCTTTAAACAGGCTCGGTATAACGGAGTCACTCTGGTTTGGATACCGAGCCACTCAAACTATTTGGGTAACGAGGAGGCAGATCGGCTGGCGTTTGCTGGAGCTGCGCTGCCTCTGGTAGGACCGGAACCATTCCTGGGAATACCACATGACGTGGCTAACGAGGCGATAACAGGCAGAATGAACTCAAGGCTAGAGTCTTTCTGGCTGAGCCATTCTGGCCTGAAACATTCGAAGTTGTTCCTTGGAACAGCTTCAAACAAAAAGATGGCGAACCTAGCGCTAGGTCTGGATAGGGCCAAACTAAGAACACTTGTCGGAATTATGACAGGTCACTGCAGACTGAAAGCACATTTGCACAAAATCGATCTGGCTGAAGACCATGAATGCAGGCTATGTCTTGAGGACACTGAAACAGCCATGCACATCGTCTCAGAGTGCCCAGCGGTGAGTCGCATCAGATTCGAGGTCTTTGACTAGGCTTTTATAGCCCACAGCGAACTGAAAAAATTACCCCTGAATAAGATTATCGGTTTTATTTAAAAACTGGATCTCGTCGGGGAGATATAAATTAGGGGTGAACCACAATAGTCCGTGCGGACGCAGTGGTAGGGTGGACAGACGCCCACTCGTCATAAATAATAATAATAATAATAACACTATGACATACAGCAGCGTTATTTTCTTCTGTACGTACTGTTCTTTGTCTTGTTGTTGTTGCATCGAGTATAGAAAATGTTGTCCGAAATCAATCGATAGTTCGACGAATAAGCTGCTCTGATGGACGATTATGTGAACCATAAATTTCTCGAAGTGCTCTATAAGTTTGGCGAATAGAACACTGATTTTGAAAATAAATTTCAACAATTTGTAAACGTTGTTGCGGCGTGAGTGTTTCCATGATAATTTGTCAACTGAACAGAATTGTCAAAACAACATGGTTTCTACCTTCTGTCAAATCACAGTTATCCCTATCGAACGTTCTATCACTCTAAAAAAAGACCCATTAGATAGAAGATTTATTACAATCCTTACCACTGAATTATTATTAATGAACTTTTGCCTTTTTCTGTCTAAAATTTCTATTATTTCAGGCTTTACATGAAGTTAAGTTATTGAAGGTAGCAGTTTCATCTGCTCTACTGACGGTTTATATTGATTCTGCAAGGAATCTCTCAGTAAGTATATTATACGATTATCTCTACTGATTTGTTATGAATTATATTAACTGTTTCTTTGTTATGAAGAGCTATAAAATATTTAGATCTACAGAGAAAGTTTTCATTTTCAGAGGATAAAATCTTTCAAAAAACCAGATCCCTACCTTCTCATGCAAATTGGAGATTCAATCACACAGAAAAGCAAGATAAAGAAGCATACTATCGATCCAATTTTCGAACAAGGTTTCTCCTTTTTGCTCAAAAATCCAGAAAATGATATATTTTATATAAGCGTCATGGATAAACAGACCAACGTGAAGATCGATTTTTTCGAATATGAAATCAGAAATCTGGTGAAAGAGGACAATTTAGAGTTCAGCATGAGAGAGTTTCCTCTAAAAAGTGGGGGACACGATTGCATTATGATAATATCCATGCAACTGAGAGTAAGTTCAAGTTTTTTCTTATGTCCTCACACTGGACCTACTTAGGAATAACTCATGGTGAAATTTAATTTTCCCAAAAGTTCACGAACTTGTCCTTCAAATCTGGACTTCAAACCTACTTTTCAGTACCAAACTAGAAGATCAAGTTCGCGAATAGGTGAAATTTAGATTTTTCGAATTCTCAAGAAACAAATATATTTATAGATTAGAAGGAATACAGAAAGATACAAATAAAGTTTTATCTTCGGATTTTTCAGGTTTTGATGTCTTTTGTAAGAATCGTTGAAAAATAAATTTTCGATTATAAAAGATATTATATAGTGGTCAAATTTTCATTACAAATTTGGCCAGTGTTTCTTTCAGAAACACAGTTCAAAGTTCCGGAAGGGCAAATTATCCGAACGTTTTGGTTGAAGAAATTTCTCAAAAATTTCATTGATAAGGGAATTTATTGAGGAAAATAATACATAATAGTCAATTTTGGGACACAAATCATTTTTATTTACAAGAATCTTGTTCTTCTAGGTTTTTTTCTAACGTATAAATCTATAACTTCATCTGGAGTCTTTG
The DNA here is from genome assembly GCA_034642435.1 of Megalocaria dilatata. NCBI lineage: Eukaryota > Metazoa > Arthropoda > Insecta > Coleoptera > Coccinellidae > Megalocaria > Megalocaria dilatata. Next base: position 7,340,449 of record CM067855.1, on the reverse strand, counting down.
GTCCTTCAATGCTTATGAGCATACAATGCATTAGCGTTCCTGGTAAAATTCTGTTTCTTGATTTATGCAGCACCTTATTCATCGTACTGAACGATCTTTTCACGGATGCATTCTTTACAGGAATAACGATAATTATTTCTTAGAGCCTCTGTGCAGAATATATCTCTTTTTTTGGTGACTTGCTGAACAGTTTGTAGATGTCCTTTAGTACAGAAAAAACCTTTTAATTTTTTTATTTTTATTCCTGCAGGAAGCTGCAGCTAATGGCAATATATGCTACCGGCAAGTTCAACCATGCCGACAAACTCCATCAACGCGAAAAACTCGTAAAGATAAAAAATTGCAGGGAATCCTATGTCGACTTGATTATTATTTATGACATGAATCGGCATTTGTAATGGTTTTTATAATAGTTAAAGTCGTGGTGTTTGCACTAGATTAGACCCTAAATTACTACCTTTTTCAGCATTTATGTGAATTTTTTGTTCGTGAAGTAGAACGTCGTAACTCTCTATTTTCCTCCCCGGCCGGGGGGGGGGTTGCACTGCCCCCCTCCAATGTACCTGAAAGAAACACTGTATTTGGCCTCGATAGTTACGAGGTTGAGTTGACGTAGCTTTCATTTATGTAGCTTCTATTCGACGATAGGCTCATCAGTGTGATAGTAAAGGATTATGGACTGCAGTCGAGGACGCCCTAACAATAAATCTTTTATACTGTGCTTGAATGTGATAAGCAACCGACCTACCTCTCAAGGTCTTGTAAGATTCAAGGGCTCTGTGGATTGGCCTGAAAGGTAGAAAAACTGTGCATACCCTCTCTCTCTCGTCGAGAATATATCAACGGAACTTTTTAATTGGGGCTCCCGAGATAAAACCAAGTGCTCAACCTTTTTCGTTTCCGACTGGGGAGAATGGGGCATATTCCAATTTGATAACTGTCAGACCGTAGCCAATGATATCATTACCATTCTCACGTTAAGTAAATGCTTTAAGGATTTATTTTCCAGGTTCTCACTAGTGAAACATTCACCAATGATGACGATTCTAGCGAATCTTTTTCTGAATATGAATTGTCAAGGAATGATTCCGTAAAATCATATACCTCAGGTGAAGATAATTTAATACGCTCACTGCATGCTGATAATTTTCGGTTCACTTTTAAGTAATACTTTACATTCCAGCTGATCATCCACTTGTACCTGAAACTCCTCAGGATATAGAACCTCCCGTATTTCCTAGTGATGTTTCAGTGACTAACTCCTCTCCGCTTAAAAGTCCAAGATTCAAAAGGCTTTTGCTGAATCATAAATCTTTGTAAGTATTGAGTGGAATCATCTTTTGATTATATTTCTCTAAATGAGAATAAATAGAATGAAAAAATATTCAGTGTTTTGTATTTTCGTAATTTGATTTCTTTCTTTTAGAAGTAGTGAATCTCATCATTCACATCATTATTCCGATGGTGATCTGGGTCGTATACATGTTGGGCTACAGTACAGTGATCGCAGACAAAAATTGATGGTCACTATCTTCAGTATTGCGTGAGTGCATTTAACATACTTGTCTTCGTATGGTGCTCGGCACAAAACACCCCCCTGAAATACATGTGTTATATTAAAATCAAAAATTTAAATCAAAATCAGAATTCTAGAAGATTTTTCACTGTACATATTAAAATTTATATATCGGGTGTTGTTTTTAGAGTGATAGAACTTTAAATGGAAATAAAACACATTTAAATTAAGATTGAAGCCAGCGATATTTTCTTCTGTATACAGTTCTTTGTCTTGTTGTTGTTGGATCGAGTAGAGAAATTATTGTTCGAAATCTATCGATAGTTCGAGGAATAAGCTGCTCTGATGGACGATTATATAAACCATAAATTTCACGAAGTGCTCTATAAGTTTGGCAGTTATCCCTATCGAAAGTTCTATCACTCAAAAAAAAAAAACACCCGATATATGAGATCAAAATAAAATTAACACTTGTCTAGAAAAACAGTATTTCTCATATTATTACATGGTATACATATATGTATATGTAAATTATCCATTAATGTATAACTAGAATAAAAAGTGGACAGTTCAACTTTTGTAGACCTATTGAGCACAACAATTTCACTATGCTTTACATTATAAAGGGTGATTCATTTTGAGGTACTTTTTGTGGTGGGGATTTAATTGCAGATTGCGCATGCCTCGTGTTAACTGAAGTGCCATTTCTGTTCAGTAGCATAGATCAAGACTATATAGATGGGACACTCATTGTAAAAAGTCTTAATCAAGTTTGTCGCTTTTTTGTAGCGACTGGTGCATGAAACAAATCCAACTAAAGAAAACTGTATTACCAACTCTCAAGAGAACTGCATTACCTCTGCTTTTAGAATACTGCATTATCGACGCTTGGCGCGAATATTTGAATCTTCCTTCAGTTTTTCCTAGGGCTAAAGTTAAACAAGTGTTCAGAAATTACTACGTTTTACTACCAAAACATTGAAATGCTTACATTCACACAACTCTACAACAAATACATTTCAATTTTTTGGTAGTAAAACAGTAATTTCTGAACACTTGTTTTAATTTTAACCCTAGGAAAAACTGAAAGAAGATTCAAATATTCGTTTCAATCTTCAAACTCACTATTTGAATAACAGATACATATTTGAACTATAATTATTAATTCATTATAAAAAATAGAAAGTATTAAATAAAAAAGAGAAGAAATTAACATATGTATTTACAATATTTACATTTAATTTTTCTGTAGTACAACATAGTATATATATAATATAGTAATTTCCAAAAACTTGTTTCAATGTTCAAACTCACTATTTGAATAACAGAAATATGTTTGAACAATAATTGTTCATTGGTTATAAAAAATAAAAAACTGTTAAATAAAGAAAAAGAGATAAAATTAACATATTTAAAGTATTTCTAGGTGTTAAGACAAAAATTGAACCTTGAGAACATTAATTTATGAAATCTTCTTTAAGATTCAAAATGTCTTTTAGCTCATCTGATAATTTGTGCCAATCAGTTCGCTGTATAATTTCAATCCACCTCTTAAATAACTTGGGATCTCTCTTGGGAAAACGATGTCTAGGGCTGGTTAGATCTTGACCCCCATGTACACAACATTTCTTAGTATATCCGATTTTTAAGTACTGTATTGAACTCAATATTTGAAAATACAGTAGTTTAGATGCATTAAACTGTTTTGAACTTAACTCTTACGAAATTTAATCAAAAAGAAATATGAGATGTACCCGAGGTTGGGCCATAACGTAAACAAAACCACCACTTCTTTTCGAAATATATGACCATTATTACAACTATGGCAACGGCTGATGGTAGCGGTACCTAGCGGCGAAATCAAAAAGTATGAGTTGATGGTTAGCGCTAACTATTGACTGGTGCATCAACTAAAAACTTAGTTTTAGGTATATATTATTGTTAATCTATGGTTCAGTAGTGTTTGACAATTCGTAATGGAAAGACATAGCCCTGTTCAACTTTATTACTAAAATGGGCGTTCTACGAGGAATGTGTATCGGGCAAGCTTGTCTAGAGCTCAACCACTAAAACGGAAACGCTTCGGAAGGTCGGTCGGCTTTAATTCTTGCACTAATTGAATTTTGTAAGCTTTTAAGGAAAGATCCTTACGTGAAATACGCCAAGTTGTTTAATATGACAGGCCAAGCTGTTGAGAACGTCGACGGATTTCTAGAACTTTCTATTACCATAGCGCATATTCCTTATTAATAAAAACCATACCTACTGAAATAAATGTTTTTTATATTCAAGCAATGTACCTGTGAAAGACCCCAGAGATATACCAGATCCATATGTGAAACTGAAACTGTTCTCGGCAGCCAACACTATAAGACACAAAACAAAGGTAATTTGATTATAATCGATGCATGTTCTGTTCTCTTATTTGAAATGATTTCAGACTGTTATGGATAATCCAAATGCAGAATTCAAAGAGACTTTCGAATATCTACTCTCTCCATCAGAATTAACGGAACAGAAATTGGTGTTGACTGTAAAAACCAAGAAAAAACTATTTTCTAATAATATGCTTGGCCAGGTAAGAGCAAAATATATACTCAGCATAACTACCAAGAGACCGTCAAAAGTCTTGCCTCTCCCCTATCAACTTTCACCTTGTTGAATGTAACATGACAATTTTTTGTTTGTGGAATCTTCACTATCTTATCACTTAAATGAAAACAATAAACAAGCAAAACATGTTTCTTGTTCGGGAGAATACAGGTGTATTCGAAGTTAATCAGATTGCAGCGAATAACGAGAGTTGTAATATTCCGTGGAAAATGCGGGGACATGCAATTTCTCAGTTTGACCGGGCAAGAAGAGTAGCCCTACATCAAGAACCACCAGATTGCGCAACGTTTCGATATTCCACGGACTTCACTAAGGCGCATAGTGGCAATTTTCCTGGAAAAGGACAGCGTTTCCCGGATACCGGTGACTGGTCGACCTAGTGTAACATCTGCATGGGAAAACCATTATATCGCAAATTTTACTCGGAGGAATCGAACGGTATCTGTAACAGCCCTTCGAAGTCATTTTTTGAGGACCTATAGACGGGTAGTATCAACCAGTACCATAAGGAGACGGTGGCATTCCTCAAATTTAAGGGCAAGAAGACCTTTAATAGTACCTCGGCTTTTACCTGAACATACAGCTACCCGTCAGCAATGGGCAGAACACCACCAAGACTGGCTTTTACCACAATGGCGCAACGTACTTTTTTCGGACGAGTCACGATTCGGTTTACAAAGTGATAGTCAACGAGAAAGGGTTTGGAGAGGTCCAGGCAGACTAGAGCGACTCGATTTCGCCCAGGAATTTGTGCCCTTTCAAGGCGGATCAATAATATGTTAGGGGGTATAATGTTCGGTCGCCGTACCCCTATTATTATCGCTAAAGGAACAATGACTGGTGCCATCTACGTATAAAACATCATTGAACCAATCATTGTTCCTCTGCGCAACGAATTTGTGGACAATTTCATTTATCAGGATGATAACGCCCCACGAAGGGTTCAAAACATTCTTCAAGAGAACAATATCCAAAGAATGAAGTGGCCAGCAAACTCACCAGACATGAATCCAATTGAGCACGTATGGGATTACTTAGGGAGATCAATATACAATCGCCAAAACCCACCTTCAACTTTTCAGGAATTGAGTTTAGCCCTTCAGAAGGAATGGAACGATATACCTGAAAATTTCATTTATGCTTGATTTGTGGGATGCCTAGTCGTATTGGGCAGTTGATTGAAAGAAACGGTGGTAATACGGACTATTCAATTTGGATTCAGTTGTAGCATAACTATAATTAATCAGAAATAAATAATCGATAAATATGTATTTTTCCACATTTTTCCTCTTTTGTCTCATCCTGCATAAAGCAAAGAGTATAAAATAAAGATTTTCTATCAAATATATTGAAGTTGAAATAAAGGAAAATATTCATCTCATTTCCAGAACTTAGATTGTTTATTTCTTGAGAAACCTAGGGGGCCAGTACTTTTGACGATGTGTCTATATTAAATATTGTAAAAACGAGATTTATGATAATCCAGTTCAAACATTGGTATAACTTCATTGATCTATTTGTATACAGGCAGGCTGGTTCAAAACATTTGTCGAAAAATGAATAGTGCTATTTTTTGTTTCCCTTCAAGAAAACAATTTCTATATTGGATGGAGTAGTCCGTTACTTTGTGATAGTTCATTTTAATGAAATGAAATGACATTACTTTGTTTTCTATCACTTTTTATTATAACTGATATACAGTGACTCGAGTTTCGTAGTGTTTACTACATTTTCAAACTGAATGAAGAAATTAAAAAATTAACAGTGAACAGAAATATTCAATTCCTAACACAACACCCTATAATAGATTCATAAATTTCTCGAATACCACTTTTTCTACAGATGAAATTAGGCTTCTTGAGAAAGGTCCAAATTACAATCCCCACATAACCTCAAAAAATATCATTGAAACACTAACTTCCGAAATCGAATTAGCGCTAATAAAAACACCAAACCCAAACTTCACCAAAGAAAAAATAAAAAACTTACTACTAACCCATACAGACTCACAGAATAAAAAAGAAAAATCAATAGTAAAATCAATTCAAAACAAAATTCGAAATGATAATTTGATAATGACTAAAGCCGACAAAGGAAACTCTATTGTTACTCTATCCAAAGAAGATTATGACCAGAAAATAAACAATTTTTTAGAGAAAGAATCGCCCATACAACTAAAAAGAGATCCCACCGCAAAAATTCAACTAAAACTAAAAAATTGTTGCCTGTAAAGTCGGTATACGGGCGAAAGTTTTACGTGACAACGACTTTGAGTGGTAAAATAATTTTAATGTGAATATTCATTCGTATAGTAGGAAGAAGGATGAAATAATAGTAACAATTTAAAACATTTATTTATACAAAGAATTATATTTAAAACATTAATTTATACAAAGAATTCCGCACTGAATTTCATATTAACAAAATTTTATTTATCAATCTGTTGTTATAAGTTATTAATAAATTTAACTTGTTTTACATTGTTATAAATATAAAAACTGAATTTAAAAGTTAGAACATTTATTTAAATCACATTAATTGTTAATATCAATCGATTTTAATTCAAAGTGTATTTTCTAAAAGGAGAAAACTAATTCACATTTGATCTTTGAATTTGTAAATCGCGCGCTTACGACCTTGCGCAGTGATTAGTCGTCTCGGTTTGAATGTTTGAAAGTTTCGATTTGACAGGTTGGAGGTTAAACATTGTTATTTCAATTTTTTACATAGCAAGTCGCGCTCATTTTTTCAAGTTAAACAAATTATTATTGGTTGAGAAACGATTTCTACTACTTTTTTGATTGAAAACTACCACAACATTGTGATTACTACAACATAACCTATTCACTTATGTCTTAGTCATTTATTTCATCATGTTATATTATCAGTCTGAAATTATTTACCTTTGCTGTTTGAATTGTTGCGATGGACGAAACTACCTTCACATTATCACTACACAATCGTTTTACAATTAACTGGCAACGTGTAAACTTGTATGCAGGCGCCTAAGCGAAATAGAAGCGCAAGACATGAACCGGTGTGTATGCCTATCTCTCTCACTCTCTCTCTCTCTCGCTCTGTCTCTCTTGCTCTTAGGCGGGCTAACTGTGCTCGAGTGGAAGGGACGCGTGCCTTTCACTTTTTATGTCTGTCTCTCTCGCTCTTAGGCGGGCTAACCATGCCCGAGTGGAAGGGACGCGTGCCTCTCACTCGCTCTCATTGTGAGCGCATAACGTGAGTGGAGCGTAACGCAGTTTCTTGAAGTGTCACCCGGCAAACCAATTTATAAGACGTTGTCACGTCAAAACAACGCTCAAAGATGTTCAAATTATTTTATCAGACTATGATATATTCAAACTTATTAATATGAATCCTACACCTCCCAAACTATATGGCCTTATTAAAATTCATTAAGATAATTGTCCAATACGCCCTGTGGTATCATATATTAATAGCCCCCTTGCGAAATTAGCCTCTAAATTAAACCAAATTTTTAAAGAAACAACACAATTCAACTCACCCTATTCAATAAAAAATTCAATCGAGTTCACAAAAAAACTAAAAAAGTTATCCTTTCAGTTAATAGTATTCTAGTGTCGTTTGATGTAGTTAATATGTTCCCGAATATACCAAATATAGAATGCATTAATATAATCGAAAATATCCTAACAAAAAATAACATCAATCCTGTGATAAAAAACGAAATTTTAACCCTTTTCGAACTTTGCGTGGAAGAAAAATTACTTTCAATACAATGGTAAATTCTACAAACAGAAAGACTTGCCATGGGTTCACCTCTCAGCCCATTACTCGCTGAAATCTTTATGTCCTGTTGTGAAAGAAAAATTCTAAAATCCACACACGCAAAGCATATCACTTTTTGGTACAGGTATGTAGACGATATATTGGCTTGCTTCTGCGGAACACATTCAGAATTAAACGAAACATTAGAATATCTTAATAGTTTGCACAATAAGGTCAAATTCACCATGGAAACACAATTTGATAATAAAATAAATTTTTTGGACATAACTTTAATTAACAGTAATAATGAAATTTCCTTTGATATATATAGAAAACCCACATCAACTGATACAACAATACCAAATTTTTCAAACCATCCGATCAATCATAAACTAGCTGCTTATAGATCAATGGTACATAGAGCATTTTCAATTCCTTTATATAATATTACGTTAAAGAGGGAATTGAATACAATCAGACAAATAGTCACAAAAAATCAGTTCGAAACCAAAACTATAAATTCCATCATAAACAAAAAACAAAAGCAACTAATTCGTAAACAAATTTACCCCATCTCCAAATCAGATCATAATAACAATAAATTCATAAAACTAACATATTTTGGACCAATTTCACAAAAAATAGCTCAAAATTTGTCAAAAATTAACATAGTAACAGCTTTCACACCCTCCCATAAAATTTCTAATCTCTTTTTTAATCCGGAAGACAAAGAGAACCGACTGAATAATTCTGGAGTCTATAAATTAAGTTGTCAAGAGTGTAATAGTGTGTATATAGGACAAACGGGCCGACCTTTCCATAAAAGGTACAAAGAGCATCAATCTGCTTTTAGGAACCGGAAGAATAATTCCAATTTTGCGAACCATTTCTTCACTACAGATCACACCTTCCCAGAATTGAACAACCTTGTTATCTTGCACGTGGAAGCGAAAGGGAAAAAGCTTGACATCCTGGAATCCATAGAAATTGAAAAATATAGAAAGCACGTACCAATAATAAAACTACTTAACGAACAGACGGAACTTTGGAAAACCCCTCTCTTCGAAGCTCTGCCGAAGCCTACAATCCCCATATATAATAGTTGAGATCTAATTTGTTCGTTCAGTTTGAAAATGTAGTAAACACTACGAAACTCGAGTCACTGTACTACTCTGTCAAGAAAGTACCGGGAATTTTCAATTAAAACAACATTTTTACATTTAATCGTCAAAATTTATTGGGTCGCCTTCAAAATAGGCTCCATTTGCTCCAATACATCTATGCCAACGGCACTTCCAATTATCGAAACATTTTTTATAGGCGCTTTCCGGGATGGACTTTAGCTCTCGCGCCGAATTTTGTTTTATGGCTTCAATCGACTCAAAACGGGTGCCACGAAGGGGCAATTTTAGTTTTGGGTAGAGGAAAAAGTCGCAGGGAGCCAAATCCAGCGAATACGGTGGTTGCTGAAGCACGTTTGTTGAGTTTTTGGCGAGAAAGTCGGTCACAATCGTAGCTCGATGAGAAAGCGCGTTATCGTCATGCAAAATCCATGAGTTGTTCGCCCACAAATTTGGCCGCTTCTTACGGATACGCTCACGCAAACGTTTCATAACGCCTAGGTAATACTCCTTGTTTACCGTCTGACCCTCTGGTAGTGCACCACGCCACGGATATCGAAGAAAACAATGAGCATCACCTTCATTTTCGAGCGGCTTTGGCGTGGTTTTTTCGGTTTCGGCTCATTTTTTACCACCCATTCCGATGATTGCTGGCTTGTTTGCATATCGTACTCGTAGACCCAGGTCTCATCACCAGTTATAATGCGTTCCATGAATGTAGAATCGGAATTACAGCGATCCAGCATGTCTGAAGCAACCTGTTCGCGATGACGTTTTTGATGAAAATTCAGGTCTTTCGGTACGAGTCGTGCGGCCACCTTTCTCATGCCCAAAATATCAATCAAAATCGTACGTGCGGACTCGTGGGATATCTTAAGATCATGTGCTATCTCTCTCAAGCTGGTACGATGGTTTTCCAGCACCCTTTCCTTAATTTTATCGACGTTATCTTCGATCGAAGCCGTCGATGGTCGACCACTTCACGACCGTCCTTGAAGGCTCTGTACCACTGATATGCACGAGTTTTCGATAGAGCATTATCACCAAAGGCCTTTTGCAACATTTTCAATGCATCGGCACACGAAAATTCATTTGCAACACAAAACTTTAAACAAATTCTTTGCTCAACGTAATCACCCATAGTAAAAATCGGCATGCACTCTGACATCGACTGACTTAATCAGCTGTTGCAAACACACTAGTTGACAGATCTCGCTCAAGCTTGGCATAGTAATTAAGGACAGTGGTACCAACCTAGGAAAAAAAAATTTTCACCTGCCTCATTGCCCCGCCAGATTTAAATCGATAATTCCCGGTACTTTCTTGACAGAATGTATATCAGTTATAATAAAAAGTGATAGAAAACAAAGTAATTCCTTATTTCATTCCATTAAATTATTTTATTTCCTCTGGGTGTAGTACTTCTAATGTCACTGAGCACGTATATAAGTATTGTTAATATTCAAATATCTACATATTTTTCGCTTTTTTAGGTTCTCATAGATTTGAAGGGTTTGGACTTGAATGAACATCACAATAAGTGGTACCAAATAGGACCAGAAATGTATCCAGAATAGATTAAATATTGATTTAATAAGTACTGAAACCGAGTCTTTTGTAATGATGTTTTTAGTTTTTGAGATGAATTGATTAATTATTAATCAAATAATTGTTATACGAAAGGTGGCAAAGTTTACTTTTATATGGTGTCAGATTAATAATTTAGTAAAGTGTGAAATATTTTCTAGTGATATTATAAAGTGTCTATTAAAAAATGCAATTCCGATTCATCAGCCAAATCCAAGAATAGTAGTGTGAATGCATCAAATAATATTTCATTGTATCTATGGCTTAACTTTCGTAAAACAATTCTTCTTCATTTTTAAATCGGAGTTAAGAAATATAGGTCAAAAATGGTGATATTTTGGTGATATTTTTAGTATTGGTCTCTTATTGCCTACAATTCGAAATATTGACTTATATTAGGTATTTGATTTACATGTCCAACCCTGTATTTCAAGAAGAATAAAGATTTGCGACATTTTTTTTATGCTAAAGAATAGTGGAATAGATTGAATCTATACAGTTTTGTATAACTAATGATGCAATGTATCCCGAAATTTTTTAATCATTATTTAATCAATCAATGCTATTGATGTCAATTATTGTTTCCTTATTTTTTGCTTTTTACCGTCCGTAAGGTTCCACTACAGATATTTTTATACTGACATTGATTTTTCAGAGTTTACTTTTTATAGAGTATGTAATTTGTAATATTGATGTTATTTTGTCCTTCAATAGAATTTTTTATGTATTTTATGTAAATATGTCACTTGTTAATTGATTCAATGGAAATAAATCTTTGAAAAATATATATGTTCTTGTTTCAACATTGATCATTGTGCTCAGATTAAGTGGAGATAAATGAACTGCATTTCCATAGGTTAATAGTGATTATGTGGTATCAGAAAACTCACCTTTTGATCCAGGGTTGATCTTTGCAGAAGAATTGGCAACTCTCTCGCATTCACTGTGTCTAAAGCGGTAATTCCCGGTAATTTCCACACAAAGTCTTACAGACACTGAGCTAAAAACTCAAATCTCAAAGCTTCCAAATGCAGCTTATGTTTATTAACATTTGGCACGATTCAAGAAATGAAAACGAACAATGCACATATAATTTTTTAACATATATTGTGAAAACAGAATAATATCCTTTTCCGTTCAAATTTCTAGTAGTTCAATATACTCATCCGCCTGTTTGACTTAGTCTTTTCCTTTTCCATTTGAATAAGCTTCTGAACACGAGTTAATTGTTTTCCTTCGCTCACATAACCTTCTTCTTTGAGTCGTTGTGGTGGGGGAAGAGGTGGGAGAACTTCACCACCCATCATTGCGCAGAAATAGTTTCCAGCTCCTGGTTCTGGGAAAATCATTTCCCCATCTTCGTCCTTCCAGTCGAGATAACTCAGTTTATACAGAATCTACAAGGATGAAAAGTTGTTAGGAGATTTGTTCAGAAATTCCACAGAACACATATTCTACAGTATTTTGTTGATTTTCATATTTTATTCACCACAGTGAAAGGCATAATCCGAAATAATTTTCTTCAGTGTAACGTTCAATGATTGGCGTAAAGAAAAACTACAGAGATACAAACTACAGTATGATTCAATATCTCATTCACCAATAGTCGGCTTCAGTTCTTTCGAATTTAGGCAATGACTGGTAACATCCAACTATCCAACCTCTATTTGTTCTGCAGTGTCAATACCCGAGTTATGTGTAGGGCAATGCACAAGCAGAAGAGGCTATTTTCTTCACCCAGCCGAGAGTTCAATATCCATAAACTTCCGGGGATACATCATAATTGATCCTGACCAACGGACTAGCCTTATGCTCAAACCACTGAGAAGAATACCGGTCAATCCTATCTCAAGAACCGTGGTGCACTTAGATGAATGGAAAATCCTTCTAGCACGCATGTTTTCAACCACTAACCCCACGAGTCCAATCTCAATTGGGCGGCCAGGAGTATGAATACTCTGGTGGATTACTCACTCTTCCATGATAGCCCTGTTACCATACAGAACGATCCCCAAGGAAAGCTCAACTCGGATGCTAGAGACCACCACTTGAGGAATCCAACACTTCACTCTTCACTCTATCCCTCCCCTTCAGCTAGTGCAGATCTCTTGTACCAAATAACTTTCTCCTCCACAAGCTGAAAAATCTTGGAGTTCGGGGTCGTCTGCTGTACTGGATTGAGGCATTTCTCATTGATCGAACCTCTCAAGTTCGTGTAAGCGGACTCTCTCAACATCAAGACCTGTTCTGAGGGGGTCTGTATCGGGACCACATCTGTCCCTTCTTTATATATCGAATTTACCAAAGACGCTCCATTCATATTGTTCGCCCATCCAAACAACGCTGCTAACGAGCTGCAGCAGGACTTGGAAGCATTAAGCCTGTGGTGCCGAGAGTGACATTTGCCCCTCAATCTGGAAGAATGTGCTGTTCTAAACCTGGGGTCCCATAATCCTCATCATCGATGTTTGTATCACCACTTGTAGAAGCCATGACCTCAATGTGATCATCACTGAGAATCTGAGCTGGTCTGATCATACTCCCTGGATGGTAAACAAAGCCGAGAGGTCTCTATTTCTTGTACAGAAGGCTTTGAGAGGATGTGTTTCACTAACTTCTGTTGCCCTGTACAAAATGTATGTTTGACCAATCTTGAAATTTGCTGGTCCGGTATGCTGTTCGGTGCTGAATAAGGACATAGAATCAAGAAGAAACCGATGGAAGATTGAGAAGCCAGAATAAAAGATAATATCATTGGACGTTTAAAAGTATATCACAATCTGACTACATCAAAAAAGAATGTTGCGGAGACACACAAACTGCATACACCCCCTCTTTCTATGTTTGTTATCACAAAACAATGATTCAATTCCGTAGTATGTGTAATTTCAGTGGTGCAAAGTGACAGAATTCATCATAGATTATTTAAATTACATCATTACGTCACGATATTTGTGTCACATATTCTGTGGCACTGTAACTTGACACGTATGTGATCGGTGACAATAACAAAGAGGACAACGTCCTTATGGCGTGCCCATTGTATTTCGAAGCGGCAGAGAGGAAGGTTCTTGGAAATAAACCTCTTGAGCGACTTTAAAACATACCCGAGATAATAGTATTTATAACAGTCCCTCTTGGTAACTCTTGGTAAGTAAACTTCTTTTAAATGCTTCTGATTAATTGCATGCTTTTCATTTTTAAATACCACTTTAGTTTTAATGAAAGATTTTCAGTAATTGCACTCCCGTTTATTTGTACTTCCACTCATCGCTTTTCATTCTTGTATTTTTGCTTCAGTGTTATATAATCCGACCGGATTTTTTTACTAAAATGCATTTCCTTGGTATAAAACGAAAGCGGCTCGACTCTCATAAGTTATCTATTTATTGTATTGTATATTTTCTCTCGGTGCCTGGTTGTTGTTTGTTGTATTTATTAATAGTGGTTCTTCATTTGTACTGTTCATGGTATTCGCAGAGCCTGATATGTAATTGATTTGCATGTATGGGATCCCCCAATTTTTTTGTTTGCTTTTATTACAGCGTTCATTAATACGCCCAGGTAATGGGGTACTGTATCTATTTTATAATGTCAGTTCGTGTTACATATTTGCCTTATGCATGCCCACGCTTACTTTGAGAGATTGTATTCCTTGTGAACCGGTGGCGTTCTTTAGGGTAAATCACTGAGTAGTTCTGGCAGAGGACGACGTATCGTATAGAGACAGTAAATAGCTTCGGATATCCAACGCTACTGTGAGAATGTGTGAGTGATTGCTAGATCATTATTCCGAGGTATTGTGATATCCCCAGGAATAGTTTGCATGACCCTTCAGGTAGTGTTCGGTTTGTTCTTGTAATATCTGAGCCTTTCTGGGACTTGGCCATTTGATAGTAACTTTTCCGGGCGTCTTGAATTATGTTAGATCCCCTCTTCAAGGAGATATCCTGGGGATACCACGTTATCCACCTTACTGTCCATCCAAAACCTTACCCCTAGTAACTGCAGGTTCTGCACTGGTTACCAGAGGAGCAGTTGAAGGTGCATGACAGGTTGTATCCTGTCCTCTCTAACCATTTTCGATGTATAAGATTGATATCTAATTCGAGCAAGTTACCGACCTAACTATATGTAGAAATAAGTCATTTAGACCCGGGGTTCCATTGGGTTCACTGTGTAGCTTAACGAACTACTGAGTAGAGAAGATTTAACAGCAGGCTGATAAATGTTTGTTTCCATTCGTTAAGGGTTCTTGCCTTTCAATATTACTAATATAAATATATTATTCTAACGGTACTGTGTTTTGAATGTTTGAAACTCCCGTCATTGTTTCCTTGCTCTCGTTAAGTGTTATTTGGGTTGTCCACACAGCGCAACGTCCTATTCTTCCGCCACTGCATGATTACGATAAAAAAATTAGCGTTCTTTAGAGCATTGTGTATAATCCCGGATATTTTAGAGTACTCCGAATAGAACAGGATAGCTCAGTACTGAGGTATTTGCCCATTAGTCAGATATAGCATAATTGGGTACAACCATGCATGCCCTCCCTAGAGTGTACCTTGATAAACATAAAATGAATCAAGGTCATTTTAATTTCAGTGGACACTGTTTCCAATAAAATAATCTTGGATACAAAAATTTTCCATTTGTCTAGGAAATTAAGAACTCACTTTCATGCCAAGCTTCTCGGCTAGTTTCTGAAGTTTATTAGTAACAAAAATTCCGGAAACAATAGGACATTTCTGAGCTCTGGCGACACTTAGACCACATTCCATCAGTTGATAACCAAGACCTGATAAAGTGAAAAGTTTTTTAGAACAACAAATAAGTTTAATTTTCATATACATTGTGGTTGTTGTTTCGGCACACTGTACTCTTGGGAGATAGATATCTCGATCAAGAATATTTAATTTCCATATGCACTAACCTTTATGTCTGTAGTCCTTTTTGACACACAGCAAGATGTATTCCAGATAGGTGTCGACGTTGAAATTTTCATAAATATCAAATTTCCTCGTTATCTGACCCAGGAACCTCGTAACTTCTTTGAATGCATTTCCATTGATAATTTGAACTCTTGCGAATATTCGACCACAGTCGCTCTTTGGAACTGTTCGTAATATTAGAACGCCCACAATTTCGTTGTTCCCTAAAAATGCAGTTGGGAAAATTGGTTTGAAGGCATCACGTGTGTCATTAAATCCCCGGACTATCTAGTATAATCACAAATTTTAATTTGTTTGTCAGTAAAATTAGTGGCTAGCGATGGACATTGCTTTGAGTCTGGTACTTTCATTTTCATAATGGATAATTTCACAGTTATTGTTGGAATTATTCCCTTATTCTTCCAAATGCATGGCATATGTTGAATGTGAGATGTCTGACGTATAACTTCGATGGTTTTCGTGAATTCTTTTAGTGAAATATCTTCTTGTTCGACTCATATACAGGGTGCTCCAACGAAAACTTAACACCTCGATTTTCCGACTCTAAAATGAAAATAAGGAAAATCGCTCGGACGCGTCAATTTCTGATTCGAGTGAGAACAACTTTTCCGCTTTTTTCATCCCCGTAACTTAAACCCCCTAATGGGGGTGAGCACAAGCGCTTGATTTTAAAAAGGGATAGGGAGTGTTGCGATAACTAAATTTGAAGATCGTATCGAGTCCTATCTGATAAATACTGATAAAAGTAGACGGACTATGTTTTTCATTTACCTTAGTATATCGTGAATTTTTAAGAACGTTACAAGTGTGTCAAAGCGATTGTTAATTTGTAGAAGAATTAAATGGCGTATTCCGTAGAAGAAAGGGCGGAAATGATAAAATTATTTCTTAGAAATAGCGACTCTACGCGAACAACACCGGCTGTCTTAGGTCATGTAGCAATGGATGGTGTTTCCCGCACAACAATCATGAGAATCCTGAAACAACATAAATTCCATCCTTATAAGATACGATTGGTTCAGGAACTGAATGAGGATGATCCCGATCGCCGACTCCAGTTCTGTGAAGTGGTTAGTTAAATGATTAACGGTAATCAACACTACATGTTCGATATCTGTTTTTCGGACGAGTGTTCATTTTACCTTAACGGCATTGTAAACCGACATAACTGTCGGTATTGGTCAGATAAAAATCCAAGATTATTTCGTGAGGTGCATACTCAGCGTTCCCAAAAATTAAATCTTTGGGCGGGTATGGAAATCACATAATCGGCCCTTTTTCATACCGGGTAATCTCACTGGCCAAATTTATTTAGATCTATTGGAGAACGCTATTTATCCAGCCCTCGTGCAAGTATTGGAAAATGCAGAAGACCATCAAACCATCATTTTCCAACAAGAGGCGGCATTCTTAGATGAAAATTTTCCTCACGCCTAGGTTGGAAGATTGAATGGCCACCCAGATCATCTGATCTGGCTCCACTGGACTTTGTTCTATGGGGTCAACTTGCAAACTCGGATCATTAATGAGTGTCGCTAAATTACACCACAAATCTTGAGTAACGTACGTCAACGTTTTCAGCAAAACTTTCATTACTGCATGGAAGTGAATGGTGCCCATTTCCAGTATTTAAAAAAACAAATCACAAAAGTAAGCACTCTTCCACTATTTTTTCTGTTATTTCGTTATCGATGGCAATTTTTGAGCGAAATTTCAGGATCAGATCGTACTCGATAAGATCTTTAAAATGAGGTATCGCAACACCCCCATCCCTATTCAAAATCAAGCGGTTGTACTGACCCCCGTTAGGGGTTGCAGTTATGGGGATGCGAAGAGCGGAAAAGTTGTTCGTCCTTGAATCAGAAATTGACGGGTCCCAGCGATTTTCCGCATTTTCATTTTAAAGCCGGAAAATCGAGGGATTAAATTTCCGTTGGACCACACTGTATATACCCTAGGGCAATCACTACAAGTCAACTTATAGACTCCAGATTTATTCTCTTTATTTTTTTAAAAGCTACATTCGAGTCGAATTTCATTTAGAATGGTTAATATATTAGGAATTCATATAAAAATAACAAAGATAAAACAAATAAAGACAATAAATCTGGAGTCTATAAGTAGTGATTGCCCTATGGTATTTATTGGTCAAACAGGAGGATATTTCACGACCATCAGCGAAGTTATACGTCAGACATCTCACATTCAACATATGCCAATCATTTAATATTTAAATAAGGTTATTCTGATTTTCACAAATTTTATTGTTATGTTTACAACAATCGTTTCGCTATCACAGTAGCAATCTGTTAGAATCCCTAGAGATAAATAAACATAATAAAATTGGAATATTACTTAACGAACAAATAGATTTAAATAACTCACCTCTGTTAAATATATTCATATAAGCTGGAATTTTCAGAGACCCTTTTTTGGGTTTGAGTGCTCAATAAAAATTTATTGTACTTACTTTAATATAAATAGCAACGGATTTCGGAAACAAGCTTATGTTATTGTAACAAAAAGGGAAAAAAAAAGGGAAATTCAACCTACCCAGAGCACCTTCTAGACACAGGACATAGTTTTAATAGTAACTTTGAAATTTTACACTCAGAAAAAAAAGTTTTAAATTAAACTTGTTAGAAACTTTAGAAATTAATAGATATCATAACAGAAAAATATTTATGATAGATTGGGCCGTTGCTTGGTAGAAATCAGTTGTAATTGTCATTATAAAATAAAACACTTGTTTACATTTTCTACTTTATTTTTGGTATTGACGTACGTTTCGTCTTTGCTAGAAAGACTTCATCAGAATGGTATTCTGATGAAGTCTTTCTAGCAAAGACGAAACGTACGTCAATACCAAAAATAAAGTAGAAAATGTAAACAAGTGTTTTATTTTATAGAAAAATATTATTGAATAACCAAACAGAATTAAGTAACTCCCCTTTGTTGAATCTTTTTTTAATCATTTTTCAGATTTCCAAAAGAATTGTAAAACTCTCTTCACCCCCTCTATTTTTGTTATATCCATGTACTATAAAATTAATTTCTTGTTTATGGTATACTCAGTATCTTGTAATACTTACCTGAAGAAGTCATGGTATGACGTAACGATCGTAGTGTTAATAAAATATTAGCAGAAATTAGAATATTGTTTTTATTCATATTTTCAAGATGAATTTCCGTCAAGTAAAGACCGAAACAATCATAGATTTAACAAGCTTAGTTATTCAAAATGTAATCTTGCCTGATGATGCTACTGTGATAGCGAAACGATTGTTGTAAACATAACAATAAAATTTGTGAAAATCAGAATAACCTTATTTAAATATTATTTAATATGGATTTTCACCAAGTAAGGACTGATTCAATTCAATATGCAAGTCATTTGAAATAAAGCTCTCTGGGAATACGGATATTGTGAGGGATCTTCCACCTCTTGATTCGGGAGACGGCGTTTCGATTCCAAGTCTGCGCATCTGAAACTCGTCAGACAGGCGTGATGCACAGGCTCTGCCTGTGACGCCGGTGACCATGCGTTCCGCTTGGAACGGTGACCGTCAAACGCTGTGCCTTGCCCTACTTGAACTCGGCTGGGACGGTTAGTCACGAATCTTTAGAATGGTCTTCTATTGGTACGACAGAGCCAGGCAGGTTTCTCAGCGAGGAGCGAAGAAGTTGTTCGCTACAGAAAGAATTTGGACATATTTTCAACAATAACTATGAGTTAATTATCCACTATGAAAACAAAAGTACCAGACTCACGCTTTTGGAAGCACTAGAAATTAGTAGATACAAGAAGCTTAAAATTCTTCTCAACGATCACACAGATGTTGCAAGATCTTCATTTTTGAATATTTTTCGTGGTGATAATTGAACCCAATAGATTTTTTGGTTATTTATATCCCTTTTTCGCATATTTTTCTTTATGGGTATTTCTGTGAATTGAAGCTTATTTGTATTCCCGTTTTACCATGTTTTTCTTATCTTTATTTCAGAAAATTGTTAGTTGTACCGACAGTTTTTTCAAGTCTTCAGCTATATAAGAAGTGTTGTGTAATGTTTAGAGTTAGTTCAAGATGTAAACTCGACAAAGCCACGTGTTGGCGAAATTATTGTCGTTAATAATTATTTGTGGAAATAATCTATTTTATTTAAATGGATTCTCATCGAGTAAGGATCGATTCAGTTAAATTTTTTAGTGAGGTTTAAACGATCCCGTGAAGACTGGTCAAAACCATATGTCGTAATGAGGCAACACTCACCAATATCTACAATAGCTATAGACTGTTTGTACTTTA
The DNA here is from genome assembly GCA_034642435.1 of Megalocaria dilatata. Taxonomy (NCBI): domain Eukaryota; kingdom Metazoa; phylum Arthropoda; class Insecta; order Coleoptera; family Coccinellidae; genus Megalocaria; species Megalocaria dilatata. The sequence goes on along the minus strand of CM067855.1, from coordinate 7,320,609 downwards.
GATTGAAGTGAACTACCTCAAGAAAAGATTTAAGAGACTCCTTATCCATACTCAAATTGACGTTACGACAAAGTAGGTCCTCATCCACGAAATTTTTCTGCAAAAAACAATGTGATGACTTGTGAAATACCAAACCGTCGTACCTCAATCAGTTCCATGGCTTCCTCGAACCTTGGGACCTTCAGATCTTGAATTTGTAGTCCCAGATGAGGAAGATCTCTCCAAATTATGGGTCCGAATATTTTTTCTCGTTGCAGTTTGACCCTGTCCAACTCTTCTTGCACTTCTGCGTTGAGTTGGCGTAGTTTCAACTGCTCATTACGGAATTTTCTACTCATGATTTTGGTAAATACGAAAAATTTGACAGAATACTACAAATTTCGTTTATTCGATCATTTTAGGGTTGACATTTCGATGACTGGTGCAGATGGAAGTTAAAAAAATTCACATCAGAAATGTCACATTATTCTCAATTAGTTTTCTGTTGAATCGATTGGGTCAAGAATGCTTGGTTCCAGGTCTAGACTATATGTTGGATCCATTAAAACTTCCCAACCCTTAGTTTTTGTCGAGTTACTATTAGGAGTACAGATAAGTTTCCGCCGTTTTATTGTAGATGGCGCGACACGGAGTTTCGGTTAGCTTTCGCAGATGATAACCGGCTTAAAAAATAGTTTGGACATTCAAGAACAACATAACCTATTAATATCATTGATTTTATATTGGTAAAATATAATTCTTATATGTTGAAAATGTCAAAATTTGAGCCAAGTGAGCGTCATTTGCGGGAAATATTAGTTTACTTCTTTAATTTAAAGAAATCTGCTGCTGAGGCGCATCAATTGCTCGTAGAAGCATATGGTGAGGGTGCTTTGAGTGAGAGAACGTGTCGAGAGTGGTTTCAAAAGTTTAAAAACGGTGATTTCGACGTAGAAGACAAAGATTGCAGTGGAAGGCCAAAAATTTACGAGGATGCAGAACTGGAGGAAGATTCATCTCAAACACAAAAAGAACTTGCTCTAACATTAGAAGTCACTCAGCAAGCAGTCTCACACCGTTCTTCTATAATAAATATTCAATTTGTGTTAAAAAACGGCGGAAACTTATTTGTACTCTTAATACATATGATAGTCATCATTTTTCATGAAATCCATTTTATGTTCGTTGAAACTCGTCTTTAAAGACGTATTATTTAATGCAAATGACCCAACTCCAAACATACATAAATCGGGAGTTTATGAGTTATCTTGTTGGACGTGCAGTAATAAATATATAGGACAGACGGGACGTTTCTTCAAGACAAGGCTCAACGAACATAAAATGAATTTCATGAAAAATAAACAAAGTTCTAGTTTTGCTACTCATTGTTTAAAATACGGCCATCCTTTTCCGACAATAGATAAACTTAAAATTTTACGTGTAGAATTAAAAGGAAAGAAACGGGCGTTAGATGTGACCACGAGATATGTTATATATTTTTATTGATTTTTTTTATTTATCACACAAAAAATTCGACTATTCAGGATGACTGGGAGTTCCAAACGCTCTGGAGAATGTGCTATATTCTTTAAAAGATTCTTCCTATTTATATGGAACTTATGGAGCGCATATATAAATAAAATTTATTATTCATGAGATCCATTTGAATCTTCTTTATCGGCTAAAGTTAGCTTGGTAATTTCGGTCATTTTTCTATATTTTCATTGAATTCTTTTTGTCTACTTGAAAACGAATAGTATTTCTGTTGACTTTCCCATAATAAAACATTGAATTCTCGATTTTCATCCATCTTCAAGGATTTATTCAAAGAAAATTGAATTGAAAATTTTCAGGGTTAACAGATTGGCAAGTAAGTGTGCAGAATCTTCAGACTTTAAGTCAGTGCTTTTCCAGATTTTATTGTAGAATTTTTATCATGTTTTATCTGGAGCCAACCGCAAACTCCAATTATTTTGTTGAAAAATATTCCTGATGATCTAGAAGCCTGAAGTATGTTCTCTAAATTTATTAACCCTTCAAATATTACCTTAAAAACATCTCCCGACTGAACCAAATCTTTGGCGTCAACTTTCCTGAGGCATTCCAATAAAGCTATGGAGCTCGATGTGTCACAATGAAAAATAGACGCTTGCAAAGGCACCACCTGCTTTTGCAAATCGTTAAGGGGAGCTGACCACAAAGCTAATGCTGACCCACTTTGGCTGATGGCTTGATGGAAAAGGCCTGTGAATATAAAATAAGAATTATGAAATAAATCAATATTTATTTCTGGTAATCCATTATAATGAATATTTCTATCAGCCTTTTTGAAGAATACATATTTCGAAAAATCTGGAGATCAGAAGTCTGATGGGGCAAAATTTACAATGTTAATGCAGTTGAAGATTAAAGTGACCTACCTAACCACTGGGTCTATGGTCAGGGGCGCGGATTTTGAATACGACGAATTAGCGTGCAAACGAAGTTGTCCTTTTGATTCCAGCATAGATTTACAATATTATAGTCTTGTTAATCTATGGATTCCAGTAAAGACTGGTAGCCTCGAAGCACTATCCTGTCTCTACTAGCTCTGCAGTGTTAATGCTCAAGATGGATGAGACGCAACTCACACGCCGAAGGGACTTTTAAATCCACCACCCAGTCATCCGGGATGGTATTAGGAGTACAAATAATTTTCCGCCGTTTTATTGTAGATGGCGCGGCAGGGAGTTTCGGTTATCTTTCGCAGATGATAACCGGCTTAAAAAATAGTTTGGACATTCAAGAACAACATAACCTATTAATATCATTGATTTTATATTGGTAAAATATAATTTTTATATGTTGAAAATGTCAAAATTTGACCCAAGTGAGCGTCATTTGCGGGAAATATTAGTTTACTTCTTTAATTTAAAGAAATCTGCTGCTGAGGCGCATCAATTGCTCGTAGAAGCATATGGTGAGGGTGCTTTGAGTGAGAGAACGTGGAGAGAGTGGTTTCAAACGTGTTAGTGCAGCATTCAAGTTTCCCTAATTTATTTCTGAAATTGCGCATATATGCACCACTCATCTTTCAGATGACACTGTGCGCATGCGAGAGACTTTTTCTTCGACCAGAATCTTAATGATCACGGATCGACATTACGTTCGATATTTTTCCGGCTTATGAGTTTTTTAATTCTTTCAAAGCAAAAAGTGTTCAGAATTTCTTATTACAAGAACGATAGTTCAACAAGGTGTTGGTGTCAGAGTTCCAGACAAGGGGATCCCCAACTAACCAGGAATTCAGTGGATGAGGGTGAGTGTCCATCTGAGATTTGTGGTGTATTTCTAATCATTATCAAATTTACACATACAGTCTGCTAATTTTCTACCGAAGTGCTAACATTTTGGTCCATTCGAACCGGTTGACTAGTGATTTCTTATTTTCTTTCTTTTCATTTCGAGATTTCCACGTGGGTCACCATCAAATTATTATTAATTTTCATTCATATCGATTGTAGGAAATCGATAAATCCGTACAAGCAGTATACGCTTATCGCTTCATACAAAAAAACCATATGTTCAACTTAGGTTCACTTCAATCGATATAAACATATTCTTTCATTCCGCATATTTCTTCTTTCAATTCATATTGGAAAATAATTAAAACTCAAATACGATTACAACTTCCAAAGTTTTCGTTGACACCCTTTCTGTTCTAATAAACTTTCTTTATATTATCTTTTCTTCGCATAATTTGGTTCTTTACATATATCACTTTATATTTACATTCATTCAATAAAATATTTCACAAAAAATGAGTAACATCAAAAGATTTGAAAGCAAACGTAAAATATACGTTAGTCGAATTTCGGAATTTTACATTATTGCAAAGCAAAGCTTAACTGATACGTCGAAAAGAGGGCAATTAAAGGCTAGGTATGATGATATTAAAAAATTATTTGAGCGGTTTTCAGAATGTCATAATGAGATTATAATGCTGATTGAGGATGAGGCGGAATTTGATACACATGAGAAAATAAGAAGGGAGACTGAAAACTTTTATTATGAAGGTTTGTCTATTTATCATAACATGAGTAAAAATGATACTTCTAATTCGTCGTCGGTTAGTGTTGAAGCTTCTGCAAAACTCCCACCTCTTAATATACCCACTTTTGACGGTGATCCAAAAATTTGGTCAACTTTTCATTATCTGTTCGAGAAATTAATTCATGATAATTCCAATCTTTCAAATGTTGAAAAGTTCAGATATTTATTTTCCTTCCTAAAAGACGAGCCTTTGAAATTACTAAATGGTATCGCCATAAATAACGACAATTATAACACCGCTTTCAAAAAACTTATTGACAGATATCAAAATAAAAGACTTATAGCTTCGAATGCATTAGATTCAATTTTTTTCATTTCACTAAAAGGCAATACTGCAAAAGATTTTCGTATTCTACTCAATACCTTTTCCGAATAATTGGCAGTTCTTAATGCTTTAAATTTCAGTACAGATCAGTGGGATTTTTTACTTTTCTATATACTTCTAGGGAAACTAGATATTGAGACTCGAACTAATTTTGAAATTCAAACTGATTCTAGCAAAATTCCAGAATATAAGGAACTTTATAATTTTGTTGAAATTAAATGCAAGGCCCTAGAATCCGTTCAACATTTGACTACTTCTAAAAATAAAGTATTTGCAGTAAGCAAAGAGAAGTGTAATAATAAATATAATTCCAAGACCAGCAATAGTTTTTCATTACAAACAAAAAATACTCATTATAATTCCAATGTTAAGTGTTACCTTTGCAAAGGTTCACATGGATTATCGAAATGCTCTGATTTCTTGTCAAAATCTCCGAATGATCGTTTTTCTTTCGTCAAACAAAATAAACTGTGTTTGAATTGCTTACATCATTCGCATAATCTAAATAATTGTCTTTCGTCGTACAAATGTCGCACTTGTAATAACCGTCATCACTCTCTGATCCATATTAATAGTTCAACTATCATAGAAAATATTCCACATTCTTCAACTGTATCAGGTAACACCTTTTCCGAACAAAATACAGTATTATTGGCTACTGCGGCGGTAGATATCCGTGATAGATATGGCACATTTCAACGTGTTCGCATTCTTATTGATTCAGGAAGTCAATCAAATTTCATAAGCGAAAAATGTTTTCGTAATCTTGGGTTACAGAGACATCAATTTTCTACAACTATTTTTGGTTTGAACGAAATGACTTCATTTTCTTCAAAAGGTATTACTGCATGCGATATCAAACCTACAAATTCCGACAGCCCTGTACTTTCTTTCGATGCTATTGTTGTTCCAAAATTATGTTCTAATATACCTGCTTTTTCTATTAAAAAGGGACAATGGGACCATTTACAGGGTTTACCTCTCGCAGATGAAAATTATTTTCTCTCAAGTCCAATAGACATTCTGATTGGTGCTGAGCTTTTCACTCATATTTTACTCAATGGACGTATCGTTGGAAAATTAGGCCAGCCTACCGCCCTTGAAACTATTTTCGGTTGGGTTCTTTTGGGTAAAGTTAACAATCCGTCTACAAGTTCAGAAACAAAAACTTTTCTTCTTCAATCCGATGTTCGTGTCGACATCTGTATTCCTAAGTTCTGGGAATTAGAGCAAATTCCTGATAAGCATTTTTACTCCGTCGAAGATGAAAAGTGTGAGACCTTTTTCAAAGAAACGACCACTCGTGATTCCACCGGTCGATTCATAGTTTCGCTTCCTTTCAGAAATTCGAAACCATTTCTAGGAGATACTTATACTCAAGCTTATCGTAGATTTTTCTTACTTGAAAAACGTTTATTAAAAAATCCATCTTTGTATTCTTCTTATTCCGATTTCATGAAAGAATATCTTGACAGTGGACATATGTCTTTAGCCACATCGGAAGCTATACCCAATGATAATTTTTGTTACTTACCCCATCATTGTGTTCTGAAGCCTGAGAGCGTAAGCACAAAACTTCGTGTAGTTTGGGATGGATCGGCAAAAGGCTCGAGAGGTGTGAGCTTAAATGACACTTTACTTCCTGGTCCAAAATTACAAAAGGATATAGTTTCTTTACTTTTACTTTTCCGTTTAGACGCAGTGGTATTCATAGCTGATATAAAGCAAATGTTCAGACAAATTTTAATATCTCCTTCTGATAGAAATTTCCAAAGAATTCTATGGCGTTTTAATCCAAACGATTCACTTTCAGAGTATACCTTAAATACAGTTACTTTCGGACTCAATTGTAGCCCGTATTTGGCAATGCGTACCGTTCGTGAGCTAGCTCTCCTAGAGAGAGAAAACTTTCCAATGGCTAGTAAGATACTAGAGGATCAAACTTATATTGATGATGTGCTGGGTAGTGCATCATCTGATTCTGAAGCTTTGTCTCTTCAAAAGGATTTAATCGATCTGCTTAGTCGCGGAGGTTTTATGTTGAGGAAGTGGGCTAGTAATTCTCCAGCATTGCTTTCTTCCTTAGACCATTCTGACTGTCAGATTCCTTTGTCCTTTGATAAGGATGAACCACCATTTCTGAAGGTTCTAGGTCTTCAGTGGTACCCTTCTCTCGATATATTTTCTTACAAGTGCCAAAATATATCAAAAGACCTCACAAAACGAGGCATCTTGTCCGATATAGGTCGGATTTTCGATCCATTGGGTTTTCTGTGTCCCATTCTTTTAAAGGCAAAATACATTATGCAATGTATTTGGTCCTTGAAAAGGGATTGGGACGAAGAACTTCCCGAGTCCATTAAAAATTCGTGGACACAATTGAAGTGTGAACTTTCAGAACTCTCTGGATTACGTCTCCCTAGGCGAATCACCTTTGATCAATATGAGAGATGTGAGTTACATGGATTTTGTGACGCTTCAAGCATAGGTTACGCAGCGGTAATTTACCTCAGATTACAGAGAGGCGATTCTATTCACGTATTTCTAATCTGTTCTAAAGGGAGAGTTGCCCCCTTAAAAACAATTACTCTTCCTAAACTTGAGCTGACTGCTGCAAAGCTTTTGGCTGATTTGGTCAAATTTGTGACTGACACATTTTCTAGTCGACTCTTATTCGATCAAATCACTTGCTGGACTGATTCACAGGTAGTTCTTTCTTGGCTCAATGCTTCACCGAGCCGTTGGAAAACTTTTGTTGCCAATCGAGTACACCATATTCAGGAACTGGTATCTCCCGATTCATGGATGTATATTCCTTCATCTCTAAATGCTGCCGATTGTGCATCTAGAGGAATGAACCCATTGCAATTGATTCGTTTCGAAATGTGGTGGAATGGACCGGAATTCCTATCCAGCCCAAAAACCGAGTGGCCAAATTTTTCTGCTCAAACTTCAGAACTTAATAATGATGTAGTCTCTGCCGAAGAAAAAAGTATATCTTTATATGTAGATATTCCAATGGACGATTTAGATAACCTTTTAAATAAATTTTCCTCTCTTGAAAAAATAAAAAGAATTTTAAGTTACTGTTTACGATTTTCGAAAATTTCAAAACCCGGTTCCCTTAAACAAACAGGCATTTTAACAATTCATGAGTTGAATGAATCGTTGATGTGTTTAATAAAACATACGCAATATTCGGTATTTTCTGATATCATAGAAATTATTAACAAAAACAAAATTTTACCTAAACCCTTTCGGAAACTTTCACTCTTTCTAGATTCTCTAGGTTTTCTCAGGGTGGGCGGCCGCTTAAAGAAATCCAGTTATATTGAATATGCCGCAAAACACCCTCTTTTGATGCCTAGCTCACATAAATTAACGATTTTGATTGTAGAGTCGGTTCACAAGCAATATTTACATCCCGGTTCAAAAACGTTACATAATTTACTTCTTCAAAAATATTGGATACTATCAGCTCGTCGAACAATAAGAAAAGTTATTTCTAATTGTTTTCAATGTTTTCGTGCCCGTCCAAATACTTACAAACCACCTGAAATGGCTGATCTTCCAAGTTTCAGAATTTCTAAATTAAAGCCATTTTCTCACGTTGCTATTGATTTCTGCGGACCTTTCTTCGTAACTATGCATCGCATAAAGGGTGCAAAATATTTAAAATCTTATATATGCGTTTTTGTGTGCACTACAACCAAAGCTATTCACTTAGAATTAACGCAGGAGCTTTCTACGTGTAGTTTTATCGCGGCATTCCGTCGATTCATTTCTCGACGTGGCATGATTCATGCGTGCTACTCCGATAACGGTCGGAATTTCATTGGAGCTCAAAATGAATTTTTGAAGTTAGCTCAAGAAACTTCTGGAACTCTAAGTTTCCAGTGGCATTTCAATCCCCCTACGGGTGCACATTTTAATGGCCTTGCCGAAGCGGGTGTAAAAATGGTTAAATCTCATTTACTACGAGTGGTAGGAGATCAGCGACTATCCTATGAAGAATTTACAACTTTGATTTGTCAAATCGAAGCTGTTCTGAATTCGAGGCCATTATGTTCTCAGAGCTCAGATCCTAATGATTTAATTCCGCTCACACCAGGGCATTTTCTCACTTTAGAACCCTTGAATTCAACAATTCCTGATGTTGATGTTTCTCATTTGAAATTAAACAGACTGTCTAGATGGCAGCTTATACAGAAAATGCAGCGAGATTTTTGGAAAAGGTACTTCGCGGAATATGTTAATACACTTCAGCAGCGTTTCAAGTGGGCTGAGCCGGCCAAAGAAATTGAGCTCGACGACCTTGTTTTGATCAAAAGCGATGTCGTTTCGCCTTTTAAATGGCCGGTTGGTCGCATTGTGGAGTTATTTCCGGGAGAGGATGGACACAATAGGGTAGCTGCGGTGAAAACAGCTAATGGTATTTTCCGTAGACCCGTTGTGAAGCTTTGTCCACTTCCGAGAAATTGATTTTCAAATTATTTTCCTTTATAAAAATAATGTATTTCTATATTTGTTATTATTTTTCTTTTCTATTATTTAAATTTAATTTTCTGGTGACTTACATGGTGTTCTTTTTAAAAGGAGGAAACTTTTTTTTTCTGTTTTCTTTAGAAAAACCCATAGGGGTTTTTGTGGGCGGCTATGTTAGTGCAGCATTCAAGTTTCCCTAATTTATTTCTGAAATTGCGCATATATGCACCACTCATCTTTCAGATGACACTGTGCGCATGCGAGAGACTTTTTCTTCGACCAGAATCTTAATGATCACGGATCGACATTACGTTCGATATTTTTCCGGCTTATGAGTTTTTTAATTCTTTCAAAGCAAAAAGTGTTCAGAATTTCTTATTACAAGAACGATAGTTCAACAAGGTGTTGGTGTCAGAGTTCCAGACAAGGGGATCCCCAACTAACCAGGAATTCAGTGGATGAGGGTGAGTGTCCATCTGAGATTTGTGGTGTATTTCTAATCATTATCAAATTTACACATACAGTCTGCTAATTTTCTACCGAAGTGCTAACAAAACGTTTAAAAACGGTGATTTCGACGTAGAAGACAAAGATTGCAGTGGAAGGCCAAAAATTTACGAGGATGCGGAATTGGAAGAAGATTCATCTCAAACACAAAAAGAACTTGCTCTAACATTAGAAGTCACTCAGCAAGCAGTCTCACACCGTTCTTCTATAATAAATATTTAATTTGTGTTAAAAAACGGCGGAAACTTATTTGTACTCCTAATACATATGATAGTCATCATTTTTCATGAAATCCATTTTATGTTCGTTGAAACTCGTCTTTAAAGACGTATTATATAATGCAAATGACCCAACTCCAAACATACATAAATCGGGAGTTTATGAGTTATCTTGTTGGAAGTGCAGTAATAAATATATAGGACAGACGGGACGTTCCTTCAAGACAAGGCTCAACGAACATAAAATGAATTTCATGAAAAATAAACAAAGTTCTACTTTTGCTACTCATTGTTTAAAATACGGCCATCCTTTTCCGACAATAGATAAACTTAAAATTTTACGTGTAGAGTTAAAAGGAAAGAAACTTGATTATTTAGAATCTGTTGAAATTTTCAAATTAGTTCACAATAAAAATAATGTAAAAATTATGAATAACTGTACGGATCTATGTAAATTCAAAATTTTTGAGATATTTAAATAAGTAACATCTGTTTACCAATATTCTTTGTCATGCAGACATTCTAATAGTTGTTCTCTCATTTTAAACCATTTTAACCTGTTTTTATTACCTTTTCAACCTCTGTATATGCATAAATACCTTGTTCTGCTTGTTAAGTCTTCAGTTAACACCACCAGGTGGTGTTGCTTCAGTTGTCTGAAGATGGGATAGTAAATTCCCGAAACACGAGTCACATTAAATGTGTAAAATATCAATAATAACTTTTTGAAAACTTTGAATATCAAAACAGATTTAATCTGTTAGTCTTCTATAATTTTAATTTCAAAAAATTTTTTTAAAAAACTTTTAGAATTAAATTAATGTCTTAAATAAGCACTGCTTATATTTAATAGACGTATAAAAATCAAAATTCACTATACAATATCAAATGGAATAAAAAAAAACAAAAAATAAATTAATAATTAAAATTAAAAATAAGTAATATCGAATGTTTCGTTCCAAACATACGCACCTTAACTCGTCAGAAAGGCACGTGGTACGTATGTTTTGCCCTTGACAAACATTTGAAAACATGTTCAGTTTCTGGTCTTATATTTATGAAAACTAAATCTTTTTCAAAAATACACAACCTAATTTTAAGAACTTCTCCAAAACTTATTTATTTGAAATATTTAATATGTTTAAATATTTAAATAAGTTACTTCAAAAACCCTCAAAATCATATAACACATTCTCAAAAAGAATTAAAAATTCAGATAAGGTCAGTTCATCTTTACATTTATAATATAATTTCAATTAAAAATAAATAAACTTGTAATCTTATCAGACAATTTCTGCAAAATCTGTGAAGGCAAATAAACTAGGTAGGTACATCTAATATCCAAGGTAATCTATGTTTTATGCTATACACAGAAATCATACAAAGATTGTGAGACATTTTATGGCCTTCATTAAACCACTGGAAACTGTATGATGAATTTCATTATTCAAAAACCTAATATAATTATATATTATATATAAAATAATAAAATTTGAATATCAAAACAGATTTAATCTGTTAGTCTTCTACAATTTCAATTTCAAAAAAATTTTTATTCAAAAAACTTTTAAAATAAAATTAATGTCTACACTAAGCACCGCTTATATTCAAAAGACGTATATAATCAAAACTTAATATATAATGTCAAATGGAATAAATAAACCAACAGATATAATTTCTATTTTATAAAAAAATAAAAATGATCTACCAGTCTGGCCAATGTATACTAAAGGGCAATCTTTGCAAGTAAGAAGTCTAGAACTTTTGCTCTCAACGTGGATAATTTCATAATTATTGTTGAAATTATGCCTGAATTCCTTAAGATGATTAGCATATGTCGAATGTACAGAATTGGATATATAACCCCTTTGGTGTTCTTGGACACGTTTCTTGAATGATCTACCAGTCTGGCCAATGTATACTAAAGGGCAATCTTTGCAAGTCAACTTGTAGACTCCGGATTTGTTTTCTCTATTTGTTCGATCTTTATTGTTTTTTATGTAGGTACTAAGGTTATTAATTGTCTTAAAAGTCGCGTTATAATTGAAACAACTTTTGAAATATTTAGCAACATTTTCAGATAATCCATTGACAAGATAAAAAATATTTCTGTGTATTGTCCTCTTTTATGATTGGGTACACGAGATTTAATGCCATTTTCTTTTGTTTATTGGATACCATTTTGTCTATAAGAAAGGGATTGTAGCCATTGTTTGACGCTATTTGTTCAATAATATTTCGTTCTTTCCAAAAGTTTTCTGAATTCAAAGGGACATTCAATAGTCTATGAATAAAACTATTATATGCTGACATCTTTTGGTTGGTAGGATGATTTGAAGTTTTATGTATTGTGATGTCTGTATGTGTTGGTTTGTGAAAAATACTAAAATCATGTAAATTATTTAGTCTTGTTATTGTGAGGCCAAGAAAATTAATACTTTGATTCTTTTCTTCTTCGATTGTGAATTTGAGTCTTTGGTGGAGTTTATTAATGAAATTCGTGAAGATATGTAGTTGTCGGTCGGTGTCTTTGAAACAACAAAAAATGTCATCTACATATCTATACCAATAAAGGAAATTTGCTTATCGGATTCAGGTGTATTTTTGATTCTAGATCGTCCATGAATATTTCAGCTAAAATTGAACTGAGTGGATTTCCCATTATTAAACTATTGTCAGAAATAAAGACGGTTCCGCTAAATTGAAAGTAGTTTTGTTCAAGACATATTTCCAGGCAATACACAGAAATATTTTTCATTATCTTATGTCAATGGATTATCTGAAAATATGGCTAAATATTTCAAAAGTTGTTTCAATTATAACGCGGCTTTTAAGACAATTAATAACTTTAGTACCTACATAAGAAACAATTAAGATCGAACAAATAAAGAAAATAAATCCGGAGTCTACAAGTTGACTTGCGAAGATTGCTTTTTAGTATACATTGGCCAGACTTGTAGATCATTCAAGAAACGTGTCCAAGAACACCAAAGGGGTTATATATGCAATTTTGTACACTCGACAATCGACATATGCTAATCATTTTAAAGAATTCAGGCATAATTTCAACAATAATTATGAAATTATCCACGTTGAAAGCAAAAGTTCTAAATTAACACTTAGAATTTCTTGAAATCAACAGGTATAATGCCCGTAAAATTCTTTTGAACGAACAAACAGATGTTGATAAGTCTCCATTACTGAATATCTTTCCTTAATGGCATTTTTAGCGGCAAACTCCAATAAACACCTAGAGTTTTTATGACTTGTGTTTCCATTATTTGGTCACGTACCTAATAGTCTAAGAGCCGAACCTAAATCGACCTTCACCGAGCTGATAAGAGAATAAAACTTATTTCATAATAAATTTAGTATATTAGAAAATATATTAAAAATGGGTTTTCAAAAAAAATCCTGGACAAAATATTTTAATTATTTTTTTAAAAATAATTTTTCATTATATGCTGCAACATCAAGATAATAAGAAAATTTTATACTGGACTTGAAGTATAAAACATATAGAATATGAAAATAAAATAGAAAGGCTTTTTACTTGATAGAAGAAATATAACAAAATTTGAATATCAAAACAAATTGAAATATGTTTATCTTCTACAATTTTAATTTCCAAAAGAATTTTTTTATTCAAAAACTTTTAGAATTAAATTAATGTCTAAAACAAGCACCGCTTACATTTAATAGACGTATATAATCAAAACTCAATATACAATGTCAAATGAAATAAATAACCCAACAGATATACGAAAGTAATTAAAATTAATAAATAAATATTCAAACGAGACAAAATTTTGTTTCTGGTTTTATCTTAAGAAATACTACTTGCCTTATAAAAACATGAACACACTTGAAGGACTTCCCAAAGAATATAATTTATTTGAAATATTTAATACATTTAAATATTCGAACAAATTATTTCAAAAAACTCTAAAAAATGTGCACTATATTTTCAAAAAACAAATATAATTCTAGATAATCCCTTCATCAGCCGTTTTTCAATAATCCAAATATCAAAATCAAAAACATAACCTACATCACTCACGTGTTAAAAGACTTAAGCTTCCAACTACAGATCAACTATATATTCAAGATTGATCTATGTTCTAACAAAATCAAAGAACAAAGTGAGTTATTTTAAGGTTTACCTAAATCCATTGACACCGTATAAAGAGATTTATTGAAGCCAAAATATAATTATATATTATATATAAAATAAAATAGAAAGGCTTTTTACTTGATAGAAGAAATATAACAAAATTTGAATATCAAAACAAATTGAAATATGTTTATCTTCTACAATTTTAATTTCCAAAAGAATTTTTTTATTCAAAAACTTTTAGAATTAAATTAATGTCTAAAACAAGCACCGCTTACATTTAATAGACGTATATAATCAAAACTCAATATACAATGTCAAATGAAATAAATAACCCAACAGATATACGAAAGTAATTAAAATTAATAAATAAATATTCAAACGAGACAAAATTTTGTTTCTGGTTTTATCTTAAGAAATACTACTTGCCTTATAAAAACATGAACACACTTGAAGGACTTCCCAAAGAATATAATTTATTTGAAATATTTAATGCATTTAAATATTCGAACAAATTATTTCAAAAAACTCTAAAAAATGTGCACTATATTTTCAAAAAACAAATATAATTCTAGATAATCCCTTCATCAGCCGTTTTTCAATAATCCAAATATCAAAATCAAAAACATAACCTACATCACTCACGTGTTAAAAGACTTAAGCTTCGAACTACAGATCAACTATATATTCAAGATTGATCTATGTTCTAACAAAATCAAAGAACAAAGTGAGTTATTTTAAGGTTTACCTAAATCCATTGACACCGTATAAAGAGATTTATTGAAGCCAAAATATAATTATATATTATATATAAAATAAAATAGAAAGGCTTTTTACTTGATAGAAGAAATATAACAAAATTTGAATATCAAAACAAATTGAAATATGTTTATCTTCTACAATTTTAATTTCCAAAAGAATTTTTTTATTCAAAAACTTTTAGAATTAAATTAAAAAATAATAAAAAAATAAAAAATATAGAATATGCTAACGTAGGGTTGTCTATAATTTATATGGACAAACTGCTAGGCTGTCAGGTATAAACAGGCTAGTTATTTTCACTTGTTATAATAATAGAAAAAAATTATATCAGCATAAGCACTGTTTTATTACGAACACGTTGATATAGGGTTGTCTGCAAAAAATTTGGGGTTTACGAATTTTAAATATTTTAATTTCAACGCGTGTGAAAATGAGTGACAGAGAGATCCGAGCTGAGTATAATTTGTAATAATCAAAAAATACCTTCCATAGTTTACGTGCCGAGCATGCGCACTTTTTTATATTCCAGGCCCCATCAGAAACGACTGCGATGTTCGGTTCTTTATTATTACACATTACACAAGTCCAGTATAAAATTTTCTTATTATCTTGATGTTCCAACATATAATGAAAAATATTTTGGATATGTTCCTATAGCTGGTGATGTTATTACAGGTTTTTTTCAATTTTTGATTGGTTTCCAGATAGTGTTGTCATGGCTTTTCAAACTTTTTATATAAAAGTTGAGCGAGTCGGTTGCTACTTGCTTCAATTTGATTTTTAGTTTATGACTATTGTGATTTGCTCTGCTATCTGGTGTATTTGTCCTCTACCATACGGATCTAGCCCTTCGTTTTTCAGCTATTAGTTTTTTTATTTCTAACGGCATATTACAAATAATAAATTGATTACTATGTTTTACTATCAATAAGGTAGTAAAACATACTAATTTTCAGAACTTGTTTTAATTATGATCAACTACCAAATGGCAACGTCTGAAACAGTTCAGTATTCTTCTTCTTGTCTGTGGTTAACATGTGAGGGTTGTAGTTACATTGTTATCTGTCATTGTGTATACAGAAAACAAAGTTAGCTAAGCAAGCACTAGTGTATGTGTCATTCAATAAGCGCCAATTTGTGTTTTGTATTATTTTTATTTTGAAAACTGTGTATTTCTAGAAGATGGCCAGTTCATCAAGGTGATTATATGTCTATTTGCCTTAGGTGCCTTTTTGTAATTTTATGAAAAGATAACAGTCTTATTACTTTTTTACTTGGTGCAACTTAACCTTCTGTACCTGTGCAACAAGTGAAAATTCTGGAATTCATATATGACTGGATTTTTTGATTCTATAGGAATACCTTTAATAGGTTTGAAAGAAGCCTTTAATGCTCGTCAATTAATACGCCTATTCAAATTAAATACATCTTTTAATGTTTGATAATGCTTAATGTCTTTTTAATGTTTGATAATGCTATAATTTCAGGTATATGGCAGATAAAATATGTTGTCCGGCTCATCCATTTGCCGATCTGATAGAGGATTACCGAGCTGGAGATATGATTTGTTCAGAATGTGGATTAGTTGTGGGAGATAGGTATGTTATCAATTATAATATTTACATCAATATAATAAATGAAAAAATTTGAACCGTGGTGTTTTAGAGTGATAGATGTTGGAACTGAGTGGAGAACATTTAGTAATGATACCAGTGGAGTTGAAAAATCTCGTGTGGGTGCTGCTGAAAATCCATTGTTTGAAGGAGGAAATTTGTCAACGATGATAGGACCTGGACGACGAGGTAAGGAATTTAATGTATACTCGTATCTCATTATATAAGTTTGAAGAAGTTATATCATAGTCGTAAAGTTCATTTATAATGAATTTCACAACTGTGTTAATCTTTTATGGCAATACGTTATTCTGAAATCTATTTATACACTAGAAACCAAACAACCTTTGCTTTTATTATGCTGTTTGCTCAGTAATCTGTACTAGTGGACAATTCTGCCCATTTAGCTGACTTGGATTTATAGGTTTGGAAAATCTCGTTTTAATGATATGATATTCAATGCATAACGGCCAGTTTCATAAACAACATCAAAAGGCTCCTTTATGATAAAGTCTCTTTATGAAAAAGGATCCTTTAAATGCGGCCAATGCCACGTATCAGTTTCATAAACGCACATCTACCTTCCTTTACTTAAAACTGCCTTTAATGCGCTGCTCATATGTTTCTGACTGTTGGCTGTGGGGTCAGTGGGTTCGGTGGGTCAGGACGTATAGTCCGCTAGACGGTGCTCGTACCAGGATCAATCTTGAGTTTATCTTAGTTCATGGGACTGCGTTGGGGTGGATGGATAAGAATTCCCTCCGGCGGGTGAGTTGCGTCTCAAACCAACTCGGGTACTGACCTGCTGAGCCAATAAAGGTTAGATAGTGCTTCGCTGCTACCAGTCAGACGGTTCTGGCTTTCGAGTCGGGGCCCAAACTGGAAGCTGGTGGGTTCATCTCTTCGGAGGGGTTCTCGCCACGCGCGATGATATGGCGTAATCCTTATCACACTTTCTACCTCTAGGGGTGGACTGTGGAGACTGCTTGGTAGTCACTTGGAAAAGAGGCCTTCCTCAAATAGCCAATAACTATTCTGGTAGAATTCACCTGTTGGCTGTCCTGAGAACTAGTGGTTTTACGAGTATAGTTGGTGATATTCTGTAAAAATTGTGAGTTATGCGTCGGAACTTGTAAAAGACAAAGAAAAGCAGCACAAATCAGTCTCTGCATAAACATGGATATGATTAGAAGAGTGTATCTTGGAATTTATATCATTATTACGTGCGAATTGCTATATTTTAGTAAACTTGAGATATATGAGTGAATATGGAAGAGAAGAGAAAAAAGTATTACTTTTAAACCTGAGGAGGAACTACGTCTCTAGGAATTGATTGAAAAAGAGAATTTTATTGTTATAGAATAAAGTCTGGCAGAGAATAGCAACTGCTTTCAATGCAACACCTCTCCATTGGAGAAATAGGGACCAGCTCAAATCCAAATATGACAATGTAAAAACTATAACTGGAAAAATAAATTAATTCGCCTGATCTGTACCAAAAATCATTAATAAGGAGAATGAGCTATTGCAATAGAAAGTTCTAGGGATTGAGACAGTGTAACATACGTCTGTATAACAATTCTATACTCAAACAAACTCAACAAGGTTTTGTAGATCACAGAGGCAAATTGTAGACATGCGCTGATTGGTTTTCGTCGGTGCAATGTATGTTAGTGACTCCAAATCTGTCAAATATCTATATACGCTATACATAGAGACTCCTAGATATTAATAATACCCTAGCGCCATCTAGAGTATGCAAAATACATACACAGAGGCTCTAAGATATTAAGAATACACGAACACCATCTAGAGTATGCAAAATACATACAAGACATACCTTTGCGAGTTAATTCAAGTAAAGAAATGTATTCTCGATATCTTCGAGTTACCAACGCAGAATAAACTTTTCTCATGCTCAAATCTGTGTAAGAGAGATATACCCTGGATTATTCGTTACTGTAACGTGCATATCTTTCGATTATTCCAATGTTCGACTGGATGGTCGAAGTTTTCTGTCTTATATTAGGAGTACAAATAAGTTTCCGCCGTTTTATTGTAGATGGCGCGGCACGGAGTTTCGGTTAGCTTTCGCAGATGATAACCGACTTAAAGAATAGTTTGGACATTGAAGAACAACATAATCTATTAATATCATTGATTTTATATTGGTAAAATATAATTTTTATAAGTTGAAAATGTCAAAATTTGAGCCAAGTAAGCGTCATTTGCGGGAAATATTAGTTTACTTCTTTAATTTAAAGAAATCTGCTGCTGAGGCGCATCAATTGCTCGTAGAAGCATAAGGTGAGGGTGCTTTGAGTGAGAGAACGTGTCGAGAGTGGTTTCAAAAGTTTAAAAACGGCGATTTCGACGTAAAAGACAAAAATCGCAGTGGAAGGCCAAAAATTTACGAGGATGTAGAATTGGAGGAATTATTGGAGGAAGATTCATCTCAAACATAAAAAAAACTTGCTCTAACATTAGAAGTCACTCAGCAAGCAGTCTCACATTGTCTTCTATAATAAATATTTAATTTGTACTCCTAATACATTATTGAATATTATCCTATCAGCAAAATGAGATTTTCCGAAAACGGATGTACAGTATTAAATTTGCATGATTGTGACACTAACATGGTACCAATAACCAAGTGTAGTGCAAGTACCCAAAATAATCCTTCATAATGTTTTGATAACTTGCTATAGGTGTTGAGATTTTATTCTGTGTGTTTTAAAACCGCGAAGTAGTTCACATTTGGATTGATTTGGCCGATGGTTAGTAGAAATGATTTATAATTGATTTATTAACGAAACGCATATCAATTAGTTCACACTTGTTGAGTTGGATAACGCAATATACTCACAGTACAATAAATGCAGTTTGATTGAACTGTTACTATAGGGTGTTCTTTTTAGATTGATAGAAATTTCGATAGGGTTAACTGTGATTTGACAGAAGGTAGAAGCCATGTTGTTTTGACATTTCTGTTCAGTAAGCATTGACAAATTATCTTGGAAAGACTCACGCAGCAAGAAAGTTTGCAAATTGTTGAAATTTGTTTTTAAAGTTAGTGTTCTATTCGCCAAACTGATAAAGCACTTCGTGAAATTTATGGTTTACATAATCGTCCATCAGAGCAGCTTATTCGTCGAACTATCGATAGATTTCGGACAACATTTTCTCTACTCGATGCAACAACAACAAAACAAAGAACTGTACGTACAGAAGAAAATATCGCTGCTGTAAGTCGTAGTGTTAATGATTATCCAGATTTGTCTATTCGTCGACATTCACAACAAGGTGGATGTTGGTCTACACCCATGCAAGATCCAACTGGTTCAAGAACTAAAGCCACTTGACCATAATAAGCGTCGTTTGTTTGCTGATTGGGCCCTAGAACAGCTTGAAGTTGATCCACTTTTTTACCATAAAATTGTGTTTAGTGATGAAGCTCATTTCTGGTTGAACAGCTATGTAAACAAGCAAAATTGCCGTATATGGAGTGAAAACAATCCTCAAGAAATTCTGCAGGTTTCATTGCATCCTGAAAAATGCACTGTATTACAGTGCTGGAGGCATTACATGCTGGAGGCATCATCGGCATTGCTGGAGGTATTACATGCTGGAGGCATCATCGGTCCATATTTCTTTAAAAACAATGCTGGATCTAATGTTACAGTGAATGTTGCTCGTTACAGATCGATGATCAAAGATTATTTGTTTCAAAATTTGAATGGTATCGACCCAGAAGTCTTTTGGTTCCAACAAGATGGTGCTACACCTCATGAAAGAAAGATTAGGCGATAACATTATTTCGAGAAATGGTCCAATTATTTGCCCTCGAAGATCCACTGGATTATTTTCTTTGGGATTATATCAAGTCATTGATTTATGCTGATAAACCAGAAACAATGGACGCTTTGGAAGCTAACAATAACTCGTGTTATTGATTAAATAAGGACTGAATTACTCAGAGCTAGTCGTGGTGGACATGCAGGAAATTATTTTTAAAACATAAATGTCATAAAATTATCTTTCAGATAAAAAAAAATTGGCTTCAATCTTAATTTAAATGTGTTTTATTTCACTTTAAAGTTCTATTACTAAAAAAAGCACCTGATATTTGATGTCCATCAAAATTAAAACAAGTTCCTAGAAATTACTATAAAGAGCTTTCCGATAAGAGGTTACACTTTGATATTAAAGAAAAATTAGTATATTTTTGGAGAAATCAATGGATTTCTTCATGCAAAATACGGTCTACTGTCGTATGTCAAATGCCTAACTCCAAAGATCTACGAGGAGTCGACAAGCCTGGGTTTCCGTCAGCACTACGGGCTACAGCAGCAATATTCTCAGTTGTTCTTTGGAGACGATTCTTTATATCACTAACTTGTCCCAACAGTTCAAATTTTTCCACCATCTTCACTATTGCCGGTCGAGACACGACGACACAAAAGTGCTTTAGTTTTCAATTTCACATTGTTGTAGTGGCTTTTAACAAATTTTTCAATGCGTTGTCGAAGCTGGTATCGTTCCATCTTTAATCGTAGTTTTTACTTGCCAAATGCCAAAAGATGACAGCTGCTCATATAGCTGTCTATACAAAATGGAAATTCTTATTGGAAAGCCCCTTATTTTACATCAAAATTCTTTTCATTCTTTTTGTACCTGTTATCTTAAAACTGTACCTCTGTTCCTCTTGTTAAGTCTTCAGTTGTTTGAAGATTCGATAATTTCTAATACAGAATTTACTTCAATAGTTTCTCAATAACTTTTAGGTGAATCTCATGGTTCTCTCCGGAATATCCAAAATTTATTGAAATGATTTTTGCTCTACGATCCCACGAAGTCTTCCATGAACGTTCAAATTAGATCTGTAGTTTCGAGGTATTGAGAGGTTCAAATTTGTATTTTTCTGATATCAAGAAATTAAACTTTTTAGTCGTGTTCTTTTCAAAGTAGTTCACAAATGGCAGGACATACAAAACTTAATTTGACAGCCAATTTTTCATCTATAGGTACAATGTACATTTGAGATCGATTCTGGAAAAAATGCGGACCTTTGGACGAAATGATAGCGCCCTGGTAAGTTTTACAAATCAGTGAACTATTATTGTCCAAGCTTTCAACAGGTCCTAGCATCATCTCAGTTTTTTATAAGTTTTTTTACATGCATAGCTGATAATACTTAGTTAAGAACTAGTGAAAAGCACTTACGCGAAGTATGAAGCTTTCGCACGCTTGTTCAACTGTCCGTTTCTCCTGCAAATTTCAAATCTGCGAATTACATCTCAACGAAGCCACAGAAGAACATAAACATCTGTGTTTCATCATCTAAAAATGAATTGAATATAATTTTGTTGTAATTTTAGATCCTCTTTATTTTAAATCGAACACTGTGTATGCATTTACATTCTGTCAAGAAAGTACCGGGAATTATCGATTTAAATCTGGCGGGGCAATGACGCAGGTAAAAATTTGTTTTCCTAGGTTGGTACCACTGTCCTTAATTACTATGCCAAGCTTGAGCGGGATCTGTCAACTAGTGTGTTTGCAACAGCTGATTGAGTCAGTCGATGTCAGAGTGCGTGCCGATTTTTACTATGGGTGATTACGTTGAACAAAGAATTTGTTTAAAGTTTTGTGTTGCTAATGAATTTTCGTGTGCCGATGCATTGAAAATGTTGCAAAAGGCCTTTGGTGATAATGCTCTATCGAAAACTCGTGCATATCAGTGGTACAGAGCCTTCAAGGACGGTCGTGAAGTGGTCGCCCATCGACGGCTTCGATCGAAGATAACGTCGATAAAATTAAGGAAAGGGTGCTGGAAAACCGTCGTACCAGCTTGAGAGAGATAGCACATGATCTTAAGATATCCCACGAGTCCGCACGTACGATTTTGATTGATATTTTGGGCATGAGAAAGGTGGCCGCGCGACTCGTACCGAAAGACCTGAATTTTCTTCAAAAACGTCATCGCGAACAGGTTGCTTCAGACATGCTGGATCGCTGTAATTCCGATTCTACATTCATGGAACGCATTATAACTGGTGATGAGACCTGGGTCTACGAGTACGATATGCAAACAAGCCAGCAATCATCGGAATGGGTGGCAAAAAATGAGCCGAAACCGAAAAAACCACGCCAAAGCCGCTCGAAAATGAAGGTGATGCTCATTGTTTTCTTCGATATCCGTGGCGTGGTGCACTACGAATTCGTTCCAGAGGGTCAGACGGTAAACAAGGAGTATTACCTAGGCGTTATGAAACGTTTGCGTGAGCGTATCCGTAAGAAGCGGCCAAATTTGTGGGCGAACAACTCATGGATTTTGCATGACGATAACGCGCCTTCTCACCGAGCTACGATTGTGACTGACTTTCTCGCCAAAAACTCAACAAACGTGCTTCAGCAACCACCGTATTCGCCGGATTTGGCTGCCTGCGACTTTTTCCTCTTCCCAAAACTAAAATTGCCCCTTCGTGGCACCCGTTTTGAGTCGATTGAAGCCATAAAACAAAATTCGGCGCGAGAGCTAAAGTCCATCCCGGAAAGCGCCTATAAAAAATTTTTCGATAATTGGAAGTGCCGTTGGCATAGATGTATTGGAGCAAATGGAGCCTATTTTGAAGGCGACCCAATAAATTTTGACGATTAAATGTAAAAATGTTGTTTTAATTGAAAATTCCCGGTACTTTCTTGACAGAGTAGTATATTTTAAAAAGCTCCTTAATAACCTGATTTCAACGTACTATAGACTAGGGTCAATTTTGGTTAAAAACAAAGATTGTCTGAAAAAAGTGGCATATACAAATTGTATTGTAGTGAGTGCCCTGCCTTTTACATAGATCGAACTGGTCGTTCAATTAACATTAGAGTAGACGAATATAAAAAAATCTATACTGCAAAATAAAACAACTACTGATTTTTCTGCTCATTACACGAAAGAAAACCACCTCATAGAATCCGGTGAAACTGAAATTCGACATTCACGTAACAAAAATCTACTCGAATATCTGGAGATCTCTTCGGCTTATAAAAAACATTTGCCGATAAACGATCAGTTGGAATTTCATCTAACCTCTTCACAGACATCTGTTAATAATTAGTTCTTTTGACAAATAAGCAAATACCGTAAACATATATAAATAACTGTTAACAACCTCAAATAACAAAATCCCCGTCACTTCTATCTGTTGTCCAAAAAAATATAAAATATGTATTTATATAAAATGAGAGGAATCTATAGTTAATGTACAAATTAAAGACTCACCCTGTATAAGTTTCATCATATCAAAAAGTTCATTGAATCGGTCATTACTTGATGGAAATTCATTTCAATTAAATAAGATGATTCAATATTATTGGATATCTAACCAAGGTACTTTATACAAAAACTCAAGATATGCAAAACATTACTGAAAAACAAGTTTTAAAATCGACTTTGCTCATCAGTATTCAAATATTCATATTCAATAAATATAAAATCAATTAATAACACATATTCAAACTCACCCTTCGTCTTCGAGAAAAAGTTCTATTTAAAAATGAGAACCTTAAATAGGTATCCACTACCCACTATTGAATATGAATATTTGAATACTGATGAGCAAAGTCGATTTTAAAACTTGTTTTTCAGTAATGTTTTGCATATCTTGAGTTTTTGTATAAATAAGATGAAATAATCTATGTTATTGTATTTAATTGTCTTTATTTGGTTGATCTTTCTTTTTATATGAATTCCCAAATTATTAACCGTTCTAAAAGCTACATTGGAGTCATATTTTATTTTAAAATACTTGTCGATATTATCTGATATTCTATGGAAGCAATTATAAAATTATTAAATTGTGGAAATAGTCCATATTATTTTATTTAGTTCATCATATCGAATAAAAAATTTGGATAAGTATAAATTTTTTGGAAACTGCGTAATCGATTTCGAGTGATACCGCACATATTTACTTAATTAAAATGACGTTTGAAAATAAAAATTTTCAGGTTGCATGAGAGTTTTCATAAATATGAAGATTATTATCAGATGCATGTAATTGATTTTCTCATAAAGACGACATCAGACCTTCATAATTCAGGAATCATGATTTGAAGCTTTCAAAACATAAAATTCCTTCGATACCCGTTTTTTTTTAATGCTCAAAATTCTTTCACTGAGCACAGTTCTTGAAGAGTTTAGAACTAACAGTGTAACGCTTGTTTAATGTTTGCTAAATTAACATTATTAACGTTTCGTGTTATGTCTGACATACGTATCTATACACAATATTTAAATAAAGTAAAACGAATTTTGTTGTGCTAGAATAATAATAATCTTTAAATTATTGTAATGTTTCAGGTACTGCTGCTTTCGATTCACATGGCGAGGCAAAATATAAAAACCGCAGTACGCTTAGCGGTGCCCATAGAAGTCTGGTAAATGCCATCAAGGAAATAGGTACTATGGCAGACAGAATTAATGTACCTAAAGCAATTGCTGACAGAGCAAATATTTTATTCAAACAGGTCCAAGAGGGCAAAAATCTAAAAGGTAAGGTTGAAATTCAATCAGTAAGATCTCTTTTCCAGTCTCATGTATATGGAATAAAATACTTTCGTATGGAAAGTCCTAATCATACCAATACTAAAGCTGAGCTAGATTTTCTTCTGGAAAAATCTCCTTCATCTACAATATTAAAGCACTATTTTTCAAGGCCAGCCACAATACAAAGAAATAAATCTCCCAAGTCTATTATTTTTGCATGAACTTCGAGACTTTATTTAACATGTTTCGAATTGTCCGATTTAGTTCAAATATGCACCATTTTGTTTCAAAATTTGTTGCCATTTTAAAGGTAGCTATATAATACCTCCCTCATAGAAGTCTTGATTCTTATTGGCGAAAAACTATAATAATCGATTTTCGTGATCTTCTTTTTACATTTTGCCCGATTTTTTGAGATCGCAGGCAACAATTAAAGATGTCCTACAGTTGTACCAGTTCATTTGACTTATCGACTCATTTGAACTACCCGAAAAAAAATTTGATCTATCAATTACATTGATCTACATTAGTATTGTTTAAAAATTTTCCATTCAAATTTCTGAGAAAACCCATATTTTGAATGATATTGAAATATACTATTGTTACTGTATGGTTTGATTGATATTTCAAATTTTTTCATTATTAGAAAAGTCATATTTTAGTTTTCTATGAACCCAAACGTTCTAGCTAACAATTACTATTTTAATTTTAGGTAAATCAAATGAAGCCATTGTCGCAGCTTGTGTTTATATAGCGTGTCGTCAAGAAAGGGTGCCAAGGACATTCAAAGAAATTTGTGCAGTTAGTAGAATCAGTAAAAAAGAAATTGGAAGATGCTTCAAATTGATCGTGAAGGATTTGAACACTTCTGTCGATCACATTACCACAGGCGATTTTATGTCTCGTTTCTGTTCAAATCTTAATCTCCTGAATAGGATCCAAAAAGCAGCCACACATATAGCAAATAAGGCTGAAGAATTAGATATAGTTGCAGGCAGATCACCAATCTCTATAGCTGCGGCTGCAATATATATGGCAACACAGGTAAGTTGTTCAACTTAATTTAAAAGAATTTTATCATTCGCATGTGTTGTTGAACCCTATATCCGTCCATGTGATTTGGCAAAACAGACTGAATAGATGACAGCTAATTCGACATAGGTAGCTTCAATAATATGGCCGCTATTAACAGTCAAAGTTCAGAAGTTTCTATTGAAAGACTTGTTGGATCAAAACCTTTGGAACACAACTTGTCAACATATCCAAAATGTAGTAATACTACGAAACTCCAGACATACTACTCTGTCAAGAAAGTACCGGGAATTTTCAATTAAAACAACATTTTTACATTTAATCGTCAAAATTTATTGGGTTGCCTTCAAAATAGGCTCCATTTGCTCCAATACATCTATGCCAACGGCACTTCCAATTATCGAAACATTTTTTATAGGCGCTTTCCGGGATGGACTTTAGCTCTCGCGCCGAATTTTGTTTCATGGCTTCAATCGACTCAAAACGGGTGCCACGAAGGGGCAATTTTAGTTTTGGGAAGAGGAAAAAGTCGCAGGCAGCCAAATCCGGCGAATACGGTGGTTGCTGAAGCATGTTTGTTGAGTTTTTGGCGAGAAAGTCAGTCACAATCGTGGCTCGGTGAGAAGGCGTGTTATCGTCATGCAAAATCCATGAGTTGTTCGCCCACAAATTTGGCCGCTTCTTACGGATACGCTCACGCAAACGTTTCATAACGCCTAGGTAATACTCCTTGTTTACCGTCTGACCCTCTGGAACGAATTCGTAGTGCACCACGCCACGGATATCGAAGAAAACAATGAGCATCACCTTCATTTTCGAGCGGCTTTGGCGTGGTTTTTTCGGTTTCGGCTCATTTTTTGCCACCCATTCCGATGATTGCTGGCTTGTTTGCATATCGTACTCGTAGACCCAGGTCTCATCACCAGTTATAATGCGTTCCATGAATGTAGAATCGGAATTACAGCGATCCAGCATGTCTGAAGCAACCTGTTCGCGATGACGTTTTTGAAGAAAATTCAGGTCTTTCGGTACGAGTCGTGCGGCCACCTTTCTCATGCCCAAAATATCAATCAAAATCGTACGTGCGGACTCGTGGGATATCTTAAGATCATGTGCTATCTCTCTCAAGCTGGTACGACGGTTTTCCAGCACCCTTTCCTTAATTTTATCGACGTTATCTTCGATCGAAGCCGTCGAACGAGGCAAGTCTTCGACCACTTCACGACCGTCCTTGAAGGCTCTGTACCACTGATATGCACGAGTTTTCGATAGAGCATTATCACCAAAGGCCTTTTGCAACATTTTCAATGCATCGGCACATGAAAATTCATTTGCAACACAAAACTTTAAACAAATTCTTTGCTCAACGTAATCACCCATAGTAAAAATCGGCGCGCACTCTGACATCGACTGACTTAATCAGCTGTTGCAAACACACTAGTTGACAGATCCCGCTCAAGCTTGGCATAGTAATTAAGGACAATGGTACCAACCTAGGAAAAAAAATTTTTACCTGCCTCATTGCCCCGCCAGATTTGAATCGATAATTCCCGGTAAAATCTTGACAAAATGTATATGAACAACTATCATAAAGCAATGAACTTCTCCATCGAACTATTTTTCTTGTATAATTGTTAGCATGTTGTTCACTCATTAGTAGTATCTGGTGCTGTTTTCATCACACAAAATGAAGTGTACTACATATTCATAAATACTGAACATTTTTCAGGCCTCTGATGATGTTAGAGACGCGAAGGAAATTGGCGATGTTGCTGGTGTAGCAGAGGTGACAATTAAACAGGCTTATAGACTGATGTATCCCCATGCTGAGAAACTGTTTCCAGAAGGATTTAAATTTTTTGTTCCAATTAGTCAGTTGCCACGAATGTAAAATATTATTTTTTATCATATATTTTATTTATATTATATTGCCTAGTCTTATATTCAATTAAAGTTTATTACATAATTAGAAAAACTCCCTTATTTTCAATCCTTTTATTTTATATTTTGAAGACAATTTTAGGTTTCTAACGAAAGAGAACCGTAATTTTCTTCTGGTCTCCTTCACTATGTTGGCTTTGGTGAGAGTGCTAGAAATCTGGTCCGGTCTTTCCTATCTGGTAGATCACAACGCGTGGCATCTGGGCGTTATTCGACTCCTTTAGAGCTTGGGGTTCCTCAGGGTGTATATTATATACACATTAAATTTCCATAAATGCATGATTTATTGTTATGGGGACGATGCGCAATTGTATTTTTCTTTTCTTCTGAACCAGATCTTCTTAGCCGAAGAATGATCAATTCGGATTTAAACAATTTTTTCAAAATATCCGAAGATCACCTCCTCAAACTGAATCCTGTGAAATGATCTCTTGTGGTATTTGGTAGCAAACAGAACACAGAAGTAGCTGAAGAACCATTGAAGATCAGAATAAATGGTATACTTCTGGCTTCCTCTAAGACATGTAAAAACCTTGGACTACTCACAGCTACGATTCAACGAACATGTCAATAGTAAACTTCGTTCGGCCTACAACTCTCTAAGATGTATCTATTCCCTTAAGATGCTAGAAGGCTGCTCTGTGACTCACTTGTTTTATCCCAATTCAATCATTGCCTCAGTGTTTATCAGGGGGAAGGTGCTAATTGACAGTCCCCCTAGCCCTCATCAATACGCCTACCAGGCTGGCAAGTCGGCAGAACTTGCATTGCATAATCTGGTCGTAAAATTAAAGCAATCTCTCGATAATCAAGACATAGCACTAACAGTGTTTCTGGACATTTAAGGTACTTTTAACAATACGCTGCCGGCTTCTCTCGCTGAGGCTATCGCTGCGAGAGGAATCGACCCACTAATCTGTAGATGGATACAGGCAATGCTATGCGGCAGAACAATAACGACCTCATACCAGGATGAGGTCTTGGAGTTCAAGGCTGCGAAAGGCTGTCCGCAGGGAGGTATTCTCTCACCCTTACTGTGGACCCTTCTCGTTGATGACCTGCTAGCGATCATTTCGCTGTGGGGAGTCGACGTTCAAGCATTTGCTGATGACCTGGTAAATCAGAGGTGACGATATCGGCCGTCCTTCAAGAGATACTGAACACTATTGACAAATGGTGTATAAGGGAAGACATGTCTCTTAACCTGAAAAAGGAACAAAAGCTCACCCGACCACAGAGACAGGCTTGCCTTGCAATTACAGGTGCGTTTCGCACCACACTCACGGCAGCCATGGAGGTCCTATTAAATCTACCACCCCTGCACCTACTTGTGCAGAGGGAAGCGGAACGGACCACATACAAACTATATCAACTGGCGATTGACAGGCCAGAGGCAATAGTGATGGGAGGCTCAGGACTGCTGGACGAGCTTTTAACGAACAGTATCCTATATTGGATGGAGTAGTCTGTTACTTTGTGATAGTTCATTTTAATGGAATGAAATAAGGAATTACTTTGTTTTCTATCACTTGATAGAGAACAGTATCCTATCAATGCCCTCGGATCTAATGTCAAAAATCACGAGCCAGGAACGGAATTTCAATGTAATCGTCCCCAGCCGGGACGAATGGACCCAGCATGCTGAGGTTCTATTGAGAACCGACCTTGGCTTGTTCACAGACGGCTTGCGAACGACGAACGGAACAGGAGTCTATGGGAGCAAACCGAGAATTAACATCTCATTGAGTCTCGGTCAAAACGCAACCATATTTCAGGCAGAAATATTCGCCATTGAGACCGCGGCGGAACTGCTGATAAAAGGGCAAATCCTCCACGATAAAATCAAAATATT
Source organism: Megalocaria dilatata (assembly GCA_034642435.1). Taxonomy (NCBI): domain Eukaryota; kingdom Metazoa; phylum Arthropoda; class Insecta; order Coleoptera; family Coccinellidae; genus Megalocaria; species Megalocaria dilatata. The sequence continues at coordinate 7,291,147 of CM067855.1, read as the reverse complement.
TACTGATAGTCAGTCAGTACTAAAAGCTCTGGAATCCAGCTGTTTTACATCCAAAACAGTCTGGAGTTGCCGCACGGCTTTAAACAGGATAGGTATGTATAACGGAGTCACTCTGGTTTGGATACCGAGCCAGTCAAACTATTTGGGTAACGAGGAGGCAGATCGGCTGGCATTTGCTGGAGCTGCGCTGCCTCTGGTAGGACCGGAACCATTCCTGGGAATACCACATGACGTGGCTAACGAGGCGATAACAGGCAGAATGAACTCAAGGCTAGAGTCTTTCTGGCGGAGTCATTCTGGCCTGAAACGTTCGAAGTTGTTCCTTGGAACAGCTTCGAACAAAAAGATGGCGAACCTAGCGCTAGGTCTGGATAAGGCCAAACTAAGCACACTTGTCGGAATCATGACAGGTCACTGCAGACTGAAAGCGCATTTGCACAAAATCGATCTGGCTGAAGACAATGAATGCAGGCTGTGTCTTGAGGACACTGAAACAGCCATGCACATCATCTCAGAGTGCCCAGCGGTGAGTCGCATCAGATTTGAGGTCTTTGGCCAGGCTTTTATAGCCCACAGCGAACTGGAAAAATTACTCTTGAACAAGATTATCGGTTTTATCCAAAAACTGGATCTCGTCGGGGATATATAAATTAGGAGTGAACCACAATAGTCCGTGTGGACGCAGTGGTAGGGTGGACAGACGCCCGCTCGCCATAAATAACAACAACAACAACAATGTTTACTAGCCATGTTTGGATATCGCGGATAGATACCGTATCCAAAAAATGCACACGGAAAAAAACTTGACATCCTGGAATCCATAGAAATTGAAAAATATAAGAGGCACGTACCAATAATAAAACTACTAAACGAACAGACGGAACTTTGGAAAACCCCTTTCTTCGAAGCTTTGCCGAAGCCTACAATCGGCATATATAATAGTTGAAATCTAATTTGTTCATTCAGTTCGAAAATGTAGTAAACACTACGAAACTCGAGTCACTGTATATCAGTAATAATAAAAAGTGATAGAAAACAAAATAATTTCTTATTTCATTCTATTAAAATAAACTATCACAAAGTAATGGACTACTCCATCCACTTGTAAGTTAGATTTCCACTCTTTCAGCTAGATCTTGTTCTTAAAATGGTAAAGAATAAATCCTTTCCTGCTATCCTCGTCCTTCCCGAAACTATTCCTTTCCTACTAGTATTTGAGTAAATGTTTATTTGAACTTTAGCGCTGCTTTCATTTTTTGATGTACTAATTTTGAATGTAAGGCTTAACAGATTCCTTCCGGAAATCTGAACCCTGTATGCCTTTTGTTTCCAATGGCTTGTGTAATAACAATAACCCTATTTTTATTATTATTAAAAAATCACGAAATTAATAGAATTTGTATGAAATAAAAACTTAGTTTTCTATCACTTTTTATTAACTGAATATACAGTGACTCAAGATTCGTACTTTTCAAACTGAATAAAACAAATTATATCTCTACGATTATATAAATTCGTCGAAGACTTCAACTTGTGCAAAACTTTGAAAAGTGAAATGTGACGAATGTCAGTCTGCTTATTTAATAGTTTTATTTCTAAAACCTGATTGTGCTTAAATATTTCTATGGTTTCCAGGCTGTCTATTTTTATCCTTCAGTGTCCTCCAGGTGTAATATTTCAAGATTGTCCAATTCTGGGAAGGTACGATGGCTTTCGATAAAATGTTTTGCAAAATTAGAGTTATCTTGCCGGTTCCTAAATGAGGTATTTGTTTTGGAGCTGCATTTGAAACTAAGCCTCTGAGGGGATCGTGGTGTCCGCCATTTTGTGGAGTTTTAGTCTCAATGGAGTAGTACCCGGGAACGCATCACGCTTTTTGCGTACGAGTGCATTATCGCAACGGTGACGCAATAGTGGCTTCTCAACGTTTGTATCGTGCGGAATATCGTATATGCCATCCACCAAGTGATGAGAGCATTAGAAAATAGATCCGGATTTTCGAGAATACAGGTGCGACGGTAAAAATTCAGCACTCTGGCCTCCCTCGTTCAGTCCGCAACGAATAACCGATTCGAGAAATGGAGGCGTCAGTTCGTCAAAACCCGTCTTTATCAATCCGAAAGCGGGGCCAAAAAATCGTCCTTGCATTTGATTTTAAGTGAAGCTTCGCATTTAAAAGCCCAAAAAATCCAATTGGTTCAATAATTAAAGGGTACAGGCTATGCTAACGATTGAATTTTGGCAACGAAATTTTACGGCGGTTCAACAATTTTGATAACATACTCTTCAGTGATAAAGCAAACTTTTTGTTACTACTGTCATCACCTGAACAAACTGAATGATGCACTTCAACAGAAAAGGCCAGAATTAATCAACAGAAAAGGTGTAGTGTTCCACCAAGATAATGCGAGACCTCATACAAGTTTGGTCACTCGCGAAACGCTTTTACGGCTTGACTGGGATATACTGTCAAACTCACCATATTCTCCAGATCTGGCAGCTTCGAATTATTATTTGTTCCGGTCATTGCAAAAGTTTTTGGATGGTAAAGTCATTACTTCAAATGAAGAGGTCAAAAATCACTTGGATCAGTTTTTTGCCAGCAAAAACCAAGAATTTTATGAGGGTGGAATCATACTACTACCAGAAAGATGGCAAAGGTGTTGGACCAGAATGGCCAATATACAGGTGTCCCAGAAGTCGATGTCAAGCCGGAATCGGGCAACAGTTTGAGTCATAAAAGTCATCAGAAAAATATAAAAGAAAATCTAAGTCCTGTCTTTTCAAATTATATTGCACTTTCTCTTACTGAATAAAATGCACACCCTGTGATGATCTTTGAACTCCTGTTGCTACAATTTTTTCCTTTTTTCAAATTTTATTTTTCCTGCGATCCCGAATAGTGCTTCTGTAACATGTAATCTTCAATTCTAAGCCAATTGGTCCAGCTTGGAAAATAATGTCACTTTTTGGCAATATTCATATTTCGCCCAACTTCAATTGACCGTACTAAAAAAAAGTTTAGCAAGTTACTTCAAAAGTTAGCACATTTAATAAGGATTCTAAAATGCTATAACACTAACTACATTCGCTTTGAGATTGGACAAAAAAGGTTTTTCTTGAAGATATTCAGTTTCGTTTTATGACAAGATTTAATAAATTCGCGAAAGATGTTCAAACTGCTTTCCTTCAGTCGCAAAACATGCATGACATCTTTTTAAAAAAGATGGGGATCCCAGAATTGGATGCACTAGAATCATTTTTAGAAAGTTCTAAGAAATTGTTCGAAACTATGTTTCTTTAAGAAAGACCGTTTTTTTTTTGACCGATCTAAGAAATAATGTATTATACCATTTGAGAATCCCTAATAAATGCGCTAACTTTTAAAGTAATTTGGCAAACTGATGTAGTACTTTTTTTTTCACTAAAGTCAGTTAAAGTTGTGCGAAATATTAATTTTGAATACTTGGTTCGGCAAAAAGTGACATTATTTTCCAAGCTGGAGTAATTGGCTTAGAACTGAAGATCACAGGTTACAGAAGCACTATTCGGGATAACATAGGAAAAATGAAATTTGAAGAAAGTAAAAAATTGTAGCAACAGGAGTTAAAAAATCTTCACAGGGTGTGCATTTTCTCGAATAATAAAAAATGCAATATAATTTGAAGAGTAAACGACTTGGACTTTTTTAAATATTTTTCTGATGACTATTATGTCTCAGCCAATTACTCGATTCTCTGTTGATAGCGTGCAAGAATGAATAACTTTTGCGTTCAATTCAAATGTTGCTACTTTTTGATACGCGAAAACATATCGTGCTTATCGCGGAATCCAATAATAAGTGGTATTTCAATATTATATCGGGTGTTTTTTTCAGAGTGATAGAACTTTCGATAGGGATAACTGTGATTTGACAGAAGGAAGAAGCTATGATGTTTGACATTTCTGTTCAGTAAGCATTGAAAAATTATCATGGAAAGACTCACGCCGCAACAACGTTTACAAATTGTTGAAATTTATTTTCAAAATCAGTGTTCTATTCGACAAATTTATAGAGCACTTCGTGAAATTTATGGTTTACATAATCGTCTATCAGAGCAGCTTATTCGTCGAAATATCGATAGATTTCGGACAACATTTTCTCAACTCGATGCAACAACAAGACAAAGAACTGTACGTACAGAAGAAAATATCGCTGCTGTAAGTCATAGTGTTAATTATGATCCAGATTTGTCTGTTCGTCGACGTTCACAACAAGTTGGACTCTTTGCATCCACCACATGGAAAATTTTTCGTGAAGAGCTGGTCTACACCCATACAAGATTCAACTGGTTCAAGAACTAAAGCCACTTGACCATAATAAGCGTCGTTTGTTTGCTGATTGGGCCCTAGAACAGCTTGAAGTTGAGCCACTTTTTTATCGTTAAATTGTGTTTAGTGATGAAGCTCATTTCTGGTTGAACGAAAAGAAAACTAGGGCATGGACGAAAATAGCCGATGAATGTATTGACAATAGTACAGACCATTCAACAACTGAATATAGCCCAGAATATTTACTTTGTGGCAGAACTGATCCCATTGCTCCAGAAGAACTTATTGAAGAGAGAAATTTACCAGAAGATAAGGAAAAAGCATATAAAAATTCTTTACGCTATCATGAATACAATAAAAGACTGATCGTCAAGAATAGGAAACATTATTATTTTACAATTGGAGACTATGTTTATGTTGAAAATAAATCAAAATTTAATAGAGAAAAGCTTGATGAAATAAGAATAGGACATTTTCCAATAGTGAAAAAATTTCTAACACTATATATGAGATACTTCTGCCAAGAAAGTACCGGGAATTTTTTTTCCTAGGTTGGTACCACTGTCTTTAATTACTATGCCAAGCTTGAGCGGGATCTATCAACTAGTGTGTTTGCAACAGCTGATTAAGTCAGTCGATGTCAGAGTGCGTGCCGATTTTTACTATGGGTGATTACGTTGAGCAAAGAATTTGTTTAAAGTTTTGTGTTGCAAATGAATTTTCGTGTGCCGATGCATTGAAAATGTTGCAAAAGGCCTTTGGTGATAATGCTCTATCGAAAACTCGTGCATATCAGTGGTACAGAGCCTTCAAGGACGGTCGTGAAGTGGACGCCCATCGACGGCTTCGATCGAAGATAACGTCGATAAAATTAAGGAAAGGGTGCTGGAAAACAGTCGTACCAGCTTGAGAGAGATAGCACATGATCTTAAGATATCCCACGAGTCCGCACGTACGATTTTGATTGATATTTTGGGCATGAGAAAGGTGGCCGCACGACTCGTACCGAAAGACCTGAATTTTCTTCAAAAACGTCATCGCGAACAGGTTGCTTCAGACATGCTGGATCGCTGTAATTCCGATTCTACATTCATGGAACGCATTATAACTGGTGATGAGACCTGGGTCTACGAGTACGATATGCAAACAAGCCAGCAATCATCGGAATGGGTGGCAAAAAATGAGCCGAAACCGAAAAAACCACGCCAAAGCCGCTCGAAAATGAAGGTGATGCTCATTGTTTTCTTCGATATCCGTGGCGTGGTGCACTACGAATTCGTTCCAGAGGGTCAGACGGTAAACAAGGAGTATTACCTAGGCGTTATGAAACGTTTGCGTGAGCGTATCCGTAAGAAGCGGCCAAATTTGTGGGCGAACAACTCATGGATTCTGCATGACGATAACGCGCCTTCTCACTGAGCTACGATTGTGACTGACTTTCTTGCCAAAAACTCAACAAACGTGCTTCAGCAATCACCGTATTCGCCGGATTTGGCTCCCTGCGACTTTTTCCTCTTCCCAAAACTAAAATTGCCACTTCGTGGCACCCGTTTTGAGTCGATTGAAGCCATAAAACAAAATTCGGCGCGAGAGCTAAAGTCCATCCCGGAAAGCGCCTATAAAAAATGTTTCGATAATTGGAAGTGCCGTTGGCATAGATTCCCGGTACTTTCTTGACAGAGTAGTATATATTGGAAATAAAAGAAAGGACATTAACTATTTTCATGTAACTAAGTTGCACCCATGTGAAAGCGCAAACATGTAATAAGGGGTGCATACTTTGTGTGGGGGGATGTAAAAATAAAACTGCTATTTTTAGGGAAAACAACTTTGTAACTCCTATGTTCTATGACCTATGTTCTATGTCTAAGATTTTAACCTAAAAGTGTCACATGTGATATTTAGTTAGCTGTTAGAATTGAGAAACCCGAAGAAATAGCATTGTTTTTTATTTCTTCCAGAATCCTGACATCAAATCGTCTATTTCTTCAATTATAAAAATAAGAATTGATTACATTCTTATATATTTATTTGGACCAAGTTGTATACATAAGGGTAACTGCAATAAAGTTTTCCTGTTGATCTTTCGTCACAATGTCACCTCCCCAAAATAATTAAAAAAAAAATGGAAAAGTAATTACTCTTTGTGTTATTGATGAGATAAGGCCTGAATTACTCGAAAAAGTGGTCCAAAATTGGTCTGCTCGATGCGGTTCCTCAGAGCTAGTCGTGGTGGACATATGCCCGAAATTATTTTCAAAACATAAATGTCATAAAATTGTCTTTCAAATGAAAATAACTTTACTTTACTATTTGGTAGTTGATCATAATTAAAACAAATTGTAGAAATTACTATGTTTTACTACCAAAAAATATATATAATCAATTCAACAATAAAATATACGAACAATTAAACGGCCTAGTCATGGGCTCACCACTGAGTCCACTCCTTGCAGACATATTCATGTCAGAAATAGAAAACAAAATATTCAATTCGAAACTACCTGTAAATGTTCATTTCTGGTATAGATACGTAGACGACATTCTTACGTGTATCTCCGGAACATCCAGACAACTGAGCCAATTTTTGAATTTCTTGAATAATATTCACCCAAAAATTAAATTCAAATTAGAAAAAGAATCGAAGCACAGTATTACATTTTTAGACCTCTCGATATCACACTCAAATAGAAAAATAGATTTAAACGTGTTCAGAAAACCCACATCCACTGATATATGTATTCCTATTGATTCTAATCACCCATATTCACAAAAAATGTCAGCATATCAATCGATGATCCATAGAGCCTTCGCATTACCCTTATCAAAAAACGACCGCGAAGCTGAAGTCCAAACTATAAAATCAATAGCCGCGAATAACGGAAACTATCTAAAATAGCTATGAGCCAAATTTATCCCATCATAAAAACCGAAGAAAATAAAAAATTCATTTCTCTGTCGTATTTTGGTAGCATAAGTCAAAAAGTGGCCAATAGTTTTTCAAAATCAGATGTCAATATTGCCTTCAAAACGCAAAACAAATTATCATCGGTATTATTTAATGCAAAGGACCTTACTCCAAACATACACAAATCAGGAGTTTATGAGTTATCTTGTTCTACGTGCAGTAATAAATATATAGGACAAACAGGACGTTCGTTCAAGACGAGGTTCAACGAACATAAAATGAGTTTCAAGAAAAATAAACAAAATTCTACTTTTGCTATTCATTGTCTAGAAAACGGTCATTCCTTTCTCACAATAGATAATCTTAAAATTTTACATGTAGAATCAAAAGGGAAGAAACTCGATTATCTAGAATCTGTTGAAATTTTCAAATTAGTTTACAATAACAATAATGTAAAAATAATGAATGACTGTACGGAGCTATGTAAATCGAAAATATTTGAGATATTTAAAAAGTAACATCTGTTTAAAACCTTTTTCAACGAACATAAAATGAATTTAATGAAAAGTAAACAAAAATTCAACTTTTGCCACTCATTCTTTAGAAAACAGTAATTCCTTTCGACAAAAGAAAATCTTGAGAAAATTTCACATGTAGATTCAAAAGAAAAGAAACTTGATTATTGAAATTTTCAAATTCGTTCACAATAAAAATAATGTAAAAAATAATGAATGACTGTATGGAGCTTTGTTAATCCAAGTATTTGAGATATACAACTAAATAATGTAAAAATAATGAATGACTGTACGGAGCTATGTAACCCCAAAAATTATTCGAGATATTTAAATGGGTACAATCTGTTTAACAACCTTCTTTGTCGATTGCCGACATTCCGATATCTATTAGAAGGCCCCTCTTTTTTAACCCGGTTTTTTATCATGTTCCGATTGTAAACCTCTGTACCACTATTAGGAGAATCTGTTGAAATATTCAAAATATTTATCACTTTTGTTTAAATACCATTGTATTAGGTCTTCAGTTGTCTGATGATGAGATAGTTCATTTCCCGAAACTCGAGTCACAAGAAAATGTGTAATATATATTTTTTGGTAGTAAAACATAGTAATTTCTACAATTTGTTTTAATTTGGCTTCAATCTCAATTTTAATGTGTTTTATTTCAATTTAAAGTTCTATCCCTCTAAAAAACACACCTGATACCATATGGTCGCAAAAAATCTATATAATCCGCCTTGCATCTCGCGGCCGACGATGATAACAAAATCGCATCTCCATGCAGCTCGAACCGACGCATGCCTGACGCCAGAATGCACCGCGCAAAACAGGCGCAGCTCCATACACTTCCTTCTCAGCCTCAGTTCGTTCCGATACGTTTGGAGAGGTGAGGTGTTGTCGGTGTGGACGCGGGTGCCGTTTCATGTTTTCTATGACAGCCTGACAGGATATCGTGTTTTCCATGTTCTGTTTGGAGGATCTTAGCAATTTCGACAAGGTAGGTCCTGTGCCAGGCTTCCTGCATCCAGATCCCTGGGGGACTGCACAATATTTGGATTAATTTTGACAGTTGCGTGAACAGGCGAGAGGTTATGCAAAAATACCGACACATTCGTATCTGTTTTGAATATGGAAATGAAAAATTTCATATGGATTCTCGTTTTTGTTTATTTATAAGGATGAGTAACTTAACTTATGATTCAAGGTGGACCTCGTTCGACGAGAACATACCGTGTTTCTTCTTGAACCTTCCGATTTTAAAACTTTTTCGCGATTAAAATGACGATTTCATCAGTCTGTTCAGATTGACAGAGTAAATCGTATCCACGAGTAACACATTCGAACAAAACCACAAAACATTATTACCTTAGAAAAAGCTTAATTTACTTCCAATCAATTAAACAAAAAATTCAAAACAAACTGAACCTGGCGTAACGTCAATGAAACGAATTGAATAATACCATGAATGTTGTATTTTCTATGCTCCCCTTCAAACAGTCGGAATAATTGTTTTCCTTATAAAAACCATCAAATGAGATTGTGATTTTCAAGATGAAATTGAAAACGTGCTTTGAACTATCTACAGGGTGACCCAGGGGTGGGTAAATGGTTCATAACTTCGTTTCTATTCAAGCTATCGACATGATTGTTTTTTCCAAACGATAGTTGGTACAATCCGCACATCCTGAAAATATTTTCATCCTCATACAGGTGTCCGAAAATGAAATACATACATAGGTTCGTTTTTTTTAAATGGCAACCCCCTATTTTTAATACATCCTTGGATTTGCTAATTAATTGTCGATAAAACGCACCCAGGTTTCATTAACTTTCTGCATTAGTTTTTGACCTACGTCAATTTGTGTTTCGAAATAGTGTCGTGTGTAGACCCACAGAAAATGTCATAACTTCGGAACCGTTCAACATAATTCATTGAATTGAATCAGTCCTTACTTGGTGAAAATCCATATTAAATAATATTTAAAAGAGGTTATTCTGATTTTCACAAATTTTTATTGTTATGTTAACAACAATCGTTTCACTATCACAGTAGCATCATCAGGCAAGATTACATTTTTAATAACTAAGCTTGTTTCCGAAATCCGTTGCTATTTATATTACAGTAAGTACAATAAATTTTTATTGAGCACTAAAACCCACTAAATCTATGGTTGAAACCATGTCCTGTTTCTAAAAAATGGTTGGAATATGTAGAATTACTTTTATTATTGAGTCCAGTCTGTCCTATGTAAACTTTAGGGCAATCACCGCAGGTTAACTTATAAACCCCCGATTTATTATCTTTATGTGTACAGTCTTTATTATTTTTAATAAATTTACTCAAGTTTGAATTGGTTTTAAATGAAGTTCTTAAATTATATTTATTTTTGAGGTATGTAGCAATTTTCTCAGAAATACCTTTACTGTATTTTAAGGAAATGTATTTAAAATTTTCTTTTATATTAGGCAACACCATATTTAAAGCTATTTTATTATTTTTATTCATCAATAATTTGTCTATCAACTTTGGATCATAGTCATTATTAATAGCTATTTGTTTAATTATGTTAAGTTCTGAAATATAATTTTCTCGATTCATGGGAATATTAACTAATCTGTGGATCATACAATTAAATGCTGATAATTTTTGATTTGAAGGATGATTTGATTTATTGTGTATAATAGAATCCGTATAGGTTGGTTTGTGAAATATTGAAAAATCATATGAATTATTTATTCGAGTAACAGTTAAATCAAGAAAAAAAACAGAATTATTATGTTCGTTTTCCATAGTGAATTTAATTGAAGGATGTATTTCATTGATGAATAAAAAGAATTATTTCAAAAGTCTGTCTGTACCTGTGAAGCAACAGAAAATATCGTCTACATATCTATACCGATATAAAAAGTACTTCTTAAGGGAATTTTGGTGAATTTATTTTCAATATTGTCCATGAATATTTCTGCTAATAAAATATAATTTGAGAACTTCCTTTAAAACCAATTCAAACCTGAGTAAATTTATTAAAAATAATAAAGACTGTACACATGAAGATGATAAATCGGGGGTTTATAAGTTAACCTGCGGTGATTGCCCTAAAGTTTACATAGGACAGACTGGAAGAACTTTCCGTCATATAATTGGTGAACATTTGAAGAGTTTCCTCAATAATAAAAGTAATTCTACATATTCCAACCATTTTTTAGAAACAGGACATACTTTCAACCATAACTTTGAAATTCTACATATAGAAAGCAAAAGTTATGCCTTAAATCTGTTAGAATCCCTAGAGGTATATAAACATAATAAAATTGGAATATTACTTAACGAACAAATAGATTTAAATAACTCACCTCTGTTAAATATATTCAGATAAGCTGGAATTTGCAGAGACCCTTTTTGGGTTTTAGTGCTCAATAAAAATTTATTGTACTTACTGTAATATAAATAGCAACGGATTTCGGAAACAAGCTTAGTTATTCAAAATGCAATCTTGCCTGATGATGCTACTGTGATACCGAAACGATTGTTGTAAACATAACAATAAAAATTTGTGAAAATCAGAATAACCTTATTTAAATATGATAGTTCATCATCGAGTAATAACTGTAATTAATCGTCTTCGAATTTTCTTGGCTATCCTGAGCGAGGTCGATCTTCAACGCTGAAATCACCACTTTTGAAGCGCCGCAATCATTCTCTACATGACTTCTGAATTGAAGTATTTTCATCGTAAACTTCCACAAGCGTACGATGATTTTCAGCTGCTCTTTTTTTTTCAATTAAAACAAAAAATGAAAATTTCTCGCAAATGCTGTTTAGTTATCAAAAAAGAAACACTTAACAGCGTAACAAAAAAAACGTTTGCAACTGGTAATAAATAAAATAAAATAGAAAAAGGCTTTTCACTTGATAGAAGAAATATAGCAAAATTTGAATATCAAATCAATTTTAATTTCAAAAAAATTTTATTCAAAAAACTTTTCGAATTAAATTAATGTCTAAAATAGGCACCGCTTACGTTTAATAGACGTATATAATAAAAACTCAATATATAATGTCAAATGGAATAAATAAACCAACAGATATAAGAAAGTCATTAAAATTAATAAATAAATATTTAAAGGAGACAAAATTTTGTTTCTGATCTTACCTTTAAGAACACCAATTGCCTTTTAAAGTTAAAGTTTTAAGTTGTGTTCATGTTTTTAAAAGGCAATTGGTGTTCTTAAAGGTAAGATCAGAAATAAAATTTTGTCTCCTTTAAATATTTATTTATTAATTTTAATGACTTTCTCATATCTGTTGGTTTATTTATTCCATTTGACATTATATATTGAGTTTTGATTATATACGTCTATTAAACGTAAGCGGTGCTTATTTTAGACATTAATTTAATTCTAAAAGTTTTTTGAATAAAATTTTTTTGAAATTAAAATTGTAGAAGACTAACAGATTTAATCTGTTTTGATATTCAAATTTTGGTAATGAATAAAATTCAATTTCCGCAAACTTTTTATTGTTTAACTACAATTCTACATTTGAACTACGAAACTTTTGTCGTTCAACAATAAAAAGTTTGTGGAAATTGAATTTTATTTATTACTTTCTGAATAGGAATTTTTCAATCCCTAAAAAGAAACGTTTTGTATGAAACTCATGACAATTAAAATTTGATGTTATCTGCGATGTCCAATCTGTACATCCAGTTTTTCTTTTAGTAAAAAAACCGTACTTTCACTCTCAAAATGACTAGGAACTATTAAATTGAGATTTATAGAGAATATTAAAGGTCGAAGCTAACATATGTAATTTAAAGTTAATGTTATAATAAATCAAAGAGATTTATTTCCAGTTTGATGTATGAATACAAAATTATACAGATATATGCTAACCTAATTATGGAATTGATTAATGTTAGTTGGCTGAATCGAATTGACTATTACGAAATTATAGAACTGTTCGTTATTTTGAATGTAGTTTTCATAAAATTGTATAGCCATTGTTTTATGAACTATCTGGTGTTTTTTAGAGTGATAGAACTTTAAATTGAGATAAAACATATTTAAATTAAGATTGAAGCCAATTTTTTTTTATTTGAAACATAATTTCATGACATTTATGTTTTAAAAATAATTTCCTGCATATGTCCACCACGACTACCTCTGAGGAACCGCATTCGACCAGACCAATTTTGGATCACTTTTTCTAGTAATTCAGGCCTTATTTAATCAATAATACGAGTTATGTTGGCTTCCAAAGCGTCTATTGTTTCTGGTTTATCAGCATAACCAATGATTTGACATAACCCCAAAGACAATAATCCAGTGGAGTTATGTCGCATGATCTTGGAAGCCAATTAATTGGACTATTTCTCGAAATATTGTTATCGCCAAATCTTTCTCTCAATAAATCAATTGTTACGGTAGTAGCATGAGGTGTAGCACCATCTTGTTGAAACCAAAACACTTCTGGGTCGATACCATTCAAATTTTGAAACAAATAATCATTGATCATCGATTTGTAACGAGCACCATTCAGTGTAACATTAGCTCCAGCATCGTTTTTAAAGAAATATGGACCGGTGATGCCTCCAGCGTGTAAAGCACACCATACAGTGCATTTTTCAGGATGCAATGGAACCTGAAGAACTTCTTGAGCATTGTTTTCGCTCCATATACGGCAATTTTGCTTGTTTACATAGCCGTTCAACCGGAAATGAGCTTCTTCACTAAACTCAATTTTACGCTAAAAAAGTGGATCAACTTCAAGCTGTTCTAGGGCCCAATCAGCAAACAAACGAAGCTTATTATGGTCAAATGGTTTTAGTTCTTGAACCAGTTGGATCTTTTATGGGTGTAGACCAAGATCTTTACGCAAAATTTTCCATGTGGTGGATGCACAGAGTACAACTTTTCGTGAATGTCGACGAATAGACAAATCTGGATCATCATTAACACTATGACTTATAGCAGCGATATTTTCTTATGTACGATGGACGATTATGTAAACCATAAATTTTTCGAAGTGCTCTATAAGTTTGGCGAATAGAATACTGATTTTGAGAATCAATTTCAACAATTTGTAAACGTTGTTGCGGCGTGAGTCTTCCCATGATAATTTGTCAATGCTTACTGAACAGAAATGTCAAAACAACATGGCTACTAGCTTCTGTTATCCCTAACGAAAGTTCTATCACTCAAAAAAAAACACCCGATACATATATTGGCTATGAATATTTTTATTGCAAATGTTTTGCATTTTAGTTTTAGTTTTGGGCTAATGTGTTCTATAGCACTATGTAATGAGTTGTTACCATCCTCAGGTGTTTTTTTCGGAACAATGTCGTCTTAGGAATTCTTTCTCCCTAATACAGAACTTAAAAATTATTTTTGGATTCTTTAAAACTCTAAGGTTCTTGAGTTTAGACGGTTCAACTGTCTGTTCAACCTTTTGACGGTAAGTTCAAATTACATTATTTCGTGAATAGTGAACCGATTTTGAAAATTTTAACTAGGTTGTGCACAGAACATGAATAACTTTCAAACTAACCAACACTCGAGATCCCTTCCCTATTAAAAAAATGTTGCGGGTTGATGCCACTTTCATGGGGTTTGTTTTTTCGGAACAAACTCATGAAGGAAATTCGTCCCCTCACAACAGAAGTTGACCTTTTTTTTTGAAATCTCCGAAAATTCTTCGTTTCTGAATTCTGGGGGGGTCTAATTTTCGTTGGGACACACTGTATATAGTGCTGTGCACTACTCAGGGTAAATCAATGAGGAAAAGAAGAAAAATAAAGGTGGACCATGAATGGACCCTTGCGGTAACCCCGAACAAACCAATTGAAAACCACAGAACTTCATCAAACCAGAAAAATTGAAGCTCAGTTTGTGGTTAATTTTATCGAAAGGCTTAGCATAATCGAGTGTGAACTAAGCCACTGCTCTCTTACTGCCGATTCATATCTTGAATATTTATTCTTTTTGAGTAGTTAGTTACACGAATGATTTCGTAAGTCATTGCAGGTATATCAATAAACTACCTGCATCTCCGTTATTTGCAGCATGTACACTTTATATTTCTTCTTCTTCTAGTGGAAAAACTAATGGAATAAAAAAATTGATTGCGGGGTCGTCAGTTTATTCAACTGAACCGAATTTCCCTGGGTTCTCTTTTCAGCTCAACGAGTTCAGTCGGAGTTGCACGCCCGTAAAAGGTTGATGAAAAATGGTTCTCCGTAAACGTTGGATAGTATCGTAATTTTTTATTGGCCCTGCAGCCGTGCATAAATCCCTTAAGTGACTATAGTTTTGCGTCGTTACCGTGAAAAATTTTCCACTATACTGGGCAATAAATCCGCTTGTGTTACTCGGAAAGTTGACAAATTTTGTTTGGAGTAAAAATCGAGTGTGCCCGAGAAAAAGTATTTGTCAAGTAGTAATTTAAAAGGTAACAATTCGATCGTTTTATATAACTTGATTTTTCTATAAGAAGTATAAATGAGTTCGTGCGGTTTTAGTAACAGATGGAAATACCTTCAGGTTGAAGTGTCATCATTAGGCCACGCCCATGTGTGAATTATTATTATAAATGAACATAATTTGACGTTTTCATGTCGTGAAGCGAAAAAAGTTCCCAGTTCAAAAAATATTTAAAATTGATTATGCATGCTCTGATTTTAATTTGATATTTTAGTATACAGTCTTCAATAAAATTCAGTAGAAGGTTGAAGATATTAAACGGGTACACTGTTTTTTCCAATAGACTCACATGTTTGATTCAATAATACTTTATTTATCATCTACGTGTCATTAAAAAATCAAATAGAAAGGCCTTTTACTTGATAGAAGATAAAAGTTTTTCGAATAAAAAATTTTTTGAAATCAAAATTGTAGAAAATAAACATATTTTAATTTGTTTTGATATTCAAATTTTGTGAAGCCAAAATATAATTATATATTATATATAAAATAAAATAGAAAGGCCTTTTACTTCATAGAAGATAAAAGTTTTTTGAATACAAATTTTTTTGAAATTAAAATTGTAGAAGATAAACATATTTTAATTTGTTTTGATATTCAAATTTTGTTATATTTCTTCTATCAAGTAAAAGGCCTTTCTATTTTATTTTATATATATAATATATAATTATATTTTGGCTTCAATAAATCTTATAATGGAATGTCAATGAATTTAAATAAGCCTTAAAAATAACTCACACTTTTCTTTGATTTTGTTAGAACATAGATCAATCTTGAATTATAAAGTTGATCTGTGTTTCGAAACATTATTTCTTTACACGTGGTGCGTTGTTGATATAGGTTAGTTTTTTGATTTTGATATTTGGAATATTATTTAGGACCGAAGAAGGGATTACTTAGAATTATATTTGTTTTTGAAGATATAGTGCATGTTTTGAGAGATTTCTGAATTAACTTATTCGAATATTTAAATATATTAAATATTTCAAATAAATTATATTCTTTGAGAAGTCCTTTTAGTGTGTTCATGTTTTTAAAAGGCAATTGGTGTTCTTAAAGGTAAGACCAGAAACAAAATTTTGTCTCCTTTAAATATTTATTTATTAATTTTAATGACTTTCGTATATCTGTTGGTTTATTTATTCCATTTGACATTATATATTGAGTTTTGATTATATACGTCTATTAAATGTAAGCAGTGCTTGTTTTAGACATTAATTGAATTCTAAAAGTTTTTTGAATAAAAATTTTTTTGAAATTCAAATTGTAGAAGATAAACATATATTAATTTAACGTAAATAGAGGTCATTCTTGATTGAAGGTATATAAAATAATATAACTATTTTAAAAAATTTTTAAACAATTTTAAAAAATTAGCCTTCTACATATTTAATTCCAAAAGATTATATTCAATGATTATAACTTCTGAAAATAAATTAAAATAATGTCGTATAAGTACCACTTATATCATGACACAAAATAAACATTCATTATAAGACATCCAAATGGTATAACAAAATCCAATAAATAAAAATTATTAACTAAAATCCTATAAATTAAACATTTTGAATAGACAAAATTTTGTTTCTGCTTATCAATCCTATGAAAACCAATATCTTTCAAGAATATCCAACATAATCTTAAGAATTTTATCACAAAACTATCTTACTTAGACTATTCAATATTACTGGATATCTAACCAAGGTACTTTATATAAAAACTCAAGATATGCAAAACTTACTGAAAAACAAGTTTTAAAATCGACTTTGCTCATCAGTATTCAAATATTCATATTCAATAAATATAAAATCAATTAATAACATATATTCAAACTCACCCTTCGCCTTCCAGAAAAAGTTCTATTTAAATGAGAACCTTAAATAGGTATTCACTACACACAGAAATATCTCTGTGGTTTAACCTGATCTAGAAGATTGAAAGACAAATTTAACGGCCTCTGCTATAACACAAGGACTATCTGTATGAATGTTTGAGGAAACCATATTATTATATATTATGAATAAAATAACGTAAATAGAGGTCATTCTTGATAGAAGGTATATAAAATAATATAACTATTTTAAAAAATTTTCAAACACTTTTAATTTTAATTTTTTCTGGAAGGCGAAGGGTGAGTTTGAATATATGTTATTAATTGATTTTGTATTTATTGAATATGAATATTTGAATACTGATGAGCAAAGTCGATTTTAAAACTTGTTTTTCAGTAAGTTTTGCATATCTTGAGTTTTTATATAAAGTACCTTGGTTAGATATCCAGTAATATTGAATAGTCTAAGTAAGATAGTTTTGTGATAAAATTCTTAAGATTATGTTGGATATTCTTGAAAGATATTGGTTTTCATAGGATTGATAAGCAGAAACAAAATTTTGTCTATTCAAAATGTTTAATTTATAGGATTTTAGTTAATAATTTTTATTTATTGGATTTTGTTATACCATTTGGATGTCTTATAATGAATGTTTATTTTGTGTCATGATATAAGTGGTACTTATACGACATTATCTTAATTTATTTTCAGAAGTTATAATCATTGAATATAATCTTTTGGAATTAAATATGTAGAAGGCTAATTATTTAAAATTGTTTAAAAATTTTTTAAAATAGTTATATTATATATTAATTTGTTTTAATATTCAAATTTTATTTTAGTAACAGATGGAAATACCTTCAGGTTGAAGTGTCATCATTAGGCTACGCCCATGTGTGAATTATTATTATAAATAAACATAATTTGACGTTTTCATGTCGTGAAGCCAAAAAAGTTTCCTAGTTTAAAAAATATTTAATATTGAAATAAGGTTATTCTGATTTTCACAAATTTTATTGTTATATTCACAACAATTGTTTCGCTATCACCAGGCATCATCAGGCAAGATCACATTTTGAATAAGTTATTCAAAATGTGAATAAGTTATTCAAAATGTGAATAAGTTATTCAAAATGTGAATAAAAAATAATAAAGATAAAACGTCTAAGAACAATAAATCAGGTGTTTATAAGTTAACTTGCGGTACTTGCCATTTTGTATATGTTGGTCAGACAGGAAGTCGTTCCAGACGAGACTTAGGGAACATGAAAAATGTTATTGTAACAAAAAGGGAAATTCAACCTACGCAGAGCACCTTCTAGACACAGGACATAGTTTTAATAGTAACTTTGAAATTTTACACTCAGAAAACAAAAGTTTTAGATTAAACTTGTTAGAAACTTTAGAAATTAATAGATATCATAAAAGAAAAATGTTATTGAATAACCAAACAGAATTAAGTAGCTCCCCTATGCTGAATCTTTTTTGAATCATTTTTCAGATTTCCAAAAGAATTGTAGAACTCTCTTCCCCCTTCTATTTTGTTATATCCATGTACTATAAAATGAATTTCTTGTTCATGGTATACTCAGTATCTTGTAATACTCACCTGAAGAAGTCATGGTATGACGTAACGATCGTAGTGTTAATAAAATATTAGCGGAAATTAGAATATTGTTTTTATTCATATTCTATTCTATTCATATTTCTTTTAAGCGGACACCCCTCTTGAGCGGACACCATTGGGTGGTCCCCTGAGTGCCCCCCCATGGGAGATTCCACTGTATATCCTAAATAATTACAATTGAGCTTTGTTTTTGCCGGATACTTTCTAGACGGACTTTAATCCTTATTCCACCTCTGTACCTCGAAAATACAAAATCCTCCATTTCTTTCGCTTCAATTTAATTGAAGAAATAATCGATAGTTATCTGCGAGCTGAGCGCCCGTTTAAATATCAAATTTCCATTAGCGGTGCGATTCCAGTCCGTCTGGGCACTCCTGGAAGATAGCTACGGGTTCGTTTCCGATTCCGGTTTCTATTGAATAATTATTTTCCGTCATTTCCCTTATTTACTCTTTCGCGAACGAGACGATCCCTATGGAAAATCGGCGGTGTTAACGCCATGGACAGATCGATCTCGATTGAAACAGCTCGTCGCTATTAGTTAGTAGAATTTGGAGATTAAATATGGATAAAGCGGTGAAGTTATTGAAATATTATGAATTTTGATTCAATTCAGCACCTCCAAGAAAGAGTGGTACTAAATAAAAATATATAGGATGTCCAAGTTATATCTGGCCAAATTTCACAAGGTTATCAAATATTTATGCATTGGACAGGAAGCAGATAATCTACACTTAGAAGACAACGTAGAAATAGGAACATGTAGTAAATATAATTACCTGGGTGCTCAAATTGATCACACCGGCCGAACAGAAACTGAGATTGAGCAGAGAATATTGAAAGGTAGAGGGGTCATTGGATGTTTGAACTCAATATTGTGGGCCAAAAACATATCGCGGGAGAAAAAACATCAGATATATAATTCCATCTTTGAGGGTATAGTGCTATACGGGTGTGAGACGTGGCAATTGACAAAGGGTGTGGAACGTCGACTTTTGGCCCTTGAGATGGATTTCTGGCGACGATCTGCAGGAAAATCCAGAATGGACAAAGTAAGGAATGATAGAATCAGAGATATCATGCAAGTCGAAAGAACAATCATAGATGAAATCCAGAGAAGACAACTGATTTGGTACGGGCACGTAGAAAGAATGTGCGACGACCGTCTACCAAAGATGATTCTGAAATGGACACCACCAGAAAAAAGAAAGAGAGGAAGGCCCAAAAAAACATGGTTTAAGGGAATAGAAAAAGCTATGTCCGAACGAAATCTACATCCAGGGGACTGGCAAGATAGAAAGGCTTGGAGATTAGGAACCGGAAGGCGTAGGACGCTATAAACCCGGATATATATATATATATATATATATATATATATATATATATATATCATATAGTTCGTCCGGAAAAAAACAAAGCTCAATTGTAAATACGAGGGAGGTTCAAATATGACTGAGACAAATACTCTAACACGTTTATTTATTATCGAAAAATTTGCAGAAAATCACATATATATATATATATATATATATATATATATATCATATAGTTCGTCCGGAAAAAAACAAAGCTCAATTGTAAATACGAGGGAGGTTCAAATATGACTGAGACAAATACTCTAACACGTTTATTTATTATCGAAAAATTTGCAAAAAATCACATTGTTTCTAGGTAATTCCCCTCACTATTCACACATTTTCTCCACCCTTCCGAAAGTTTTTTGATACCGGTATCGAAAAATTCCTTGAGCCATGTGCGCACGAACCTCTCTACCTCGTCGTGGGTGTTGAACTTTTGACCTCCGAGGGCCTCTTTCAGTGGTCCAGACATGTGGTTGTCGCGGGGCGATAAATCCGGACTGTAGGGGGGTGTTCCAGTACCTTTCACTCCAATTCCGATATTGTATCGAGCGTGAGACGCGCGGTATAAGGGTGCGCGTTATCATGGAGGAGAATCGCACTTCGTGCTTGAATGCTCCTCCGTTTCGAGCGATAAGCGCGTTTCACGCGTGTTTTCAGAAGGTTAGAGTAGTATGCAGCATTGATGGTACGTTGAGTGCGCAGGAAATCGACGTACAGCACGCCCTGTCGGTCCCAGAACACAGTACACATTACCTTACCCCCGAACCAGGTTGTCTTCGCTTTAACTGGCGCTCCTTCCTGCTTCTTCCTCCACTCTTTACTTGACACCTTGGTTTCGGGAGTGTAATAGCGTACCCATGTTTTGTCTGTAGTGAAGATTCGCGTTAAAAAACCGTCCACCTCCCCCTCGTATTGCGTCAGTAAGCGGCGACAAACTTCCAACCGCGTTAATTTTCGCTCAAAGTTCAACAGTTTAGGAAGCCATCGCGCCGTTATTTTGCGATTTTGAAGGTGTTCGTGGATGATAGACTGTTGACTATCAATACTGATGCCGACTTCAGCCGAAATGTCTCGAACATTCATCCTACGGTCCTCCAAAATGAGTTGTTCTACACGGCGAATGTTGTCTGGTGTGACACTGATTCGCGGTCGACGATCATGTGGCTCATTTTCGACGGTTTCGCGGCCATCCTTGAATGCTTTGGCCCATTTAAACACCCAGATCTACTCAGGCACTCACTACCGAACGCACAAAAATATCCGTGTTTTTAACGTCTTCTCCCACTAAAAAACGAATGATAATAAGTTGCGCAACGGCAGTCGGCACCTACGTTCACTCATGGTCGTAGCACACGCGTGAAACACGCGCTCCGACGAAAACAAATGCCACACTGTTCGTAGGAGACCCAGCTATCACATACTCAAGCCACAACCTTCGAAACATACATGCGTGCTATCTACAGAGTTTGTCTCGATCATACTTGAACCACCCTCGTATTTAGTATATCTTTTTAATTATCTGAATTAGAAATTAATAACAAAATATTCATCTTATTTACTTATACAATCTCCATTTAACTGTAAACACTTGACTTAACATCAAGGTACACCCGAAACTAGATCACCTCCATAATTTTCGGTGAGGATAGTCCAGTTCTGTAGAACTGACTGAATTAAATCATCTTTATTTCGTGGCGCTGCTTGTTCAATTTCAATCTTCATTAATCCCCATATGTTTTCAATGGGACTAAGATCTGGTAAAGCTGCTGGAAATGAAAGGGTTGTCACTTGGTGTTCTTGCATCCAAGCTTGAGTATGGGCATTTGGACATTTCAACGGTAACAAGTTGTTTTGATAGGATATTTAAGTGATTTCCACCAAGTTGGAGAAAACTTTTATCAGATATAAAGACATTATTAAAATTATCTTTTTGAAAACTTTGACAAAATTCTACCCTTCGTTCCTTTTGTAAAGGTCTCATTACAGGAATTTCTTTTGGTTTCCTTGATATGTAGTCTTGTCTTTTCAGTGACATACGGTTTCTGAACATGCTTTTATATTTCGTTGATTTCCAAATCTGTTTGCCAATTTGCGAAACCCCAGGCGCGGATTGTGTCCTCCTAAGGCCAATAAAGCGTTTAAATAGTTTCTTTTATTCTTACGTTTTTTTTTATCCTCTTTTTTGTCTCATATGCAGCACTTTGTCACAGTTCAGTCAATTTTTTAACATTTTGAAAACCTTTTCTATACACATATTTTATCTATTTTCTTTTTTTTAGGACATTATTTCATAAATTGTACATTCTGTCAAGAAAGTACCGGGAATTATCGATTTAAATCTGGCGGGGCAATGAGGCAGGTAAAATTTTTTTTTCCTAGGTTGGTACCACTGTCCTTAATTACTATGCCAAGCTTGAGCGGGATCTGTCAACTAGTGTGTTTGCAACAGCTGATTAAGTCAGTCGATGTCAGAGTGCGTAACGATTTTTACTATGGGTGATTACGTTGAGCAAAGAATTTGTTTAAAGTTTTGTGTTGCAAATGAATTTTCGTGTGCCGATGCATTGAAAATGTTGCAAAAGGCCTTTGGTGATAATGCTCTATCGAAAACTCGTGCATATCAGTAGTACAGAGCCTTCAAGGACGGTCGTGAAGTGGTCGCCCATCGACGGCTTCGATCGAAGATAACGTCGATAAAATTAAGGAAAGGGTGCTGGAAAACCGTCGTACCAGCTTGAGAGAGATAGCACATGATCTTAAGATATCCCACGAGTCCGCACGTACGATTTTGATTGATATTTTGGGCATGAGAAAGGTGGCCGCACGACTCGTACCGAAAGACCTGAATTTTCTTCAAAAACGTCATCGCGAACAGGTTGCTTCAGACATGCTGGATCGCTGTAATTCCGATTCTACATTCATGGAACGCATTATAACTGGTGATGAGACCTGGGTCTACGAGTACGATATGCAAACAAGCCAGCAATCATCGGAATGGGTGGCAAAAAATGTGCCGAAACCGAAAAAACCACGCCAAAGCCGCTCGAAAATGAAGGTGATGCTCATTGTTTTCTTCGATATCCGTGGCGTGGTGCACTACGAATTCGTTCCAGAGGGTCAGACGGTAAACAAGGAGTATTACCTAGGCGTTATGAAACGTTTGCGTGAGCGTATCCGTAAGAAGCGGCCAAATTTGTGGGCGAACAACTCATGGATTTTGCATGACGATAACGCGCCTTCTCACCGAGCTACGATTGTGACTGACTTTCTCGCCAAAAACTCAACAAACGTGCTTCAGCAACCACCGTATTCGCCGGATTTGGCTCCCTGCGACTTTTTCCTCTTCCCAAAACTAAAATTGCCCCTTCGTGGCACCCGTTTTGAGTCGATTGAAGCCATAAAACAAAATTCGGCGCGAGAGCTAAAGTCCATCCCGGAAAGCGCCTATAAAAAATGTTTCGATAATTGGAAGTGCCGTTGGCATAGATGTATTGGAGCAAATGGAGCCTATTTTGAAGGCGACCCAATAAATTTTGACGATTAAATGTAAAAATGTTGTTTTAATTGAAAATTCCCGGTACTTTCTTGACAGAGTAGTATACCTGCCGGCAATCAACAATCTTTGACAAATAGTATTGCCATGTAACTTTGGTCATAGCCGCCTATCTGCACAACCTATTTTATACATTACTTCTTTATTAGAATGGTACAAAAAAGAAGTATACTAAAATTATGAAAAATAAAAAAATAAATTCCGAGTACTGCCTGGACGGCCTATACAAGAAATTTGCAGCATAAAAGTTTCCATAGATTATGGTCCGATTTTCTTTCGTTGTAAAGTTATTCCAGATTCTACCATTTTGTAACGTTTCATAATTTTTTCACTAAAAACATGGCACAACTTGAAACTATCATCTCAATCAAAATTCAGTGTGCACTGAATTTTTTTGCGAGTATAATGTAATCGTTTTTTGGGAAAATGGTTTATTTTTAGGAGTTTTATTAACGATTTAAAGAAAGATCACCTTAACCAGAAATACTTTCCTTGATTTCTGGGAAGACCAGATGTTAAAAGTTTTATAATCACTGTCGCATTCCGAGAAAGAAAAACGAAATGTTTTTCCGCTGAAAACAACATGGGAGGCATCAATTTACGGAAGACTGCGATTACGACAATCTTTAGGGAGGGTTTTCCCCAACTTTGAATAATTAAATTCGTCTTTCTCTTTGCTCTTCTTTCGCCTTAATTTTATGTACGTCTGGTGGGGTGGATTATAGAATCATGGTGATTTGCACGTGACGAGTTATTTACAATCTTAATGACTTTCGCCGTGTGATTAATTCGAAAATATTGTACATAGGGGTGCCAACAAATTTATTACTAAAGAAAAATTTGGGTGAACCCAAAATTGATTCATTATTTTTTATATACAGATGTTTCAGAAGTCAACGTCAATCAGATCACAGGTTAAGTCATAATAGTCATAAGAAAAATATAAAAGAAAATCCAAGTCCTGTATTTTTCAAATTATATTGCACTTTCTTTTATTCCATAAAATGCACACCCTCTGATGATTTTTGAACTCCTGTTGCAGTGTTTTACTTTTTTCAAATTTTATTTTTTCTATGTTATCCTGAATAGTGCTTCTCTAACCTGTAATCTTCAATTCAAAGCCAATTGCTCCAGCTTGAAAAATAATGTCACTTTTTGCCTAACCAAGTATCCAAAATTAAAATTTCGCCCAACATCAATTGACTGTACTGAAAAAAAATTGTATTACATTAAAATTTGAATATCAAAACAGATTTAATCTGTTAGTCTTCTACAATTTTCTTACCCTTACAATCTGTTACCCGATTCCAGCTTGACGTCGACTTCTGGGACACCTGTATAATAATTATATTTTGTTTGTTCACTCATACACACAGGATTTATTGGATATAACAGAGTCTTTAAAACTACTTTTACAACCTTCGTGTATTTTCTGTGGACGAACATAAAATGCAAATGGTTACCGTTTAAGAAACCATTAGAGTTCTATCTTATTTTTTGAAATGACCACTAGATCGTCGAGTATGAAATACTTTTATTGATTGTTTTCATTTTGTGGACATGAAGTTGGACTGAAATTGGCTCTATTTTTGTTGATTCGTTCAGTAGATGGTTTGGAGGCTTATGCAAATTGTTAGGGTGCCTAATTTTTGCAATTTTTCTCGAACTCGTTCTTTCGGCTACTTCTAGATTTTAGAGCGTTGATCTAATGGGTGTTACAATAAGAGAGCAAGATTTGAATTGCGCACCATATTTGACAGTCACAATGTCACATGATTATGACGTGACAGATCGGAAGTTGACAGATAGGAGTTAGTGAAGATAGAGCATTACACGGTGGAACAACGCGTACTGATTGTTAAAAACCATTATCGAAATGGTGAAAGTTTAATTGCCATTATTGGTAAAGTGCGTCCAATGTTCGGTCGAAATAATGTGCCTAATTCATCTCTTGTGAAAAGAATAATAAAAAATTCGAAAGTACTGGTTCGGTTAGTGATGTGAAACATATGATACGAAGTCGTAGAGGTCGTTTAAAACAAAATATCGCGGCAGTTCGCGAGAGTGTGACAGAAAGGCCAGAGACGTCAATTCGCCATCGGCCACAAGAATTGGACATTTCAACAGCGAATTCTCACTAAAGATGCACAGCTGAATCCCTACAAAATCCAACTGACTCATCAACTTCTGCCAGTAGACCATGAACAGCGGAGAAAATTCACCAATTGGATCCTTGAGCAACCTGCTGATTTTGCAAACAAAATCATTTTCAGTGATGAGGTCTATTTTCACCTCGATGGCTTCATTAATGAAAAACTGTCGCATGATTCATCAGAAAGCAACGCATGCACACTGTATGGTGTGCATGATGGTCTGGAGGAATAATTGGACCGTTTTTCTACGAAACGAAGAAGGTAATGCAGTGGCGGTGAATGGCGAACGTTATCGTGCTATGATAACACAGATTCTTGACGATCTTGCACGAGTTTGCTCGTGGTCGTATCATTTCCCGATTTGGTCACCAGAATTGGCCTCCACGCTCTTGCGATTTAACGCCTTTAGACTTCTGGAGGTGGGGTTATCTGAAGTCACAGGTTTGTGCCAATAGACCTGCAACCATCGAAGTATTGAAAGCCGAAATGAGACGCTGTATAAATGATATACCACCACATGTATTCAATGACGTTATTGAAAATTTCGTCAAGAGGGTACGCATATGCCAGTAAAGCCATTTACAAGATGTTTTGTCTCATACAAAATGTATATTTTCTAAGTCAATAAACATTTCAATACTTTGCTACAGAATACAATGTTTTATTGAACACTGAAATCTTGCGCTCTTATTAAAACACCCATTAGAAGAGTTCAGAAAAATTGTATTATATGTCCATACTCCAGAAGGAGCTTGCATATCATCTTATAAACTGAACTAGCAATTTCCTCATTGATGCCCAAGTTTTTATAACTGAGTGATCTGAAATGATCCGCTCGTGTAATGGCTGATGTTTTTTGGAATCTTGTGTGTGCTTTGAAGCTGAGCTTGTTGTCTATGTGTATTCCCAAGTATCGGGTGTTCTTTTTAGAGTGATAGAACTTCCGATAGGGATAACTGTGATTTGACAGAATGTAGAAGCCATGTTGTTTTGACATTTCTATTCAGTAAGCATTGAAAAATTATCTTGAGAAGACTCACGCCGCGACAACGTTTACAAATTGTTGAAATTTATTTTCAAAATCAGTGTTCTATTCGCTAAACTTATAGAGCACTTCGTGAAATTTATGGTTTACATAATCGTCCATCAGAGCAGCTTATTCGTCCAACTATCGATAGATTTCGGACAACATCTTCTCTACTCGATGCAACAATAACAACAACAAGACAAAGAACTGACGTACAGAAAAAAATATCGCTACTGTAAGTCATAGTGTTAATGATGATCGAGATTTGTCTATTCTTCGACGTTCACAAGTTGGACTCTGTGCATCCACCACATGGAAAATTTTGCGTAAAGATCTTGGTCTACACCCATACAAGATCCAACTGGTTTAAGAACTAAAGCCACTTGACCATAATAAGCGTCGTTTGTTTGCTAATTTGGCCTTGAACAGCTTGAAGTGGATCCACTTTTTTATCGTAAAATTCTGTTTAGTGATGAAGCTCATTTCTGGTTAAACGGCTATGTAAACAAGCAAAATTGCCATATATGGAGTGAAAACAATCCTCAAGAAGTTCTGCAGGTTCCATTGCATCCTGAAAAATGAACTGTATATGGTGTGCTTTACACGCTGGAGGCATCATCGGTCCATAGTTCTTTAAAAACGATTCTGGAGCTAATGTTACAGTGAATGGTACTCGTTACAGATCGATGATTAATGATTATTTTTTTCAAATTTTGAATGGTATCGACCTAGGAGTGTTTTGGTTCCAACAAGATGGTGCTACACCTCATGCTGCTACCGTAACAATTGATTTATTGAAAGAAAGATTTGGCGATAACATTATCGCCCTCTCGAGAGAGGGTCCAATTAATTGGCCTCCAAGATCATGTGACATAACTCCACTGGATTATTTTCTCTGGGATTATGTCAAGTCATTGGTTGATGCTGATAAACCAGATACAATAGACGCTTGGGAATCCAACATGTTATTGTTATTGATGAAATAAGTTCTGAATTACTCGAAAAAGTGGTCCAAAATTGCTCTGCTCGAATGCGGTTCCTCAGAGCTAATCGTGGTAGACATATGCCGGAAATTATTTTTAAAACATATGTGTCATAAAATTATCATTCAAATAAAAAAAATTGGCGTCAATCTTAATTTAAATGTGTTTTATTTCAATTTAAATTTCTATCAGCCTAAAAAAACCCGATAGCTACTCCTGAAGGAGTCTCCATATCATCTTATAAATTGAACTAGCAATTTCCTCATTGATGCCCAAGTTTTTATAAGTGAGTGATCTGAAATGGCTGATGTTTTTTGGAATCTTGTGTGTGCTTTGAAGCTGAGCTTGTTGTCTATGTGTATTCCCAAGTACTTGCAGATGTTCGTAGGGCTTATTGTGTTGTTCTTTATTTTGATACACGGAGAATTGGTATTGATTTTGTGACTGAATAGGACCAGCTTTGATTTTGGTGGGGTTCCGTTAATGTCAAATATTAAACTAACTTCCTGTCAAATAACATATGACATGAGTACATGAGTATGAACAGCTCAGTGGGAGAGTATCGGACTCGTGACCGTAAGGTACGGGTTCGAATCTTGTTCCGGTGGAAAAGAAATTTTCTAGTTGGACGGGTGTCTTTCACCATTTCACTGTTGGGTCAAAAATTAACAGTGCTGTGACCTAAAGTGGCGCAAGATCGCAGTAACAAAACACAACTGAACTCCTAACTCGCACAAGCTGAAAAAGCTTCTGAGGGATCTTCACAGGAGATCTAGGAGTGTCAGAATAAATAATAAAAATAATAATACGTGTTACCAGACTCCAAATAACCACTACTTCAAAATGCAAACTCTAGATGGCCTACCCTTCACATTTGTTCTTTGAAGTGTTATTTACAACCAATAGGCATTACTGATCGAGTGACCTTACCAACCCTTTGTTTTACAGGCCGGCAAACGCCATCCACACGGAAACAAGCAGAACGCCCCAGTCTTACGCCCCCGAAAAGTTTCGAATTCTCGAAACGAAACAACCTGCGTTCCATCCCCCTTCCGGATTCTTTTCCAATCCCACCTTAATCCCCGCGTAAAACCTTTATTAGCAATGTAATTAAACTTCCTGGAAGGATTATAGACTCGATCCCCGATTAAGCCCAGTTGTGTTCACGTGTGCGTGGCAATAATCTACTATGCGATCGGGCATGCAGGAGACCATAAAATTAAACGCTGAATGATGCTACACGCCCTTCCGAATTTCGTATATGTACATGGAAAGTGTGACTGACGTCTCCCGACCGGAAGTATCACTTAGATTTGAAGGTACGTGTGAAAATTGGAGGTGTCGTCTTGAATTTTGATGATAGATCGTTGTAGAGATAAAATTCCAGGTTATTGCTGCTTATTTGGGTTGGGCCATTTAAAATTTGCATTCATGATCGGCTATAGATAAAAAACTAATGGATATTTCTTCAAAGTTTTAAGTTTATTAGAAAGGTTGAACCTTGACATTTACGAATGGAGAACAATATCATCCAAATGATCGCCACAAACAAATTCACCACGATAAACAAGTCTTAACATAGTTACTACTTTTCCTTTGATTATAAAAAATATGAATAAAAACAATATTCTAATTTCCGCTAATATTTTATTAACACTACGATCGTTACGTCATACCATGACTTCTTCAGGTGAGTATTACAAGATACTGAGTATACCATGAACAAGAATTTCATTATATAGTACATGGACATAATAAAAAATAGAGGGGGTGAAGAGAGTTTTACAATTCTTTTGGAAATCTGAAAAATGATTCAAAAAAGATTCAACAAAGGGGAGCTACTTAATTCTGTTTGGTTATTCAATAATATTTTTCTTTTATGATATCTATTAATTTCTAAAGTTTCTAACAAGTTTAATCTGAAAATTTTGTTTTCTGTGTGTAAAATTTCAAAGTTACTATTAAAACTATGTCCTGTGTCTAGAAGGTGCTCTGCGTAGGTTGAATTTCCCTTTTTTTACAATAACATTTTTCATGTTTCCTAAGTCTCGTCTGACCAACATATACAAAATGGTAAGTACCGCAAGTTAACTTATAAACACCTGATTTATTGTTCTTAGATGTTTTATCTTTATTATTTTTTATTAGTTTTCCTAGGGAGTTATTCGTTTTATAAGAAATTCTAAAATTGTGGTTCTTCTTTAAATATCTAGATACCTTTTCTGTTTTTGGTCCCAAGTATGTCAACGAAATATATTTACTTTCAATTGGATCATTATTTATGGGATATACTTATTTCAAAGCCAGCTTAGTATATCCCATATATAATGATCCAATTGAAAGTAAATATATTTCGTTGACATACTTGGGACCAAAAACAGAAAAGGTAGCTAGATATTTAAAGAAGAACCACAATTTTAGAATTTCTTATAAAATGAATAACTCCCTAGGAAAACTAATAAAAAATAATAAAGATAAAACATCTAAGAACAAGAAATCAGGTGTTTAAAAGTTAACTTGCGGTACTTGCCATTTTGTATATGTTGGTCAGATAGGAAGATCGTTCCAGACGAGACTTAGGAAACACGAAAAATGTTATTGTAAAAAAAGGGAAATTCAACCTACGCAGAGCACCTTCTAGACACAGGACATAGTTTTAATAGTAACTTTGAAATTTTACACACAGAAAACAAAAGTTTCAGATTAAACTTGTTGTCTTGTTGTTGCATCGAGTAGATAAAATGTTGTCCGAAATCTATCGATAGTTCGACGAATAAGCTGCTCTGATGGACGATTATGTACCAGTACCATACTCACCTGACAAAGTCATGTTGTCATGACGAAACAATTGTTGTGAAATTAAATAAAGTAGCGGAAATTAAGTTGTTTTACTTTAATCATCGAGATGTATTTCCGACAAGTAGAGACCGATACAATCAAACAGACGATTATGTAAACCATAAATTTCACGAAGTGCTCTTTAAATTTGGCGAATAGAACACTGATTTTGAAAATAAATTTCAACAATTTGTAAACGTTGTTGCGGCGTGAGTCTTTCCATGATAATTTGCCAATGCTTGCTGAACAGAAATGTCAAAACTACATGGCTTCTACCTCCTGTCAAATCACAGCTATCCCTATTGAAAGTTTTATCACTCTAAAAAAAACACCCTATACAATATTGAAATTGCACGTTTTATTGGATTCCGCGATAAGCACGTATGGATCTTTAAAGCTTTGCTAATTCCAGTTCGATGTTCTCATCAAGGAGTGGGAAGTTTTCGTGCATCATTTATTTGCATTCAATGTTGTCTTGAAGGTGTTTTATCAAGACAGGTCATATCTTGTGTTAGATAACCAGTTATTTGAATCCGTGAATAACTTTCAGCGAATCTCGTTCACGAGATTGAATTTCAAGGAAAATATCTGGTCAAACAAATCATAAATTAATTGGAATTTTATCTGCAAGTTGCAGGAAAATATTTTGATTTTATCATATTGTGTAACTGTCAGGTGTACTTGCGTACGTAATTTATTTGAGCATCGGAATCTCGTATCTTTATGGAACAGCGAAATTATTTGTTCAATTCTTTAAATAGTGGTTTTTTGTTTTCTGACATTGGGAGATATCTTCTTATCCCAATCCTTGGTATTAGGAATAATAATAATAGATATTTGTTGAAATGGAATAAATTTGGAAGTGAGACTCTAAATTATTCCTTCAAGGCACATTTCTCAATTTTATTGTTGCTTCTTCAAGGTATATGAAGGAATATAGGAAATAAAGCATTGTGAAACTTGTAAACTATTTACATACTTCGGAAGTCAATATTTTACCATTCAAAATCATGTGAACGTCGAAAATGAATTAAAATGAATTGTAAAATTGTAAATTTTATTTTTATTCTTACCTGATACCCCATAAAGGTGGCATCAATTCCCAACATTTTTGAATAGGAAAGAGATATCGAGTGTTGTTAGTTTGAAAGTTATTAATGCTCTATACACAATCCAGTTAAAATGTTCAAAATCGGTTCATTATTCACGAAATAATGTAATATTGAACTAACCGTCGGAAGGTGATGTTGAACCGAAACTCAAGATCCTAAGAGTTTTGAAGAATCCATGAATAATTTTCAAGTTCTGTATTAGAAAGAAAGAATTCCTATGATGACATTGTTCCGAAAAAAACACCTAAGGGTGGCAACAATCCCCAACTTTTTTTTTATATAGAAAAGAGATATGGTGGATGTGTTATAGTTAAACATCGCAGTTGAAATTTTCAAATTTGTTTATTTAATGACAGAA
Organism: Megalocaria dilatata; assembly: GCA_034642435.1. NCBI lineage: Eukaryota > Metazoa > Arthropoda > Insecta > Coleoptera > Coccinellidae > Megalocaria > Megalocaria dilatata. Next base: position 7,259,084 of record CM067855.1, on the reverse strand, counting down.
CAGACTGCGACGAAAAACCATCACTGAATGCCAATTACTGACAAATCGTTAATAAGGAGCTATGGTAATAGAAAATTCTAGAAATCGAGACAGTGTTACATACATCTGTATAACAATTCTATACTCAAACAAACTCGACAAGGTTTTGTACAGAGTAAAGAAATGTATTCTTGATATTTTCACGTTACTAACGCAGAATAAACTTTCCTCATGCTCAAATGTTCCACTGTCTCGATTTCTAGAACTTTCTATTACCATAGCTCATACTCCTTATTGATGATTTTTGGTATAGATCAGCCGAATTAATTCATTTTTTTATTCCAATTACTGACATCAGACATTTTTGAAAAGGTTAGGATAGGATTTGAAAGTTCACTATATCATTGTATGGGAGTTGGTGGTTGTAATTTTGAACAATACATAACTTATTTCTTTAAATAGTTTACATTTTTTTCTGGATGATCCCAATCATTACTTCTAGATTTGGTGGTATTTGAATGTATTGGATTTCTGTTAGAGTTACCCTTCTGATAATGTTCAATATCAAATTGCTTCCAAAAAATCACCGAATTTGAAATTTTTAACTAGAATGTTTGGAGAACAAAAAAATCTTTTTAACTGAAACAAATTTTTCTTGAAAATTATTTTTGGATTCTTTAAAACTCTTAGGTTATGTTCAACATAACCTTTTGACGGTAAGTTCAATATTACATTATTTCGTGAATAGTGACCCGATATTGAAAATTTTAACTGGGTTGTTCATAAAACATCAATAGCTTTCAAAGTCACCAACACTCTACCGACATCTCATCCCGTTCCAAAAAATAATGGGCGTTGGTGCCACCTTAAGAGAGGTGTTTTTTTCGGAAAAAATCTTTATGGAAATTCGTCCCCCTCAAAACAGAAGTTCACCTGTTTTTGAAATCTTCGAAAATTCTTCATTTCTGAGTTCTTGGGGAGGTCACATCTTCGTCCACTTCAACTTTTGAATAGTATATTGAAAATATATAATTTATGAATTATGAAGTATCGGGTGTTTTTTTTAGAGTGAAAGAACTTTCGATAGGGATAACTGTGATTTGACAGAAGGTAGAAGTCATGTTGTTTTGACATTTCTGTTCAGTAAGCATTGACAAATTATCATGGAAAGACTCACGCCGCAACAACGTTTACAAATTGTTGGAATTTGTTTTCAAAATCAGTGTTCTATTCGCCAAACTTATGGAGCACTTCGTGAAATTTATAGTTTACACGATCGTCCATCAGAGCAACTTATTCGTCGAATTATCAATAGATTTCGGACATTTTCTCTACTTGATATAACAAGAACAACAAACCAAAAACTGTACGTAGAGAAGAAAATATCGCTGCTGTAAGTCATAGTGTTAATGATTTGTCTATTCGTCGACGTTCACAACAATGCAAGTTGGACTCTATGCATCCACCACATGGAAAATTTTGCGTAAAGATCCATACAAGATCCAACTGGTTCAAGAACTAAAGCCACTTGACCATAATAAGCGTTGTTTGTTTGCTGATTGGGCCCTAGAACAGCTTGAAGTTGATCCACATCTTTATCGTAAAATTGTGTTTAGTGATGAAGCTCATTTCTGGTTGAACGGCTATGTAAACAAGCAAAATTGCCATATATGGAGTGAAAACAATCCTCAAGAAGTTCTGCAGGTTCCATTGCATCCTGAAAAATGCATATGGTGTGCTTTACACGCTGGAGGCTTCATCGGTCCATATTTCTTTACAAACGATGCTGGAGCTAATGTTACAGTGAATGGTGCTCGTTACAGATCGATGATCAATGATCAGTTGTTTCAGAATTTGAATGGTATCGACCCAGAAGTGTTTTGGTTCCAACAAGATGGTGCTACACCTCATGCTGCTACCGTAAAAATTGATTTATTGAAAGAAATATTGGGCGATAACTTTATTTCGAGAAATGGTCAAATGGATAATTTTTTTTGGAGTTATGTCAAGTCATTGGTTTATGCTGATAAACCAGAAACAATAGACGCTTTGGAAGCCAACATAACTCGTGTGATTGATGAAATAAGGCCTGAATTACTCGAAAAAGTGGTCCAAAATTGGTCTGGTCGAATGCGGTTCCTCAGAGCTAGTGGAAATATGCCGGAAATAATTTTTTAAACATAAATGTCATAAAATTATCTATGAAATAAAAAAAAGCTTCAATCTTAATTTAAATGTGTTTTATTTCAATTTGAAGTTCTATCACTTTGAAAAAAAACACCCGATATAAGTTCTTTACATTTTCAAAAATCCCTGGACGTTTCTTGATATTATTTGGATGAAGTGGAAATCTTGAACTAGATGGAGAAAGTTATATATTTGAAGTTGTGATTTCCATGTGCTGTTCCTATGTTGTCCCCATTTCAATTGATTTTTCTTATGTTATTTCCTCAACCGTTGTTAGGAACTGAGTTACTATGAACACCTTTTAGAATGACATAATAACTATCGGCTGGAACGATTTATCGATTCATTACTGCTATCGACAAGAAATGAAATTGCTTTTCTGATTTGTCCGTTCTATTAGTTTTTACGAGTGGGACAATATAAAATGAGAAATATTTAACGGTTACAAAATAATTGCTGGCAGGATTCAAACGCTATTGGCAATGCGGTTAAGTAATACATTCGCGATATGTAATGAATATTTCATTATCCTCGTCGTTTGGTTTTCCTGAAGAAATGGTACTGATTGGTTTCTAGCTGAAAAAAATTAAGTGGAAAATGATGTACAGAATGTCCAACCGAAAACCAAACAGAGCTTTTTTCAGAAACTGCGTCAATATGTCATGTCATATACCGTGATCTGCCCTCACTCGATCTAAAGCAGTTTTTGCATTTGTAAAATGTATTGGGTGTTTTTTTAGAGTGATAGAACTTTAAATTGAAATAAAACACATTTAAATTAAGATTGAAGCCACTTTTTTTTATTGTTTTAGAAATAATTTCCGACATATGTCCACCACGACTAGCTTTTAGGAACCGCATTCGACCAGACCAATTTTGGACCACTTTGTCGAGTAACTCATGCCTTATTTCATCAATAACACGAGTTATGTTGGCTTCCAAAGCGTCTTTTGTTTCTGGTTTAGCATAAACCAATGACTAGACATAACCCCAAAGAAAATAATCCAGTGGAGTTATGTCGCATGATCTTGGAGGCCAATTAATTGGGCCATTTCTCGAAATAATGTTCTCGCCAAATTTTTCTTTCAATAAATCAATTGTTACGGTAGCAGCATGAGGTGTAGCACCCTCTTGTTGGAACCAAAAACACTTTTGGTTCGATACCATTCAAATTTTGAAACAAATAATCATTGATCATCGATCGGTAACCAACAACATTAACTGTAACATTAGCTCCAGCATCGTTTTTAAAGAAATATGAACCGATGATGCCTCCAGCGTGTAAAGCACACCACACAGTGCATTTTTCAGGATTTAATGGAACCTGCAGAACTTCTTGAGGATTGTTTTCACTCCATAGACGGCAATTTAGCTTGTTTAAATAGCCGTTCAACCAGAAATGAGCGTCATCACTAAACACAATTTTACGATTAAGAAGTAGATCAACTTCAAGCTGTTCTAGGGCCCAATCAGCAAACAAACGACGCTTATTATGGTCAAGTGGCTTTATTTCTTGAACCAGTTGGATCTTGTATGGGTGTAGACCAAGATCTTTAGACAAAATTTTCCATGTGGTGGATGCATAAAGTCCAACTTGTTGTGAACGTCGACGAACAGACAAATCTGGACCATCATTAATACTATGACTTACAGCAGCGATATTTTCTTCTGTACATACAGTTCTTTGTCTTGTTGTTGTTGTTGCATCGTGTAGAGAAAATGTTGTCCGAAACAATTCGTAAGTCGACGAATAAGCTGCTCTGATGGACGATTATGCAAGCCATAAATTTCACGAAGTTTGGCGAATAGAACACTGGTTTTGAAAATTAATTTCAACAATTTGTAAACGTTGTTGCGGCGTTAGTCTTTCCATGATAATTTGTCAATGCTTACTGAACAGAAATGTCAAAACAGCATGCCTTCTACCTTCTGTCAAATCACAGTTATCCCTATCGAAAGTTCTATCACTCTAAAAAAAACACCCTACGAATATCTTTAATAGATAACTTCATCTGATGGACCCTCGGTTATTCAATATTTATCTCACGCTTCAATGGTATCTTGCATTGTCATCTAGAAGCCGGGACCAAAACAAAAAGTGAGGTACACGTCTGACCCCCTTAGCGCCCGCTGTGATTTACGTCGTTTTTTCGCAAAAAGTCCGCGTCGTAGAGCGCGGAACCCAAATGCATGTTGACTGTCACCAGCGCCCTGTTAACAGCCCGCGTTGGAATTATAATGGTGGCAGTTAACAATGATGTGCAATGCGGATTCAAATTTGTAAGCGAGATAAGATCTCGGTCGTGAGCAGACCTTCGCGATTCCGTGCATAACGAAGCCATTACCGCGTTTATGATGGCCCCTTAGGGTCAAATGGGAAGTTGCAGGGCTTGGACTTGTAGACTGTTCTAATACGAGTATATATACTGTTACGGAATCTTTTCTGGAATGTCTGGACTATGCTCAAGTTTTAATGAACAAGGCGAGGAGCAACAAGTATGCTATTTGGCCGCTAAATTCAATAAATTTTTCACAAACATTAATGCAGTTACGTGCACATATCCATTTAAATACAGTATGTTACCAAATTTCAGACTAGTTGTTTATGAGCATTTGAAGAAGTTACTATGCAAACGAAACGCGTCATGTGAGCAAATCATGATAATAAATAGAAATCAACATATACAGGGAGTCAATTCTTCCATTTAGTGTATTGGCATGTTAGCGTAACTCTTTCACCAAGTGACTAGTTAGCAGTGTCCACAGTCTGCCCCAAGAGGCAGAAAGTGTAATAAGGGTTACGCCTCATCATCACGCGTAGTGGGAACCCCCCGAAGAGATGAACCCACCAGCTTCCAGTTTGGACTTCAGTTCGAAAACCTACAACCGTCTGACTGGTAGCAGCGAAGCACTATCCAACCTCTACTGGCTCTGCATGGTCACTATCCGAGTTTTTGGGACGCAACTCACACGCCGAAGGGGCTTCTTATCCGAACGCAGTCCCATGAAGCAAGATAATCTCAAGATTGATACCTCAATTGATCCTGGTCTGCGAACAGATAGAAGGAATACCCTCCTAGTCCAGCATGCAGACTTTCAACAACTGCTTCCTCGAGTGAAACATCAATTGGGAGGCCAGGTCGTACGAATACTTCCCAAGGGCCTCCACCCTCCCGAGGTAACGCAGTATGCTACATAACGCACTTGGCCATTGGACAGAAAAATCTGGAGATTTACTGCAATAGGGTGGAGTACGTTAGTTTTAAGGGAGAGGCCCTGTACTGCGACGGACTCCCTTGTCACTGAGTTGATCAACGTGGCTCAGCCTCCATTCAAACAATCGGTCGATCTTCCACCACACGGGTCCAGTGACTGGCGCAAATGGCATTACTTTAGGCATCAAGACTAAACTTTCCAATTCACCGGGATTAAACTAGGGTCCTAGTCAAGACAAATGCCCTAAGCGCATAAAGCTATAATGCCACGGGGGCTCATATACAGGTAGTTAAAAAAAATACAGGGAATTTTTATGATTTTGTCGAAACTACTGGCCACATTGTGATGAAATTCTATACGAATATGTTTTGGAAGCTGATACCTCCCATGAATTTGTTTCTATATCTTACTCTTATAGAGGACGCTAGTTACACGGTTCGTATCAAGTAGTATTGAACATAACTCTTTTAAGGTTAGATTTATCGATTAAAACTTCAAGTGAACTTAAACATCATTCATTTTTACACCAAAAAATTACCCTTGGTAAAACTCGATACTGTGTACCGTTGTCGGAATATTCTGAATTGAAAATTATGAAGTAATAACCGATACTGGTATAAAGTTAGGATGAAGTTATTGATTAAACAAGAAGAAAATTAAAATAAAGAATAAGAACACAGAATAAAATCAGAGTAAGTTCCGTTTTCACGAATACACAAGTCTATCTTTTTTTTCTAAAGAATCCATTAATCTTCTAAACGGTTGGGGATCAGCTATGAAGTCCTTAAAGTGACGTTGAATTCTGTCTTCCAATTCTTGACGTGAATTCACCTATGTAGCATATACTTTCTCCTTAAGATACGACCAAACTGTGTACTCCAAAGGATTAAAATCGCATGACCGAGGAGTCCTATGAATCGGAGCTTCTGCACCTCTACCAATCCATCGGTTCGGAAGATAGTTACTCAACCAATTTCGACACCTTCTATCAAAGTGCGGTGGAGCTCCATCGTGCATAAAAAATAGAGATCTTCGCTCGTTTAGCGTTAAATCTTCTAATATGTCCAATAAGTGATTTTCAAAGAAATACACCATTTAAATTTCCAGGTAGAATATGATAACCTATTAATTTGTTGCCTTAAGTTGCTGCCCAAACATTAACTTTAAATGAGCGTTGGTAATGTGATACCATTTTGACTTGTGGATTCTCATCACACCAGTAGTGTATTATGGGAGTTGCGTAAAGGTGACTTCAAATACATTCAAAAAAATTGGACTGAGGGCTTTTGTAATGTTTTACAAAAATTTTTTACAGTCCTGGACTACCATCATCGAAAATTATGTGGGTGATATAGTTTCGGGTGCACCTCGACGTTTGGTGAAGTGTTAACAGTTAAATGAAGTTTGTTTAAGTAAATAAGATGAATAATTTGTTATCATTTTCTAATTCAAGGTTCAAAAATATATACTAAATAATTACAATTGATACTGAATTGTTTCAGCTGTTACTATTTGGTAGTTGATCATAATTAAAACAAATTGTAGCTTCAGAGATTCTTGTAAAATCACATGTAAATCCCGTGATACACGGTGATTTCATAACCCTTTTAGAACAATGCCTGGACAAGAACTATTCTCAATTTAATAATAAAATATACGAACAATTAAACGGCCTAGCTATGGGCTCACCACTCAGTCCACTCCTTGCAGACATATTCATGAAAATAGAATCTTCAAGTCAAAACTACCTGTAAATGTTCATTTCTGGTACAGATACATAGACGATATTCTTACGTGTATCTCCGGAACATCCAGACAACTGAGTCAATTTTTGAATTTCTTGAATAATATTCACCCAAAAATTAAATTCAATTTAGAAAAAGAATCGAAAAACAGTATTACATTTTTAGACCTCTTGATATCACACTCAAATAGAAAAATAGAATTCAACGTGTTCAGAAAACCCACATCCACTGATATATGTATTCTTATTGATTCCAATCACCAATATTCACAAAAAATGTCAGCGTATAAATCGATGAGCCTTCGCCTTACCCTTATCAAAAAATGACCGCGAAGCTGAACTCCAAACTATAAGATCAATAGCCGCGAACAACGGTTTCAACCCCAAAATAATAGATAATCTAATTCGATAGAAACTATTTAAAATAGCTATGAGCCAAATTTATCTCATCATGAAAACCGAACAAAATGAAAAATTCATTTCTCTGTCTTACTTTGGTAGCATAAGTCAAAAAGTGGCCAATAGTTTTTCATAATCAGATGTCAATATTGCCTTCAAAACACAAAACAAATTATCATCCGTATTATTTAACGCAAAGGACCCTACTCCAAACAAACACAAATCAGGAGTTTATGAGTTATCTTGTTCTACGTGCAGTAATAAATATATAGGACAAACAGGACGTTTATTCAAGACGAGGTTCAGCGAACATAAAATGAGTTTCGTGAAAAATAAACATAATTCTACTTTTGCCACTCATTGTCTAGAAAACGGTCATTCCTTTCCCACAATAGATAATCTTAAAATTTCACATGTAGAATTAAAAGGGAAGAAACTCGATTATCTAGAATCTGTTGAAATTTTCAAATTAGTTCACAATAACAATAATGTAAAAATGATGAATGACCTATGTAAATCGAAAATATTTGAGATATTCAAAAAGTAACATCTGTTTAAAACCTTTTGCAACGAATATAAAATGAATTTAATGAAAAGAAAACAAAAATTCAACTTTTGCCACTCATTCTTTAGAAAACAGTAATTCCTTTCGACAAAAGATAATCTTAAGAAAAATTTTACATGTAGATTCAAAAGAAAAGAAACTTGATTATTGAAATTTTCAAATTCGTTCACAATAAAAATAATGTAAAAAATAATGAATGACTGTATGGAGCTTTGTAAATCCAAATGTTTGAGATATACAACAAAATAATGTAAAAATAATGAATGACTGTACGGAGCTATGTAACCCCAAAAATTAGTTGAGATATTTAAATGGGTACCATCTGTTGAACAACCTTCTTTGTCGATTGTTGAACAACCTTCTTTGTCGATATTCCGATATCTGTAAAAAGACCCCTCTTTTTTAACCCGGTTTTTAGCACGTTCCGCTTGTAAACCTCTGTACCACTATTAGGTGTTATCTAGAATCTATTGAAATATTCAAAATATTTATCACTTATGTTTAAAAACCACTGTACCACTGTTAGATCTACAGTTGTCTGATGATTCGGGATAGTTCATTTCCCGAAACTCGAGTCACAAGGAAATGTGTAATATATATTTTTTGGTAGTAAAACATAGTAATTTCTACAATTTGTTTTAATTACAATTGAGCTTTGTTTTTCCGGATATTTTCAAGACGGATTGTATAATATCTCCCAAATTCTTCTTCATGACCTGCGGAAACCTTCAAACAATCCCCCCACAATTCCCGTGAGTGCGAAAACCTAAACATTCTGCAAGATGACTCCTTTTACCCGCCTACTTTAACTGTCCGCAGCAAACTAATTACCACAAGTATTCTCTTGTTCCACACGAGGCATACTAAATCATTTTCTCCGAGAGATTCGCTGTGCGGAAAATCTTGGTACATCGAATCCCGCAGAGTTCGCCCGCTCTCTTGTTTTCTTTTTTCGCAATTTATCGGAGAAAAACAATTCGATTCTCTCCGTGATTTTTCATCACTTCCCTAGGATGTTGAATAATTGCTCTGAACTCGGTGAGGTATAAATGAAGAAAAATGAGTTTTTCGTTACAATCTCGGTGGGTCGAAGAGAATATTTTGTAGGTTCATCTTTCCAAAACCCAAATTCTAAATAATAGGAATAAAAATAAGTCGTGCGGTTTTTTTTCGAAAATTGAAGCTTTATTGTGGAAAACTGGTCATAAAGGGTTTTCACTTTGATATAAAAAACGAGTATATTTTAAGGGAAATCAATGGATGTTTATTTCATTGTATTGTCATGGATTTTGTAAATTACACCTTGTAAACGTGTTATAAATAATCATTATTAAAAAACTCAGATAATGAATATCAATAAAATTGAAGGAAACGATTCACCCGTGTATACTACTCTGTCAAGAAAGTACCGGGAATTTTCAATTAAAACAACATTTTTACATTTAATCGTCAAAATTTATTGGGTCGCCTTCAAAATAGGCTCCATTTGCTCCAATACATCTATGCCAACGGCACTTCCAATTATCGAAACATTTTTTATAGACGCTTTCCGGGATGGACTTTAGCTCTCGCGCCGAATTTTGTTTTATGGCTTCAATCGACTCAAAACGGATGCCACGAAGGGGCAATTTTAGTTTTGGGAAGAGGAAAAAGTCGCAGGGAGCCAAATCCGGCGAATAAGGTGGTTGCTGAAGCACGTTTGTTGAGTTTTTGGCAAGAAAGTCAGTCACAATCGTAGCTCGGTGAGAAGGCGCGTTATCGTCATGCAAAATCCATGAGTTGTTCGCCCACAAATTTGGCCGCTTCTTACGGATACGCTCACGCAAACGTTCCATAACGCCTAGGTAATACTCTTTGTTTACCATCTGACCCTCTGGAACGAATTCGTAGTGCACCACGCCACGGATATCGAAGAAAACAATGAGCATCACCTTCATTTTCGAGCGGCTTTGGCGTGGTTTTTTCGGTTTCGGCTCATTTTTTGCCACCCATTCCGATGATTGCTGGCTTGTTTGCATATCGTACTCGTAGACCCAGGTCTCATCACCAGTTATAATGCGTTCCATGAATGTAGAATCGGAATTACAGCGATTCAGCATATCTGAAGCAACCTGTTCGCGATGGCGTTTTTGAAGAAAATTCAGGTCTTTCGGTACGAGTCGTGCGGCCACCTTTCTCATGCCCAAAATATCAATCAAAATCGTACGTGCGGACTCGTGGGATATCTTAAGATCATGTGCTATCTCTCTCAAGCTGGTACGACGGTTTTCCAGCACCCTTTCCTTATTTTTTATCGACTTTATCTTCGATCGAAGCCGTCGATGGGCGACCACTTCACGACCGTCCTTGAAGGCTCTGTACCACTGATATGCACGAGTTTTCGATAGAGCATTATCACCAAAGGCCTTTTGCAACATTTTCAATGCATCGGCACACGAAAATTCATTTGCAACACAAAACTTTAAACAAATTCTTTGCTCAACGTAATCACCCATAGTAAAAATCGGCACGCACTCTGACATCGACTGACTTAATCAGCTGTTGCAAACACACTAGTTGACAGATCCCGCTCAAGCTTGGCATAGTAATTAAGGACAGTGGTACCAACCTAGGAAAAAAAATTTTTACCTGCCTCATTGCCCCGCCAGATTTAAATCGATAATTCCCGGTACTTTCTTGCATGTTGACTCGTTAGAGTGTGATCAAATAAAAATTAATTAAATTAACAGACAGAAATATCAATAATTCAACTCATAAACACACTCACAAGCCATTGAATATTGAAAAAAAGCATATTTAGAATATATAACCACTAGTCGAGTGAAAATTCTTTAAACGATAGTCAAAAATCAAAAATCCTTTTGAAAATCTTAAATAGCATTAACAGGGAGCATTTAATTTATAAATATTAAATGTTTAAGACAGCCAAAGTTGCAGGAAATAGAAGTAATTGGAATTTAGATATCTAGTTCGAAATTGGTTAAGAAAATGTTGAAAAGATTTGTTATTTTCATAATAACTTAATGGAATATATTGAAATTATTAAAAATTAATAAGCTTAATTAAATCTTACTTACCACAATGATGTGAATAGGACGAAGTTGATCAAAATTAAATTAATTAGGGAAAATATAGAGATATATAGAGATATTCTAGAAGATGCTTATGCATTGATAAAAATGTAATAGTATATGAGCTAAAGAATTTCAATCAACTTCATTAGTATTATTCAGTAGAAAGCATTGGAAGTTAAATTGTATAAATTTTTGACATTTGGAAAACTCTTCATAGTAAATAAGTATTTAAACTCAACCAATTTTCATAAAATTGGTACCAAATTAGTCATAAAATAATAGGTTAATTTTCTAGAATAGTTTCAAGCCATCAAATAATGTAAATTTTGTAAAATCATCGAAAGCGCCATTTTTTAATAATTTTGACAAAAGCTAGTAAGGTTTGGGATTCAAATTTTCGTGAAAACTATAATAGGATGAAAGCACGAAAAACGTCATTCAGTATTAATATACCTCGGAGCACATACACGTCTCTCTGATTTTTCTCTCTTAAACAATCCAGTTCCAAAACTTAATAAGAAAATAACATTATTATTGTGAATGGAAATGTGGCCAAGAAATACCTTACCTGAGTGTTTTAAATGGAAGTATCACACATATAAAACAAATTGGATGTTAAGAACCAATCAACGAAGTGGGCTGAAAATTTCAGAAACATTCTCCAAGAACCATAACAAATTCCTGAAATAGAGCAAAGCCAACATAAAAGGAACATATTTAATGGATGAACAAACTTACCATAGTACATTTCTGTAAAACTTTTCAATTTCAAAGAAAATAATTTCTTGTTTACATTAGGATTATGAATTAAAATTAAGGTTAGTAGGTTAGATTAGGAACATAGACATTAGATTAGTTTAGTAGTCACAGATTTATATTTCAGATTACTTTGATTCAATAAATATTTTGAAAATGAACTTATTAAAATTTAAATCTAACCCTCCCTAATAAAAAAAAATTAACATTAATAATATTTAAATTTCAATTATTCAATGACAAAATTATTATAGTAAGAGTTAGCTGGCAACACTCAATACAAGCGAACATATACAAGGGTGATCTAACAAATATTCTACTAACTAAATAAAAATTCATAACAATCGGCTCCCAAAATTGTGGTTACCTCTTGGAGATATAACACGACCAGGAAACTTTTCCTGCAAAATGCAATGGTTTCACTCAAACAATATCCAACCAATCAGAACACCTGAGCTTGCAGTTTACGACATCAATTGTAAAAATGATAGGTGCATGTCATTGTCCAATAATATAAGAAACAACTTCCATTAAATATTTAGGAGTCGTCCTAGATCAACATCTTAAATGGACAGAACATATTACGCATGTAAATAAACATTTAAAAGCCCTTATTTACCAGTTTATTGTGATGCGTGAGTTTCAAAAAAAAAAATTTTTGGTTACGCTTTACGGAATCGGTGTTGAGATATTGCACTGTGGCTTGGGGTGGAGCATTGAATAAAACATTGAAGATTCTGCAGGTTACTTAAAACTTTTTGATGAAGATAATATTCAGAAAACACAGACGTTATAGCACCAATGCTCTGTACACAGAAAACAACTTACTAGATGTTAAATTCATGTCTGCTAATAGAATGTCTGCATTGAGAGTAGGAAATTTGATACAGAATTCAATGATTTCTTTTTCTGTGAGAGTCATAAGAGACTGGAAGGTTTCAAATTTGCTTGAAAAAGTCAATAACTTCAATCGATTTATCATTGAACTTGTCATCTACGTTTTCAAGATTTTGAATGTTTCAATAATTTTCTCATCTTGAATAATTTGACTTCATTTTTGATTTCATGGATTGCTCTAATTATGTTTTTTTGTAAGGGACTTCTCTCATCTCCGCACTGCTTTGCAATATCTTTTAGATGCAATTTTGTTGTTGTAATTATTGGATTCACTTTTTTTGGACCTTAACAAATGCATACTCACGTTATACTATATAGGTACAATTTTAAATCCACTATTAGATGTTACAAATATAAATTGACTTTCAGAGTCCGGGCGTGCTAAAGCGTCACGATAGTATTTTTATAATTTTATGAGTCATCCAATTCTTGATATCGTTGTAAATAAAAACTCTCCATAACTATAATTTGACACTAATAACAACTTCTTCCAATACGATCATGAGTAACAATATAACATAAATTAGAGATTCATAACCATAAACAAGTAATTGGGCAGCATATAATAGTCAAAAGCACTGCATCTCGACGTTAACGATCGTTTCTTCACAGCTACTCATCTTTTTTGACCATTCTCTCTTCCTACTCTACGTGTGATCCACTAAGAAGCATCTCAGAATTATTTACAATACCAATTAAAAATAACAAGGTGGATGTGACACAACTGTCCGATTAAATCAAACCAGAGAAGCCTGTGAGAATAATGTGGTAACTTATTCCTGAACAGCGTGTGTAAAAAATGGACCATGTACCATTAAATAATTGTCTAATGACTGATATTGGACTGTTTCAGGAGTTAATTATAGTTGATTATAACTCAAGATAGAGCTTTCTGATTACTGCTGATTGCAGCTGAAATTCATGGTATGCTTGTGGAAGTTTACGGTAACATTGCGCCAGTTGCCTGTAGATGAAGTTTTCCAATAAGAGGTTTCAATTTGAATAGCCCGCTAACTGAGCAGCTGTCACTCTTTGAAGCTGTCAACTTTTGACATTTGACAAGAAAAAACTAAAAATTGACGATACCTCTTCAACGAGGCATTAAAATTGTTAAAATCCACTAAAAATAAAGTTCAAATGATTTGTTGGTTTGAGTTCTTGGATTAAAACAATTTTGTATGGATGTTCATTAAGGTTATTTCGCGAAATTCGCCATAAAGACGTCTGGGAGATGCCTAGTTCTTATGAACGTCGAGAAATCGATACATTTTGATCTTCACGAACACTTTCACGTACGGCAGCAATATTCTCTTCAATTCTTGCATTTCTTTGTCTCACTGGCACAGTAACATCATGAAGTGTAAAATTTGTTTCAATCTTCTTCACTAAACGTTCAACTGTTCTTTTATTCGGAGGATTGTAACGATCAAAAGTTGGAGTTAAACACGTAAAGTTAGAGTAACAGATCGCGATTTTTCATACTAAATCTGGATTATTTGTAAACATTGTTGGAGTGTTTACCTTTCCATGGTCAAATGGTAGACATTGACAAATACAACTGTCAGTGTCACAAATAAACAATGGCTACCATGCGTGAGTAATGTCAATATAAAAAGGAGCGTTCCCATTGAAATACTCTTCATATACTGTGAAAATTTTCAGAAATATGAATTTGTATTTTTAATTTTCAATCTTCCCCCGTCTAACTATGACACAGATAGGTGTCACATAGTGTATCGCACGTGTGAAGGACGTGTGCCATATCCTCCGAAATGGTCTCTCCATGGTGTCATAACGGATTTCCGGTCTGTGGCGATCCACCTCTGACGCCGTTTCAGAGAGTTTGAATCAATATCGTCTACATGAGCAGGCTTTGGGGTCGGTCAATCGGAAAGGTGGACCATTACTCATTAATATTTCAGTGGGGTGGCACCCGAAGCTCGGACCTCCTAGCTGGAGATCGAGAGCTTGAGATCATGTTGTATTAACCATAAGGGATTTCGTCTTGATAACAATTCCATTTTGGTTCCTCATTCAGTCCAATCAGGAACTGAGAAAATCTCGGGAATATTTACGGTTATTGTAGAATTTGGATTGTAAGATAACTTCCAAACAACATTAAGCGAGCATTTAAGGCAATATAGAACTTTCAGTACTAAAAATGGAAAATTTAATGACGACCGTCTAATATTGCTCACTCCGTAATTTGCATTAACTATGAAAATCTCTTGGTTGAAATAAAGTTAACTATATGTATTCGATGATTTAATCATGAATGATTGAATAAAATAAGTTTTGTCTTTTCGATTAGAGAAAAAAAGCAAAAAAATTCTCCCAATTAACTTTCTAAAGGCGATGAACAATACATTTATCGTTCCAGTGGTTATACTGATGTAGAGGCACAAATTGTTATTTCATTAATATTATTTTTTTTTTACTAAATGCGTCGTTAACATTTAATACTGCAACATCATCGACATGGATATGTTTGTTTCGCTAGATATATAAAATTTTCAAGTTTTTATCACCTATGTTTAAATTTAGTTCTAGTTATTCCTCATTCCATAATTTCTATACAAAGAGATTAAATTTGTTAAATTATTTGAAATATAATTATTCCTGGGTTTACCATGACTAAAACCGAAATGTAACCATCAATAACAATAATATTATAATTGTTTACTTGATAGGTCGATAACATTTTCTTCTGCAATACCACCTAAATTGATATGCTTTTTTCACTAGGAGTATTTGATATTCAAGTTTTTATAACACATCTCTGTTAACTTCATTTTCTGATTCCTCATTCCATAATATCTATACCAATAATGCCCTGGAATAACTGAACAATCCATTAAGTGTGATAAAATATTCGGAATATAATCATTTCTGGTTTAACCAACACTAGTATTGAAATTTAAACCATCATCACTAATGTCAGGATGGCCGAGCGGTCTAAGGCGCCAGACTCAAGGAAACTTGCCTGTTCAAAAGGTTCACGGGTGTTCTGGTCCTCTCTGAGGGCGTGGGTTCGAATCCCACTTCTGACATAACTTTTTTTGAGTACAATAATAATATATTGTTTACTTGATAGGTCGATAACATTTTCTTCAGCAATACCACATAAATTGATATGTTTTTTTCAAAAAGAAAATAAGATTTGCAAGTTTTTATTACACATCTCTGTTAACTTCATTATGTGATTCCTCATTCCATTTTTTCGATACAAATATACTTTAGAATAATTAAACAATCCATTAAGTGTGACAAAATATTCGGAATATAATCATTTCTGGTTTTACCAACACAAGTATTGAAATTTAAACCGTCATCACTAATGTCAGGATGGCCGAGCGGTCTAAGGCGCCAGACTCAAGGAAACTTGCCTGTTCAACAGGTTCACGGGTGTTCTGGTCCTCTCTGAGGGCGTGGGTTCGAATCCCACTTCTGACATAACTTTTTTGGAGTACAATAATAATATATTGTTTACTTGATAGGTCGATAACATTTTCTTCAGCAATACCACATAAATTGATATGTTTTTTTCAAAAGGAATATAAGATTTGCAAGCGTTTATTACACATCTCTGTTAATTTCATTATGTGATTCCTCATTCCATAATTTCGATGCAAATATACTTTAGAATAATTAAACAATCCATTAATTGTGATGAAATATTCGGAATATAATCATTTCTGGTTTTACCAATACAAGTATTGAAATTTAAACCGTCATCACTAATGTCAGGATGGCCGAGCGGTCTAAGGCGCCAGACTCAAGGAAACTTGCCTGTTCAACAGGTTCACGGGTGTTCTGGTCCTCTCTGAGGGCGTGGGTTCGAATCCCACTTCTGACATAACTTTTTTGGAGTACAATAATAATATATTGTTTACTTGATAGGTCGATAACATTTTCTTCAGCAATACCACATAAATTGATATGTTTTTTTCAAAAGGAATATAAGATTTGCAAGTTTTTATTACACATCTCTGTTAATTTCATTATGTGATTCCTCATTCCATAATTCCGATGCAAATATACTTTAGAATAATTAAACAATCCATTAAGTGTGATAAAATATTCGGAATATAATCATTTCTGGTTTAACCAACACAAGTATTGAAATTTAAACCGTCATCTCTAATGTCAGGATGGCCGAGCGGTCTAAGGCGCCAGACTCAAGGAAACTTGCCTGTTCAACAGGTTCACGGGTGTTCTGGTCCTCTCTGAGGGCGTGGGTTCGAATCCCACTTCTGACATAACTTTTTTGGAGTACACTAATAATATATTGTTTACTTGATAGGTCGATAACATTTTCTTCTGCAATACCACATAAATTGATATGTTTTTTTCACAAGGAGTATAAGATTTTGAAGTTTTTATTACACATCTCTGTTAACTTCATTATGTGATTCCTCATTCCATAATTTCGATATAAATATAGTTTAGAATAATTAAACAATCCATTAAGTGTGATAAAATATTCGGAATATAATCATTTCTGGTTTAACCAACACAAGTATTGAAATTTAAACCGTCATCACTAATGTCAGGATGGCCGAGCGGTCTAAGGCGCCAGACTCAAGGAAACTTGCCTGTTCAACAGGTTCACGGGTGTTCTGGTCCTCTCTGAGGGCGTGGGTTCGAATCCCACTTCTGACATAACTTTTTTGGAGTACAATAATAATATATTGTTTACTTGATAGGTCGATAACATTTTCTTCAGCAATACCACATAAATTGATATGTTTTTTTCAAAAGGAATATACGATTTGCAAGCGTTTATTACACATCTCTGTTAATTTCATTATGTGATTCCTCATTCCATAATTTCGATGCAAATATACTTTAGAATAATTAAACAATCCATTAATTGTGATGAAATATTCGGAATATAATCATTTCTGGTTTTACCAATACAAGTATTGAAATTTAAACCGTCATCACTAATGTCAGGATGGCCGAGCGGTCTAAGGCGCCAGACTCAAGGAAACTTGCCTGTTCAACAGGTTCACGGGTGTTCTGGTCCTCTCTGAGGGCGTGGGTTCGAATCCCACTTCTGACATAACTTTTTTGGAGTACAATAATAATATATTGTTTACTTGATAGGTCGATAACATTTTCTTCAGCAATGCCACATAAATTGATATGTTTTTTTCAAAAGGAATATAAGATTTGCAAGCGTTTATTACACATCTCTGTTAATTTCATTATGTGATTCCTCATTCCATAATTTCGATGCAAATATACTTTAGAATAATTAAACAATCCATTAAGTGTGATGAAATATTCGGAATATAATCATTTCTGGTTTTACCAATACAAGTATTGAAATTTAAACCGTCATCACTAATGTCAGGATGGCCGAGCGGTCTAAGGCGCCAGACTCAAGGAAACTTGCCTGTTCAACAGGTTCACGGGTGTTCTGGTCCTCTCTGAGGGCGTGGGTTCGAATCCCACTTCTGACATAACTCTTTTGAAGTACAATAATAATATATTGTTTACTTGATAGGTCGATAACATTTTCTTCAGCAATACCACATAAATTGATATGTTTTTTTCAAAAGGAATATAAGATTTGCAAGTTTTTATTACACATCTCTGTTAATTTCATTATGTGATTCCTCATTCCATAATTTCGATGCAAATATACTTTAGAATAATTAAACAATCCATTAAGTGTGATAAAATATTCGGAATATAATCATTTCTGGTTTAACCAACACAAGTATTGAAATTTAAACCGTCATCTCTAATGTCAGGATGGCCGAGCGGTCTAGGGCGCCAGACTCAAGGAAACTTGCCTGTTCAACAGGTTCACGGGTGTTCTGGTCCTCTCTGAGGGCGTGGGTTCGAATCCCACTTCTGACATAACTTTTTTGGAGTACAATAATAATATATTGTTTACTTGATAGGTCGATAACATTTTCTTCAGCAATGCCACATAAATTGATATGTTTTTTTCAAAAGGAATATAAGATTTGCAAGCGTTTATTACACATCTCTATTAATTTCATTATGTGATTCCTCATTCCATAATTTCGATGCAAATATACTTTAGAATAATTAAACAATCCATTAATTGTGATGAAATATTCGGAATATAATCATTTCTGGTTTTACCAATACAAGTATTGAAATTTAAACCGTCATCACTAATGTCAGGATGGCCGAGCGGTCTAAGGCGCCAGACTCAAGGAAACTTGCCTGTTCAACAGGTTCACGGGTGTTCTGGTCCTCTCTGAGGGCGTGGGTTCGAATCCCACTTCTGACATAACTTTTTTGGAGTACAATAATAATATATTGTTTACTTGATAGGTCGATAACATTTTCTTCAGCAATACCACATAAATTGATATGTTTTTTTCAAAAGGAATATAAGATTTGCAAGTTTTTATTACACATCTCTGTTAATTTCATTATGTGATTCCTCATTCCATAATTCCGATGCAAATATACTTTAGAATAATTAAACAATCCATTAAGTGTGATAAAATATTCGGAATATAATCATTTCTGGTTTAACCAACACAAGTATTGAAATTTAAACCGTCATCTCTAATGTCAGGATGGCCGAGCGGTCTAAGGCGCCAGACTCAAGGAAACTTGCCTGTTCAACAGGTTCACGGGTGTTCTGGTCCTCTCTGAGGGCGTGGGTTCGAATCCCACTTCTGACATAACTTTTTTGGAGTACAATAATAATATATTGTTTACTTGATAGGTCGATAACATTTTCTTCAGCAATACCACATAAATTGATATGTTTTTTTCAAAAGGAATATACGATTTGCAAGCGTTTATTACACATCTCTGTTAATTTCATTATGTGATTCCTCATTCCATAATTTCGATGCAAATATACTTTAGAATAATTAAACAATCCATTAATTGTGATGAAATATTCGGAATATAATCATTTCTGGTTTTACCAATACAAGTATTGAAATTTAAACCGTTATCACTAATGTCAGGATGGCCGAGCGGTCTAAGGCGCCAGACTCAAGGAAACTTGCCTGTTCAACTGGTTCAAGGGTGTTCTGGTCCTCTCTGAGGGCGTTGGTTCGAATCCCACTTCTGACATAACTTTTTTGGAGTTTACTAATAATATATTGTTTACTTGATAGGTCGATAACATTTTCTTCAGCAATACCACATAAATTGATATGTTTTTTTCAAAAGGAATATAAGATTTGCAAGTTTTTATTACACATCTCTGTTAATTTCATTATGTGAAATCTCATTCCATAATTCCGATGCAAATATACTTTAGAATAATTAAACAATCCATTAATTGTGATGAAATATTCGGAATATAATCATTTCTGGTTTAACCAACACAAGTATTGAAATTTAAACCGTCATCTCTAATGTCAGGATGGCCGAGCGGTCTAAGGCGCCAGACTCAAGGAAACTTGCCTGTTCAACAGGTTCACGGGTGTTCTGGTCCTCTCTGAGGGCGTGGGTTCGAATCCCACTTCTGACATAAATTTTTTGGAGTACAATAATAATATATTGTTTACTTGATAGGTCGATAACATTTTCTTCCGCAATACCACATAAATTGATATGTTTTTTTCAAAAGGAATATAAGATTTGCAAGCGTTTATTACACATCTCTGTTAATTTCATTATGTGATTCCTCATTCCATAATTTCGATGCAAATATACTTTAGAATAATTAAACAATCCATTAATTGTGATGAAATATTCGGAATATAATCATTTCTGGTTTTACCAATACAAGTATTGAAATTTAAACCGTTATCACTAATGTCAGGATGGCCGAGCGGTCTAAGGCGCCAGACTCAAGGAAACTTGCCTGTTCAACAGGTTCACGGGTGTTCTGGTCCTCTCTGAGGGCGTGGGTTCGAATCCCACTTCTGACATAACTTTTTTGGAGTACACTAATAATATATTGTTTACTTGATAGGTCGATAACATTTTCTTCTGCAATACCACATAAATTGATATGTTTTTTTCACAAGGAGTATAAGATTTTGAAGTTTTTATTACACATCTCTGTTAACTTCATTATGTGATTCCTCATTCCATAATTTCGATATAAATATAGTTTAGAATAATTAAACAATCCATTAATTGTGATGAAATATTCGGAATATAATCATTTCTGGTTTAACCAACACAAGTATTGAAATTTAAACCGGCATCACGAATGTCAGGATGGCCGAGCGGTCTAAGGCGCCAGACTCAAGGAAACTTGCCTGTTCAACAGGTTCACGGGTGTTCTGGTCCTCTCTGAGGGCGTGGGTTCGAATCCCACTTCTGACATAACTTTTTTGGAGTACAATAATAATATATTGCTTACTTGATAGGTCGATAACATTTTCTTCAGCAATACCACATAAATTGATATGTTTTTTTCAAAAGGAATATAAGATTTGCAAGCGTTTATTACACATCTCTGTTAATTTCATTATGTGATTCCTCATTCCATAATTTCGATGCAAATATACTTTAGAATAATTAAACAATCCATTAATTGTGATGAAATATTCGGAATATAATCATTTCTGGTTTTACCAACACAAGTATTGAAATTCAAACCGTCATCACTAATGTCAGGATGGCCGAGCGGTCTAAGGCGCCAGACTCAAGGAAACTTGCCTGTTCAACAGGTTCACGGGTGTTCTGGTCCTCTCTGAGGGCGTGGGTTCGAATCCCACTTCTGACATAAATTTTTTGGAGTACAATAATAATATATTGTTTACTTGATAGGTCGATAACATTTTCTTCAGCAATACCACAT